>BTPG01000001.1:138936862-138991862 GCA_036245525.1 Semisulcospira habei
CGTACCTTCGCCTGGTGTGGCTCTGGCAGCTGCTGCCGTCCTTGTGGATGTCTTGGGCAGCTCCACTGGTGTGGCTAGGTCTGGAAGACAATCAGCATATAAAATGTACCCACATATCGCAGAACAAAAACACAAGTTTAACAAATGTGTGAGCTACAAGAAAAAGCATTACCAAACAACAATCAGTTTATTAGTTCACACATGGTGCTCTCTGTAAAAAAATTGTAATGGTTAAAGTAATATAATTTATAAATTACAAATTATACACGAGGCCATAAAATAGCTTATATTACAAATATACATCTAAAAAAAGTACTGTTAAATCCCTACACAATGGCTTACTGCACGTAAATATTGTATTAATCAAATACATGGGCTAAACTTTAACAAAACAACATTGTAATACAGCAAGACACAAGTCAGAGACAAAACTACAGAGATGCTAGTCAAGAAATAGAGGCTCTGTCACAACATCACAGGTAATCCAAGCCACAGAAGAAGGCAGAAACACGCGTTCTGGTGGAAAGAAAAAAGGTACATATCACATGTGCACTAATTACGCATACATGTGCTACAGACAGAGTGCTACACACTTGGAAGGGGTGTGTGTATTTATATTTATACAGACTAAGCAGCAATGCGGAGAAGCATGAAAAATATCACCAAAGCCATATATATATATACTGGTACAGAGATCAGCAAAGGAGAAATGGATGATTGATGGGATAGCACCAAAAGCACCACAAGCAAGAGTTCAAGTGCAGCCTTCACTACTGGCATTGCTGTGCACCTGCAGATTTACTCACCAGATACCCTTCATTTTGTTCAGTAATACTATGAGGGACAAAGAAAAACAAGACCAAATGTATAATCATCATACTTTAGACAGGACATGGTTGGCCATACAATATGTGTCTTACAAACTGTTTATAAACACATTGAGGTGAAAAATCTAGTTTTATGACATGGGTAGCATTACTAATTATACAAAATGAATCATCAACAAAACTGAATGATCACATGTTCTGACATAAAAACAAATGTTTCTCATAAACAATACAGAACAAAATACACCGGTACCTGGTTCATCCATCAGTGCAGACACAGAAGCCAGAAGTTCTGCATCGCTCAGTTCCCCCTGTATCTGTGCAGCTGTAAAGATAAAACAGACAAAGTAATTTGTGCACCTGCCAACTTCACACCATACAACTGTACACTCACCAACACCACTATTTCTACCTGCTGTAAAGCATCACATGTTATACCCCACCAGTACCTGCAGCACCGGATGGTCCAGGCAAGGGATCCTGAGCAATCTTCTTCTGTCGCCTGAGCCTCTCAGCTTCCTTCATCTTCACTGCTTCCAGGCCTTCCTCAAAACTCTCCAGGTACTCCTATAATCAGACATAATAATCAGAATGTAAAAAAATGAACATAGCTATAAAATGCACGAGTCACCTCACCTTTACTACTCATGTCACAACAGACTCTACTAATCATATGTCACAAGTCACTGTGTCATTTAAATTACAAGTCAGTCAAATCAATTTCTTAGCATTATACTTTAAAAACAAATGCTTTTGAGGATACATAATCACATGCCTTCAACTTGAACTTGTTCTCACTGACTGGGCTCAGCGGATCCAGCGTCTCCTTCTTGAAAGTTATATCCTCCACTATAAAGGCAGCCCAGCCCAGGGCATTTTCACAAAGCCACTGAAAGCTCTGGCCTCTGTGGGTTTAAAACACAAAAATATGTTACTTTTTTCAGGAAAGTAATGGAAAGATCAAATATTTCAGTCTGTACTATATCTTGTGGCAAATTGCAACTACATATATGCATACATCGCCTCATCTCCAGAATACTCGCACAGACCTGTAGCGACCGAACTGCAGGAGGTGCTGGCCAAGCACAAGAAGGCGGTCTTTCCGTTGTCCGCCCTGAAATCTGCACTCTCCTCCTGGCATCCCTCTCGACCTCTGCATTGGGTTGTGGCTTGAAGTTGGGTGGTCTAGAGGCGACTCTCTACACACACCAAATGAAACCATGCATTAAATGTGTTTAGTACAACTGATACGTGATATCAACACTTAAAAAAAATATAGTTTCCTGGGATGACAGATCAGGGGTTATGCCAGCAACATGCTGTTTCAGTGCATTTTCAAAATGACAATGTTACACACCTTTGCAGCATCAGAGTCACCCAAACGCAAAACTTTCCCATCCATGGAACGAGAAAAGGCTGGTTGAGAATCCATGTCCTGCAGGGCAGAAACAATAATATTCCCATAATGGTTCAACAATCTGACAAACAGCATACAAAATTATGACCAAAAATGATACTTGATAGGTAATTCACAGTAAAATCAATCATGTATAATTTATCATGTGTGAACGTTTGGGAAATAAAAACGCAGCACAGATATATACCTATTTTAAAACCACGCAAATGAGTTAGTGTTCGTCTACAGTAATTTTCCTGCACACCTATAGCAAGCGAAAGTACAACGCAGAAAGTGGGTCAGAATTTACCTGTTCAGCGTGAAAATCGACTGAATATGACAACATACTGCCCAAATACAAGTATGCTAAAGGTAATGAAATGACTTGAGTGAATACAGCATTCTTAACAATGCATTTACAGCTGGCAAAAACTAATCGCACAGTCACAAATCATGTTTGGAAAAATCAGCACAATGGGCACAGAACGCGTACGCGTCGTCTGCTACAATGCAAAGCTAAGATCTATGCAACACAACATGTAACATCTCTGGTGAAGACTGGCATATTTTAAAATACCGAAAGCACATCTTTTGCATATTTTTGTACTATAAAAAGCGAACATAATGTGAACTTTAGTAATTATAGCCAACGATGTTCAAGGCAAAGCACACACACGAACTAGAAACAAACAGTCACTACTTGACAGATTAATTCGAAGGAAACAAAATAAAACGGAATTAACGTGCACGTTACTTAGATGCACACAGTAGGAAAATGCTCAAACTAGTGACATTTACCTATCAATATTTTTTCAAAAGTCCGAAAACTTACGCAGTTGATGTCTAAAAACACACGCACAGATGCTCGCTTCAAAACCAGTCTATGATGGCCGCCGCTCGTCAACTGTCCTGCGTAGGCACCTTGGTTGTCCTGACTTAAAGGCGTCTCATCCAGTCCTTTGATTGACAGCAAAAATTTGAAAATCTAATCTTCTTGATTGGTTGAAAAGCTGGTATAAACAAGTTGGGTCAACAGCCCGCTGCCATTGGATACCACAACGTCTGCGAAGATTGCATTGCGAAGGCGCAAAGGATCCCACGCAATCTTCGAGGTCAAACGTTCCAACTTCGGACGACATGGCCCGTTCGGGTAACCGTACTTTAATGACGTCACTATGTCTGCGTGGTGAACCATACATCGAGTAGCTCCGCCTACTCGCCGAACGTAAACAAGACCGCATGCTTGTTTCTCAAGGTATCGGCTAGCCTAGATGACATCGTTCACGGATGTTTTACGACGATGACTGTATAAATTAATTTGTGTGTGCACACTAACAAAACGTGTTCGCGTGTGTGTTTCAGGTGCAAGGGGACCTGGATGAATAAATTGCAGGCTTCACACTGGAAGATTCGTTATCGATCGTCATCATAGTCGATCTTGTGTTTCGTATCTGGCTGACGTAAATCATGATGTTTTACCATGTGTTAAAACATTGTTGTTGTGAAGTATATGTGGTGCAAGTTTGGGAGACCATGTGTGAGTGTGTGCGTTTTCTAGAAAGTAAGCCATCTTATTTCGTGTATATTTAATTGTATGTCAGCCGTTGTATGACAAAAGGCAAATGTTGATTTTTGAGAAAAGCAAGATTTTCCAGTCTGCCTTGTGTCATCGAGATTCTCCTTGTGTGATTGTTAAACAATGAAAATCTTAATTTTCTCAAAAATGGACTACTGAATTTTGCCATATAATGGCGGATGTGTTGGCATTTGCATAACCATTGTTTGATGGCCATCACACATACATAAACTTACACAAATCCCTCACTGCATACACACTCGCACACAAATTTCGCACACTTCAGTGCCATCACACGCACACTCATAAAGCCACTCAGGAGAAAAAGGTAGTTGGTGAAATGTAGAGGGCGTCTGTTTACTCACTAAGCCCTGACATTTTATAGCAGGATATGCATCAACATATGATAGTTGAAGAATAGTGTAAGAACAGCAATTCCGGCACAACCTTTCAACTACCATGATTGACCTCTGACCTCAGCTGTCGGTAGTCTTCCGAAAACATCTTACACAACTGGGAATTGTAATCTCAGGGCTCATTGAGTAAAAGCATACTTCTAATATTAATTTATTCAGTTCATGTAAGCTGGTTAGAATGTTCACATGAAAGTACATCACAACCATAAAAATAAATTACTATATGTTATTTGTCGACATGAAGTGAACTCTCATCAGTCATGTTGCACAAATCACTATGAAGTGACAACTCAAGTCATGTTGCACAAATCACTATGAAGTGACAACTCTCAGTCATGTTGCACAAATCACTATGAAGTGACAACTCTCATCAGGTTGCAGTCTCCGTTATACTGAACATAAGTATCTCTGGAGAAAAAAAGTGTCGGCTACCGAAATCATCTACACACGGTGCGTACCAATCAGAAATGGATCAGGTAGAGTATTAGCAGTTTTGTACTGGTAGTAATACTGCACATTTTAATGTCATAGTTTGTGTCAGCAGCAAATGATTTGTACGAAAATTTGTCACAGTCATGCCTAAAAGCAGTTACGAGTAAGTGTCAAGTCCCAGATCCAGCATCTATGTATTTCTGTGGTTCATGCCACTCATTGTCAGTTACTATTTGGTGACAGACAAATGTTATTTATTCAGCCAATTACTCATCCATAGTAAGTGTCACAAAGTCCTTTGATCTGGGCATCATGAAGATATATGCCTGGAACACTTGGATGTTGGTCGCAAAATCAACATGCACAATTCTGACACATAATTATAAGTGAAGGTAAAAGAGACATGAATCCCAATGAACTCCAGGGGACACCCAGCATTCAGCAAGACTCATGAGGAGCTATGAATCTTGCATTTGGATCTCTAGTGTCATTGTAGCACTCGGTTCCTTCACACATGGGAAAGATTCCAGCAAGAGGCAAAGACCCCTAAATGCCCCGCATCTAAAGTGGATCATGGTGCCAGCCAAAGGTATAGATCCTCATGAGCCCCCTTAAACGCCCTGCGTCTAAATGGGATGAAGAGGAGCCATGCCTTGTACTTGACACTCAATGTCAGTGTTTAGTGTCACACATAGCAAAAAGGTGTCAGCCAAAGGTATAGATCCTCATGAGCCCCCTTAAACGCCCCGCGTCTAAATGGGATCAGGAGGAGCCATGCCTTTTACTGGACAGTCAATGTCAGTGTTTAGTGTCACACATAGGAAAAAGGTGTCAGCCAAAGGTATAGATCCTCATGAGCCCCCTTAAACGCCCCGCGTCTAAATGGGATCAGGAGGAGCCATGCCTTTTACTGGACACTCAATGTCAGTGTTTAGTGTCACACATAGGAAAAAGGTGTCAGCCAAAGGTATAGATCCTCATGAGCCCCCTTAAACGCCCCGCGTCTAAATGGGATCAGGAGGAGCCATGCCTTTTACTGGACAGTCAATGACGGTGTTTAGTGTCACACATAGCAAAAAAAGTGCCAGCCAAAGGTATAGATCCTCATGAGCCCCCTTAAACGCCCCGCGTCTAAATGGGATCAGGAGGAGCCATGCCTTTTACTGGACAGTCAATGTCGGTCTTTAGTGTCACACATAGGAAAAAGGTGTCAGCCAAAGGTATAGATCCTCACGAGCCGCCTTAAACGCCCCGCGTCTAAATGGGATCAGGAGGAGCCATGCCTTTTACTGGACAGTCAATGTCGGTCTTTAGTGTCACACATAGGAAAAAGGTGTCAGCCAAAGGTATAGATCCTCACGAGCCGCCTTAAACGCCCCGCGTCTAAATGGGATCAGGTGGAGCCATGCCTTTTACTGGACAGTCAATGTCGGTTTTCCGTGTCACACACAGCAAGTGGGTATTGGATATTTCCCACATGATTATGAATGGTGCCAGCAAAAAGATATAGATCCTCATGAGCCCCCTTAAATGCCCCGTGTTTAAATGGGATCAGGAGGAGCCATGCCTTTTACTGGACAGTCAATGATGGTGTTAAGTGTCGCACATATTTCACTTTATATATATATATATATATAATATATAAATAATATATATATATATATATATGAATGGTGCCCTTAGCACAAAGATCTACGTACGCTTTTCACTTTCTTAATATAGAGATGCAAGTGCTCCTGACTTGCATTGTGTGACTGCAAACACCACTACTCAATATCCAAATGCAGGATGCACAGATTGTCACGAACCCCCGTAAACCTCCCCGTATCCACAGTGGATCATGAGTAGCTGTGCCTCTTGCATTTGGATATTTAATGTTGGTTTTAGTGTCACACATTGCAAATCAGTAGCAGTATGACAGTGACAACTGATTAGGTTCCTCCATCTTTCAATTTACAATGGTCATAAAACAAGAATACAATGTGCTACTTACCTTTCTCAACAGGCGAGATGTAACGTACATCTTGTCTACTAAGAAACATAGGTAGCACATTGTATTTCTGTCATTGCAAGTTCTTGGTAAAGTACAATTAAAAAACACAATTATGAAATAAACCCATTTAGCAACAACGCCCTACAGCAGGAGCTGGATTGACCATGATAAATCAAGGGTAGTGCCAGACAAGCTTGGTGCCTTAAGATGGCTTTATTAATGAAAGCTCCATTCATTTCATATTATATTTGGCCTTCATCTGCTGTGTCCACTCATCCTTGGTGATGCCCATTTGGGGACAAAACCAGTTGCCCCTAATCTGGGAGTGAACAGGGCCTGTTTTTGGTTGTTGGCAGAAGGAACATGGCTTGCGTGGTTTGTCCTGTTTTTGATACTTACGACGTTTCAGTCCTGTTAACTTCTCCTCAACCTCCTTCTTGCGCCGGTAGCATATGGTGGAGCGTGGGACATCCTGATACACCTGGCGCTTGAAGGAAGCCGGGACAGGGTGTTTAGGTAAAATATAAATAAACTGTCTCGCTGGTCCCTGTATGGCTGGTCCCTGTATGGCTGGACTGGCCAATGAAGATGATGGATGTGGCGATGATGTTGATTCGTCTGGCTCATCTTCATCTGTTGTGTCAGCTGTTGTTGGTTGAGGTACAGGGTAGGGTGATGGTAGCTGCGAGGATGCCGTCATTGAAGGGGTTTGGTGGGTGATTCCCTGCCGCAACATCTGCAGCTCGGCCTGCTTCTCCCGGGCCTGGTGCCTGAAAGACAGATAGAAAATACAATCTGACAACCATCCGAGAGAGTTATACTTCTAATGTCTGCAGGCACACAGTTATGGCGTGCTGACAAAGTGATTAATGACAATGCGAACCCTTCCCTCACAGTGATTTTCAAGTGAAGTGATATACTTTGTTCTTTTAAGTAATAAAAATGAAATGTATGTAAATGAAAATAATGGTGTATGCACACTCACCATGAAGACAGGGTGCGCAAGTTGACATCAAGGAGCTGGATGGCAGTCTTCTCACAAATCGCTGCGTGCTGCATCACTAGCTCCTTGATGTTCGTGTAAGCAGTTTGGACAGCAGCAACCCTGGACGTCACTTTGCCACCCGGGAGACGCACGTCGGCTGGGATGTGGCGGAAAAGGCGAGTGATCAGGCACTGCATATAGCGATTGCTGCTTGGCCAGTGCGCTGCCACTCCCTTTCCCAAGAATTGTCTGTAATCCAAAAAAAAAAAACAACAAGAAGTAAATGAAAGAGTGAAACACTATAAAATACTGAAAAAGAAAGCGAATTACAGAGAAAAAAAGAAATGTAACCCAAACCTGCAAATGCATTGTTGATAGAAAAATGGAAAGACTCACCTCTGTGTTATCTCCACAGAATTGAAAGTGTTGGCTCGGTGGACCCGAAATCTTCCCTTCGGTGGGCCACCTTTAAACGTTTGCTGGAATGTGACAGGCCGCTTGTCCAGGTCGTGCAGTTCGTGCCACAGTTGTATTACAGTGTTGGCCTGCTTGGTGTTCAGGGCATGGTGTCGATCCCTGAGGCCAAAGAGGAAGTCCACCAGCTTCTCCACCTTGCGATAGCCAGGTGCATTATCTGGCCCCACACATTCCTGAAACATAATATAAATCAAATTACCATTGTACTGAAATTTGGGGTGGGGGTGTGAATGGACGTACCAATGTCCTTTTGTCAGTTTTGTAGGCGTTTGTGGTGTGTATTAGCGTGTCAGCCTATGTCATTGTGCAAGCAGAAAAAGCCTGTTAAACCTTTCAGTAATTATGACGAAATTCTCACTGGGCACAGTTCTACGCACAGATCGACCAAGGTGGTTCAAGTGTGGTGTCTGAATAGTTTTGGTCACAGAGGCGCCAAGCTATTTGAACATCACAATTCAACTACCATGGTCGATCCACATCCTTTCACATTGTGGGTTAAAGAAGTATTACCCTCTGCTAAAATCAAATACATATGCATATGTAATATGCAATATACACCAAATACATATCTCATTACCTCGTCAGACTCGGATGAAAGGTCATGGTCCTCAGTCTGGTCTGTGTCAGATGATGGTGGCTGACACTCGGGAATGGTGGAACTTGTAGAGGCACCCAAGCACATGGGCTGCAGGGGCAGGGGCTTGATAGGCTTACTGGAGAGGCTGGTGGGCTGAGGCTGTAGAAGCACGGGAGGAGGCAGACACTGGGGTGGCTTACTTGAGAGGCTGGTGGGCTGAGGCTGTAGAGGCACTGGAGGAGGCCGACGCTTTGTGGAGTCAATGGAGACTCGGGTGGATGGAGATTTGATGGCTCCGGTGGCAGGCAGTGAACAAAGGGGTGTCATAGGCTCATCTTCTGGATCTTCACCGAAGCCCTCATCAAAGTCTTCATCATCCTCGTCTCCAGACTCTTCATCGCTGTCGGGATCCTGGGTGCGCACAGCGTACGTTTTCCCAGTCTGGGAAAAGAGATATTCTACGCCAAGAAGCTCACCTGAAATTAAATAACACAATTTTAACTACTCAATACTGATACAGTGCATCATTTCCAGATTGCTGATCGCTGTGCACAGTGCAGCTTTTCCCAATCTGGGAAAAGGTGCTCAATGACAAGAAGCTCATCTGTAACAAATTAACACAATTTACCAAACTTTCAATGATGTTTTTTTGTTATTTTTCATATTTTAAGTGTGTCACACAAATATAAATATGCGCAAATCACAGGAAGCAAAGGACATAAAATCAAAAAGAAATATGCCATCTATGCCTGTGTATGCTCTTGGAGGCTTGAAGGTGGGGTGCAGCTTCTTCCCAAAGACAGTGGTGCTGAGTCTGTTGACAGCTCGTCTCAAGAGACCGGAATACGTGGCAGGGTCAGCAGTGCCACATGCAGCAGCATCCCGGTCGTCGTTCCACCGCATCAGGCCCTCCAGAAGGAACAGCTGGAAGTGCTGGTGGTTTGCACTGGTGCCTGTGAATGTAAAACCACTATCAGCATTCTTACCTTCAGATAATGTACAATAATGCTCAAGCTGAACAATGACACTGGAAAAAAATCAAGTCATTGACGTTTACGCCTGATAACAAAGAGGGACAGCGACATCAGGAAGATGTTCATACCTGGGATAAAGCGGTTCAGGTGCAGGTGAAACGACTCGAGACTGGTGGAGCCACGGGCACATCTGTAAGTGGGGAGGCGTTGGTGTCCTTTGGTCAAGCTCCCCGTCTGCTGGTATAGGCGAAAGTTCTCGGGGTCCTGAATGCAGTCCACGTGCCGCTTCTGGGAGTCCCACATCGCCCACAGTCGCTCAGTGTGAAACAGGGGCACGCCAAGGCTGTCACGACCCTGTGGTCCGTCGAAGGCGACGAGGAGCTCCTCAATAAGGGCACGTGTCGCATCAGCACCCCGAGTTCTACGCCGACAGTGTAGAGCCAGCTCCTGAGTAATAAAATATAATAGGAAATATTGTCAATAGCATAGAACAAAAGTTATAACTGCACTCAAACGCACCAATAAAAAATTAAACCAAAAAAAAAAAAAAAAAAAAATCAAAAAAGAAGAAAAGTGGAAGACTTACACATATGATACACACAATTCTGTAGCTAAAGACCAACCTTCTTGGTGATGTATTCCATGACATCGGCATCACTACCTGGGCTCGGGAGACCAGCCAGTTGCATCTCGGACCGCTTGGCAGCGAGCAAGGCCTCGACATCTTCAGCGCTGTACTCAAAAATGCACTGGGACAGCCTGCCGAGGAACATCTGGAACAAAGGGTGGGCATCTGAGGTACAGCAGACTGTGAATCGCCTCATGTAGTGCCAGATGTCCAATCGGAAGGCTGTCTCAGGCCAGGCGCTGAACATTCGACGAAGGCCGCTATTGGGGCAGCAGTCCCGGTCAGTGTAAATAAGGGAGGGAGGAGGCACAGCAGCGGCGGCATAGCGGCGGATGATCCCGTCCACCATTGGCTGTATTCCCTGGCCCTCCTTGTCCGTCAACACACTCACCAGGACCTGGCCGTGCTCGTTGCCAACGTTGGTACACCAAAATGCAGTGGCTGCAGCCTGCCCTGCCAACTTCTTGGCCACCTTAAACAAGAGGGGTCAATAAATATGCATGTGTGAGTGTGACACTTGCAAAATGCATATATTTAATTTAGGCTTGAGCAATACAGCATAAAGAATAAACAAGTAACTGTAATATAACCTGGAGTATCACAACAACAAACACATGTACCATAAACGAAAACTCTGAAAATGCATGTATGCATATTATATATAATATATACAGCAAGCAGAAACTAAATGCACTACATACTGAAATATGCGACAGAAGCCATCTTACCTTTTTCGTTGAATCTATCTTCAAGATGGTGCCAAAGGTCGATGTAATCTTGGCCTTGACTTCAGAGAGGCGCTGGGCGACGTCCACACAGTATGCCTGAAGCAGCCAAGCTGGTCGTGGCAATGAAGGTAGCCGAGGTGGCTCCTCCAAGACAGGTCTAGTCACCAGGCCACCGGTGGTGCTGGCAGAGACAAACTGCTCGCAGTGGCTCAGGTAGTACAGCACCTTCATGTGCCAGGCCTCACTGTGCTGCTCCAATAGTTTCTTGTGCAGCTGGGTAGAGCTGTTGCCCAGACCTCTCTGCCGTAAAAGGCGCACCACGCGCATATCGCACGCATACCTACAGAAAAAAAACCCACTATATTTATGTCATGTACCTATATCCCTTTAGTTATGTCATTGAAACATAACTCACCAACTACCTCGTGCATGCAGGCACCTGCACTGTATACTGTCCTGATGCTTACATGCACACGCACTCAATCGTCTCCGTGCCCTAGGTGTTACAAAGGGCGTCCACACAGGATGTCCACTGGCACGGAAAACTGCTGCTTGTTTGCTGATAGAGGCCCAAGTTGGGATAGCTCTAGCCTCTACCTCCCCTTCCCTTGACACGCTTAAGGGGGTTGAAAAAATGTGTCATGTAGGCAAGAAAATAAAAGTGCAGACAGCACATGAAACCAAATAGCACATGAAGCTGTTCAATAAAACATAACAAACATAACATACTGGTAAGTTAGCAGAGCAGGGAACTGGTTTCTGTAGCCTAGTGGTAACTGGTCTAGGATGCCGCTGCTCCAGCTGATGACTTTCTTCTTGCAGGCTGGACACTCTAGGTACTCTCCGGCCAGCAGGTAGTACCCGTCGATATCCAATACCTGGGATAGGATAAGAGCAGGTGAAATACTGCCTGTAGAAAATGTACCTTGGTCTCAAGTGCACTAAACTGAAATATCAACATATACGACTTTAACATGTTATGACTTTATAAACCAGACAATTTTTTTTTTTTGCTTCTTTGACACATGTATTGATATACTGTATAACAAGCTAATTAATATTCATGAATTTGCTTGATATGCTTTTCTTGCCACAATCCCCTGCGTGAAGAAGACTTGATCTTCATGACACTTGCATTTTCCACAGATAAACGCGAAATATGCTCACACTGCAACAATAACAAGCTCCTTATGTGTAGTAGTAATTAAATATTTCTTAGTGTGTATGAACACTTCAAATTTATACACACAAACAGAGAAAATATGCCAAGAAACGTGCGAGTCTCTGGACTGACGAGTGAAATTGATGCAATGACAGCTGGCAGTATCGACGAGCTGAGAAACAAAACTATATAAACAAACCTGCTGGCATTTGCCACAATTATGCGTGATCTAGTTATATAAAGAATCTAATCAGTAACACACACGGTAATACAATGCACTTATGTCTTCACAGACGAAATCTATGTGCAGAGTTCACAGCGACATGCAGTTGTCCGACATTTGTTTTTGAAGACCGCAAACAGCCACAAAAAATGAATGATTTGAGGCAGTTTTTGACTGGGTACATAAATAAATTATATAGAGCAACAGTTTTCTTGCATATAGTGCCAATAAACAGACGGTTTTGATTACTTGACTCCAATGCTACGATTCTGGTATTGTAATCACATCTGCCTGTTATTATCACTATATGAAGCAAAATGTTGCTCAATATTAATATAACAATGTTAAACATACAGAAGCATTTGAATACTAGTGCACTCACACTAATTCATGCACACCATGACTTTAATTTAGGACAACTGACCTGTCGGAGATGGTGATAAATTCCTGAGGATTTCAACTCCTGCTCTTTGCATCCTGTCTGGGGGCAGTTTAGTCGCAACTGAAAAAGCCTCCGCGGCATCCAGGTCAGCAGCTTGGTGGCAAAGAAGCGACTGACACGCGGGGGCTGGTTGCAGATAACAGGAGGAGCAGGAGGTGACCACCACAGACTGAAATGGCAAAATATACCATTAGTGTCATAGTGAAATCTGTCTTATCTGAGTACCAAAGAACAATAGTCATTGAAGGAACAAAGATGCAAAGTGTGTTCAGCAACAGGCACAGATCCTCACCAGATCCACATGGGGCTCATGAGGGTTAATGTGTCTTGCAGTTGGCGTGGGTTTATCATTCAGAAATCCTAAAATGCAGAAGCAACAGCAAATAAAATTAACTTAAAAAATCAGATACAGCACAAATTGGTCACTAGTAGAAAATACATGGCCGCTACAGATAATGATAAATACAATTACCGATCAACTTTGGAGGTATCAAAGACCACTTTTCCTTGCGGGGACAAGGAAAAGAAAGTCTTTGATATCCAGTTATAGTCTGCTGGCTCCATGGTGTCTTTCCATCCTTTGGGCAGGAGGACCTGAGCAGCACCTGAAACATGCCAGTGGAGTAAATTTCTATTAGATATCATTACATTAGGTAACAAAAATCAAGTGAACACAAAAAAAACATATATACAAACACAGAAACCACAGCCCAAGAACTAGCTCCTTCTGCAACCCCCCCCCC
Source organism: Semisulcospira habei (assembly GCA_036245525.1). Classification (NCBI taxonomy): domain Eukaryota; kingdom Metazoa; phylum Mollusca; class Gastropoda; family Semisulcospiridae; genus Semisulcospira; species Semisulcospira habei. The sequence goes on from BTPG01000001.1 coordinate 138,950,442, forward strand.
CCCCCCCCCCCCCCCCCCCCCCATTCGTACCTTCGCCTGGTGTGGCTCTGGCAGCTGCTGCCGTCCTTGTGGATGTCTTGGGCAGCTCCACTGGTGTGGCTAGGTCTGGAAGACAATCAGCATATAAAATGTACCCACATATCGCAGAACAAAACACAAGTTTAACAAATGTGTGAGCTACAAGAAAAAGCATTACCAAACAACAATCAGTTTATTAGTTCACACATGGTGCTCTCTGTAAAAAAATTGTAATGGTTAAAGTAATATAATTTATAAATTACAAATTATACACGAGGCCATAAAATAGCTTATATTACAAATATACATCTAAAAAAAGTACTGTTAAATCCCTACACAATGGCTTACTGCACGTAAATATTGTATTAATCAAATACATGGGCTAAACTTTAACAAAACAACATTGTAATACAGCAAGACACAAGTCAGAGACAAAACTACAGAGATGCTAGTCAAGAAATAGAGGCTCTGTCACAACATCACAGGTAATCCAAGCCACAGAAGAAGGCAGAAACACGCGTTCTGGTGGAAAGAAAAAAGGTACATATCACATGTGCACTAATTACGCATACATGTGCTACAGACAGAGTGCTACACACTTGGAAGGGGTGTGTGTATTTATATTTATACAGACTAAGCAGCAATGCGGAGAAGCATGAAAAATATCACCAAAGCCATATATATATATACTGGTACAGAGATCAGCAAAGGAGAAATGGATGATTGATGGGATAGCACCAAAAGCACCACAAGCAAGAGTTCAAGTGCAGCCTTCACTACTGGCATTGCTGTGCACCTGCAGATTTACTCACCAGATACCCTTCATTTTGTTCAGTAATACTATGAGGGACAAAGAAAAACAAGACCAAATGTATAATCATCATACTTTAGACAGGACATGGTTGGCCATACAATATGTGTCTTACAAACTGTTTATAAACACATTGAGGTGAAAAATCTAGTTTTATGACATGGGTAGCATTACTAATTATACAAAATGAATCATCAACAAAACTGAATGATCACATGTTCTGACATAAAAACAAATGTTTCTCATAAACAATACAGAACAAAATACACCGGTACCTGGTTCATCCATCAGTGCAGACACAGAAGCCAGAAGTTCTGCATCGCTCAGTTCCCCCTGTATCTGTGCAGCTGTAAAGATAAAACAGACAAAGTAATTTGTGCACCTGCCAACTTCACACCATACAACTGTACACTCACCAACACCACTATTTCTACCTGCTGTAAAGCATCACATGTTATACCCCACCAGTACCTGCAGCACCGGATGGTCCAGGCAAGGGATCCTGAGCAATCTTCTTCTGTCGCCTGAGCCTCTCAGCTTCCTTCATCTTCACTGCTTCCAGGCCTTCCTCAAAACTCTCCAGGTACTCCTATAATCAGACATAATAATCAGAATGTAAAAAAATGAACATAGCTATAAAATGCACGAGTCACCTCACCTTTACTAATCATGTCACAACAGACTCTACTAATCATATGTCACAAGTCACTGTGTCATTTAAATTACAAGTCAGTCAAATCAATTTCTTAGCATTATACTTTAAAAACAAATGCTTTTGAGGATACATAATCACATGCCTTCAACTTGAACTTGTTCTCACTGACTGGGCTCAGCGGATCCAGCGTCTCCTTCTTGAAAGTTATATCCTCCACTATAAAGGCAGCCCAGCCCAGGGCATTTTCACAAAGCCACTGAAAGCTCTGGCCTCTGTGGGTTAAAACACAAAAATATGTTACTTTTTTCAGGAAAAGTAATGGAAAGATCAAATATTTCAGTCTGTACTATATCTTGTGGCAAATTGCAACTACATATATGCATACATCGCCTCATCTCCAGAATACTCGCACAGACCTGTAGCGACCGAACTGCAGGAGGTGCTGGCCAAGCACAAGAAGGCGGTCTTCCGTTGTCCGCCCTGAAATCTGCACTCTCCTCCTGGCATCCCTCTCGACCTCTGCATTGGGTTGTGGCTTGAAGTTGGGTGGTCTAGAGGCGACTCTCTACACACACCAAATGAAACCATGCATTAAATGTGTTTAGTACAACTGATCGTGATATCAACACTTAAAAAAAATATAGTTTCCTGGGATGACAGATCAGGGGTTATGCCAGCAACATGCTGTTTCAGTGCATTTTCAAAATGACAATGTTACACACCTTTGCAGCATCAGAGTCACCCAAACGCAAAACTTTCCCATCCATGGAACGAGAAAAGGCTGGTTGAGAATCCATGTCCTGCAGGGCAGAAACAATAATATTCCCATAATGGTTCAACAATCTGACAAACAGCATACAAAATTATGACCAAAAATGATACTTGATAGGTAATTCACAGTAAAATCAATCATGTATAATTATCATGTGTGAACGTTTGGGAAATAAAAACGCAGCACAGATATATACCTATTTTAAAACCACGCAAATGAGTTAGTGTTCGTCTACAGTAATTTTCCTGCACACCTATAGCAAGCGAAAGTACAACGCAGAAAGTGGGTCAGAATTGACCTGTTCAGCGTGAAAATCGACTGAATATGACAACATACTCCCAAATACAAGTATGCTAAAGGTAATGAAATGACTTGAGTGAATACAGCATTCTTAACAATGCATTTACAGCTGGCAAAAACTAATCGCACAGTCACAAATCATGTTTGGAAAAATCAGCACAATGGGCACAGAACGCGTACGCGTCGTCTGCTACAATGCAAAGCTAAGATCTATGCAACACAACATGTACATCTCTGGTGAAGACTGGCATATTTTAAAATACCGAAAGCACATCTTTTGCATATTTTTGTACTATAAAAAGCGAACATAATGTGAACTTTAGTAATTATAGCCAACGATGTTCAAGGCAAAGCACACACACGAACTAGAAACAAACAGTCACTACTTGACAAGATTAATTCGAAGGAAACAAAATAAAACGGAATTAACGTGCACGTTACTTAGATGCACACAGTAGGAAAATGCTCAAACTAGTGACATTTACCTATCAATATTTTTTCAAAGTCCGAAAACTTACCAGTTGATGTCTAAAAACACACGCAAGATGCTCGCTTCAAACCAGTCTATGATGGCCGCCGCTCTCAACTGTCTGCTGGCACCTTGGTTGTCCTGACTTAAAGCGTCTCATCAGTCCTTGATTGACAGCAAAAATTTGAAAATCTAATCTTCTGATTGGTTGAAAGCTGGTATACAAGTTGGTCAACAGCCCGCTGCCATTGGATACCACACGTGCGAAGATTGCATTGCTGAAGGCGCAAGGATGACACGCAATCTTCGAGGTCAAACGTTCCAACTTCGGACGACATGGCCCGTTCGGGTAACCGTACTTTAATGACGTCACTATGTCTGCGTGGTGAACCATACATCGAGTAGCTCCGCCTACTCGCCGAACGTAAACAAGACCGCATGCTTGTTTCTCAAGGTATCGGCTAGCCTAGATGACATCGTTCACGGATGTTTTACGACGATGACTGTATAAATTAATTTGTGTGTGCACACTAACAAAACGTGTTCGCGTGTGTGTTTCAGGTGCAAGGGGACCTGGATGAATAAATTGCAGGCTTCACACTGGAAGATTCGTTATCGATCGTCATCATAGTCGATCTTGTGTTTCGTATCTGGCTGACGTAAATCATGATGTTTTACCATGTGTTAAAACATTGTTGTTGTGAAGTATATGTGGTGCAAGTTTGGGAGACCATGTGTGAGTGTGTGCGTTTTCTAGAAAGTAAGCCATCTTATTTCGTGTATATTTAATTGTATGTCAGCCGTTGTATGACAAAAGGCAAATGTTGATTTTTGAGAAAAGCAAGATTTTCCAGTCTGCCTTGTGTCATCGAGATTCTCCTTGTGTGATTGTTAAACAATGAAAATCTTAATTTTCTAAAAAATGGACTACTGAATTTTGCCATATAATGGCGGATGTGTTGGCATTTGCATAACCATTGTTTGATGGCCATCACACATACATAAACTTACACAAATCCCTCACTGCATACACACTCGCACACAAATTTCGCACACTTCAGTGCCATCACACGCACACTCATAAAGCCACTCAGGAGAAAAAGGTAGTTGGTGAAATGTAGAGGGCGTCTGTTTACTCACTAAGCCCTGACATTTTATAGCAGGATATGCATCAACATATGATAGTTGAAGAATAGTGTAAGAACAGCAATTCCGGCACAACCTTTCAACTACCATGATTGACCTCTGACCTCAGCTGTCGGTAGTCTTCCGAAAACATCTTACACAACTGGGAATTGTAATCTCAGGGCTCATTGAGTAAAAGCATACTTCTAATATTAATTTATTCAGTTCATGTAAGCTGGTTAGAATGTTCACATGAAAGTACATCACAACCATAAAAATAAATTACTATATGTTATTTGTCGACATGAAGTGAACTCTCATCAGTCATGTTGCACAAATCACTATGAAGTGACAACTCAAGTCATGTTGCACAAATCACTATGAAGTGACAACTCTCAGTCATGTTGCACAAATCACTATGAAGTGACAACTCTCATCAGGTTGCAGTCTCCGTTATACTGAACATAAGTATCTCTGGAGAAAAAAAGTGTCGGCTACCGAAATCATCTACACACGGTGCGTACCAATCAGAAATGGATCAGGTAGAGTATTAGCAGTTTTGTACTGGTAGTAATACTGCACATTTTAATGTCATAGTTTGTGTCAGCAGCAAATGATTTGTACGAAAATTTGTCACAGTCATGCCTAAAAGCAGTTACGAGTAAGTGTCAAGTCCCAGATCCAGCATCTATGTATTTCTGTGGTTCATGCCACTCATTGTCAGTTACTATTTGGTGACAGACAAATGTTATTTATTCAGCCAATTACTCATCCATAGTAAGTGTCACAAAGTCCTTTGATCTGGGCATCATGAAGATATATGCCTGGAACACTTGGATGTTGGTCGCAAAATCAACATGCACAATTCTGACACATAATTATAAGTGAAGGTAAAAGAGACATGAATCCCAATGAACTCCAGGGGACACCCAGCATTCAGCAAGACTCATGAGGAGCTATGAATCTTGCATTTGGATCTCTAGTGTGATTGTAGCACTCGGTTCCTTCACACATGGGAAAGATTCCAGCAAGAGGCAAAGACCCCTAAATGCCCCGCATCTAAAGTGGATCATGGTGCCAGCCAAAGGTATAGATCCTCATGAGCCCCCTTAAACGCCCTGCGTCTAAATGGGATGAAGAGGAGCCATGCCTTGTACTTGACACTCAATGTCAGTGTTTAGTGTCACACATAGCAAAAAGGTGTCAGCCAAAGGTATAGATCCTCATGAGCCCCCTTAAACGCCCCGCGTCTAAATGGGATCAGGAGGAGCCATGCCTTTTACTGGACAGTCAATGTCAGTGTTTAGTGTCACACATAGGAAAAAGGTGTCAGCCAAAGGTATAGATCCTCATGAGCCCCCTTAAACGCCCCGCGTCTAAATGGGATCAGGAGGAGCCATGCCTTTTACTGGACACTCAATGTCAGTGTTTAGTGTCACACATAGGAAAAAGGTGTCAGCCAAAGGTATAGATCCTCATGAGCCCCCTTAAACGCCCCGCGTCTAAATGGGATCAGGAGGAGCCATGCCTTTTACTGGACAGTCAATGACGGTGTTTAGTGTCACACATAGCAAAAAAAGTGCCAGCCAAAGGTATAGATCCTCATGAGCCCCCTTAAACGCCCCGCGTCTAAATGGGATCAGGAGGAGCCATGCCTTTTACTGGACAGTCAATGTCGGTCTTTAGTGTCACACATAGGAAAAAGGTGTCAGCCAAAGGTATAGATCCTCACGAGCCGCCTTAAACGCCCCGCGTCTAAATGGGATCAGGAGGAGCCATGCCTTTTACTGGACAGTCAATGTCGGTCTTTAGTGTCACACATAGGAAAAAGGTGTCAGCCAAAGGTATAGATCCTCACGAGCCGCCTTAAACGCCCCGCGTCTAAATGGGATCAGGTGGAGCCATGCCTTTTACTGGACAGTCAATGTCGGTTTTCCGTGTCACACACAGCAAGTGGGTATTGGATATTTCCCACATGATTATGAATGGTGCCAGCAAAAAGATATAGATCCTCATGAGCCCCCTTAAATGCCCCGTGTTTAAATGGGATCAGGAGGAGCCATGCCTTTTACTGGACAGTCAATGATGGTGTTAAGTGTCGCACATATTTCACTTTATATATATATATATATATATATATATATATATATATATATATATATATATATGAATGGTGCCCTTAGCACAAAGATCTACGTACGCTTTTCACTTTCTTAATATAGAGATGCAAGTGCTCCTGACTTGCATTGTGTGACTGCAAACACCACTACTCAATATCCAAATGCAGGATGCACAGATTGTCACGAACCCCCGTAAACCTCCCCGTATCCACAGTGGATCATGAGTAGCTGTGCCTCTTGCATTTGGATATTTAATGTTGGTTTTAGTGTCACACATTGCAAATCAGTAGCAGTATGACAGTGACAACTGATTAGGTTCCTCCATCTTTCAATTTACAATGGTCATAAAACAAGAATACAATGTGCTACTTACCTTTCTCAACAGGCGAGATGTAACGTACATCTTGTCTACTAAGAAACATAGGTAGCACATTGTATTTCTGTCATTGCAAGTTCTTGGTAAAGTACAATTAAAAAACACAATTATGAAATAAACCCATTTAGCAACAACGCCCTACAGCAGGAGCTGGATTGACCATGATAAATCAAGGGTAGTGCCAGACAAGCTTGGTGCCTTAAGATGGCTTTATTAATGAAAGCTCCATTCATTTCATATTATATTTGGCCTTCATCTGCTGTGTCCACTCATCCTTGGTGATGCCCATTTGGGGACAAAACCAGTTGCCCCTAATCTGGGAGTGAACAGGGCCTGTTTTTGGTTGTTGGCAGAAGGAACATGGCTTGCGTGGTTTGTCCTGTTTTTGATACTTACGACGTTTCAGTCCTGTTAACTTCTCCTCAACCTCCTTCTTGCGCCGGTAGCATATGGTGGAGCGTGGGACATCCTGATACACCTGGCGCTTGAAGGAAGCCGGGACAGGGTGTTTAGGTAAAATATAAATAAACTGTCTCGCTGGTCCCTGTATGGCTGGTCCCTGTATGGCTGGACTGGCCAATGAAGATGATGGATGTGGCGATGATGTTGATTCGTCTGGCTCATCTTCATCTGTTGTGTCAGCTGTTGTTGGTTGAGGTACAGGGTAGGGTGATGGTAGCTGCGAGGATGCCGTCATTGAAGGGGTTTGGTGGGTGATTCCCTGCCGCAACATCTGCAGCTCGGCCTGCTTCTCCCGGGCCTGGTGCCTGAAAGACAGATAGAAAATACAATCTGACAACCATCCGAGAGAGTTATACTTCTAATGTCTGCAGGCACACAGTTATGGCGTGCTGACAAAGTGATTAATGACAATGCGAACCCTTCCCTCACAGTGATTTTCAAGTGAAGTGATATACTTTGTTCTTTTAAGTAATAAAAATGAAATGTATGTAAATGAAAATAATGGTGTATGCACACTCACCATGAAGACAGGGTGCGCAAGTTGACATCAAGGAGCTGGATGGCAGTCTTCTCACAAATCGCTGCGTGCTGCATCACTAGCTCCTTGATGTTCGTGTAAGCAGTTTGGACAGCAGCAACCCTGGACGTCACTTTGCCACCCGGGAGACGCACGTCGGCTGGGATGTGGCGGAAAAGGCGAGTGATCAGGCACTGCATATAGCGATTGCTGCTTGGCCAGTGCGCTGCCACTCCCTTTCCCAAGAATTGTCTGTAATCCAAAAAAAAAAAACAACAAGAAGTAAATGAAAGAGTGAAACACTATAAAATACTGAAAAAGAAAGCGAATTACAGAGAAAAAAGAAATGTAACCCAAACCTGCAAATGCATTGTTGATAGAAAAATGGAAAGACTCACCTCTGTGTTATCTCCACAGAATTGAAAGTGTTGGCTCGGTGGACCCGAAATCTTCCCTTCGGTGGGCCACCTTTAAACGTTTGCTGGAATGTGACAGGCCGCTTGTCCAGGTCGTGCAGTTCGTGCCACAGTTGTATTACAGTGTTGGCCTGCTTGGTGTTCAGGGCATGGTGTCGATCCCTGAGGCCAAAGAGGAAGTCCACCAGCTTCTCCACCTTGCGATAGCCAGGTGCATTATCTGGCCCCACACATTCCTGAAACATAATATAAATCAAATTACCATTGTACTGAAATTTGGGGTGGGGGTGTGAATGGACGTACCAATGTCCTTTTGTCAGTTTTGTAGGCGTTTGTGGTGTGTATTAGCGTGTCAGCCTATGTCATTGTGCAAGCAGAAAAAGCCTGTTAAACCTTTCAGTAATTATGACGAAATTCTCACTGGGCACAGTTCTACGCACAGATCGACCAAGGTGGTTCAAGTGTGGTGTCTGAATAGTTTTGGTCACAGAGGCGCCAAGCTATTTGAACATCACAATTCAACTACCATGGTCGATCCACATCCTTTCACATTGTGGGTTAAAGAAGTATTACCCTCTGCTAAAATCAAATACATATGCATATGTAATATGCAATATACACCAAATACATATCTCATTACCTCGTCAGACTCGGATGAAAGGTCATGGTCCTCAGTCTGGTCTGTGTCAGATGATGGTGGCTGACACTCGGGAATGGTGGAACTTGTAGAGGCACCCAAGCACATGGGCTGCAGGGGCAGGGGCTTGATAGGCTTACTGGAGAGGCTGGTGGGCTGAGGCTGTAGAAGCACGGGAGGAGGCAGACACTGGGGTGGCTTACTTGAGAGGCTGGTGGGCTGAGGCTGTAGAGGCACTGGAGGAGGCCGACGCTTTGTGGAGTCAATGGAGACTCGGGTGGATGGAGATTTGATGGCTCCGGTGGCAGGCAGTGAACAAAGGGGTGTCATAGGCTCATCTTCTGGATCTTCACCGAAGCCCTCATCAAAGTCTTCATCATCCTCGTCTCCAGACTCTTCATCGCTGTCGGGATCCTGGGTGCGCACAGCGTACGTTTTCCCAGTCTGGGAAAAGAGATATTCTACGCCAAGAAGCTCACCTGAAATTAAATAACACAATTTTAACTACTCAATACTGATACAGTGCATCATTTCCAGATTGCTGATCGCTGTGCACAGTGCAGCTTTTCCCAATCTGGGAAAAGGTGCTCAATGACAAGAAGCTCATCTGTAACAAATTAACACAATTTACCAAACTTTCAATGATGTTTTTTTGTTATTTTTCATATTTTAAGTGTGTCACACAAATATAAATATGCGCAAATCACAGGAAGCAAAGGACATAAAATCAAAAAGAAATATGCCATCTATGCCTGTGTATGCTCTTGGAGGCTTGAAGGTGGGGTGCAGCTTCTTCCCAAAGACAGTGGTGCTGAGTCTGTTGACAGCTCGTCTCAAGAGACCGGAATACGTGGCAGGGTCAGCAGTGCCACATGCAGCAGCATCCCGGTCGTCGTTCCACCGCATCAGGCCCTCCAGAAGGAACAGCTGGAAGTGCTGGTGGTTTGCACTGGTGCCTGTGAATGTAAAACCACTATCAGCATTCTTACCTTCAGATAATGTACAATAATGCTCAAGCTGAACAATGACACTGGAAAAAAATCAAGTCATTGACGTTTACGCCTGATAACAAAGAGGGACAGCGACACCAGGAAGATGTTCATACCTGGGATAAAGCGGTTCAGGTGCAGGTGAAACGACTCGAGACTGGTGGAGCCACGGGCACATCTGTAAGTGGGGAGGCGTTGGTGTCCTTTGGTCAAGCTCCCCGTCTGCTGGTATAGGCGAAAGTTCTCGGGGTCCTGAATGCAGTCCACGTGCCGCTTCTGGGAGTCCCACATCGCCCACAGTCGCTCAGTGTGAAACAGGGGCACGCCAAGGCTGTCACGACCCTGTGGTCCGTCGAAGGCGACGAGGAGCTCCTCAATAAGGGCACGTGTCGCATCAGCACCCCGAGTTCTACGCCGACAGTGTAGAGCCAGCTCCTGAGTAATAAAATATAATAGGAAATATTGTCAATAGCATAGAACAAAAGTTATAACTGCACTCAAACGCACCAATAAAAAATTAAACCAAAAAAAAAAAAAAAAAAAAATCAAAAAAGAAGAAAAGTGGAAGACTTACACATATGATACACACAATTCTGTAGCTAAAGACCAACCTTCTTGGTGATGTATTCCATGACATCGGCATCACTACCTGGGCTCGGGAGACCAGCCAGTTGCATCTCGGACCGCTTGGCAGCGAGCAAGGCCTCGACATCTTCAGCGCTGTACTCAAAAATGCACTGGGACAGCCTGCCGAGGAACATCTGGAACAAAGGGTGGGCATCTGAGGTACAGCAGACTGTGAATCGCCTCATGTAGTGCCAGATGTCCAATCGGAAGGCTGTCTCAGGCCAGGCGCTGAACATTCGACGAAGGCCGCTATTGGGGCAGCAGTCCCGGTCAGTGTAAATAAGGGAGGGAGGAGGCACAGCAGCGGCGGCATAGCGGCGGATGATCCCGTCCACCATTGGCTGTATTCCCTGGCCCTCCTTGTCCGTCAACACACTCACCAGGACCTGGCCGTGCTCGTTGCCAACGTTGGTACACCAAAATGCAGTGGCTGCAGCCTGCCCTGCCAACTTCTTGGCCACCTTAAACAAGAGGGGTCAATAAATATGCATGTGTGAGTGTGACACTTGCAAAATGCATATATTTAATTTAGGCTTGAGCAATACAGCATAAAGAATAAACAAGTAACTGTAATATAACCTGGAGTATCACAACAACAAACACATGTACCATAAACGAAAACTCTGAAAATGCATGTATGCATATTATATATAATATATACAGCAAGCAGAAACTAAATGCACTACATACTGAAATATGCGACAGAAGCCATCTTACCTTTTTCGTTGAATCTATCTTCAAGATGGTGCCAAAGGTCGATGTAATCTTGGCCTTGACTTCAGAGAGGCGCTGGGCGACGTCCACACAGTATGCCTGAAGCAGCCAAGCTGGTCGTGGCAATGAAGGTAGCCGAGGTGGCTCCTCCAAGACAGGTCTAGTCACCAGGCCACCGGTGGTGCTGGCAGAGACAAACTGCTCGCAGTGGCTCAGGTAGTACAGCACCTTCATGTGCCAGGCCTCACTGTGCTGCTCCAATAGTTTCTTGTGCAGCTGGGTAGAGCTGTTGCCCAGACCTCTCTGCCGTAAAAGGCGCACCACGCGCATATCGCACGCATACCTACAGAAAAAAAACCCACTATATTTATGTCATGTACCTATATCCCTTTAGTTATGTCATTGAAACATAACTCACCAACTACCTCGTGCATGCAGGCACCTGCACTGTATACTGTCCTGATGCTTACATGCACACGCACTCAATCGTCTCCGTGCCCTAGGTGTTACAAAGGGCGTCCACACAGGATGTCCACTGGCACGGAAAACTGCTGCTTGTTTGCTGATAGAGGCCCAAGTTGGGATAGCTCTAGCCTCTACCTCCCCTTCCCTTGACACGCTTAAGGGGGTTGAAAAAATGTGTCATGTAGGCAAGAAAATAAAAGTGCAGACAGCACATGAAACCAAATAGCACATGAAGCTGTTCAATAAAACATAACAAACATAACATACTGGTAAGTTAGCAGAGCAGGGAACTGGTTTCTGTAGCCTAGTGGTAACTGGTCTAGGATGCCGCTGCTCCAGCTGATGACTTTCTTCTTGCAGGCTGGACACTCTAGGTACTCTCCGGCCAGCAGGTAGTACCCGTCGATATCCAATACCTGGGATAGGATAAGAGCAGGTGAAATACTGCCTGTAGAAAATGTACCTTGGTCTCAAGTGCACTAAACTGAAATATCAACATATACGACTTTAACATGTTATGACTTTATAAACCAGACAATTTTTTTTTTTTGCTTCTTTGACACATGTATTGATATACTGTATAACAAGCTAATTAATATTCATGAATTTGCTTGATATGCTTTTCTTGCCACAATCCCCTGCGTGAAGAAGACTTGATCTTCATGACACTTGCATTTTCCACAGATAAACGCGAAATATGCTCACACTGCAACAATAACAAGCTCCTTATGTGTAGTAGTAATTAAATATTTCTTAGTGTGTATGAACACTTCAAATTTATACACACAAACAGAGAAAATATGCCAAGAAACGTGCGAGTCTCTGGACTGACGAGTGAAATTGATGCAATGACAGCTGGCAGTATCGACGAGCTGAGAAACAAAACTATATAAACAAACCTGCTGGCATTTGCCACAATTATGCGTGATCTAGTTATATAAAGAATCTAATCAGTAACACACACGGTAATACAATGCACTTATGTCTTCACAGACGAAATCTATGTGCAGAGTTCACAGCGACATGCAGTTGTCCGACATTTGTTTTTGAAGACCGCAAACAGCCACAAAAAATGAATGATTTGAGGCAGTTTTTGACTGGGTACATAAATAAATTATATAGAGCAACAGTTTTCTTGCATATAGTGCCAATAAACAGACGGTTTTGATTACTTGACTCCAATGCTACGATTCTGGTATTGTAATCACATCTGCCTGTTATTATCACTATATGAAGCAAAATGTTGCTCAATATTAATATAACAATGTTAAACATACAGAAGCATTTGAATACTAGTGCACTCACACTAATTCATGCACACCATGACTTTAATTTAGGACAACTGACCTGTCGGAGATGGTGATAAATTCCTGAGGATTTCAACTCCTGCTCTTTGCATCCTGTCTGGGGGCAGTTTAGTCGCAACTGAAAAAGCCTCCGCGGCATCCAGGTCAGCAGCTTGGTGGCAAAGAAGCGACTGACACGCGGGGGCTGGTTGCAGATAACAGGAGGAGCAGGAGGTGACCACCACAGACTGAAATGGCAAAATATACCATTAGTGTCATAGTGAAATCTGTCTTATCTGAGTACCAAAGAACAATAGTCATTGAAGGAACAAAGATGCAAAGTGTGTTCAGCAACAGGCACAGATCCTCACCAGATCCACATGGGGCTCATGAGGGTTAATGTGTCTTGCAGTTGGCGTGGGTTTATCATTCAGAAATCCTAAAATGCAGAAGCAACAGCAAATAAAATTAACTTAAAAAATCAGATACAGCACAAATTGGTCACTAGTAGAAAATACATGGCCGCTACAGATAATGATAAATACAATTACCGATCAACTTTGGAGGTATCAAAGACCACTTTTCCTTGCGGGGACAAGGAAAAGAAAGTCTTTGATATCCAGTTATAGTCTGCTGGCTCCATGGTGTCTTTCCATCCTTTGGGCAGGAGGACCTGAGCAGCACCTGAAACATGCCAGTGGAGTAAATTTCTATTAGATATCATTACATTAGGTAACAAAAATCAAGTGAACACAAAAAAAAACATATATACAAACACAGAAACCACAGCCCAAGAACTAGCTCCTTCTGCAACCCCCCCCCCCCCCCCCCCCCCCCCCCCCCCCATTCGTACCTTCGCCTGGTGTGGCTCTGGCAGCTGCTGCCGTCCTTGTGGATGTCTTGGGCAGCTCCACTGGTGTGGCTAGGTCTGGAAGACAATCAGCATATAAAATGTACCCACATATCGCAGAACAAAACACAAGTTTAACAAATGTGTGAGCTACAAGAAAAAGCATTACCAAACAACAATCAGTTTATTAGTTCACACATGGTGCTCTCTGTAAAAAAATTGTAATGGTTAAAGTAATATAATTTATAAATTACAAATTATACACGAGGCCATAAAATAGCTTATATTACAAATATACATCTAAAAAAAGTACTGTTAAATCCCTACACAATGGCTTACTGCACGTAAATATTGTATTAATCAAATACATGGGCTAAACTTTAACAAAACAACATTGTAATACAGCAAGACACAAGTCAGAGACAAAACTACAGAGATGCTAGTCAAGAAATAGAGGCTCTGTCACAACATCACAGGTAATCCAAGCCACAGAAGAAGGCAGAAACACGCGTTCTGGTGGAAAGAAAAAAGGTACATATCACATGTGCACTAATTACGCATACATGTGCTACAGACAGAGTGCTACACACTTGGAAGGGGTGTGTGTATTTATATTTATACAGACTAAGCAGCAATGCGGAGAAGCATGAAAAATATCACCAAAGCCATATATATATATATACTGGTACAGAGATCAGCAAAGGAGAAATGGATGATTGATGGGATAGCACCAAAAGCACCACAAGCAAGAGTTCAAGTGCAGCCTTCACTACTGGCATTGCTGTGCACCTGCAGATTTACTCACCAGATACCCTTCATTTTGTTCAGTAATACTATGAGGGACAAAGAAAAACAAGACCAAATGTATAATCATCATACTTTAGACAGGACATGGTTGGCCATACAATATGTGTCTTACAAACTGTTTATAAACACATTGAGGTGAAAAATCTAGTTTTATGACATGGGTAGCATTACTAATTATACAAAATGAATCATCAACAAAACTGAATGATCACATGTTCTGACATAAAAACAAATGTTTCTCATAAACAATACAGAACAAAATACACCGGTACCTGGTTCATCCATCAGTGCAGACACAGAAGCCAGAAGTTCTGCATCGCTCAGTTCCCCCTGTATCTGTGCAGCTGTAAAGATAAAACAGACAAAGTAATTTGTGCACCTGCCAACTTCACACCATACAACTGTACACTCACCAACACCACTATTTCTACCTGCTGTAAAGCATCACATGTTATACCCCACCAGTACCTGCAGCACCGGATGGTCCAGGCAAGGGATCCTGAGCAATCTTCTTCTGTCGCCTGAGCCTCTCAGCTTCCTTCATCTTCACTGCTTCCAGGCCTTCCTCAAAACTCTCCAGGTACTCCTATAATCAGACATAATAATCAGAATGTAAAAAAATGAACATAGCTATAAAATGCACGAGTCACCTCACCTTTACTAATCATCTCACAACAGACTCTACTAATCATATGTCACAAGTCACTGTGTCATTTAAATTACAAGTCAGTCAAATCAATTTCTTAGCATTATACTTTAAAAACAAATGCTTTTGAGGATACATAATCACATGCCTTCAACTTGAACTTGTTCTCACTGACTGGGCTCAGCGGATCCAGCGTCTCCTTCTTGAAAGTTATATCCTCCACTATAAAGGCAGCCCAGCCCAGGGCATTTTCACAAAGCCACTGAAAGCTCTGGCCTCTGTGGGTTAAAACACAAAAATATGTTACTTTTTTCAGGAAAAGTAATGGAAAGATCAAATATTTCAGTCTGTACTATATCTTGTGGCAAATTGCAACTACATATATGCATACATCGCCTCATCTCCAGAATACTCGCACAGACCTGTAGCGACCGAACTGCAGGAGGTGCTGGCCAAGCACAAGAAGGCGGTCTTCCGTTGTCCGCCCTGAAATCTGCACTCTCCTCCTGGCATCCCTCTCGACCTCTGCATTGGGTTGTGGCTTGAAGTTGGGTGGTCTAGAGGCGACTCTCTACACACACCAAATGAAACCATGCATTAAATGTGTTTAGTACAACTGATCGTGATATCAACACTTAAAAAAAATATAGTTTCCTGGGATGACAGATCAGGGGTTATGCCAGCAACATGCTGTTTCAGTGCATTTTCAAAATGACAATGTTACACACCTTTGCAGCATCAGAGTCACCCAAACGCAAAACTTTCCCATCCATGGAACGAGAAAAGGCTGGTTGAGAATCCATGTCCTGCAGGGCAGAAACAATAATATTCCCATAATGGTTCAACAATCTGACAAACAGCATACAAAATTATGACCAAAAATGATACTTGATAGGTAATTCACAGTAAAATCAATCATGTATAATTATCATGTGTGAACGTTTGGGAAATAAAAACGCAGCACAGATATATACCTATTTTAAAACCACGCAAATGAGTTAGTGTTCGTCTACAGTAATTTTCCTGCACACCTATAGCAAGCGAAAGTACAACGCAGAAAGTGGGTCAGAATTTACCTGTTCAGCGTGAAAATCGACTGAATATGACAACATACTCCCAAATACAAGTATGCTAAAGGTAATGAAATGACTTGAGTGAATACAGCATTCTTAACAATGCATTTACAGCTGGCAAAAACTAATCGCACAGTCACAAATCATGTTTGGAAAAATCAGCACAATGGGCACAGAACGCGTACGCGTCGTCTGCTACAATGCAAAGCTAAGATCTATGCAACACAACATGTACATCTCTGGTGAAGACTGGCATATTTTAAAATACCGAAAGCACATCTTTTGCATATTTTTGTACTATAAAAAGCGAACATAATGTGAACTTTAGTAATTATAGCCAACGATGTTCAAGGCAAAGCACACACACGAACTAGAAACAAACAGTCACTACTTGACAAGATTAATTCGAAGGAAACAAAATAAAACGGAATTAACGTGCACGTTACTTAGATGCACACAGTAGGAAAATGCTCAAACTAGTGACATTTACCTATCAATATTTTTTCAAAGTCCGAAAACTTACCAGTTGATGTCTAAAAACACACGCAAGATGCTCGCTTCAAACCAGTCTATGATGGCCGCCGCTCTCAACTGTCTGCTGGCACCTTGGTTGTCCTGACTTAAAGCGTCTCATCAGTCCTTGATTGACAGCAAAAATTTGAAAATCTAATCTTCTGATTGGTTGAAAGCTGGTATACAAGTTGGTCAACAGCCCGCTGCCATTGGATACCACACGTGCGAAGATTGCATTGCTGAAGGCGCAAGGATGACACGCAAATTCGTGAAGCGTTCCATATTTTTTACTTCAAAATAAAAAATCCGATGAAAAACGACAAATTTTTAGCTTAGAAACGGCACTTTTTGTGTTATGGCCATTTCAAAACAGACATTAACTTTCTTAGGGCGTTGCTTTTTTTTTGTCTGCCAGTATACTCCTTATTCCCCCCCCCCCCAGCCCCCGCCGCCCACCCCCCTCCCCCGGGGTAAAAAAAAAAAAAAAAAAAAAAAAAAAAAAGGTAACAAAACGAGTTTAGGAACTCCATACTGATTAGAACCGCAGGCTTCTTTGCCGCAAGTAATTCTGGCTTTTACTACAGCCTTAGCATGGTTTATGATTATTTGTCTGTAAACTCCCCCCCCCCCCTCTTCCCGCCCCACCCCTCCCTTCCCTCCCTTCCACCTCTCCTGTCTTTTTTTTTTTTTTTTTTTTTTTGGGGGGGGGGGGGGGGGGTGTAGGTAATTGTGGTTTTATGTTTCATCTGTTCTTTGCGGCTCTTCACGCTTTTCATCCTGATATTCTATTGCTTGAAATAAATTTGACTGTGATAGTTCAAGGATGGTACCAGATTAGCTTGGTGCCTGAGGCGCCAAGCTATTCTGGCACCACCCTTGAACTAAATGGTTTATCTATCATGTAAGCAGTAACGTAGCCTTCATAGGACAATAAGCTTTTTTAAAAAAAACACTTTAGGGTGTAATGGGTTAAGGCCCGGAAAGCCCGGCCTCTGCATCCGCCCCTTCATTAATTATGAAAATGAGGTTAGTCAGTGGGAAAACTGTGAATATCACAGCTACCTCGAATCCGTATGCTCACGGCTTACCCGGCGTTTCCGAAGCCCTCCTAAAAAGAAGGATGAAATGTTCAACTGAGTTTTGCATTGTCTAAACTGACCCCTGCAATAAGATACAACATGAAGTCATTAGGACTGTTTAAGCATTGGGTGCTCCTTACCACATTGGTTATCTTCCAACATTCATGGAAGATAACCAACGTCAACCAGTGTGGCTCTATTATTTTGTGCCGGTGCGTCTCTCACAATCTGCTTCAAATTGTGCGCAAAGTTTATGTGGCTGTGCGAGCCAAAGTTAATGCGTGCGCAGTAGTGCCCGGCAGAACTTGTGTGTGGACCGTCGGGGATTCTTTCTGGGGTCAGGGTTTTTTTTCTCCGGGGTACTTCGGCTCCACCTCCCCCAACCTTGGGTGTTATGTGTCGGAATTCCGGTTTTTGAAAACCTTACCTTTCGTGCGTCGTTACTGATGAAACCATTAGGCATGACCGAAGTAGTGAACTCAAAGGAGGGATGCTAACCCTTGATTAGAAACGACATTACAGAATCACGCATATCTACAGAAGAAGACATAGCTTACACAGTAGTTAGACTCCTGCTACCCTCCGAAGAAATCACCGTAACAACTTCAACTGCACCCCCCCCCCCCCCCTCCCCCAAGTAGCTACATCAGATCCTACCCCTTCGCGTGTAGGTGACGGTTTTAGTCGCGATGATTCCTACAGAAATCCTCGCAACTACAACCGCTACCGACAAGCAAAGTGTTAAACAAGGAACACAACCAATCATCCACCTGTGGAAATGAAGACTCTGCCAGGCGATCCACCAGCCTCACAGCTATCAAAGGCCGTTGAGCCGATGTCACCCGCAGTCCATTTGATGGCCCTTTGTCCGCTGGGTAAGATAGTTCAAGGGTGGTGCCAGAATAGCTTGGCGCCTCAGGCGCCAAGCTGTTCTGGCACCACCCTTGAACTATCATAGTCCATTTGATGGCCCTTTATCTGCTGGGTAAGATGATTTTCTAGGATACGGAATCAACTCCCGAGTTGATCATAGCAGCTGAAGACACTGACAAGCTGACCGCAAGAAAGGCTTATGAACGAGACGCTGCGACAACTGGGACTGATCTGCTGCAAGAAGAAAGCTTCTCTCTACAACCAGCCATGAAACTAAAGCAAATTTCCAACCATCCTCGTCTTGAAAAAGGTAAAAGACATGTACGTCTGTCAGATTTTGCCGAACAGGCAACTAAGGCTATCTCACGTCGAGGTAAAGACAAGAAAAACAAGACAAAGCTACCAGTCAGCCTTAAGATGCCTGAGAAAGCCATGAAAAGACTTGTCAACAGACGACTCCACGGTCGCTTTACAGCCAACAACATGTGAGAGATGGCAGGCATACTGGCTCCAGAAGACATCCCAGTACAGAAGACCAAATTATCAAGATTGCCGAAAAGAAATTGGTGAATACGTGAAACGTTTAGGGCTTAACGTATTTTGTCCACCACGAAGGTGATTTCAAAGAAGGGGCACCGAAAAGAGGACTGTACAAGTTTTGACCCCAGCTGGGTTCGAACCCACGACAGCACTGATTCGGACGAGAGTCGAACACTCTATCACCCCAAGATTGTCGAAGAGGCCGACAATACTTTCGAGAGAAGAAGAAAGTCCATTCTGTTTTCTCGACCTACTGAACAAAAGCTTGAGACAAAGTCTGTGAAGATGGTCCTTCTATAGAAACTGGCCAGCGCAGATGTCTCAGGAGAATGTTTTCCTGGATCAAGCACTAACTTTCTCTGAGAACAGCCAAAGTCAAGCTGGAATGTGTGACCAACCACCTTGTCAGTCTCAAAAAAGGTGTCCTCCGTGGAGGAGGAGTTGGTAGCTCACTCTCTACCAGGGGCCAGTTGCATGATTTAGCATAATCCTATGCCAACCACTAAGCAAGGTGCTCCGCTATAGGGAGCACCTTTCTTAGTGGCTGGCGCAGGACGCGCGCTCACGCAAGTGACCCCTGTATTTACCAACGACATGATGAAGAACGTCGTCTAGTGGATCTCCACATAGCCATGCACGCTGATGGCTGACCTGGCAACTAGAGCCAGTCATCGAAAGTGAGAGACATTCGCATGAGGTCTAGCGACAGCAGTGGATCGGGCCAACCGTGTCCCTTGCAGTTGGAAGGGAATGAAAGAGGCATTAAAGTTCTCCTCATCAGTGTAACGACTCATTGAGTCCGAAATAGCTCAGGCGGTTAAGCGTAGGAGCAAGAGAGCGAGGGAATCGCCGGGTCGTGGGTTCGAGTCCCCGTCCCGGCTCCGGTAGCTGAACTCGCAATCCAGGGAAAAAAAGACGGGCTTGTTCCATAGCGTGTCCGTCGAAAGGTCCTGGTAAATCAAAGTGGCACATTTGCAGTGCGCCTGAATAGATCAGTGTTCAGGTCGTACTCCATAGGCAATAGATTTCCCTGTCCCCCATAACCCGCCCGTCACTTAGGTGCCGTGGACGTTAAACCCCGAACTAAGCAATAACGCCTCACAGTATGGTGTGAAGTCTCCAGCATCGTTTCGCCTTGGGGGTTTCAACCCTTTGAGTGGCATCTTGGGACAGCAGCCAGAGGGGTGAGTACCGTTACTCATTTTTATGACTATATTCACTGAACTCTGTACATAATTATTGCACATGTCTGTATTCCCTGAACTCTGTACATATTGCACATGTCTGTATTCACTGAACTCTGTACATATGGCACATGTCTGTATTCCCTGAACTCTGTACATATGGCACATGTCTGTATTCCCTGAACTATGTACATACGGCACATGTCTGTATTCCCTGAACTCTGTACATATGGCACATGTCTGTATTCATTGAACTCTGTACATATTGCACATGACTGTATTCCCTGAACTCTGTACATATTGCACATGTCTGTATTCCCTGAACTCTGTACATATTGCACATGTCTGTATTCCCTGAACTCTGTACATATTGCACATGTCTGTATTCCCTGAACTCTGTACATATTGCACATGTCTGTATTCCCTGAACTCTGTACATATTGCACATGTCTGTATTCCCTGAACTCTGTACATATTGCACATGTCTGTACTCCTCCCTGAACTCTGTACATATTGCACATGTCTGTATTCACTGAACTCTGTACATATTGCACATGTCTGTATTCACTGAACTCTGTACATATGGCACATGTCTGTATTCACTGAACTCTCTACATATGGCACATGTCTGTATTCATTGAACTCTGTACATATGGCACATGTCTGTATTCATTGAACTCTGTACATATTGCACATGTCTGTATTCCCTGAACTCTGTACATATTGCGCATGACTGTATTCACTGAACTCTGTACATATTGCGCATGACTGTATTCACTGAACTCTGTACATATGGCACATGTCTGTATTCCCTGAACTATGTACATACGGCACATGTCTGTATTCACTGAACTCTGTACATATGGCACATGTCTGTATTCCTCCCTGAACTCTGTACATATTGCGCATGACTGTATTCACTGAACTCTGTACATATTGCGCATGACTGATGACTGTATTCACTGAACTCTGTACATATTGCGCATGACTGTATTCACTGAACTCTGTACATATTGCGCATATAGCTCTTGTTGGGTGTTGTTCGTTCTGTTCCGGCAGTGAAGAGGTTAAACATTATGAACTACTGCCAGCATGTTTGCGTCATTTGTACGCGTTGCTTATGCGCAACAACCTTAACTCATTTAGCCCGACGGCCGTATTTTCCAAATTCTGGAGGCGTCATCTAATGACTATGCACCAGTTGCAGGAGATGGATCGACCATGATAATTCGAGGGCAGTGCCAGATTAGCTTGGCGCCGACATATTTCACACACTGGTGTATTTTGAATGATAAGGGTTAACGCTGAAAGGATATCAGAAACGCAGCCTGCGTCCATTGACAGTAACGGGGTGAAACCATAAGAACTAGCAATACCAACTCCCTCAGGGTCTTGCGTAACTCATTGCAATTTGCATGATCGCCGTCACGCCCGGCCAGCTCACACATCAACTGGGACGCATCCTCAGCAGCTGTGTCTCGTTTTAAGCATAGATTCGCATGAGCCCGTGCAGTCGGCCATTTGCAGATGACAAGTCAAGCCCCCCCCCCTCCCCCCCCCCCCACCCCCGACCACCTGTGGGCTCACTTTTGGTTTGCACATCATCGGGAATTAAAGATGGACTTAGCAATGATTCTGTAATTTGCTGTGACCACCCTAGCAGCAAAACGTGTTCGGGCCCACGACGGCCGCAGAGGGTCCGATCGCGCACAGCTGTGCGCGGGTCCGCTGCGGCTGTCGTGGGCCCGAAGGGCACCCTTGGCTACCGGACAGCGGCTCACACGAAGGTGTGAAATCCCCACCACCGCTGTGCGGATGGCTGAAGGACTGCTCGGTATGTGTATGATTGGTTGTACGTTGCTTAACGTCCCGACAGTAACAAGACTTTCTCAGGACGTGCCTGCACTGCTTGTGAAAAAAACCACCACAGAATATTGAATGTATGTCGCCAGTCGGTCTAATACGCTAAATAAAACTAAGACCATATAGCAACACACATCCAATATCAAGACTGAACTATAGACAGCGCAGACAGTAGAGAGAGTTTTAAAAAAGGAAAATATAAATACAGGTGAATGGACCAAGGGTAGACAGAAACACAAGCCCGCCAGGGCAGACCCGTGGGGGGTGGGGGTGGGGGAGGGGGGGGGGGTATGTGTATGAGCCTCACGACCACTCCAGCACGCCTTTACACGTTTATAGACGGCGGCTCACTGTCCGACTTCAGCTTGCAGCTCGCACACTGAGGGGTGGGTCATGGGAGTCAGGGTGTGTCAAGAATCGGTCTTACAAAACCACATTCAATTAGTTTAAGAAAAACCATGGTGAGTAGCAGGAGTGAGCTTAGTCCGGCGCCAGCCACTAAGCAAGGTGCTCCGCTATAGCGGAACACCTTGCTTAATGGCTGGCGCAGGACTAAGCTCACTCATTTAACTGAAACCTGTCACTGGAAGCGAGAGGCATTCTCATCAGCACTGCACCTTCAGTGGGTCACGCAACCAGTGTTTCTTGCAGATGGAAGTCCAGTTTAACGACTCGTGCCATGAGAAGATCCCAAATAAACCTATTAAAAAAACAAACTTGGAGCACTAAATCTAAAATGTTTTTAACCATTAAAAACCTAAACCCAAATCAACGGAGGCCGTGGACTGGCACTTCAGTCGGAGCGGAGAGGCACTGAGTCGGTAGAGAAGGCGCTGCCCTTTCCCGGCCGCTCAAGTTGGCCCGACACGCGAGCAGGCATGACGACAAAAACAAACACAAGCGACAAAACGAAACAGAAAAGAGACACACACCCTCCCCCCTCCTCCTCCCCACCCCCAAATGATCCCCCCCGTTTCCATCTCACAGAGGCCGCTCAGCTTGAAAGCAGCCGCCGTGAGACTGCCTTAGTCGCCTGCTTCAGTGGCGTTAAACCCGAATCGCTATCAGCTGAAAAAGGCGTGAGAAGTCCCCGCGTCACAGCACCTTGCTCTGCGTTAAAACCCTTCACTGCCGATGAAGTGTACACGATCCCACTGCAATACGGCTAGGTCCTAATGGGTCAACCGTGGTTGTGGGAGCTCTTAAGAATCTATACCTGTTGCTGACGCCATTTTGTATCCATGTTTCTTGGCGACCGGGGCTTATTAACCCATATCATACTGAGGCTAAACGCTTCACATTAAATTTTGTACACTGCCACACGCAAGCTACATTATAGTACGTAAGGATAAGGATACAAACCAATGGCTTTAGTTCAAGGGTGGTGCCAGAATAGCGCGCCAAGCTATTCTAGCACTACCTTTGAACTGTTCTAGTCAAACATATTTGACACACTGGTGTATTTGGAATGATAAGGGTTAACGCTGGAAGGATATCAGAAACGCTGTCTGCGTCCATTGACAGTGACGGGGTGAAACCCCAAGAACTAGCAATGTACCAACTCCGTCAGGGTCTTACGTAACCCATTGCAATTTGCATGATCGCCATCACGCCCGGCCAGCTCACACATCAACTGGGACACATCCTCAGCAGCTGTGTCTCGTTTTAAGCATAGATTCGCATGAGCCCGTGCAGTCGGCCATTTGCAGATGACGAGTCAAGCCCCCCGCCTCCCGACCGCTTGTGGGCTCACTTTTGGTTTGCACATCATCGGGACTGAATTAAAGATGGACTTAGCAATGATTCTGTAATTTGTTGTGACCACCCTAGCAGCAAAGAGTGTTCAGGCCCACGATGGCCGCAGAGGGTCCGACCGCGCACAGCTGTGCGCGGGTCCGCTGCGGCTGCCGTGGGCCCGAAGGACCTTTGCTTATAGGGCACCCTTGGCTACCGGACAGCGGCTCACACGAAGGTGTGAAATCCCCACCACCGCTGTGCGGATGGCTGCAGTACTGCTCGGTATGTGTATGATTGGTTGTACGTCATTTGCTTAACGTCCCGACAGTAACAAGACTTTCTCAGGACGTGCCTGCACTGCTTGTGAAAAAACCAAAAACAAACCTAAACAGAATATTGAATGTATGTCGCCAGCCGGTCTAATACGTTAAATAAAACTAAGACCATTTAGCAACACATCCAATATCAAGACTGAGCTGCAGGCAGCGCAGACAGTAGGGAGAGTTTTTTTAAAAAGGAAAATAAAAATACAGGTGAATGAACCAAGGGTAGACAGAAACACAAGTCCCCCAGGGCAGACCCGTGGGGGGAGGGGGGGGGGGGGTATGTGTATGAGCCTCTCGACCACTCCAGCACGCCTTTACACGTTCATAGAGCGCCTCACTGTCCGATTTCAGCTTGCAGCTCACACAGGGGTGGGTCATGGGAGTGTGTCAAGAAGTGGTCTTACAAAACCACATTCAATTAGTTTAAGAACAACTTTCATGGTCAGTAGCAGGAATGAGCTTAGTCCGGCGCCAGCCACTAAGCAAGGTGCTCCGCTGTAGCGGAACACCTTGCTTAATGGCTGGCGCAGGACTAAGCTCTCTCATTCAACTGAAACCTGTCACTGGAAGCGAGAGGCATTCTCATCAGCACTGCAACTTCAGTGGGTCACGCAACCAATGTTTCTTGCAGATGGAAGTCCAGTTTAACGATTCGTGCCATGGTGTGATATCTGTCATAGAATCTTCGCCCGATAGGCCGGAGAGGTGAGTACCGTAACCGTGTTCATATTTATTTATTTATTTATTTGCTAAACGCTTTTGACTGAACAGAAGGCAGTGAAGTATTTTTCGGCGTATTTGTTCACAGCATAAATCTATATATTTTGCTGCTGTTTGAAAAGTAAAATTACTAGATCTAGTGATGTTGAATGTTGCTCGTTTGTAATTATTTTGATTTTGAAATTGTGTAGTTGTAACTTGGTGATCGGTGGTGCTTAGTTTGTGTTGCGGGGTTGCTGCTTTGTTTTGGGTTTGTTTGTGCGTTTTGTTTTTTTGTGTGTGTTGTTGGCTTTTTTTTTTTCGGGGGGGGGGGGGGGGGGGGGGGTTGTTTTTTGTTGTTGTTTGTTTGTGGTTTTTGTTTGTTTGTGTTTTTTATGTATTTGTTTTTTGATGGGTCCTTTTCTTGATTTGTTTATTTTTGTTGGGTTTTTGTGGTTTGTTTTGTTGAGTTTGGTTTTTGTTTTTCTTGCTGACCCGTTTATGTCTGCTAGTAGTGACACTGTCGTTTAAAATATACGTAAAGCGCAGAGAGGCAGTAAGTGCCAGAAGTCTGGGCTGGACGATCGTGACATGGCCAGTCGTTTTGACACTGACTGCAACAGGACGCGGCTCACTGCCGTAGGTGAGTGTACAAGTTTTTACCTCACCTCAGTCTTTCTTGCACTACCAACGTCCGTCTGCAATCCACGCACGCTGGTTGTCTCCCTCCATTCGCTACCCCTTCAGTTGTCAGCGGTAGCGAATGTAGGGAGACAACCAATGTGCAATCTACCCTGCAGCAGCGAACAGCAGACTGATTTCCATAAATCACTGATTTAGAAAGGGTTGGATACAGAGTTGGTGTAGTCAGTGGTCGTCACGATTCTGCAAGAGGCACAGATCTTCATGGGTTCTCGCAGGTTGCAGGGCCGGCTTTCAGGGATCAATGCCTCCTGATCGTTTACTTACAAACTGTGTTCTTCAGGCCGGCTGAGCCTTTTCAGTTCTAACTCAGACTCCGAAAAGCCTAATCATTTTGATTCGATGGAATGTGAGCGCGCGCTCTTCTCGGTTTCGGTCCCCATTTTTCAGCCAGCGGTTTGTTTATAATTGCTGTCATCGCGTCTAATACACGATGGAAGGCAGTCACTGAATCAGCTCGCGCAGCTTCTTGTATGTAAGGACCAGCGTAATGATAGAGGCAGGCAAGAGTCAGGATTCTCATGAGCTTTCGTATCTGCGGGCGCCATGAGGATCTATGTTTATTCCAGGCAGGAGGTGTTTATCATTGAGTGTATCTCGGACAGTGTGATAGTGGTCCTTTCTACAGATGAGAAAAGGCATAGATCCACAAGCGTCCGCCACGCAAGTTACAGGAACGTGACCCATGAGAATCTGTGCATAAGTTTTGCTTTTTCAGTTCACACAATTTTAATTTCCAGGCTGAGTGGGGGAAAGGGAGGGAGATGCGCTATTGTGGTTTGCAGTGAGTTTCAGCCGTTTCTTTTGTTTTTCAGTATCCGTACATCAATGACCATATAAATGAACACACTTTCCCGCCCTCTATCGTTCTGTTAAAGACAGATTCGGGTTCACTACGGAATATACTTGGATCTGCTGAGGCACATATACGGGCAGAAATTTAAAAGCCAGGTTACAAATTAAAAATATATACTAAAAATTAATGGGCTTGGATAGGACTATTATTTGGCTGAGGGCTGGGGACAGCCTCGAAGGCCGCTTTCATCGGAACTGCCGTCAGATGGTATGGCAGAAGGTTCTCTGTTCCGTCTGATGTGCACAGAGACAAATGAAGCTATCAAGAAACATTCATTCCACCGTTACCGCATACTTTCACGAGGATAAATATATTCTTGTTTTTACATCAGACGGATGGCATTCACTGCCTAGCAATGTTCGCCCATAACCAAAGACAAAACTCCCCAAGAGGCATAGATCATGAGTTCCGCGCAGAGTGCGGGGGCTTGTGAGAAGCTAATGTACTGTATGTATCTTGGTGGCTAGTGTTGCATCTATGCTGCTATGTTTACGCAGCCGGGATAAAATCGCGACCAGCGGGCCCAAAACAAAACACCCATGGCTGTCAACACGTGCGATTGGACGACCGTCCCGGCACTGCGGCGTAGAACAGCCGTAGAATAGCGCGATGCTCATGCTCCCTTTAGGTTCACGGCAGTGCAAACTCGAGTTTGGAGACTAACTGTTTTGGCCTTTCATCCATCCGGCAGTGGCATAGGGTATGGCTGGGTGGGGGAGGACTGACGTAGGAATGATCAGATTCGCTGAAATGATCAATCAATCAATAAACTTTATTCTTCCAAATACATGTTGCCACGTACAGGAAAATTTGTTTCGCCACCTCAGGTACAACTCGCAATCACCCAAACTCACACTAACAGTTTACACACAACACTGAAATGGACAATGGCTCGGGACGGGTGAAGCCCTTCGCCAAGGCGTCTCATGGCCGGCGCCAACGGCCCCAACCCGACCTGAACCTCCCTAACACAAAGCAAACTAAGGACAGCCCTATCATAGTATCTCTTAAACACGTAATATAATGTTTTTAAACTTTCTGCTTGGCTGAGACTAGTTACACAAATGAGAAATACGCACCAACAAAACAAAAAGACTAATTATACTTTCACAGTTGCTACCTGGGGGCCCGTCGCTATATATTAGACAGTCGCTCTCAGTATATTAGACAGTCGCTCCGGCATAAACAGTCACCACCTCAGTTAATTATAACTTAACTAATATATAACCGACTTCACACCTACTTATTTTAAGCAATAATAGTAAAACTACAACATTGACATAAAAGCAGTCCAAAAATGTTTCTAAAGCACAGTACACACATGCACACGCTGTTAAGTCAGTGTTGTAAGAAACACAGTCACTGTGTCCGGGAGGTATCCGTCTCTACGTCCCTCGGCTGGAATGTGGGGGCCCGAAACCTGCCGGCACTCGCTTCACTGCACGCACTCGCGGGGGGGCACGCTACTCCTCAGGCAGTGATGTTGAGCGTGGCGTGTGAAGAGCATACGCTCTATGGTGAAGAGCCACTTCTGATATGCTTGAATGGGGAGAAAAGCACGTTGGTTCTTTGCCACAGCATAATGCGCGCTGTTCTTCTGAGATCGGAATTCCAATGGCACTAACAAAAATCAGCCGGCGTGTATAAACTAGCATTGCACTGACGGCGGAGGAAACTACTGAGAATCCAATTAACAGCCACAGCACAACAAATACCCAAAATGTCATCAACACCAGTCATGATGTAGCATTGCAGGGCCCGACATCGATATATCAAACGAAGGCACAATGACCCATTGTAGAGTCGGTGTGATCGAGGATTGAGTCATTGAGTTTTTCTTTAACTGACGGAGGGGTGTTCAGTGCATGCAGTCTGTTATACCGTGGCCTTGCCGCAGATCAATGTGTGCAGAATATAATTTTGATTAGGCCGAGCCGGGAGGGGGGGGGGGGGGAGAGACTGAGAGAGAGAGAGAGACTGAGGACACACTACCGGCCTACACTGGTTTTCTCCCTGCCGTCCGCTATGCTTCAGTGATGGCGTAGTGGATCGAACGAGGCAGCCAGTGTCGGTTGTCTTGACTGTTGCAAGTCACTCCACCAGATCCTTTAGGTTGCGTAATCTGTCAAATCGACGACGTGACCCCCATTGCCGTCAGCCAATCAGCGTTGCCTGGTTGCTTGAGCCCATGACTGAGATGGAGCGTGGCGGCATTGTCCTGGTACCTTCCACTGGACATTAGGTCTGAACGGACGCGGACTGAGCGGAACGTCCAATCATCACATCGCTGACGGCTTGGTTTCCCTGTGCCGACGCCAGTATGTAATATACGCCAGTCATCCCCTCCTCCCTTCCCCCCACCCCCTACCCTCATCCCCAACCCCCTATCTCGTCACACCGCACAGCACCACTGGTTATACAGGCTCCCTCGATTCGCGCAGCAGTCAGTCGAGGGGGACAGCCACGTGACGGCACAGTACAGTAATATATACGAATACGAATACCTTTATTGTCCCAAGATGGGAAATTTGTTTGCAGCGGAATTAAAAAAAAAAAAGTTTTAAAAACAACCAATGTGAACATAAAACAAATAAATACGTTTGACTGACTAGAGCACACCGACCTATTACAGTGAGTATGTGCACGCATATAACATCACAACCATATGTAATGTCAATATCCACCTAAAAGAAAACGTTCTTAAAAACTGAGACGACACTACCTTACACACACACACACACACACACACACGCGCGCGCGCGCGCGCGCGCGCAAACAAACCACACACACACACACACACTTGCTTATCACATGACATTGCAAATCATAGACCTGAGGCTGACATTTTGACCGTCCTTCAAATGACGCCATGACTATAGGTCTATGCCATGGCATCATTTAGGAGACGGATACTGAGATGATGGCACGAAAGAAAGACGTCTGCGAGTTGTTTTTCACGTCACAGTTCCGTATCTCCTGGAGGAAGGCATGCAATCAAAACAACAAAAGCATCAAGACCACTACATAAGCGAGATCTTTTAAATGCTAAAAAAATCAAACTTACGGTTGTCCCAGCGAAGTTGCGATTGATGACACAGCCGGTATGAAATGATAAATAATTAAATAAATAAATTAGCGCATTAAATAGGCGCTTTATCACATTTGAAAATCGGCTCAAAGCGCCGCCGCGAACTGAACCCAACAAGCACGCTCACGTGAATCACGCGCATTCCCTCACACACTGTACATAAACACAAAACATTCACGTAGTGCTAAGGGCAAGTTCAAGCGAGCTACTGAAGTCATTTGGAAATTCAAAATCGTTTATATTTGAAGTTTTGATAAACTGGGCTGAAATTGATACCAAAGTTGTGGGGGAGGAAGAGCCGGAGTACACGGAGAAAGAACCCCCGACGAGGTCAGTGAGGCAGGTAAGTGGACGAAGACTGTGCGGGCTGTCACTTCCAGCGGTTAAATAATCACCACGCGATCACTCTCCGGCACGGATCACGAAATGGTCAGCAATGGACCGTTTAAAGTGAAAACTTGAGTTTGTTGCACACCAGAAAAACAACAGTAACTAACGAATGACAAAACATAGCAACCTTCGATTTAATCCATACGACAGCAAAATTTAAATGCTAACTATGATACAATCTTTGAAATACATTGGAATTCATTGTAAAGTACGAATTTTCAGACTAAAAGGTTGTGCAGTTGTGAAACATAACGGTACATGGGTCTTGCCGGAGATTTAACAGGCAAGTGTATTTGAAACCGCCGTCGGCCTATTTCAGCTTCAGGAATACAGACGTAAATGGCAGTACATTTACTTCTAAATATTTCCTTAAGCCCTTGAAATCCTGCTCACTTTTCGTTATTTACGTCGATAACCAGGAAGGGGGACGCTCTTCTATAGACTGTGATTACGAACTGTCAGTACCACTCACATCACACATCAATGGCGAACTCTGCTTCTCTGTTACATTAACATGCATAGATAACGCCACGAGTGCAAGACCCTTCCTACGTTTGCTGCATGCCCTTTGGCCAAATGGGAGGGGCTGTTCTCAGTCTGCTTACTCCGACAGTGTCAGTGTATGGCATGGTTAGGTTTTAGCTGCGTGCCTCACTCGGGTGAGATTTAACGGCTGTGCTTCCAACTTGCGCTCTCGTCGCTGGCTAGGACTCTCGTCGCTGGCTAGGACTCTCGTCGCTGAACTGTATAGTGAGTATGAACATCGCGCTATTCTACGCTGCAGAGCCATGACGGTCGTCCAATCGCGCGTGTTGACAGCCATGGGTGTCTGGTTTGGGGCTAAGTGGTCGCGATTTTATGTTGCTAAACAGTGAATGCCATCCGTCTGATGTAAAAACAAAAATATATATTTATCCTCGTGAAAGTATGCGGTAACGGTGGAATGAATGTTTCTTGATAGGTTCATTTGTCTCTGTGCACATCAGACGGAACAGAGAACCTTCTGCCTTGCCATCTGACGGCAGTTCCGATGAAAGCGGCCTTCCAAGGCTGGCTCTAGCCTTGTCCTACTGTCCCCAGCCCTCAACCAAATAACAGGCCTATCCACGCCCATTTCAGTATAATAATTTTTAATTTGTAACCTGGCTTTTAAATTTCTGCC
Organism: Semisulcospira habei; assembly: GCA_036245525.1. NCBI lineage: Eukaryota > Metazoa > Mollusca > Gastropoda > Semisulcospiridae > Semisulcospira > Semisulcospira habei. The sequence goes on from BTPG01000001.1 coordinate 138,981,589, forward strand.
CGTATATGTGGCTCAGCAGATCCAAGTATATTCCGTAGTGAACCCGACTGTCTTTACCAGAACGAAAGAGGGGTGGGGGGGGGGGAGGGGTGGGGGGGGGGGATGTATTCATTTATATGGTCATTGATGGGCATTCACTGGAGTGACTATGTCACCAACGTCGAGGTCCTTGAACAGGCTGAAACTGTGAGCATCGAGGCTTTGCTGCTGCGGACACAGCTCCGCTGGGCGGGGCATGTCTCCAGGATGGAGGATCATCGCCTACCAAAGATCACCCTGTTCGGCGAGCTTGCTACTGGACACCGTGACAGAGGGGCACCAAAAAAGAGATACAAAGACTGTCTCAAGAAGTCACTTAGTGCCTGCCAAATCGACCACCACCAGTGGTCTTCGCTTGCTGCGGACCGTGACACCTGGCGCTCCACCATTTACAAGGCAGCTCTCTCCTTTGAGGACTCTCACAGAGCTAGCCTTAAGGACAAGCGGCTCAGGAGAAAAAACAGAGATGCCGCAGCTCAGAACCCTGGCCATACCTTCCCCTGCAGCCACTGCGGTCGAACCTGCCTGTCTCGGATTGGCCTCCGCAGCCACGAACAAGCCTGCAGACATCGTGGGCAACTCCTATAAAATCTTCGTTCGCGAAGTCAAGCCAAGAGATGTACGGTTACTGAGGAAAAAAAAACTGCTGAAACACACTGCAAACCACAATAAGCGCATCTCCCTCCCCCTCCCCCACTCAGCATGGAAATTAAAATTGTGTGAACTGAAAAAGCAAAACTTAGGCACAGATTCTCATGAGTCACGGTCCTGTAACTTCCATGACGTACTCCTGAGGATCTATGCCTTTTCTCATCAGTAGAAAGGACCACTATCACACTGAATTATATACACAATGATACGCACCTTCTGTCTGGAATAAACATAGATCCTCATGGCGTCCGCAGATGCGAAAGCTAATGAGAATCATGCCTCTTGCCTGCCTCTATCATTATGCTGGTCCTTACATAAAAGAAGCTACGCGAGGTGATTAACTGACTGCCTTCACGTGTATTAGACGCGTTGACAGCAATTATAAACAAACCGCTCTGCTGAAAAAAGGGGACAGAAACAGAATAGCTCGAGCTCACATTCCAGCGAATCAAAATGCTTTTAATTTTTTGGGAGTCTGAGTTACAATGTGTCAGTATATATTTTAAATTTGTAACCTTGGCTTTTAAATTTTTGAGTTTTCAGAAGTATATGTGCCTCAGCAGATCCAAGTATATTCCGTAGTGAACCCGACTCTGTCTTTACCAGAACAAAAGAGGGGGGAAAAGTGTGTTCATTTATATATTTATATGGTCAGTAATGTACGGTTACTGAAAAAAAAAAAAAAAAAAAAAAAAAAAAAAAAACTGGCTTAAACTCAATACAAACCACAATAGCGCATCTCTCTCCACTTCCCCCACTCAGCCTGGAAATTAAAATTGTGTGAACTGAAAAAGCAAAACTTAGGCACAGATTCTCATGGGTCACGGTCCGGTAACTTGCATGGCGGACCCGTTTTTGAGGATCTATGCCTTTTCTCATCTGTAGAAAGGACCACTATCAGTTAGTCCTCAATAAACAGAATTAGGGAGGCGGGGCGCCGGCTGTCAAAGTGATGGATGACACTTGCCCCCTCTCCGGAGCAAATGTAAACGATACCTGCAAGCATGGGCCCCGACTACGTACACCGTCCAACATGATGCAAAACGCCTTCCGCCTGTAAGAGGCACAAATCCTCATCAGCGCCCAGGCTGCAGTAACTTCAAGTCTCTTGTTGGTCTTATTGACGCTGATTTTGATCCTCGGTATGAGGGTGCTGCTGCAGACTGGGTCTAGATGTCTGTACTGAGCCAGGGTTTTTTTTTTTTTTTTTTTTTTTTTTTTTCCCATGCCTCTCTCTCTCTCAAACGCAGATGGAAGCAAAGAAATAGTTTACTGTTGTCAGAGCAGCCGACTCGTAATGTTTGCAGAGATATGTGTATTTTTACATGATGTCCAAAATGTTGTGATGTGCTATGTTGTAATCGATGTACCAGTGGTCTCTCGAACTCACACATAACATAGCCCCCCCCCCCCCCCACCCCCCCCAAAAAAAAAAAAATAATAATAATAATAATAATAAATATAAATAAATAAATAAATAAATAAATTTAAAAAAAATAAAAAAATAAATAAATTTAAAAATAAAATAAAATAAAATAATAAATAAATAAATACATTTTTAAAAAAGAATAAATAAATAAATAAATAAATAAAATAATAATAATAATATTTAAAAAAAATATTAAAAAAAACACACACAAACACAACAATGTCAACAACAACCAACCAAACAAACAAACTACCATTCAAAAGACCAAAACTGGCACTGGCTCACACGAATGTAACGTACGTATGCAGGCATAAACCCGTGCAGGTCTAACACAGAACAGCAACAAGAACCAGTTTTCTGGCAGTACTGATTCAAGCTTTAGTGTCCAGGACATAAAAAAATGAAAGAAAAATGAGAACGGCTGTTTTGTCCCACACCAACTACAACACACGTTTGTCAAATTGTCATAGACACCCCATCCCTCCGCCCGGCTGACCTAGAAAACAACAAACAAAGCAAAAAACAGCTTGTGGTTACCAGTATACAAGTAATTATATGATGTGGACTTCGACTACAAGACGGGAACAGGCAAGATCGAGTCAACTGATTGTGTAAGCGTGAAATAAGAACGAATTGTTTCAGGTGCAAAAAACGTAAAAACAACATACATCTTTGACCTGTTGGGCTCAAACCCCATTTTTCGCAAAATTTGCATGTCCGCGGTTCCAGTTACTATTAAAACCATGGAGTCTCGAGACAAAATCTGCATAAGAGCAGGGGTGGGAGGGGGCGGGGGGGGGGGGGGGGGGACATGCGGACTTGGGCTCATGCTCATGTGCCGGGCTTGTCTAAAACTTCAGTAACATACGGGAGGATGTCCTTGAAGGACAGGTGTTCGACAGCGGCCAACTTGCATGGCTCATGCTATTATTTGTTGTTGTCTAAGTGCGCGCAGCAAAATTTGTTAAAAGCTGCATTATTGTTGAGGTGGCAATTGATTTTTAAATGTGTTCTGTAATCTACCGGCTTCCCGTAGATTACAGCCTGTTTTGAATTAAGCCCCGATTGTGAGACCTGAGCGTCAGATTGCTAAAATGAAGCTGCCGGAGCATTTTCCACCTCGTAGTGGCGAGCTTCTATTGAAAATGTTGCATGAACGCATGATAGTCATTATATATAAGTTCACACATCATATCTCGGTGTGATGCCATGTGAATATCAGGCCTGAGTGTTGCTTGTCAAGTTTACGAGGTATGATTTAAAAAAAAAAATTAATGAGATTTGTGCCACATGAAACCGAGACCACTGACCCAGTCTGTTGATATAATCTAGTTTTACTACTATCTCCCACAATTTTGGCCGGTCTAGTCTCAACTCAAAGGCAGTATAACATTCCACCGATGTAGGTACCGCAGTTAGATGGTCTTTATAGTAGCATCCCAATAATGACTAATTCTGATGTAGATAAGGTCGGTGTTGTGAATTTACAGTGTTCGCTGGGTCCTGGATACATGGAAACCTAAGTCCTATGGGAGCCACTTGTCCTAAACATTTTCAATAGTTGCTCTGAGAGGTCCACTTTCTGTTTCTTCTGAGCCTCTGTCGAGAAATGGAGTATCCTTTGCAGAGAATGTTCGGAGGCCAGGGTCATCGCACACTATCCTTTGGAACTAGTCAGAAATAAAGACGGGAAGTTACAGGAGGCAAGGCTTACAGGTCCCGCTTAACACTTGACAAAAATGACCTGTAATCCGAATTTACAAATTATATCCTTTGGAACTACTCAGAAATAAAGACGGGAAGTTACAAGTATTGTTCAAAATAATATCGATCTTTCCTTTGTGTAAACAAAGAGCAAGGCTTGCAGGTCCCGCTTAACACTTGACAAAATTGACCTGTAATCCGAATTTATAAATTTTCTCTTTCATTTTTGAACTGCTCAACCCACTTGTAGAAAATGCTAGATGATACAAAAGTAGTCTATCAAACAACTTTCAAAACGGTTTTGATTTTGACAGGAATATCAGAGGAAAAGCAACAGAATGAAAAGATGGCAACTATCATCACTTTAAGTGGGCAAAAAATATACCTGAAACGTATCCAGGTGGTGATGCGTTTATCACAGTCCTCACAAAGAGAAGCAAAACTAAACAGATCATTGGAACAGTACTCAAAGGCAGGCGAATTCTGGATAAAGTTCGATCCATTGTAATGAAGCTCAATTAGCCGGCGCAAAAAGGGTAGAGTTGGACGTTGTACACGATTCCCGACAGTTTGCATGATATCATCGAGCTGCATGTGTGCCCACTGCATAATATAACTGAAATTATTTTTCCTCACATTGATTTTGTTGACTTACTAAATCACGGGCTGAGTATCTGAAAGCATGCTATGCATATCCTTGTCTTGTTCCAATTTGTGACGCACTAAAGCGTTTCATAGTCAGGCCCCAAATTACATGAAAGGTACAAAAAATTCTTAACGCTTTATTTTGGACATGACTGAAACGTCAGTCGACTTGTTTAGTTCTTATTTCCTTTCTCTGTGCGACTTAATAAAGCGCATGAGAACAGAACACGATGAATATTTCTATCTATTTATCTATCCCGTAGTCTTGCTGACCGTTCGGGGCACCACTGATGACGTGGCAACCAGCTCTTTAACTTTTTGATATTGTTTCCCAAAGAGGACGTCCGACGGTTATTTATGCAGTCTTTTTAAAAATGTAAGTCATGGATCTTCAATTACGTAACCTTTACTTTCCTTTACAGATATTTTCACAATTTATAATGACACTGTAGGTACTCAGCGACAAATGAAATCACACATTTATTTCAGTTCTAGGCACGTTGGTATACATAGCTACGGATCATTAGTGGTTTCTTTCATTTTTATTTTTTTAATCAGAGGGAAAAGCCCAACCTTCTGTATTTCTGCTCTGATTAATCTACGGGGGACTTAATGCCATTTATTTATAAAAGTTGCTATTATTCTTTTCAGTGTGAAGTGTACTGTAACATCAGTGATCACTGAGACTGCATAATTGGCACTGACAGTGATCGCACATCACAACATATCTTGCCAGTGCAACTGATTGAATTAAGTGTTACAGTAATAAATAATTAATCAAGTTCCGAAACTTTGTTCAGCCATAACAGTTAAAACCAAGTGGTGTGGCACTCTTTCTCTTTTACAGCATGCAGCATGTTGCACTTCCGACATAGGTTTCGAAGATAGCGTTTGTTTTTGTGGGTTGTGTTTTGTTTTGATGCTGTGGTGTCGAAATGAAACGGGCAAAGCGATGGTAAAGTGAATGGAAATAAACGTGACAAATCTTTATCAAGACGTAAAAATGCACAAAGCAACTTTACACGTTTGCTTTTTGGGGAAACAAACAAGCTTATGTACAACAAATAAAAAAGAACGCGTCGGCACACCGAAATTCACGGCAACGAGTCCGCGTGTATCTTGTATCATGTGTCGATCACGTGATTTGTGATACCTTATTGTTGAGTAACGATATTTGAGTTGGTTGTACATTGCTTAACGTCCCGACAGCAAGACTTTCTCAGGACGTGCCTGCACTATATTTGAGCTCAAGGCAAGCTTTTTCGTAATTGTTTCTTCTCTTAATGTAATTAAGTGTGAAATTTTACTTAACTCATTCTACCCCAGACACACCACAGCAAGATAAGGATCGACCATGATAGTTCAAGGGTGATGCCAGAATAGCTTGGCGCCTATGGGCGCCAAGCTATTCTGGCATCACCCTTGAACTATCATGGTCGATCTGTGTCTTGCACTGCAATGCAGTCTGCAGAGGACAACGGCAACATTTAAGGATTTCGGTCTTGGGGTAGAATGAGTTAAAAACTAAAATGAAATCCTTTTTAAGTGACACATAGTGCATACTACCACTGAATACAGGACCAAATGAAGCCCGTGTAAACTACTGATCCCCAGTGAACATGGCTGCGACAGTCCTGGTGTCGTCTGCAGCCGTACTGGAAACAAAATGTGCTACAGAAAAATGTCCCAATCCTCTGAATACGCACTGCTTTTCATACTAGACTTTATTTTGATATACCCAAACCTTTGTTACTCTCTAGAAAATCACTACTGTCTCGTAACGGCTGAAGTAAGGATTGTCAAGTTGCAAGAGTGAGTCTATGAAATCTGCAAGAGGTAGGCCTACAGATGTTCATAAGTCCTCGCCACGAAAGGTTATTTATGAAAACTATGCCTTTAGCTTGATTTTTGCGTGTTTGTAACTGGCATCGTTCCTCAGATTGAGGAAGTGGATGCGGACTAAGTAATGATTGTAGTCTGTGCAAGAAACAGTCCACATCTGCAAGGGGCATAGATACTCATTATCCCCTCTGCTTGAGGGCTCATGAGAATCTATTCCTCTTACTGGTGTCATTCATGCTGATGTATCTCAAACTGAGTCTAACTGAAAACAGGGCCGTCTTGGCTGTGAGCAGATGCCAGGCAAGCATCGCGGAAACATAAACAGTGCGAGTTAGCGGGCCGAGTTATCAAGATGTGTTGACAGGTTTCACATCTGAGCCGACGGCACGTGCGGCGATTGAGGTAGAACTGCTATCACACTGTCTGAGATACACTCAATGATAAACACCTCCTGTCTGGAATAAACATAGATCCTCATGGCGCACGCAGATACGAAAGCTAATGAGAATCCTGACTCTTGCCTGCCTCTAACATTATGCTGGTCCTTACATAAAAGAAGCTGCGCGAGCTGATTCAGTGACTGCCTTCCATAGTGTATTAGACGCGATGACAGCACTCAATTATAAACAAACCGCTCTGTTGGAAAAAGGGCACATAAACCGAGAAGAGCGCGATTAGACTTTTCGGAGTCTGAGTTAGAACTGAAGTCCCTTCCCAGCTCCGTGATCAGTGTAGACAAATACCACACTGGCGGCGGATTGTATCACTTGCATCTCGCTCCCTGACACTAGCGTAAACACAGAAGTACCGTGTTAGTCTTATGGTAACCGTCAAAGCCCTTCCTCCGCCGATATTGCACCTCCCACTTTTGTCGCCTCACTCCAAGGGTGGTGGTAGAATAGCTTGGCGCCTTTAGGCGCCAAGCTATTCTGCCACCACCCTTGAACTATCATGGTCACTGCAGTCGAGGTGAGCTGACCGTGCTGCGCCGCCCCCTCTGAGCACACCTTACACGCCCAAACCCCCTCTCTTGCTCTCCTGCTAAATGAAGGCTCTCTGGTAATCTGGCTCGCTAGCAGCTGCATTCACACCCCTCCCCCCCCCCCCGCCCCCCCCCCGCCTCACCCCTCTTTGCTCTCTACACAGTGACGTGAAAAGTACATGTAGAACTGAGTAGCGGGTATTACACTCTACACGCTAACCCATACAACCATGACCTGATAAAACAGGATGTGGGTTGACCACGATAGTTCAAGGGTTGTGTCTGAATAGATTATAGCCTTTACGCGCCAACCTTTTCGGACACCACCCTATGTCTCATGGGGTCTCGCATTCCGTGTAGCCAGGAGTGGCATGCGACATGAGATCTCGGAAAGCACATCAGGACAGATTAAATTGTTATTCTGCAGATCTTTTATGCAGGTCTGTCGTAACAAAAACGTGTACATCACTGAGCAGTACTCTGTCCATCTCTTCAGTATGTCATGTTAAAAGATCCTGCTGAACAGGCTGAAGCCACAGGCAGAGAAAATCATAGCTGAGGAACAGGCAGGCTTCTGACCAGGGCGCAGCACAACTGAGCAGATCTTTAACCTGAGAGTTCTATGTGAGAGGTACCTACAGCACCAGCAAGATCTCTATCATGTCTTTGTGGATTTTAAGAAAGCGTTTGACAGGGTTTGGCATGTAGCCCTTTGGTCCACAATGAAGCTATACAACATTAATGCCATCCTGATCAAAGTCGTAGCAAACCTTTACAACAAGGCCACTAGCACAGTCTGCTTCAACGGCAAAATAGGAAACTTGTTTAGGGCTACAGTCGGAGTCAGACAAGAGTGCTTGCTCTCACCTACTCTTTTCAACATCTTCCTGGAAAGAATTATGACAGACGCTCTGAAAGATCATGAAGGATCTGTCAGTATTAGAGGCAGAACAATCACGAACTTGCGCTTTGCGGACGACATTGATGGCCTTGCAGGAACAGAGAAGGAACTAGCTCAGCTGGTAGGAAAGCTGGACAGTACAGCCATTGCGTACGGGATGGAAATCAGTGCAGAGAAGACCAAACTGATGACAAATAACACCAGTGATTGGCACTGACATCATGATTGGAAGCCAAAAACTGGAAACCGTTAATAAATTCAAATACTTAGGAGCCATTGTGACAGATGAGGGATCAAAACCAGAAATACTGTCCAGGATTGCACAGACAAAAACAGCACTGACAAGATTGAAGACCATATGGAAGGACAGAAACATCACACTCTGCTCCAAGATCAGACTGATGCGCTCCTTAGTCATCTCAGTGTTTTTGTATGCCTGCGAGTCATGGACCCTTACAGCAGACCTTGAAAGGAGGATACAAGCCACTGAAATGAGATGTTTTCGAAGGCTGCTTGGCATTTCATACAGAGATCACGTCACAAACGTGGAAGTGGGAAGCAGAATCAGGCAAGCCATCGGATCATATGAAGACCTATTAGCCATTGTGAAAAAATGCAAACTGAAGTGGTATGGGCATGTCACGCGTTCAGCAGGGCTTGCCAAAACAATCCTGCAAGGCACTGTGCAAGGAGGACGAAGGAGAGGAAGACAGAGGAAAAGATGGGAGGACAATATCTCAGAGTTGACAGGACTGAAGCTGCGCGATACGCTAAAAATGGCAGAGAACAGAGAGGAATAGAGGGAGCTGGTTGCCAAGTCATCAGTGGTGCCCCAACGGTCGGCAAGACTACGGGATATAGATAGATAGATAGATAGTACATCACTACTTGTAATGCAACCACCCCCCCACCCTCCCCCCCAAACAAACAAACAAACAAACAAACAAACAAACAAACAAACAAACAAAACAACAACAAACAAACAACAAAATGCCGATGGCGTGAGAAGAACTGATTATTCATATTCTGTGATTTAACCTGGGTTAACAGGGGTTAACATTGTCCGTCATCGGGACTGATACAGGGGTGGCGCTTATTGTGGGTTTTATTTTGTTCATGGCGTGCGTGTACGTACGGGCTAAGGAAAAATGAGTATTAGCTCATTCATCCCCGACACACCGTCACAGCAAGACATGGATCGAGCATGATCGATAGTTCAAGGGTGGCGACAGAATAGCTTGGCGCCTATAGGCGCCAAGCTATTCTGGCACCACCTTTGAACTATCATATCACTGAGAGGGCAACTTCAAATTTCTGTTGGGGATTTCGGTCCTGGTAGTCCGGTCCTAGGTAGGGCCTACCTTGCATTGTCGGAAGTACAAAATGTTTTAATGGATCCTGAATGATTTTGGGGTGGTGAATTCTAATCCGTTGTATGCCACGCTGTAAATATTGAGCATTTTTCTGTATAAAGCAAAATCTAAGATGGCCGCCAGGAAAAATACTAATTTTCATTCCGGTAATTACAATTCAGACACGAAAACTCTTTTGAAATGGCTCATTTTGTTACATTATGTGCAAAACAATATAGTAAATATATAATTGTCTACACTGAATCAAGGGCGGATCGCGGGGAGGGGGGGGGGGAGAGTTTCCGACCTCCGGACCTCCCACCCGTTTGGCTAAGGAAACAAAAACAACCTCTGAGGTAAGAGAGTTTCCCTCTTGTCTTGCTGGTGTGGAGATTGCCCTCCCCCCACCCCCCTTTCCCTTCCTGAGGAAACGTATCCGCTCCTGCAAGTATAAAAGTGGCTTTATTTGGATGTTCAGTTTATCGTGAACGCTTACAGTCTTCTGTTGTGAATGGTGACTTTTGCTGTGTATTAATTCACATTTACTTTACTCTGATTCTTCCACACCTAGTGCGGGATTACGACTGTGAAAGAGTTTATTGCATTCTTCACACCATTTGCACGTGCAGAACTTGACGCAGGGAAGATAAGGCCCGCCACATACCTTGCATACGCCAAATACCTTGTATATATTGTATAGATAACAACAGAGCTGGCCATAAAAGGACT
>BTPG01000001.1:138996862-139081755 GCA_036245525.1 Semisulcospira habei
TGAATGATCTGTAGAGGATGGTTATATGCTCCTTATGAAGTTTCTTTGGCAACTTCGCAGATAATGAAAAACAAATAGGAAAATGATCACTGACAGAGATGCTGGGTACATAGACATTGAGGGCACTGTCAATTAATGTTGATGAAGTAGCAGTGACCCTGGTGGCTGACTGAACTACTTGTGTAAGGCCTAAGAACGTTATCATGGATTTCCATGACGTGTTGCCAGGTTTCAATAAATCAACATTAAAATCACCGAGTATATGTATCAGTATCACCCTTGGAGTTTTGTACTTTGTCAACCATTACAACAAAATCATCTTGCCAGGACTCTGTAGCTGCGGTGTTTCTGTAAATAAAACATACGAAGGTAGGGGTTGACTTGGCGGTTGCTTTTATCTCAAGCCACAGGCTTTCCACATGGGTGGATTCCAGGTCACATCGTCGTGTCACGTTGTTAGCAATAGTATTGTGAACATAAGCACAAATGCCAGTATGACCAGATGTTGAAGCATCTCGCCTATGAACGGAGAAATTTTGTATGGTGATAGCTTGGTCACTTATATTCTCTGTCAACCTACTTTCTGTAAAGCCAAATATATGATATGGGGAGGGTTGGTTGAGTAGTACCGTAACGTCTGATACTTTACTGCAAAGGTGATATACATTGAGGTGGCCTATTCTAAGCAAATGATCGCTGACACTAGTAAACATGTTAGGTAACTTCGCAACTAGTTTCAAATATACTAACAAACTAAATGACAGTTTAAACAACAATAAGTGTCACTATGTGGCATGCAGATCAGTGGTCAAAACACAGCACTGAAACATGCGCGAAAGATTTAAAAAAAAGGAAGAAAAAAATAGCGGATCGTAGATGTAAGTGAAAAAAAGTCTGCAGATATAGGTCTCTGCGTACGGAACGTACCGTTGCTAAAAACAAAACGCGATGAAGCGTACCAGAGTCAGTATCTTATTCTATTTGCTACCCGACACAGTCAGTGATAAGAATCACTTTAATAGCGACTAAGTTGTGCACTCCTGTTCAATACACAGGCTAACACAGTTTGTAATGTCACAGAGCGCTGCAATTGTCATAATTATACGCGCATTTCAATGAGAATTGCACGCGGGTGTGTCTATCCACACCAGGCTGACCACTAAGCCAGTCATCACGCACTGATCAGTCATCAGGGGTCAAGTGCTAATCCTGAACCTCTTAGTAACAGGATTATGTTGTGTGATTGTATCGCGACTAATCGTCGCGCAAAGAGACGCACGCAATGGGTGTCTGATCCGTTACGGTCTATCGCACAACAAATACGAACTAAACGTGTTTGAGACTCCGTCTTGACGTCACACATTAGACACGTTAGCTATATCAGAAAAACGTACATGAATCTATATCGTGCAGTAAGTCACCGATTTCTCAGGTACAAATTGAGTTTAAAAATCACTGAGTATAGCGTCAATATTGAAGGTTCTACTTCGCAATCAAAACTACACACATTTCACAGTTACGACAGCAATAGAGTTTTGTAGTACTAATCAATTGATAATCACGAATTTGAGCATTTGTATGACATCAGTCATGTATGAATAATCTCATTCTGGCTCAGATATACGACAGGAACAACAGTCCGACTCGGAGCCAGGACAGCCCTCGTACCGGCGCAACCCGAGCGTCTCCCACAACCCTCCCCGGTCAGTGCCAAAGAAGGTTGTGGAAAACAATCAAAATACGCACACCAGCAAGAACCATCCAGGCAACGGGTCGGAGTGTGCCGCCCATCAGACATCAATCTTCTTTCATATAATGAGAATTACTTATTAGTTTACACGCGGTGTACACTGTCTAGCAGTGAAAAGAAGTTGCGCAATTTGCGTCACTAATTCAATGGGAATCTGGTTCTGGTTGTCACGACTAGCAGCGGGGGCCCAGGCATTAGCAGCTGAGGTCTGGGCCGTTCCGGCAGATGAAGTCACAAGAGGCGGAAAGTCAGTTGTCTGGAACATCGGTGACTGCTGTTCCGCCTGGCCTCGTGGGTTCGGGGACGAAGGCCGGTCGACAGGCTGCTGGCCGAGTTTCGGCGGCACTGGCTGAAGAGGCAGAGTCAACTCTGAGTTGTTAACCTGAGCGGGTCGCACCCCGTGGCCCTGACGCGCCAGGCGGGCCGGGCGCCCTCCAGTCATGTCAGAGCCATGGGGTTTGCGTGCCTGGTAACCGGGCGCAGAGTTGAAGTTGGCATGATCTCGTGGAGCTACGTAGGGCCGGTATTCACCGTAGCGTATATTGAGGGCCAGACGTTTTGTGCCTTCAGCGCTGGGGTGCATTCTGTCACCGTCCCGGTAGAGGGCCTGGCGTGGTTCTTGGTCAGAAAGGTGGCGGTGTGGTCCACGATGGCAATATCAGCCTTCCTGCAGGCCGCGTGGAGGTTGTCATTGGATTTAGCGGCGGCTGCAAACAGGGGGTGGCGTTGACCAAAGGGCGGCATGATGGTGGACGCCGGCCTGTAGTGGCCTGCGGGAACTTGGTGGCCAGCAGATCGATGAGCCACAGCCACGTGTTGCATGCGACCGGAACATTCAAGTTGCGGTAGCTGTTAATTCCGACATACGGTGACGTGTACATGTCGGACAGGCTGGCGGGTGTCAAGCCACTTGATGAGGTCGCTGACAGACAGACCTGACACCGCCATGTTCTGAACTGTAAAATCCGGAGCTGACATTTTCCGGTCATCAATGAACCTGATGACCGAGTCGACTTCGGGTTCACCTTTGATTTGCACAGCTTTTCACGGCGTTGGTCGATTCGGGAGAAGAGCTGTCAGATTTGTGGTCAGGGTCACGCGCGGCCTTGCTGTCACTTAGCTGTGTGTCAAGGGGAGCGAAGCGATTGTAGGTTTCGATGCTGAACGCTGAGTGGCGAGGCACTAATTATCATGCTGTTTAGTGTGCAGGGGGCTCACAGACTGGCGAGAATCAGGGTCTGGGGTGTTCACGCACTGAGTGATTGGAAGCCGGGGACGGGGTGCCCGGGGGAGGGGGGAGGGGCGACGTGGAAGCTAGGGCTGGTTTCACTGTTTCTTGGGAAGGTGTTGTCTGGCCAAGTGCTCAACATGTTTTTTCAGGGTACGATCACGGCGCTCTGTGTGTCTCTGGCAGCGGCAAGTTTTCTGTTTGGTGATGGCTTCCCGCTCCACTGTAAGTTTCTGCAAATCAGCGCACGTTGACTGTTCAACCCTGGTCAGGTCTTTTTCCACCACAGAGAGGCCGTGTTTCCTCTTAACCTCGTTGTCTTGCACTTGGGCTTCAAGAGCGCTTTGTTGTTGCAAGGTGACACAGTGCGCCTTGACACTTGAGAGAGAGAGAGAGAGAGAGAGAGAGAGAGAGAGAGAGAGAGAGAGAGAGAGAGAGAGAGAGAGAGAGAGAGAGATATAGAGAGAGAGATAGAGAGAGAGAGAGAGAGAGAGAGAGAGAGAGAGAGAGAGAGAGAGAGAGAGAGAGAGAGAGAGAGACTCAGACTCAGTTTATTGTTCAGACAAATTGTCCATACAATGGAGTGAGACATTACATAATTTATAATTCAGGTGTATATAAAGGCCATAAGGCGATGTTTATATCAACACACACACACACACACACACACACACACACACACACACACACACACACACACACACACACACACACACACACACACACACACACACACACACACACACACACACACACACACACACACACACACACACACACACACACACACACACACACACACACACACACACACACACACACACACACACACACACACACACACACACACACACACACACACACACACACACACACACACACACACACACACACACACACACACACACACACACACACACACACACACACACACACACACACACACACACACACACACACACACACACACACACACACACACACACACACACACACACACACACACACACACACACACACACACACACACACACACACACACACACACACACACACACACACACACACACACACACACACACACACACACACACACACACACACACACACACAACACACACACACACACACACACACACACACACACACACACACACACACACACACACACACACACACACACACACACACACACACACACACACACACACACACACACACACACACACACACACACACACACACACACACACACACAATTTCGATTACACACACACACACACACACACACAATTTCCATTCGATCTACGCCAGCACATGATAGCCACTTTTGACCTACATGTAAAATGCGGTATCCAAATCCAGGCCACAGCCGTGTACTACACAGACCAGGTCGGAGTAAGAACCACAGTTTGCACCTGGAATCATACAAGCATGCTGCTACGGAGTTTAAAAGCATGGCATACAAATCTTGCTAAATCGGCAATAGACTGCGGGTTGGTGTCTAGGATACACAATTATTTCTTTCTGAGTTCCACAAGGTCAAACTTACATAGGTATTTGGCACGCAGTTCATCATAGAATGGACAATAAAACATAAAGTGAACTTCATCTTCCACAGCCTTGGCACACAATGGACACACTTTCGTTACAGCATTGGGAGTACTATATCTTTGTTTGTTACTTTGCAATTCGGTTATGCCAAGTCTAAATTTAATGTATAGATTTTTGACATAGGTTGGCTTAACCAGTTCAAAATAATTTTCTTGGACAAGTGTATGTTTAAAACTACGATACACAGTAAAACGTTCACTCTCAGAAAGCTTCGACGACCACTGAGTTTTGTTTGGCACAATCAACCATCCTTTCTTTAAACTTGTTTATAAAAGCATTCCTGTTTCCAACACCTTGTGAAATCCGTACATTACCAAACCCATTTCGGAAAAGCAAATTCTTTATCTTTGACACCCATGTTTCTTTCCCTTTATCGTCTAAATCCTTAAGCATATGATAAGCCATATTTGGAAATCTAGTAACAGGTAAAGCGCAGAGTCGAAGCTAGTAGGAAACACATCTTACTGACGTTAATACTGACAGGGGATATCGACCAAGTTCACCATAAACCATCAGGTTCGGTGTGCGGAAGTTGACATAAGAAAACGTTTACATGCAAATGTATGGACTCTTTCAATTTCTGCACACTCGTCTATACCCCAAATTTCCGAGGCATACAACAAAATTGGGACAACCTGCGCATCAAACAGCTTGAAAAAAACATCAGGACTAGCGCAGTTAATTTTTTTCAACATACAGAAAATATCGATTACACATTTTTTTGCCTTAGTCACTAAGTCATCAACGGATGTGTTTAAACTCAAACGTGTGGTAAAGTTTAACCCAAGGTACTTACTTATACATATTGACAACTTCTACCCTCGTTCCCCCGTAAATCCATTTTTCATATTTTGACAAATACCCACCATTTCGAAACACAATTATTTTTGTCTTGTCTAGGTTAACAGACAAACCAAGCTTAGATGCTTCTTTGTATAAATTGTTCAGCTGAGTCTGAAGGCCATAATTGGGGGTTGATGAAAACAAAGCAATGTCATCTGCAAACATCAACAAAAACAGTTCTGCTGCATCGGCTTTTAGTTGGAAACCATGTTTACCATTTTCAATAATGTACACAGCAAGCTCGTTAATCAAAAAGGAGAACAATGTCGGCGATGCTAAACATCCTTGTTTTAAACCTTGGAAACACTCAAAAAACGCTGTACAATTCAGGCTGTCTCTAATACAAAATTTCACCGAGTCATACATTGCCTTCATAGCTGAAAGCAATTTGCCGCGCACTCCAGCCTTCAATAAAATATTCCAAAGCACACCTCTTTTAACAGTATCGAAGGCTTTGCGGAAGTCAACAAAAGCCACATAAACTTTCTTATTTTGTAGAAGTTGTTTTTGAACAATAGCATAAAGTGTAAATATATGGTCCACAGTAGAATAGGATTTCCTAAACCCGGCTTGTGTTTCAGACAGAATATTATGTTCCTCAGCCCAGTCTGTTAACCTTCTGTTCAAAATGTAGGTATACAGTTTACAAACACAGCTAATCAGAGCAATACCACGATAATTATCTGGATTATTTACATCTCCTTTCTTGTGGAGTGGGAAAATAATAGCTTTAGACCATTCGCTGGGGAACAACCCTTTGTTGAATAGAGCATTAAAATACTTAGTGAGAAAGGAGATGATAGCTGGGTTGGAGACTTTAAGAACTTCATTTATAATTCCATCAGGCCCGTGGGCCTTTCCTGCTTTGGCATGTTTTATAGCAGCAATAACTTCTTCTTCTTCTATGTTGATATCTAGGTCATGAAATAAGGCTTCATCAGACTCAGAGTCTTCTGAAAAATATACATCATCATTATTCTCTTGCTGTGCTATGTTTTCATTTAGAATGCTAGAGAAGTGATCAAACCACTGCTTCTTTGTTATAATATTTCTTAAACGACGTTTTCTTTTCCACTTCTTTATTTCCTTCCAAAATGCCTGAGAGTTATGTCTATACTCAAGAATTTTGTCAACAGCTTCCCTCTTAAAATTAACTTCTTTAGCTCTAAGTAATCTCTTGTATTGTTTTCTCTCATTAACAAACGTTGCTTTATTTTCCATGGTTTTATTTTTTGTGTATATACGTAAGGCTTTACGCGTTCGCATTTTTGCATTTCTGCATTCCTGGTCAAACCAGGGGTGACTAGCGGTGTTTGTTTTGTGTGTATTGCCTGTGGAGGAATGAAATTGTTTTGTCATGCAACTCAGTAGCAGCGTCTTTGATAGCACATGTGAAAATGTCTAATGCACTATTAATATCATCATCGATCTCAGCAGTAGCAGCTACTAGAGCATCCTGGAATGCAGGAGTAGTTAAACTGTCGCTGAGCGTTTGGGCCTTAGCAGGTTCCCAGATAATCTTATCAAATGAAAAACACTGCGTATCGTCATCAGAAACATCGTTGTGGGGTGATACACGTACACAAGACACAGTAAGGACCAGTGGCATGTGTACAGACTCTATCCTCTCGCCAACTTCAAGTTTGTCACACAAACAAATAAAGTCAGGAGATGCAACAAAATAATCATTAATACTACAACCAGTGGGTGAGATAAATGTCAGGTGCTTTGACAGATCAGGGCTACATAATCCATTCAAAATCATCAGTTCAAAACATGCACACAAATCTAATAGTTTTCTTCCAAATGTATTTACAGTCATATCTTCAGTAAATCGTGAAGGTTCAAATAGAGCGGTATTAGTTAGTAGTGTTTCATCAGGATCAAGCTTAAACAAATATGGATTAGGCTGCAAATCCCCAGTTCTACCATTAAAATCACCACACATTAGGAAATGAATGTCTCCAAATTGCTCGAGGGCACTAGCAAGACACTGTTCTAATTCTTCCAACAGGCAGTCGTACGGTAATTGTCTATAAAATGGTGAATCCTTGGGCGAAACATAGCACGCGACCAAAAGCACATCGCATTCAGTACCAAACAATGATCTGTCAAGTTTGAGAAAGACACTTTGAGCACATGTCATGTTCACTTGGAAAACAAACTTGGCATACACATTTTTTACTAACACAACAACACCTCCCGAGCTTCTTCCTTGACGTGACACTTTGACTGCAGGTAAGGAAAAACACGTGAAATCAGACCAGCAGTCAGGCGGGACGAAAGCATTGTCTAAAAATGTTTCAAACAAACACACAAATGATGTCATAATTACTTACATATTGTAGAAAGTCTGGGTCAGATAGCTTGCTCCACAGTCCATCAACATTCCATGACAGAAAGCTAAGTGTATGCAACACATTATCTACTGGCTGCTCTACAACACACGCGCGCATCGGTGACACATCCCGTGCAATTGAGGTGGGAGACGCGGCTTGGCCGACATATCACGGGTCACTGGATTCGTCCCCGACCTCAATTGTAGGGGAACTGTGTGGCCGGCGCCGTTTCGCTGGTTTAGGTGAAGGCTGTAACGGGGATACCGAGTGTGACGCACGTGCCGGTGTTGCGTTGACCTGCTGACCAGTAGCTGCGGCGGCACCGAGTCCTTGGATACGGTTGTCCGGTCTTCTGTTGACGCTGTTGTCTGTTGCATGACGGCGGCCGAAGTTGTCGGTGTCGTGGTTCCGTTGCACTAGGGGTCCAGCGACGACCAGCTTGTTTCCCTTGTAGTACGCCCGCATGCCTTTCTCCCGGTGCAGTCTGATCTGTTCGTGTTGCCGGTTGGTTAAGTCACCAGCAACATTAACCCCCTTTTGCTTCAGTGCAGCACGACCCTTGGTCAGGACGTCCATCTTGTCCCTCTATCTCGCGAACTTCACGATCATGGGGCGGGGCCTGTTGTTGGCTCTGGCACGGTTGGCTGCTACAGAAGCAAAGTCCGGTTTGTTCCCCACCCGGTGTGCGCGTACCAAATCGTCCTCAGTCCAGGTTTTATTTGGCACTGTGCCCTACAGACATTCCAGTACTTTGGTGGCACAGGAATCGAAGGTCTCGCCTGGCGTTTCCACGATTCCAAAGAGTCGTAGATTGTCCCTACGTGAGAACGCCTTTAGCTTGTCTAGTTCTTCCTCGTAGCGTTTCCGCAGATCTTCCATGTCCTCCTGCAAGTCTTCTACAGACTCGGAAACCTCATCCTGCTTCTCAGTCAGTTCCTTGCAGGTGTCCTCCAGGCTGCGAGCGCGTTGCTTCAAGTCAGCAATGTCGGTGCCAATCGCCTGTATAGAGGTCAGCACATCACAAAGGTCAGCACGAAGAGACCCCAGTTTCTCGTCAATCACCTGTGTCTGCTTGTCGATTATACGCTGAATGTCACTGACAGTAACTAAAGGTGATGTAGTTCCAGAGACCTCGAGTGAATATGCGGATAGAGCTTCTTTGTCTGCCATCTTAGCACAGTTCGATTGACTACAACAGTGCTACACAGTAATACACAGTACTACACAGTGCACGTAGCTGGCAGTGCTGTACTAACAGTCACACCGACGATTGTCGTACTCAGTTCAATGGCGATACAGGAAAACCAGTCAGATGGCAGAAGTCTGTGGTCGCACAAAGTCGAAATTTACACCGTTGTGATCAGCGTAGATAGGCCAAGACACTGGTGGTAAAATCCAAACAGTAGAACTTTGATTAGTGACGAAATCAGTCGCCTAATTTTGCATCGCTAATTGACTCTGAACTTTTTTGGTGTGCTACATTCGTGAGCTCGAGAGAGAGAGAGAGAGAGAGAGAGAGAGAGAGAGAGAGAGAGAGAGAGAGAGAGAGAGAGAGAGAGAGAGAGAGAGAGAGAGAGAGAGAGAGAGAGAGATGAAACTATTGAAACTTTATTTCTCAAAGATTAATGATTAGGTATATAGACCTGTTTTCAATCATGTCCTTGCACACACACACACGCACGCACACGCACACACACACACACGCACGCACAAACAGAAACATACACACACGCACGCAAGCACTCACACAGACACACGTGCGCGCGCGCACGCGCGCGCACACACACAACACCTGGATAAAAAAGAAAAAGTAGTTAACCCCATCCAAGTCTCCAGGGCAGATCCGGGTTGGGAAAAGTACAAAGTAATAATACATTTACAAAAAAAAAAAAAGTAAACAGAAATCAGTGTTTGCATGTATATACATATATGCATCGGGTATTTACAAGAAATTACATCGTTAATAAAAAATGGTAAAAAGAGAATACACTGATATAGCTGTAGGAGGAAAACAGGCACTTACAAGAATAGCTTCAACAAGTCTACGCTATGTACGCATGGAAGGTTTCTTACAAGAATAGCTTCAACAAGTCTACGCTATGTACGTATTGAAGGTTTAGTACTACACCAACTTCACAAACGAAAAGCCATAGTCACGTGAGAAACAAAAAGCCATAGTCACGTGGTTTACTCTTTACAGCATTTCAAGTATTCCTGAGATACTTCAGCAGCTGGGTTTTAAATGTTCTAACCGATGGCGCTGCTCTAATATCTGCCGGAACAGAATTCCATAATCTGGCCCCAGAATAGGACAAAGATGACTTGTAAATATCCAAGCGGGGCATTGGTACTAGCATATTGTTTCCTGGTGTTCGGCTGGACCTATGGGCAAAACGGAATACATTTGTGAGATAAGTAGGAGATTCTGAGAGGGTGATTTTGCGCATGAATACAGTTTATTATAGATAAAAAGTTTGCGAAGAGGTGAGACAGCTAGCAACTTGAATTTGTCATCTGTACTAATGCATGCGTTCTGTGGGTCTGTCAACAATTAATTTAATGGCCCTTCTGTGGAGCGAGTCTTTTAAGTTAGCATCACTACTCCCGTCCCAGATAGTAGAGGCATAATCCAAATGTGGCTGAATATGAGCACAATAGAAATTTATTTCTGGTGGATTCATCAGTGAAAAATCTCAGTTTAGAAAGTAGGTATACATTTCTAGATATTGTTTTACAAACAGTTGCAATATGATTCTGCCAGCACAGCTTGTCGTCTATGGTGATTCCAAGCACGCGCTGCTCTCTGACTTGCTCAACAGACTGGCCATTAAATGCGAGTTTTAATGGAGGCGGGTTCAGCTGGTGTTTTTGTCTAGTGGTAATCAGCATACATTTAGTTTTGGAAGGACTCGGTACCATGGAGTTATTTTGACACCACTGTGAAACATCATTCAAACTACTCTGAAGAGATCTAGTTATGCAATATATATCTGATGATGAAACGTCAAGAGTTCCGTCGTCTGCAAAGAGACTGCAGGTTACACTGGGGTCAGATATATGTAGTGGAAGATCGTTGAAATAACAGAAAACAACAATGGACCAAGGATAGATCCTTGTGGTACTCTTTGCGCTATCACCCCCTCACGTGAGATTGTCCCATTCACATGGACATATTGTGTGCGCCCGTGCAGGTATGAGGAAGGAACGCAAGGGTACAAGGATAGACAGCAAGCTTCTGAAGTAAACTCTCATGATTAACGAGGTCAAAAGCTTTCCAGAGGTCCAAAAGGACATCACCAGTCATTTGACCACTATTCATCGCGGTCAGCCATCTATCAACTAAAATAATGTGTTAGTGCTGTGTGACAAGAGTGCTTTAAACGAAAGCCCGATTGCAGTGAATGAATGAGTTTGTGTTTTTCGAGATAGTTTAGTGCTGCAAATGCGTATGGATGTGCCTTTCAATCGGTTTAGATAACGTTGATAGCAGGGAAATATGTCTAAACCTGTTTGGGTCAGTGAGATCTTTTGTTTCAGGTAATGGTATCGCCTTTGCTGTCTTTAAGCTGGAAGGAAAGTTACCTTGCTGTATGCAAAGTTGTAAACGGACGTGACGAATCTATGATATACGGCAGAGCCAGTTTGAGAAGAGTGCTGGTAATAGTCTACCATCATGGCCAGACGTACGTTAACGAATCCATGATATACGGCAGAGCCAATTTGAGAACAGTGCTGCTAATACCATCATGGCCAGACGTACGTTTATTTTTTAATGTCGAGATGGATTTTCCCGGCCACGTCATGAACCGTTAATAATGAATATGAAATGATGTATCGGGAGTCAACCTTTCATTATAGAACCTTTTCAAATGTTTTGACAGCACAGATGGCTGATCGGGAGATGTGGTCTGGAGTAGTGTAATGGCGGCAGAAAGAAAATGCTGATTAAATATATCAGCGGCTTGGATGTTTGTACACTGAGCAGTATTTTTGGACCTCGTGCACAGGCACAGCGACAGCGAATAAAGGGAGACTACCCTGGTGGAAACGCGTGTAAAATACTTTGCACGGGTTAGAGCTCATGTTCGCGAATTCCGTCAGGCTGCACAGGCTTGAGTAGACATGATAAACCTCATGCATTTGGAAGGTGATGACTCAGTTCTAACTCAGACTCCGAACTAAGCCTAATCATTTTGATTCGATGGAATGTGAGCTTGCGCTCTTCTCGGTTTGTCCCCTTTTTCCAGCAGAGCGGTTTGTTTATAATTGCTGTCATCGCATCTAATACACTATGGAAGGCAGTCACTGAATCAGCTCGCGCAGCTTCTTCTGTGTAAGGACCAGCATAATGATAGAGGCAGGCAAGAGTCAGGATTCTCATTAGCTTTCGCATCTGCGGGCGCCATGAGGATCTATGTTTTTTCCAGACAGGAGGTGTTTATCATTGAGTGTATCTCGGACAGTGTGATAGTGGTCCTTTCTACACATGAGAAAAGGCATAGATCCTCAAAGGTCCGTTATGCATGTTACAGGACCGTGACCCATGAGAATCTATGCCTAAGTTTTGCTTTTTTAGTTCACACAATTTTAATTTCCAGGCTAAGTGGGGGAATGGGAGGGAGATGCGCTATTGTGGTTTGCAGCAAGTTTCAGCCGTTTCTTTTGTTTTTCAGTAACCGTACATCAATGACCATATAAATGAACACCACCACCCCCCCCCCCCCCCCCCCTCGTTTGTTCTGGTAAAGACAGTCGGGTTCACTACGGAATATACTTGAATCTGCTGAGGCACGTATACTTCTGAAAACTCAGAAATTTAAAAGCCAGGGTACAAATTTAAAATATATACTGACATTGGCTTGGACAGGGCTGTTACTATGATATGGTTAAGGGCTGGGACTGAACCGCAGT
Source organism: Semisulcospira habei (assembly GCA_036245525.1). Taxonomy (NCBI): domain Eukaryota; kingdom Metazoa; phylum Mollusca; class Gastropoda; family Semisulcospiridae; genus Semisulcospira; species Semisulcospira habei. Next base: position 139,009,548 of record BTPG01000001.1, read on the forward strand.
ACAAGGCTAGAGCCAGCCTGAAAGGCCGCTTTCAGCGGAACTGCCGTCAGATGGTACGGCAGAAGGTTCTCTGTTCTGTCTGATGTGCACAGAGACAAATGAACCTGTCAAGAAACATTCATTCCACCGTTACCTCATACTTTCACGAGGATGAAATATATTCTTGTTTTTACATCAGACGGAGGGTATTCACTGTTTAGCAATGTAACGCACGCAGACTCGCCCCCAGTCGCACGTACAGACTCTCGCACAATAGACGCATACACCGCCACTGACTCAGACGGGCGCATTCATGCGGTGAAACGCAACTCACGGACTTTCTTCCTAACGTCAACTTTTATACAAAATAAACAATAAAGGAATTGCTCAAAAGATTATCAACTATATACACTTCCCCACTACCAGCTTCTCAACACCACATGCACACACACAATATCAATGCCAGGCTAGGTAGCAGTCTCTCACACTCCAACCAGTTTGGTGTTCTCGCCTGGTTACGTTCAGTCCTTTCACGTCTAGGCGTGCAAGTCCTTCGTACGCTCCCGAGTCGTCATGTCTCTCGTACCGTGGACGTCCTCGTTACTCGTACCGTATCTTCGCTGTGACCCAAGTGTCTCGGCACCGGTCGCTCACTCCCCGAGTGAAGAGATGGAGAGATGACCTCGCATTAGGTCTCTGGTGACTTGACGTCTCGGCGTCCGTCGCTCCAACTCCGACAAGCACTCTGAACAATAATAAAGTCCTAAACCGTAACACTTGCTAAACACACAACATATTGGATAATTTCAGATACAGTACGTAACCTGGCTGATACAAATAACTCACATGTTCATTCACACACACGTGCCTCATAACCCGAACTACTTTCGTAACACCCCCATATCTGTCACTACCTTGAACCAGACTGTAACCTAACACTCTCGCTATACGTTATCCCATACGCTGGAAAAGACTATACTTAACCACGTACTATCTTCATAACGAATTAGGCCTACACCCTTCACATTCCTTAGTTATATATCTCGGTAAATAACTGTATACGAAAAACACCGGTTAGCTCAATGAATTCCAAACCAACACAACTGAACCAGACCAGTCAACACTACCCAACCGAATCAACTCCTATTTACGCATACTATCTTTAACGCAGTAACCATCAATAATACGTATAGGTTTCAGAGTCTTGGAATACGGGCTAAGGTATCTCACACACGTCTGTCCACACTGACAGTATAGCCCGCACTAACGTTTCTACAGCGCTGTTCGCCTTAGCTCACTAAAACTCCCCGTTTTAACCGTTTCTTAAAGATTTCACGTGGGTCTCGTGCCACACAGAATAGTTGTCTCAAGCCAAACCGCTACAAAACTGTACTGTATTAAACCCACTGTGTGAACCCTATGCGTGATCATAGAGTTTCATCACAATTCCCCCGTCCTGGGGGAAAAAAAGAAACGACCGAGTTTCTTTTTAAGACTACTCGACGCAATACCCTATCCTACCACACTAAAAGAACAAACACAGCCTTAAACCTCAACGTACACTTTCTGAACGAAAAGAGATAGCAAACGCGATAATATCTCTGAACTATGGAAATGACCTAACGATGGGCCCGCTATAGCAAGAACCATCAGCGTCCGACCTACCCAAAGACGGGGTGACCCGGTGAGCGGCATTTCTGTCCGCAACAGAACTATGCCATCTCTGGCCAACCCGACTGTTGGGCCAAACCTGCGGACCGGTCCCCTGATTCTGGACGGCAATAACACGGTCCGTTTGATCACAATAACGCCTGCTTCGAGCTCTCGTCGCGACTGATGCGACTGAACCGCGAGGAACATGATCTCGCTTCATCGCTCCGACTCTACCGATGACTGGCTGCACACCCTTCATGTTACCAAGAACTAAATCAACTACTGGCTCGTCGATGACACAAAAAATCAGATCACCTGAGAAAAACTCCGTGGCAACCTCTATCTTGGCCAAAGGAAAAACTTCTACCTTCCCTCCGTACGAAATCACTTCCTGCGTCTCCCCCGTGTACTGATCTTTTCTAACAAGGCTACGTCTGACCCCTGCGGTCGTTGTACCTGAGTCACGGAGAGAAGAAGCGAGACATCCGTTTACAACACCGTCCAGCGGTAGGCAACCACCTCCCTCAGCTGAACACACTCCGCCCAGCTGTGTCTCCTCCCCGACTGGGACTGCAAAACTCGCCATGTGAGTGGGCTGCTCTGCCCCCTCCACCATACCAGTATCGCTATGACATTGACGAGCCAGATGGCCGTACCCTTGACAGATGAAACACTGAGCCCCTGAACTACTGTTAGGACAGTCACGACTAAAATGCCCGTACTCGTGACACGCAAAACACTGAGTGTCCGAATTAGCCATACGACCACGTCCGTACCCACGCCCAGATTTCTCGCCTCGTGCGTAAGGATCGCGACCACCACTGTTGTTACCTCTATCCCCACGTCGAAAACGCAAACTACCCCTACTGTTCACCAGTTGGGCTCCGCGCAAGGTATTGACGCCCCGATATCCCCCAGTCGTGTTAGCGGCGAGCAACCCGACTGGCGGCGACTCGGTCCTACGCGCTATGTTTTTCGTCGGATGCGCAAGCCGAAAAGCCTCCGCGTTCTGAACTAACTCTTCTGTACTCTTGAGGTTACGCTCCCTCAAGAACACCGCTAGATCCTTGGAAACGCTACCAAAGAACTGTTCCGCCAACACGAGATCAAACAAATCCTCGTACGTGTGGTCGATCTTGGACAGTTCGACCCAACGCACGAGCAAATGGGACAATCGCTTGCCAAACGACACAAACGATTCTCCTGTCTCTGGCCGACAAGCTCTCAAGCGTTCTCTGAAACCCTCCGCACTACACTGGAACTTCTGTAAGAGACACTCCTTCAAAGTCTCGTAATTTACGTTCCCCGAAACGTTCAAACTATGGAAAAGACTCAAGGCCTGACCTTCTAGCACCGACGAAAGCAAAACGGGCCAGTTGGCAGAAGGCCAACTCAATGCCTGCGCATGAGCCTCGAAACGACACAAAAAAGCGTCAATGGAGTCAACATGCCCCGGCCTACTGAATCACTATCTGGAGCTGTTCTAGACCCCGCATCCCGAGCTAACTGCAGCTGCACCTCCCTATCTCTCTCTTCTTTCTCTTTCTGGTACTCTAGTTCTTTCTTTCTTAAAGCTCGTTCCTTTTCGTCTTTCTCAATCTGAAACGCTAGTGACTTCTCGTCTTTCTCTCTCTGAGCTTCTAACTCCTTCTCTTTTAAGGCTTTCTGAACCTCTAGTTCCTCTTTCTTAAGCACTCTGAGCCTCTCTTCTCTCTCCCTCTGAACTTCTCTTTCTCTCGCCCTATCCTGCGCATCCTTACATTTCTCAACGTAATCAAAACGTTTATCGTTCTTATGACCTTGCCTCTCACCTTGCTTAATATAAGCCTCTACCGGGTCCGACTCCATATTTACAACTTTCAAAAATTAGAAAACGTAAAAAGACAAGTCAACGGCAAAACAGCAACAACCTACGCAAAAGTAAGAGTGCCTTACTTGAAAATGTCCAGATGGATCGAAAAAAAAAAAAGAAAAAAAAAAAAGAAATAAGAGCAAGGAAAAAGAATACTACCTATACAAAAGGAAGAAACAAGAACTACCTCCTCGTAAGATCCAGAAAACTACAGAAATAACGGATCTTACCCCCTAGAATCGGAGAGGGGAAACTAACACCGACCACGCACATAGCGATAAAACGTTACTCTAAATCCACTACTCCACTATCGCCCGCAGCTACTCTAACCTACCGCTACAAAAAACAACAACAACAACAACAACAACAACAAAAAACCACAGGGTCACCACTGCAACGCACGCAGACTCGCCCCCAGTCGCACGTACAGACTCTCGCACAACAGACGCATACACCGCCACTGACTCAGACGGGCGCATTCATGCGGTAAAACGCAACTCACGGACTTTTTTCCTAACGTCAACTTTTATCTTGGCTTGACTTCGCAAACGAAGATTCTATAGGGGTTGCCCACGTCGTCTGCAGGCATGTTCGTGGCTGCGGAGGCCAATCCGGGACAGGCAGGTTCGACCGCAGTGGCTGCAGGGGAAGGTCTGGTCAGGGTTCTGAGTTTCGACAACTCTGTTTTTTCTCCTGAGCCGCTTGTCCTTAAGACTAGCTCTGCGAGAGTCCTCAAAGGAGACGGCTGCCTTTTAAATGGTGGAACGCCAGGTGTCACGGTCCGCAGCAAGTGAAGACTACTGGCGGTGGTCGATTTGGCAGGCACTAAGTGACTTCTTGAGACAGTCTTTGTATCTCTTCTTTGGTGCCCCTCTGTCTCGGTGTCCAGTAGCGAGCTCACCGAACAGAGTGATCTTAGGTGTAGGCGATGATCCTCCATCCTGGAGACCTGCCCCGCCCAGCGAAGCTGGGTCCGCAGTAGCAAAGCCTCGATGCTCACAGTTTCTGCCTGTTCAAGGACCTCGACGTTGGTGACATAGTCACTCCAGTGAATGCTGAGGATGGTACGCATGGAGCGCTGGTGAAAGCGTTCGAGGAGTCGTAGTTGGCTGCGATAGAGGGCCCAGGACTCGGAACCATACAGCAGGGTGGTAAGGACAACAGCTCTGTACACGCTGATCTTGGTGCCTTTTTCAGCTTTTGATTGTGCCACACCCGCTTGAATAGTCGCCCGAAAGCACTGTTCGCTTTTGCCAGCCTGTTGTTCATTTCCTTGTCCAGCTTGGCGTCTGACGTGATGATGCAGCCAAGGTAGGTAAACTGGTGTACAGACTTCAGTTCGGACTCGCCGATGGTGATGTGGGGAGGGCGATGCTCTTCCTTGGGTGCCGGCTGATGAAGGACCTCTGTCTTTCAGACTGACCTCGAGTCCAAAGAACTGGGCAGCATCTGCGAAGCAGGACGTGATGCGCTGCAAGGCTCTCTCTGTGTGTGCAACGAGGGCAGCGTCATCAGCAAAGAGCAGCTCACGAATCAGTTGGTCTAGGGTTTTGGTGTGGGCCTGCAGTCGTCTGAGATTGAACAGGTTGCCATCGAGACGATACCTGATGTACACTGCGTCGTCATCGTCGAGTTCCACTGTGGCCTGCTTCAACATCATGCTAAAGAAGATGGTAAAGAGGGTCGGTGCCAGCACGCAGCCCTGCTTCACGCTGTTGACAATGGGAAATGGTTCTGAAAGGTCACTGTTGAGTCTGACCTGGCCTTGCTGGTCCTCGTGGAGCTGGACGATCATGCTGAGGAACTTTGGGGGACAGCCAAGTCACTCCAGGATCTGCCACATGCCTTGCTGCTCACAGTGTCAAACGCTTTTGTAAGGTCGACAAACGTTATGTACAGCCCTTTGTTCTGCTTGCGGCACTTCTCCTGAAGCTGTCTCAGCACAAAGACCATGTCAGTGGTACTCCTGTTGGCTCTGAAGCCACACTGGCCCTCTGGGAGGTGGTCTTCAACGATGGCAGGTACCAGCCGATTCAGGAGCAGCCTTGCGAGAATTTTCCCGGCAATGGACAGCAGGGTAATTCCACGATAATTAGAGCAGGCAGACTTCTCTCCTTTTTTCTTGTACAGGGTGATGATGACTGCATCACGGAGATCCTTTGGTAGTGTTCCTTTCTCCCAGCAGCAGAGAAAGAGGCCGTGGAGCTTGTTGTGCAGTGCTGGGCCTCCATGCTTCCAGATCTCTGGCGGGATTCCGTCAATGCCTGCTGCTTTGCCACTCTTGAGCTGGTGGATGGCTGTGAGGGTCTCTTCGGCAGTGGGCGGTTCGTCCAATTCAACCTTTAGTGGGATTGATTGATTGATTGTACATTGCTTAACGTCCCGACAGCAACAAGGCTTTCTCAGGACGTGCCTGCACTGCTTGTGAAACCCCCCCCAAAAAAAAAAAAAAAAAAAACAGAACATTGAATGTATGTCGCCAGCCGGTCAAATACGTTAAATAAACCTAACACATGGGGCCTAAATAAAGCTAAGACCATTTAGCAACACACATCCAATATCAAGAGCTACAGGCAGTGCAGACAGTAGGGAGAGTTTTAAAAAGGCAAATACAGGTGAATGGACAAAGGGTAGACAGAAACACATGCCCCAGAATAGAGAGAAAAACCCACCCTGTGGGGCTGACCAGGGTGACCCTGGGAACTAAAAAATACCTAACCCCACCCAAGTCCCCCAGGGCAGACCCGGGTGGGGTCTTTAGTGGGAGGTTGATTGATTGATTGTACATTGCTTAACGTCCCGACAGCAACAAGGCTTTCTCAGGACGTGCCTGCACTGCTTGTGAAAAAACAACAACAACAACAACAAAAAAAGACCCCACAGAATATTGAATGTATATCGCCAGCCGGTCCAATACGTTAAATAAACCTACGATATGGGGCCTAAATAAAGCTAAGACCATTTAGCAACACACATCCAATATCAAGAGCTACAGGCAGCGCAGACAGTAGGGAGGGTTTTAAAAAGGAAAATAAAGGTGAATGGACCAAGGGTAGACAGAAACACATGCCCCAGAATACAGAAGAAAACCCACCCTGTGGGGCTGACAAGGGTGACCCTGGGAACAAAAAAGTAGTTACCCCACCCAAGTCCCCCAGGGAAGACCCGGGTGGGGGAATTTAGTAGGAGGTGTGGAATTTGGAGGATGACTGTTTCTTGAACAGTGCGCTCAGCGCTGAAGAGGTCCTGAAAGTATTCCGACCAGCGGTTCAAGATGGAGGTATTATCTGTGAGGAGTGCCTGTCCATCAGCGCTTCGCAGGGGACTTTGTACCAGGGGCCTGGGGCCATACACTGCTTTCAGTGCTTCGTAGAAGCCCCTTTAATCACCGTTGTCAGCGCAAAGCTGGGTCCTCTGTGCGAGTCTGGACCACCACTCATTCTGGAGCTCTCTAAGCTTGAGCTGGAGACTGCTGCAGATGAGGCGGAAGGCAGACTTCTTCACAGGGCAGGAAGGCTGGGGTAGGTGGGCCTGATGGGCGGCTCTTTTTTTTTTTGCTAGAAGTTTCTGGATCTCTATGCCATTTTCGTCAAACCAGTCTTTGTTCCTCTTTCTAACAAAGCCCAAGACTTCCACAGAAGATTTTACAATAGCATTTTTCAGTTGTTCCCAGAGTGTTTCAGGGAGGAGTCTGCTGGATCAACTGTGTCTTTGAGCATGCGCTGTAAATCTGACTGAAAGGCAGCTTTCTTGTCGTCACGCTGAAGGCTGGCAACATCAAGCGTTTTCTTGTGAGGGTCTCCTTTCTTGGGTTTCAGCTTGAGGCGGAGCCTGAGTTTGCAGCGAACAAGGCGGTGGTCAGTGTGGCACTCTGCGCTGGGCATCACTCTGGTGAGGAGGACGTCACTGTGGTCCCTCTGACGCACTAGGACATAGTCGATAAGGTGCCAGTGCTTGGAGCGAGGATGCATCCAGGTGGTCTTCCGACTGTCCTTTTGCTGGAAAGTAGTGTTGGTGATGACAAATTGCTGCTCTGCACAGAACTTCAACAGTAGGCGGCCATTGTCATTGCAGTTCCCAACGCCATGCTTGCCGAGGACTTCTTTCCAGGCTTCAGAGTCTTGGCCCACTCTGGCATTGAAGTCGCCAAGGATGATGACTTTGTCGTCTGCAGGGGTGCTATGTAGGAGGCTGCGCAGGTCTGAGTAGAACTTGTCTTTTTCTGCAGGCTCTGCCAGGAGGGTTGGGGAGTACACACTGAGAAGTGTGACGTATTGCTGGTGTCTCAGTGGGAGGCGCATGGACATGATGCGGTCGGAGTGACCCATTGGTAGGTTTTCCAGCTTAGACGCAATGGGGGTCTTGACCATGAAGCCAACTCCTGAGAGCCGTCTTTCTGATGCAGGCCTGCCTGACCAGTAGAGGGTGTAGCCGGCGCCAAGTTCTTGGAGGCTGCCTTCCTCCGGGAGGCGTACTTCGCTGAGCACGGCAATGTCGATGTTAAACCTCCGCAATTCATGGGCAATAAGGGCGGAGCGACGTTCAGGGCGTCCGCTGTCTGCTGTGTGGAGGATGGTTCGGATGTTCCAGCATGCTACGTTGAGTCCGATCGTGGTCGTCATGGGAGTGGATCCGTTGTTTGTTCTTGTTTTCTGACCGCAAGAGAAGATGCCCGATGACCGCGGCTAGCCGACTGGGGTTATGAGGGGATGAGCTTTGGTTAGGCCACCTTTTCTAGGCCCCTCTCCGTGTGGAGCAAGCAGTGCTGTCCGTAGAGAAGGCTGCTTGGTCGTTCAGGGTGTGCTGAGTGACGTTGTCATCCCCAAGTCAACATCAGGCGACCAATATCCTGAACCGCCTGCATGCAGGTTTGAGACTGCGGCTTCCAGTGACATCTTTCACCTGCCGTTTCGCCCCTTACCCATCGCTACAGGACTTGGGAAAGGTCGCTGTCATGGTCCGTGGGCGTTTCCTAAAGCCTGCGCGGTGGATTGATTGTACATTGTTTACCGTCCCGACAGCAACAAGGCTTTCTCAGAACGTGCCTGCACTGTTTGTGAAAAAAAAAGAAAAAGAAACAGAATATTGAATGTATGTCGCCGGCCGGTCCAATACGTTAAATAAACCTACGCCATGGGGCCTAATTAAAGCTAAGACCATTTAGCAACACACATCCAATATCAAGAGCTACAGGCAGTGCAGACAGTTGGGAGAGTTTTAAAAAGACAAATACAGGTGAATGGACCAAGGGTAGACAGAAACACATGCCCCAGAATATAGGGAAAAACACACCCTGTGGGGCTGACCAGGGTGACCCTGGGAACTAAAATGTAGTTAACCCCACCCAAGTCCACCAGGACCGACCCGGGTGGGGAGCCTGCGCGGTGGAGCTTTTTGGTGGAGTGCAGTGTGCGCAGTTCTGGCCGCACCCTTTAAACCCTTGGTTCGTCTGCCATGGCCTAGCAAGCTGGGACGGTGGCATCGAGGTCCTCGGGTCGTAGGTTTTATATCAGACTGTCCTTGTCCTAGTCTCTAGTTCAAAAACCTTCCCCAGAGACGCGGGGGCTTTGATGTCAGGTGTCACGACACAGGTTTTTTTCGCCTATTTTTGTAAGGGAGTAAGTTTAGAAGGGTGATAGGGTTTAGTTAGTCACCGGGTAGCGATAACATAGGTGTGTAATATTTGGCCTGTACACGAGTATTTGCTGCCGTGTGAGAGTTTGGTGGTTGGCGTAAAGCGCGTGGCCGCCCAGTCTGAACGCCATCCGGTGGTTAGTGTTTCACGTGTTTTCATATCACGTGATGTAGTGAGCGATTTTTCGCCAACCTTATGTTATCCAAATTTTAGGGAGTCGCTTTTCCACCAGCGAACGAGGCAGTCGTCTTTTGCCAACAGTCTCCGAGGGTGTTTTTTCAGGCGTGGTTCGCCATTTGCTGGAAGCCACAAGCAGCTGTGTCGGTCCTGTGTATCGGCCCTGCGATACGGTTCGGGTCTTCCCCGGAGCCGTTGTCCGAGGAAGGAGAGAGAAGAGAAGAGCTGCGACGACTTTACCCCTGGCTTGTCTTGTCTTGTTTGTCTTCGTCCTAGCCGGGGAGTCTTCACGGATGACAGTGAGTACACACGACAGTTCTCTAGTGGCCACTTGCTCGGGGGGTTTGTTTGTGTTTGCTTGTTCTGTATTATTATTTTGGCTAGCGTATGAGGGTGGGGGGCATAGAATAAAAGAATAGAAAGTAGAGGGCTATTTTGTAGTATTTGGAGTATCTAGCAGCGGATTAGTTTATTGGGGGTCTAACGCCGAGCAGGCGACTAAGGCTCTTTCACTATTTAGCGTATGGTTAGTGTAAATATCGGAAGTGAGTCAGGTGGTGACGTGTAGATATGTATTCTGCTGAGGTTGAATTTATTATTGCGGGGAGCGTGATGCGATTGTAAATATGTATTTTGTCGAGGTTAAATTTACTGTTGCGGGAAAGTGGTGAAGGGAATATAAGAGACGGTAATTGAAGTTGTTGGAAGGGTGATGCGATTATCGTGTTTCTTTTGTTAGTTATTTATATGTATATTTTTGCACCTGTGTTTTAGTGCATCCTATTTCCGACTGGTTCCTATCCTAACCCAGTAGTGTACCGAGAGTGGAGGCTGACGTTGTCACTCCCCCTACGACGGCGAACCTGAGTGCCTTTGCGAGTGTCGCGGCGCGCCTCGTTTAGTCAGGTCGGGTCGTCCCGTTTAAACATTTCTAACCGATTTAATTAAGCAAAGTTTTGTTTGCGTATAATCTTGCAAAGAACATTGTGATCTTTATTTCGTCTCCTCGTGGTGACTGTATTATGAGAGGAGCTCTATCATAGTAACATTTTGAGATAGTGTATTTAAAGTAGCCTGTGTTGCGGAAGACCTTACCGCGGAAGCAAGAGCGTCGAGTTGAGCTGCGCTTAACGGTTGTGCTTCCGGCGAGAAGGTCCCGGGACGTGAAATATATTGTTTTTTCAACTAACTTTCAGTCATGTTAAATTAAGGACTTGCTCCATTTGCATATGTGATATTGTTTAGTCTCCATTTGCATATGTGATATTGTTTAGTCTCCATTTGCATATGTGATACTGTTTATTCTGAGACGTGCTAGTTAAAAGAGCCTTGTGCTGTTGATGTCTAGTTTACTAGAGCATTAGTTTAATTCGAACTTGTCGTTCGTGCTCCCGCTGAGATGTAGTAGCTTATGAACGATATTCCTTTTTCTCGATCTTCATTTGTGTGTTAGTAAACATATTTGATTGATCGTATATTTGATATTTTGCTATTTGCCATACTATAGTACTTAAGGAGCCACGTGTTGTTGAGGGACTCTTCGCGGAAGCAAAGGCGTTGGTTTTACTGGCGTTAGTGCCTGACGCCTGTGCTTCCGTCGGGGTCCGGTGGCTTTTGGGTTAAAGCTTTTCAATCTGTTGTATTAAGGATAGTAGTTTTATTATATATTGTTCGGTTGTACTTTAGTTAAGATATTTAGTTTATTATATATTAGTTTCCTTAGCCTGTTTTATTAAGGATATCTAGTTTATTATATATTCTGTTATTTTGTATTGTGCATTAAGCGTATTTGGTTTGGAGAGTTTGGACGTATGTGTGTGTGAATGTGACGGGTGAGCGTGTGGTTAGGATTGAATGAGGGTATAGTTGGTTATTAGGGTTTTATTTAATAAATGTCGTCGTCATTGTTCCCTTGGTGTTTGTGTTAAGTTTGTGTTAGTGTGGGTATCTCGAGCGGTAGCGCTCATAGTTCGCACCCCGGAAGCGGGGTCGTGACATCAGGGTTTTCCTCCCTTAGCCTTTCCGCAGCCAAGCGGCTAGGCCTGCAAGGCAGCAGGACAATGATTTATTTTCGAGGTTCTCTCCTCTAGATCCACCGTGTTTAGCCTGGGGGCTAGTGCTGCCCAGTTTTTTTGGGTCACCTCGGAGAGGATGTGGCCAGGGACCACGCACGGGCGCTCTTGGCATAGAGGGATGCTATGCTAGTCCGGAGGGATTACACACGTGGGTGCCTCACAAAGGCCAAGAAGCCCTAGACTAGGGTGATCCCGGGGGAGGCGCTGTAAGAGTTCCCCACTACCCGCACCACCAACGCAACTCGTCCCTTGGGGCCTCCACCCTTTGAGTCAGGCAGAGACCCCTTGACCCCTCAACTTTTATACAAAATAAACAATAAAGGAATCGCTCAAAAGATTATCAACTTCTCACACTCCAACCTGTTTGGTGTTCTCGCCTGGTTACGTTCAGTCCTTTCACGTCTAGGCGTGCAAGTCCTTCGTACCCTCCCAAGTCGTCCTGTCTCTCGTACCGTGGACGTCCTCGTTACTCGTACCGTATTTTCGCTGTGACCCAAGTGTCTCGGCACCGGTCGCTCACTCCCCGAGTGAAGAGATGGAGAGATGACCTCGCATTAGGTCTCTGGTGACTTGACGTCTCGGCGTCCGTCGCTCCAACTCCGACAAGCACTCTGAACAATAATAAAGTCCAAAACCGTAACACTTGCTAAACACACAACATATTGGACAATATGAGATACAGTACGTAACCTGGCTGATACAAATAACTCACACGTTCATTCACACACGTGCCTCATAACCCGAACTACTTTCGTAACACCCCCATATCTGTCACTACCTTGAAGACTATAACCTAACACTCTCGCTATACGTTATCCCATACGCTGGAAAAGACTATACTTAACCACGTACTATCTTCATAACGACTTAGGCCTACACCCTTCACATTCCTTAGTTATCCATCTCGATAAATAACTGTATACGAAAAACACCGGTTACCTCAATGAATTCCAAACCAAAACATAACTGAACCAAACCAGTCAACACTACCCAACCGAATCAACTCCTATTTACGCATACTATCTTTAACGCAGTAACCATCAATAATACGTATAGAAACATACCTGAATTCTAGGTTTCAGAGTCTTGGAATACGGGCTAAGGTATCTCACACACGTCTGTCCACACTGACAGTATAGCCCGCACTAACGTTTTTACAGCGCTGTTCGCCTGAGCTCACTAAAACTCCCCGTGCTAACCGTTTCTTAAAGATTTCACGTGGGTCTCGTGCCACACAGAATAGTTGTCACAAGCCAAACCGCTACAAAACTGTACCGTATTAAACCCACTGTGTGAACCCTATGCGTGAGCATAGAGTTTGATCACAAGCAATGTTCGCCTATAACAATAGACAAAACTTCCCAAGAGGCATAGATCTTCATGAGTTCCGCGCAGAGTGTGGGGGCTTGTGAGAAGCTAAATGTATTTCTGAGTCGAATTAACTTCATGCTGCTATCGTTACGTAGTTTAATCGGTTTGTGGTGATGAAAAGAACACAGGCAAAACGACGAGAGCTACAAGAGTCACATATGCTCAGACGCGTCTAGGAGTAGGCGCGGTCATATGAATCTGTATGTATCTTGCTGGCTAGTGTTGCTTCTATGCTGCTATGTTTACGCAGCCGGGATAAAATCGCGACCACCGAGCCGGCCCAAAACAAAACACCCATGGCTGTCAACACGCGCGATTCGACGACCGTCCCGGGTCTGCGGCGTAGAATAGCGCGATGCTATAGGTTCACGGCAGTGCAAACTCGAGTCTGGAGACTAACTGGACTGAGGCAGAGTCAGTTTATACAATGTAAAAAGTTTTTTTTTTGGTATGCCAGTCTGTGTCCTTGAAAATCATGAAGACTTTTTGTGTGCTATGTTCAGCTGCACGAGTGAGCTTATTCCTGCGCCAGCCACTAAGCAAGGTGCTCCGCTACAGCCGAGCACGGCCTTGTTTAGTGGCTGGCGCAGGACTAAGCCCTACAACCGAGCACGGTCTTGTTTAGTGGCTGGCGCAGGACTAAGCCCTACAACCGAGCACGGCTTTGTTTAGTGGCTGGCGCAGGACTAAGCTTTACAGCGGAGCACCTTGCTTAGTGGCTGGCGCAGGACTAAAGCTCACTCACGCAACTGGGCTCTGGTCTGTAACTGAGTTTGGAACCTTCACAGATCTTCAGACCTGAGGGCCGAAAGGTCCAAATTAGCGACGAAGTCCTAGCCAGCGACTCATCGCAAGTTGGACCCACAGCTGTTAAATCTCACCCCGAGTGAGGCACGCAGCTAAAACCGGGCCATGCCATATACCCTGACACTGTCGGAGTAGGCAGACTGAGAACAGCCCCTCCCATTTGGCCAAAGGGCATACAGCAAACGTAGGAAGGGTCATGCACTCGTGGCGTTATCTATGCATGTTAATGTAACAGAGAAGCAGAGTTCGCCATTGATGTGTGATGTGAGTGGTACTGACAGTTCGTAATCACAGTCTATAGAAGAGCGTCCCCCTTCCTGGTTATCGACGTAAATAACGAAACGTATAAGCAGGATTCAAGGGCTTAAGGAAATATTTAGAAGTAAATGTACTGCCATTTACATCTGTATTCCTGAAGCTGAAATATGCCGACGGCGGTTTCAAATACACTTGTCTGTTAAATCTCAAGACCCATGTACCGTTATGTTATGTTTCACAACCGCTGCACAACCTTTTAATCTGAAGAAGTACCCAACGGAGAAAGAAACACGCTTAGAAAAACGGTACAACACAATTTATTAACCCATATCGTACTGAGGCTAAAAGCTTCAAATTTGTACACTGCCATATATGCAAGCTACATTATAGTACTTACAGATAAGGATACAGACCAATGACTTAAGTTCAAGGGTGGTGCCAGAATAGCTTGGCCCCTAGAGGTGCCAAGCTATTCTGACACTACCCTTGAACTATTTTAGTCAAACTTATTTCACCCACAGGTGTATTCCGAATGATAAGGGTTAATATTCGGGTAAATACCCTTTGTCAAAATAGACAAACAAACAGAGACATTAGCCGCTACTTATCTTCATATGCAGAAGGAATGTGGCAACCTGAAACATCTGAAACATCGTACTTTACAAGGAATTCTAAGGTCTCCCTGTAAATCAAAGACTGTATCATAGTTAGCATTTAAATTTTGCTGTCGTATGGATTAAATCGAAAGTTGCTATGTTTTGTCATTCATTAGTTACTGGGTTTTTTTTTTTCTTCTGGTGTGCAACAAACTCAAGTTTTCACTTTAAACGGTCTATTGCTGACCATTTCGTGATCCGTGCCGGAGAGTGATCGCCTGGTGATTATTTAACCGCTGGGAGCGACAGCCCACACAGTCTTCGTCCACTTACCTGCCTCACTGACCTCGTAATTATTTATTACTTCGTACCGGCTGTTTTTTCATCAATCCAAACTACGCTGGGACAACCGTAAGTTTGAATTTTTTTGCATTTAAAAGGTCTCGCTTATGTAGTGGTCTTGATGCTTTTGTTGTTTTGATTGCATGCTTATTTCACGATTTTTTTGCAACACCCTGCCATAACGTTGCATACTGTGGTAAATCATGGGAATCTGTGATGCTCTACAATAATGTTCTTATGTTGTTTTGTTATTGTTGGGTTTTTCTTTTTAATTTAGTTGATGCTTCAGCGTTTGTTGTTATATGAAGGTTGCTAAATGATACTGTTTGTATGAAGTAAAATTTTACACACAATTTCTAATAATGTACTCACTACGCTTTCAACTATTGTCTTATCTGCAAAAGGGATTGTGTACTTCACTCATTTGCACACTGCACACGTCACGTTCAGTATTTCTTGTTCCAATTCAGGTATGTATTTAATTATTTTATAAGATTGTTATATTTGTCATACCAAAAGTATCTGTGATACCAAGCCCTATTCTTCTCTTTTTTATTTCAGGGCATCATAACGTGCATCGATGTCTTTAAAGAGCTTATCAACTATTTCACACCTTAGCGTCTACGAAGATGGAGATGGTGTTTGGCTTTCGTTTGAGGAGTTTTTACAGTTTCTTAGAGATAACATAAAAAAATCGGACACTGCCACAAATTTAATAAGAAGAAACAATCTTGTTCGAAAATTCAAGAAAGCGTCAGAATTCAGAGATTTCTCATGCAAAACTACTACAGACTGTCTTATCCCAGGGATACTATCACACATGGTTCCCCTTTGTGTCAGATGGCGATAAAGGCTATTACACAGGTGGATCCATCGTCAAAGAAAGGTACTTGGAGTTGATGAAAACCTTATACTGTCCGCCGCGCTGCAACCCCTCTCAACTGTCAGTTGAGTCGGTCAGACAGTACAGTATTAAGGACCCCAAAAAGTGTACCTTCAATAACGAACAGTTGTGGATGCCACCAGTGCCAGTGTTACATCTCATCGCAGATCTCATCGACCTACAGATCGCATATCTGTTCACTGCCGGCGAACACGCCTCTAGTTTGCCAGATTTACTGTCTTCTGGATGCCTTGTCAAACGAGCTGATGGCCAAGTATAGTAGACTACAACTTTGAATCCGAAATGAGAGTTGAAGACAAGCAGGACCTTTTTCAAATTCCAGAAGCTGTCCTTCAGGGCTTGATTCTTCGGGCCAGCAGACAAGGATCGAAACGCCGCATGCAAGACACCCCACAAAAAGGCGAGCGTCGAAAGATAAAGCCAGTGACATCTACTCCAAAGGTACTCTATTACTGCTTAATTTTGTACCAAGAGTTGCGAATAAAATACTTATTATACGTGTATACGACGAAACAATGATAACAAGAGAAAGTGTCACATCAGAAACACAGTAACGTGTACATTACACTAGACTAGCAAACACAGAAATATGGGCATAATTTTTAAGGACATATTAAACCGGTTGTAATCGTAATGGCAATGAAGAATTGTCAAAGTTGGAACATTATAAATATAGTGTGCCTTCAATCGTTACGGTTCCAAAAAATTTATTCTAGCGTCGATTGAGCCGTGACAGTTATTGCATCTTGTACATGATCATACAAGAAGATTTTGTTCGAGCTAACGACTGCCTTTGTTCTTATGTTTGAACTTTTATAATTGCAGAAACAGTAACAAGTGGAACATATGGAGCTGTCAGGAGACAGGGAGTTCTTCAGACGCAACACTGAACTATGGACTTTTGTGACTATAACACTGAAGATACTGAATTAGTAACAAACGTTGCACTCAGTCATACACCGAGATATGGAGGTTTACGACATAATGGTGGTCACCTTTCATCATAACCTTGGACCGAAGCACTCAAGACATTTTGAAACTCAGTGTTGTTCATAGTTGAGATAAAGTGTTAGTTATGTATTAATGCGTTAGTTCATGTATTGGTTTTCTTACTTCTTTCTCGGCGGTTTCATTGCGCTACTATAGTGCGTCGGATCCACAGCGTTTGTGCCGGGCATTACTGTCATATTATCGGCACATATCAACGACGTACATCAACATTGTATTGTGCTCCCGCTTATGCGATAGAGTCGCTAGGTTTGAACTTTGTGGTGAAGAGGTTACCGCCCAAACGACGCTAATGAAAGCGCAAGTTATAGATGACCTCTACTAATTTGGTCATAGTCGTGCCCGCTTTTCAAGGAATTGATACCAGATATAGTGTTGATATTTGCTTTAATTTCACCACATGTCGCATTGAAAAGTATTGCAAAATGTTTTCTTTAACATAATGTAGACCGCTGGTGCTCATGCACGATATTTTCAAGTAAGCACGCTTACTTGTGTGAGTGTGTGCATGTGTGCGTGTGTACTTTCATTAACGTCATTGGAAAGCATGATCAAGTACTCTGATCAGTTTTATGCATCGGAGAACAAACTGTGTGCACAGCGAGGTTTTCGGTTTTTTTTTTGGCTCGAGAGGACCGATGATCGCCGGGTTGGTTGGTCTCTCGTCAACTCTAATGCTGTCTTCAGAAGTACTGAACTGAGGAACACAGCTGCATATTTCATGATGCAATAACTGAACTGAACTGAACCCTCATGAGAATTAGTCATGTGCCTCGTTCATATCAGAAAGTTTTGCTGCAGACGCAGATTCAACAGCAATGATTCTCTCACTATAGTGAGCACAGCTGTAAATCCTGGCACAAATGTAACAAACGCCTCCTTTATAAATTAATTATCTGCTTATGAGAATCTATGCTGTTTAAACGCGGAAGGTGGTGGCTGCCGGCACTAGCAGGCCTTAGTTTACTGATTAAACTCGACGGGCTTGCGGCTGGTGTTTAAGTTAGCTGTCAACGTGTTGCGGAGACGCGTGTAGGGAAGGAGGGGATGCGTTTCCCCACTCATCCAGCTGCAGTACTTTGTCGCTAGACAGCACATCTGTATAAACAGTGCAGTTACTGAGAAACCTGAGGCCGCAACACAATCACGCGGCAACTGACACGATCACTCGGCCTGATAGTAAGTTCCGTCGGCAAACACAGTCGAACTACTCAAAACCCTGACTTCAGTTTGAAGGTACATAAATGGTTTCTGCCCCTCAAGAAGCATAGATTCTCATGAGCACATGCAGTAGCACGGGCTCTTGAGAATCCATGCCTCTTGCAGATGGCGGGAAAGAATTGTCTGAGGACTAATCGCACTGATAACGCCGCCACTCAGAGGTGTTGAAAAGATTCCCCCAACTCATGAACTCCTCGCCGTTTCTCAAGCGGGACAGCGTGGTCAGGCTATACACGCGAGAAAACATAAGCTGAGGGCCCCCCCCCCCTCCCCCCGTCCCCCTCCTTTACTGTCACGACAGTCTTCTGCGTATAAAGGAACCGTTTCTTCGAACTCGTTCAGTCAGTCCCGACACACCGCAGCCCGCAGATATGGCTCGACTGACCATGATAGTTCAAGGGTGATGCCAGAATAGCTTGGCGCATAGGCGCGCGCCAAGCTATTCTGGCATCACCCTTGAACTATCATGGTCGATCTGTCTCCTGAATTGTAATGCAGTCCTCAGAGGACAACTCTTCAAATACAAAACCGGAGGTGACCGTTGTTTTGCGCACGTTGGACCTGTTCTATGGAACTCCCTACCTATAGACATTAGACATTCTTCCTCTTTCACCGCCTTTAAATCTGCCGCTCTAAAGACCCACCTGTTCGATACCCCAATGTAGCTCAGTTCTTTGTCATTATGTACCTGTGTGTGTGTGTGTGTGTGTGTGTGTGTGTGTGTGTGTGTGTGTGTGTGTGTGTGTGTGTGTGTTGCAAAATCCGTTGTTTCTCTGGTTTTATGACCCCCTCCACTCCCACTCTTTATTTGTAAAGCGCTTAGAGCTTATTCAAGGATAAGCGCTATATAAGTAGCCATTATTATTATTATTAACTCCAAAAGGTGGGTATTTGGTACCTGGGACACCGGCATTGAGTTAAAGGCCCACTACCGCCGTAACCGTTCAAATATATATCCAAACACTACACACAGGTCTAGTTATTGTTCATTTAGACATGACAAGACAATCCAGTTCAGCAAACGTCCTCTTCATATCGAGTAACCTGACAATGACTCCACTCTGTACTATGAATACAACTACACATATATCAGTACGAAAAACAGCTAAAAATAGATTGACACGCTAAAGGTTGCGCAGACCAAATAATATGCGTGTGCTTTTTGCTGCATACCCAAACTGCCGTTAAAGTTCCTTAGCTGTGTCGACAAGGCATAGTGAACACAAATGGTGCTTTAATCTCAGGTCTTCAAATTTACGCGTACTGGTTCTTTAAAGTGTTTTAGGGCCCCGATCGGGCATTGCGTCCTCAGTAGCAGTGTCGGTTGTTAACCCTTATCATTCGGACTACACCATTGTTTTGAAATTAGTTTGACTAAAATAGTTCAAGGGTAGTGCCAGAATAGCTTGGCGCCTCTAGGCGCCAAGCTATTCTGGCACGGCCGTTGAACTAAAGCCATTGGTCTATGTCATTATGTGAAAGTACTATAATGTAGCTTGCATATGGCAGTGCACAAATTTGAAGCTTTTGGCCTCAGTATGATATGGGTTAATTAACGTACGACTCCCAACAACGAACGACAGCGAAGTCATGGCGGATAACCAGCTTGCACAACAGGCGTAGACAACACTCAATGTATGGCGGATAACCAGCTTGCACAACAGGCGTAGACAACACTCAATGTATGGCGGATAACCAGCTTGCACAACAGGCGTAGACAACACTCAATGTATGGCGGATAACCAGCTTGCACAACAGGCGTAGACAACACTCAATGTATGGCGGATAACCAGCTTGCACAACAGGCGTAGACAACACTCAATGTATGGCGGATAACCAGCTTGCACAACAGGCGTAGACAACACTCAATGTATGGCGGATAACCAGCTTGCACAACAGGCGTAGACAACACTCAATGTATGGCGGATAACCAGCTTGCACAACAGGCGTAGACAACACTCAATGTATGGCGGATAACCAGCTTGCACAACAGGCGTAGACAACACTCAATGTATGGCGGATAACCAGCTTGCACAACAGGCGTAGACAACACTCAATGTATGGCGGATAACCAGCTTGCACAACAGGCGTAGACAACACTCAATGTATGCATACCTTCATACATGGTTGTATATAATTATTAACTTATGTCATCACCACGTACAAACATTGTCGTCGGCATTGCGAGGGGAAAACAACCAGCCTGGCAGCCAACACACCAAATAACCAACCAATCCACCACGGCAAGCAAGCAAGCAATCTATCAAAGGCAACCAACCAAACAGACCGCATAAGAGTTCGCAGTGACAGATCGACACTATTTCAATGGTGGTGCTAGAACTGATACGAGGCGTTAAAGTATTCTGGCACCTCCCTGGAACTATCATGGTTGATTTATCTTTTGTTGTAGTATATCAGGGCTGAGGGCGTTCAGTAACTCATTCGAGACGTGCCACCTCCGGATAAGCGGCCTAAAGCCGCGTAACCGGACTCGGATGCAGCACGTCTGGATTGTGCCAAGGAAAAGACTTTATTTTCAAAGAAGAGAACTGGTTCCCCCTGTTTTGGGTAGTTTGCTGCACGAGAAAAACGCCACAATAACCTTGACACTCTATCTGACACCGATCGTTCATCACCCCGTACTTGGTCAGAGGTGCCACGGCGCTGATGAGAAACGAGGGCTCATGAATGAGCTTAGTTCTGTGCCAGCCACTACGCCTGTGGTCGCATGATGTTGGATCTGACGTCATACCAATCTAGATATTAAGTTCATTGATCTGACATATTCAGAAAGAGATTCAAGTTTGTCTGATGATCTGACGTATTCACAAAGAAATAATAATAATAATACCGGTTATTATATAGGCGCTTTTTCCCAATTTGGTGACTGGACTCAAAGCGCCACAAACTGAACCCAACGCGCACGCTCACGTGACACAGACGCATTCACTCTGAAGACAAACACAGTACAAGACAGACACAGGACATTCGCGTGGTGCGAAGGGTCAGCTCAGCTACTGAGGTTTCGGAAATTTTGATCGCTTGTATTTGGAATTTATAAAGTGGCCTGAAACCGGTACCAAAATGGAGGGGATGGAAGAACCGGAGTACCCGGAGAAAGAACCCCCCACGGTCCGCCCGAATTAACTGTGACACTAGAGGAGAAAAATCCGACGCCGAAACCCGGTATCGAACCTCGCACCCTTAGCATTGGTGGCAGGCGCCTTAACCACTGCGCCACGGACCGCCCCACAAGATACAAGTTTGTCTGGTGATCTGACGTATTCACAAGAGATACAAGTTTGTCTGGTGATCTGACGTATTCACAAAGAGATACAATTTTGTCTGGTGATCTGACGTATTCACAAAGATACAAGTTTCACAAAAATACAAGTTTGTCTGGTGATCTGACGTATTCACAAAGAGATACAGTTTTGTCTGGTGATCTGACGTATTCACAAAGATACAAGTTTGTCTGGTGATCTGACGTATTCACAAAGATTCAAGTTTGTCTGGTGATCTGACGTATTCACAAAGAGATACAATTTTGTCTGGTGATCTGACGTATTCACAAAGATACAAGTTTGTCTGATGATCTGACGTATTCACAAAGATACAAGTTTGTCTGGTGATCTGACGTATTCACAAAGATTCAAGTTTGTTTGGTGATTTTTATTTCGATTGGCCTTCCTTCTTTGCGCTCATGTGGCATCGCGTCTAAGTACAGACACATTTATTCACTCACATCTTACTTATATCGCCTTATTTTCTGAAGATGGGAGATTTCTCGGCTATGACAGTTCCAGAGTAGTGTCATCTCTCTGTGTCACGTTTACAGTATACTGCTGTGTGTGTGTGTGTTAAGAGCACAGTCGTGCGCGGGCCAATGGCGGCCGATGTCGACCCGATGGCCTTTGCGCACTGGGACAGGTCAACGTATCAAACGAGATCAAATGCCGTTTGCTACGCGGCATAGGAAGCAATTTAAAATACACTGACGCCGAGCAAAAGAAATGCGACATTTTGGGAATCCTCTGAAACACTTCAGTGACATACTGACTAACAGGTACAATTACAACAAAAATATTGTTAATATGCTACTACTACTACTACTACTACTACTACTACTACTACTACTACTACTGAGCTTTTCCCTGAAGAAAGGCGAGCTCGGGGCGCTTTACAATACGACCAAACAAAATGTATTTTTCTCTAAAAGATATTATTTCGAAAAAAGTTTGTTATAACGAATTAAATTACAAAGAAATAGTGCTTCCGGGACACGTGACAAAGTGTTGTTGTATCCGACTGTTGTTATATCCGACTCTGTTGTAAGTGCAGTGGACCGTAAACATTTCCACCTATTCTACAGGTGTTCAACATCTCACACAAAGCGGACATATTATTGCTGGAATCTTCATTGTCTCAAACCTAAACATATCTTTATGTTTCAGCAATCGGTGGTAACAGTTTTTCACAACTGAGACGTCGGTGGCCATAGCAAAAGGAGGTACGGCCTGGTTTTATGAGGCCTAGCCGTCTCCTACGCGACTGCACGGAGTACACATTTTGAACTATACCCGCAGTTATTTCAATAGATTAGCAGACGTGAAATGAAACCCGGCTAAGTCAAGGAATGTAGTAGTGTATTCGAGCAAGAGGCGTAGATTCTATGAGCCCCTGCAAATGCAGGGGCTCATGAGAATCTATGCCTTTTTGCAGAGGGGAGGTTTTTCTTGCCGTGTGACGTCTGTTTCACGGGAGGCCTTTTTAAGGCCCTAAGCTGAACCTAAAGCTGCAGCCTCAATGTGACGTTGCGGTCAAATATTTGACCTTCTGTTTTGTGAGACCGCTTGGATTCTCATGAAGCCCCTGCGTCTGCAGAGCCCATGAGAATCTATGCCGTTTGAACCTTGAGTCGGTGGTGTGACTGCGTGTTAGACGGCGACGTGTTAGACAGTCATGCTACCTCGGCATAGATAATACGAGGATGGCTTGGCTATCAATTTTGCTTTTGGCTTCGCGTGATCTTTTTTAAGCGGTAGGGGCACTATGTGAATCTATGCCTGCTTCAGATGGAAGGGTCTGTGTGACCGTGTTGACACCGTAGCCTATCTTCTTTGTGTGTGTGTGTCGTGTTTGCTCTCCTTGCGCCGCCGTCGCCGTGCGTTAACCCGCCTTTTCATCCTGATACACCCACTGCTTGAAATAAATTTGACTGATAGTTTAAGGGTGGTGCCAGAATAGCTTGGCGCCTCAGGCGCCAAGCTATTCTGGCACCACCCTTGAACTAAAACGGTTGATCTATCTCCTAATCTGTAATGTAACCTTCATAGGCAAGTTTTACAAAATCAGCCTTAGTATGTAATGGGTTAAGCGCGGGTCAAGGCAACTAAGGGTGTGGGGTGGGGTGGGGTGGGGCGGGGGGGTGGGGGGTGGGGGTGGGGGGTGTTGGTGTGACCGTGTCTGCCAACCGGGCTCCGACTGCCGTACAGCTTTGACAGACACAGACAGTTTCGCGGATGAGCACTCAGACGTTTCTGTACACGAGAAGTAGGTCAGAAAATGCGCCAAAGTCAATAATGAGTTTTACTGAGTGGATTCAGCTGACCCGCACCCTCGCTTTCAAGGGCCACCGCTTACTTTATTTGACCTGCTGCTGATTGCAGAGACCAGGCTAGAGAGGGATACGAATTACTGAAACATTGAGTGTGCAAACCCAGGCATATACATTTGTGATACTTGTTTGAACAAAGTTCAAGCATGGAGCAGTTGACAGAGTTTTTCAGGGACAACCCAACATTATCAAGACTGGTTGGAGGGCTGGGTATTGCGGCTGCCGGGATCGTTGCATATCGTATTGTGAACAGTCGTGATTCGCAGTATGTATGATATTCTAGGACAGTTGTGGTCAATTATCATTTTGTAAATTTCATACATGGTGATAAATGAATCATTCAGCATACTTTGTTAGTAATATTATCACTATTACTAGCATTATTAAATACACTGTGCACTATCCACTGCAGAATATGCAAGTTGTTTGATAATCATTAAAAAGCTGTTTTTGATGTGTAATTAAGCTGCATGCATTTTTTTTTCCAGGGCTAGTTCCAACTATCCTGAGGATACAGTGATTTTGCATCAGGTTGGCCGAGGTCCTTATGCTCCAAGCATCACACCTTTTGCAGTCAAACTGGAGACATACCTCCGAATGGCCAAAATTCCATATCAGGTATTACATAATTATGAATGACTGGCAGCCTAGCTTAAATTCTATCCATCCATTCATTCAAAGGATTAGTCAGGCTTTCAATGATTTTATGGCTGAATGGAAAGTTGCAATGATCATTCACATTCAAGCAATTGATGGGAATTTGATCAATCTTAGTTGAGCAAAGGATTGAAAGTAATAAGTATTGATGGATGGAAAAGCTGCAATGATGTATTGTTCACATTCAATCAATCGATTGGTTGATCAGTCTTAGTTTAGCAAAGGCTTGATGGATTGATCAATCGAACGATTTTGAGTGAAAAGTGAGACTGATTTGTGTTTAATTGTATTCTCTTTTTTTTTCAATCCACTCACCCAGCTACCCACCCACATCACATGCATGTCCGCACTGTGTCCATGCAACCGTCCACAAACCTTTCCATACATTACCCACATCATGCCATAGATGACATTTAACCACTTCACTGCCACTGTACGTACATTGTACTTCTGAAATCTGTCAGTTCAACGCAAAAGAGCTCAAGAGTCCCATGAACAATGGATACAAAGTAGTTTCAACAAGAGGCATAGATCATCATGAGCCCCCGCAATTGCGGGGGCTCATGAGGACCTATACCTCTTGCAGTATTGTGGTGTCCATTTGTTCCCAGCTGCGAAGGGATTATGTCTGTCACACCTGATACAGTTCTGCAGTATTTTTCTTATTGCCAGGGAAACGTCTCATGTACATTTTCCATCACAGAGGCACCAATCAAATTGTGGCAAAATATCTGCTCAGTTTGTTCAGTTCGAGGTTTTAGCCGGATGGTTGCTTTGAGGGTTGAAAACTGCTCTGGAATCGCAGAGCTTCGCCGCTTTGCGTGCCTTTCGTTGTCTCCCTTGTATTCTGTATTGAGCTAGAGGATGCGGTGGCGCAGTGGATTTGCATTTAGTCAAAGCACCACTCGTCAGGCCCCTATGGGTAGATTCTACAGTATAAGGCCAGAGAATAAATACATGTACACTGTGGCTGCTTGTCCTGCCAAGTTGTATATGCCACCCTTAAATTTTCAGAGAAAAAACACCAAAATAAGACAAAAAGAATGACAGGCATGTGTATTGAAAACTAGCAGATGACGCAAGGGATGTCACGCATAATGAGGTATTTGTAAACAAGCAGACAGCACAAGGGAAATTACTTGTATGGAGAGCAGTTGTTACTTGCCCCTTTCTCTGGAGCCACATTTTGTAACAGATTGTTATTTCTTTAGGGAAGGAAAAAAGGCCATACTTACTAACCCTTTATATTTTCAATAATTGAAATTTATGAAACTGAGTACTTTTTTGAAAGTGCAGGTGTGACTCATTCACACCCTCAGACACCACAGTTAAAGATGGATCAACCATGATAGTTTATGGGTAGTGCTGGATGAGCTTGGCACCTTCCAGGCGCCAAGCTCATCTAGCACTACCCATAAACTAACATGGCTGATCCGTCTCCCACAGGTGCTACACATTCTTTATAATACCTCCTGCAGTAGCATAATTAGAAGCTGCTAACATGCACCTTTACAGTGCAGAATCTATTAACCCCTTTGTTCTTGCAGCCTCTGGTGCTGTAATCAGTATCAGTAGTTGCATATAGATCGTATTAATCATTTGGCTGTCTGCAGCTCTTTTTGTCGCGATGACTCCTGCAGGAGTCACAGTGACAAGAACCGCTGCAGACAAAGGGTTCAACCTCCTTGTACACGCAGCCAACGGTACTGTAGTCTGTACCGGTGGCTGGCATGCAAAAGAGGGTTAAATTTAATTAACATGTAGCTATTCATTGGTTTAATCCCTTCGCTGCCAGTGATCACTGATTTCGTGTCAGAAACCGCTGCACACTGCCTGACCTTTGCGTGAAGAAACAGAAGTGAAATGGGACCAACCGTAGGCCGCATACAGAACATAGGACTAACAAGAGAAAAAATCCTCATAAGCCCCCATGACTGCGGGAACTGATGAGGGTTTATGTCTCTTGCAGCTGTGAAGCGTTCGCCTTGCCCTCGGAGTTAAGTGGTTAAATACATTAATTGCAGTTCCCATTCCATTCTTTTCCATTCACACCCCAGAACGTCCACAGTATGAAGAAGTCCAGCAAAGGCAAGTTCCCCTGGATGGAGTATAACGGGCAGAGTGTTGCTGACTCCGCGTTCTGCATCACATTTCTCAACAACACTCGTGGTGTCGATCTAAATGGTCAACTGACTCCAGCACAGCGAGGATGCGCCTTGGCTTTCCAACGACTTGTGGAGGACAGTCTTTACTGGTAGGGTTAGTCCCCTTACGTAAACAGCCAGTGGTATTGTTAGCCCTTTTAGCTTCAGATCCCTACAGCAGGAGATGGCTTGACCATGATAATTCAAGGGTAGTGCCAGATTAGCTTGGCGCCTTCAGGCGCCAAGCTAATCTGGCACTACCCTTGAATTATCATGGTCAAGCCATCTCCTGCAACTGGTACATAGTCGTTGGGCAACACCTCCAAACTTTGAGAAATGGGACCTTGGGGCTAAAAGTGTTGGACAGTACTTCTAGCTGAATTCACTGGAAGGCATGGATGTAGCTGCAGTCATCACACTTCAGTCATAGTCCGATCGTACAGACAGATAAAATGTCTGATTGATGTAGCTGCCAGGATGTCAGACGCCTTTGTCTAGTCACTTTTCTGCTGTCTTGGATTTCGTATTTTACACAACACATCAGCAGTTCGAGTCTGCAGTGGTCAATTCATGAAACACTGTCTTATGTGTACATGTACGACTATTGCTGGCTCTTTGTCGTCATCCATTCTTTGCCTCGCCAGTTGTTCTGTGCACAACACTTGTGTCTTGTTTTATTCTGAGTCCATGATATTACATGAATACAAAAATGTTAACGCCATGATGACTTACTCTACCGACGAGCAAATGAAATGGGACATCATTCAGGTCATCGGAAACACTTCAGTATATTTGAATGATGTCACATTTACTTTGTTCCAAATTGTCTGGTAATCACTAAGAAGGTTATATGAATTATTAATTTTGTGTCTAATCTGTACATATTTGTTTTGCCAGCTAAGGCCGACATTGGCCTGAGGATGTACTTTAGCTCACTGAAAACGACGTGCTGGAAAAAGAAAACTAAACAACAGAGCCAAAAATAAAACACTGGTGTGTGTGTGCGCATACACGGTCATGAACACACACACACACACACACACACACACACACACACACACACACACACACACACACACACACACACACACACACACACACACACACACACACACACACACACTGAAACAGATCTTGAGTTGGCAGACCTAAACAGATGTGTTTTGAGGAGACTTCTGAAAGATTGACTGGACTGCATGTAACATATTATTTCTTGCGGGAGGCTGTTCCACAGCAGAGGACTCTGCTACGAAAAACAGCGCTGCCTCAGTGAAGGGCATGGTTTTAGCAGAGGGAATGTTGAGCATGCGGGTGTCAGATGAAGACCGTAGCTGTCCGGATGGAATGTAACGTCCACAGCCAAACCATACATTACCTTCAGCTCGTGGATCTACTTTGCACACTGAAAAATGATGCGGGCAATTTTTTAATTTTTTTTTTTATATCAGAACAATTTTTTAAAAATTGTTGTACACAAAGAAGAGAAAGTGATGAATCATATCTTACTTTCCAATTTACCTTTCATTTTATCGTAGATATAAGTCTTACAATACCCTACCTTGTTTTTGCCTTTTCGTACTTTATTTGGCTTTACCTTATTTCTTAGCCTACTTTATTTCTTCTCATCTTGTTGCGCATGCAGGGCTTTTGTGATGCAAAGATGGGTACACGAGTTGGACGTAGATTTCATCAAAACTTGCTTCAACATGCCTCATACTGCGCTATTTGCTCGATTTCTCATCTCGCCGAAAGTGAGAAAAGCAGCCTGGGGTCAAGGTATAGGACGCCATTCCCGAGTGGAAGTGCTGGAAATTGCACGCAGAGATCTTCAGGCCATCGCTGACTTCATGGGTGAGCGCTTGGCATGTAAATTTAAACTCGATTCACTGCCGAGAAAAAATGAACAACACCCAACTGCAAGAGGCATAGATCCTCATGAGCCCCCGCAGTTGCGGGGGCTCATGAGGATCTATGCCTCTTGCAGAACCCTCTCTGTGTCCACATTCCTTCACGTATTGGGATATTTGGCGCTGAATTTACGGTCATTTCGACAACGCTATCTGCGACCAATGGCAGTGAAGGGGTTAAGCCACCTTTAACACCCCCTGTGCACGTGGCCACTGCCGCTTTGGTCAGTACCAGTGGCTTCATGCACAAGGAGGTTAACACTTTGGCTGTTGGTAGCGGTTCTTGTCATGATGATTCATGCAGGAGTCATTGCAACAAAAACTGCTACCAACAGGTTAACCCTTTTCCTCCTGATAAACCAATTGTTTGAAATACATTTGACTGACAGTTTAAGGGTGGTGCCAGTATAGCTTGGCGCCTCAGGCGCCAAGCTATTCTGGCACCACCCTTGAACTAAAACAGTTGATCTATTTCCTGATCTGTAATGTAACCTTCATAGGACAATAGGGAAATTTTACAAAATCAGGATGTAATGGGATAGGACAGTGACAGTGGGAGATATAGGGCCTATGTATCATGTTACCTTGATAATTCAAGGGTACTGTCGAAGTACCCTGGCATATAAGGAGACATTGAGATTACCTTGGCGCTTGTAGTTGTGTTTCCATATAGGGCTCGGGAAGTTCCCCGCGTTGCCTAGCAGCGTCCGTGCGTCTGCCGCCATCTTATGAGGATACCATAATCATCGTATAGTAGAGAAATAGCGTTAAAACACGTTTATCTTCATTTGTCTTCCTCTTTGGAACAAACAAAAACAGCTTCTGGTGAGCGGTTTCCTACAGTGATGGCAAAACTTGCTGTTATTGTTTATAGTACGTCAGGACTTTTCTGACATTACAAAAACGGCGATTTCAATATTAGCGCTTAGTCCCGAATCCTCACAAGATGGCCGCCACGACTGGCGTGATGACGTCAGCTTCCCGAGCCCTATTGCTACTTGATGGCGATGGAGTAGGCGACACCACATTAGGTGGCTGTGTGGCAGGTGGAAAAATAGTTTGTGTGTTTCCATATGGCGGCGTGACCAGCAGAATTGCGCACCTATTGAAGTCATTTCGAACTGTTAAAATTTGTGTTGTGTACTGAAAACCACACTCTCTTCACTGCGGAATCGCCATTTAAATGGACCATGTGGCAATACAGTTTTATTTTAGGTATGACAGCTTGTCAATAAATTATTCTTGCATTTCCTTTTGCATCTATTTTTTAGGTTGGGTCTATATTCGATTCTCATATTGTTTCATTTTCCCTCAACGTGTGAATATACTCTTCTGTTTCATTTGCATGTCAGATGTCTTGCACCTTTTTTCAGGCCAGAAGAAGTTTCTGATGGGGGATGAGCCTTCCGAGACAGACTGTGCTGTGTTCGGCTTGTTGTCTCAGATCTACTGGCATGCTCCAACACAGACCATCGGTGCAATGTTCAGAGGTAATTACGTAGTGATCATGATTCAGCAGATAAAACAGTGTGGTCGTGTCACTTAAGACCACTTACACTGGGGTGTGCGGATAATGTTAAGTGGGCTGTTAAGCGGTAATACACTGTATGTGCAATAGTCATTGCAGGGTTATGGCTTGCACGTAAAGCAGCACTTAGTATCAGCAGATTTGTTTAGCTTACGTTTTGCGTGGTACATGCGCCATGAGCGTATTTGCCGACATGGAGGCTGTGTGTACTACCAGTGGACAGGATAAAGATGATGAACTCTTAAAACTCCCAGAACTAAATGACTTCCATTCTAGTATAGAATGGAAGTCATTTAGTTCTAGGAGTTTAAGAGTTAACTGATAAGCCCTGACATGCTAAAACAGGATGTGGATCTACCATGATAGTTCAAGTGTGGTGTCAGAAAAGCTTGGCGCCTGTAGGCGCCAAGCTATTCTGATACCACCCTTGAACTATCATGGTTGATCTGACTCCAGAACCTTAGAATTGTCTCCAAAACTGTAGACCTTAAAAGTTATATCTAGAAAAAAAGACATGCGCCTACGTTGAAAAAAATATATCTATAAAAAAAGACAATTTCATCCTCAGTATGTTTTCCAGTCTTGATTTGCATGTCCAACTATAACCCCTCTGTCACTACTGAGTGATGATACCACTCGGAATAGACCCATTGCTGAGCGCCTTTTCCATGGAACGGTATCAAGAGAAGCGAGAGTCAAGGGGTTAAAGACACCATAAACAGGACTGATTGAGGTGGACTGGCAGGGACCGTTCAAGGGTAGTGCCAGATGAGCTTGGCGCCTTCCAGGCGCCAAGCACATCTGGCAATGCCCTTGAACTGTCCTGCGTGATCCAGCTGACTCCTCCAGGTGGTGCGGTTCTACATTTATAGATGCCTCAAAATGCATTTGACAGTCGATATTGATATGAACGTGTGACTGAGACACCATGGTAGATTGTGTTTCACGACTTCAAACGCATGGAACATATACTATGAATTTCCTCAGCCAGGAAAACTGAACTTTCAGTGAACTGAACCCTCACTTTCTCAGGGAGTACACAACACGTTACTAAAATTCAAATGTCCAAAATTGTGTATGTGTGACGGCCGGGACAGGAATGGTTGGGTTAATTGAAAGTTCAGTTTTCGGGTAAAATTCACAGTATGTTCGGCGCGTGATTTAACTCTGCATTTGATCATTGGTTACAGAGCAGTTCCCAAGCCTGGTGGCCTACTGTGAGCGAATGAAAACCACGTTCTGGCCTGACTGGGATGATTGTATCACTCACGGCAAAACTAGGGAAGGCCACCAAGTGATTGCGGTTGCAAGAGAAACAAAACTGGATGAGTGCATGAAGATAGCGTCAGATGGGAACAGGAAAGGGTGGGGTTTGGGGTAGAGCGTTAGGGTATGAAGTGTAGGAGTGGGGTTGTCATGAAGTGCGGGGGGACACGGGTGGGAACTTGGGGTTAGTAGGTGTAGGGGTGGGAGTGGGGTCGTGATGTAGGCGTGGTAGTCATGACGAGTGAAGTAGAGGAATTCGTTCGCGAAGGATGGGTCAGTTTTCATTACGGGTCAGCCTCTCTATTTAGTCACGCTCCAGTACAACGCGGCATCAGATATTATGCACACCCCAGGCCTCAGGCTGTCATGATCAGGATCATTGCGACCAAACCCACAGCCAACAGGTTAAGATCCGCTTTTGTTGCTTTGGAAGCACTTTAACTCATTCAGCCCGACGGCAGTATTTCCCAAATTTTGGAGGCGTCATCTAACGACTATGCACCTGTTGCCGGAGATGGATCGCCCATGATAATTCAAGGATAGTGCCAGATTAGCTTGGCGCCGACAGGTACTAGCCGCCTTGAATTATCATGGTCGATCCATCTCCTGCTGTAGTGCGTCAGGGCTGAATGTGTTAAATGTTGTGTATTAACTTACCCCCATTGTGTTTGCATCCACTGGGGCTGTGTACAGGGCCCACGACTGCATGCACAAAAGGGGGATATGATTAAGTTAATGTCACTGGCTAATAGTGATCGGGACCAGCTGTTTTTAGTATTGCAACCATCTCGCGAACGATCAGGCTCAGAGCACTTTACAAACGTAATCCTTTCTCATCCGACAGAAATAGAGCAGGGCGACACGAAAGGGCAACACAATACGTCAATATGAAACACATACACCCCACCCCCCCCCCGAAAAAAAAAAAAAAAAAGAACAATAAAAAAGAAAACAATCAGAAGACAGAAAAAAACAACAACAACAAAACAAAAACAACAACAAAAAAACAAACAAAAAAAAAAAACAACAACAAAAAAACAAACAAAACAAAACCAAACAAAAACCAATACAATAAATCAACTCTAAAGACCATGCGTTCAATGCCAGTGGTACTTAAGACACATTCTGACAACATACGTGTAATATACCCGTCCTACTTACACACATCAAAAACACATACATACGAAGCACTTCAAGGTGGCAACAAGATGACCTAATCGTGTGAATTGCAGCAGAAAAACGAGCTAATCATTGAAAAATGTATGGGATGGAACTGGGGTGGTTAATGTAATGACTGAGCACAACAGCCCTCTAGGTGCCAAACTATTCTGGCAACACCCTTGAACTGTCATGGTCAATCTGTCTCATTGATCTCAGTCCTGAACTGTAGTGTCAGTTGGAACGCGGAGAATACCGGTAGGTAGTTTGGGCTTCTTGTGTTAAATCAGAGTTTATGGTTTGCATGTGTGTGCTTTAGTGTGCCTCGAACTCATTCATATACGCAGGAGAACATGTTTTCAACAGCCACCTTATTTTGTGAGAAAAAAAAGTGGGCTGAAAACACAAGAGAAGCCTTGAAGGGCAAAAAGGTTCACCTGTCATTAGAGACCACCATTTAGATGGCTAGAGCCACTCGGTAAATGATGGTTTTCAACCCCTGCCAACGGTCGTACATCTTGTTTCAAAAATCTGTGTTTACTGAACGACTAAAAGCCACAGCCGTCCAAAGAACATGGACACAAAGTGGTCTCAGCAAGAGGCTTAGATCCTCATGAGCCCCCGCAAGTCGCGAGGGCTCATGAGGATCTACGCTTCTTACAGTTAGATCGTGTTCACCTTTTTTCTCTCTCGGTAATCAAGGGGTTAATGACAGGCCTATAAGGGTGGCAGCTCAACATAGGTATGATTCATTGTGCCATAAAGGATCATAAAATCATGGTCACATATTGCCTGATGCATTGCACATGTAAAATAAATTTCATTCACTTTCTTTCTTTTTTTAAGAATGTGTTTTGTTGTTTATGGGTGTGAAAACATAATAAATAGCAAGCAGTTGCAATTTTCGTATTTGTTTGCCTGTAGAGTCAAGAATAAAACGCTTGACAATGCCTATAGTCTTCTGCTGTATTCAGTCATTTCAGTACACCTCTGATTTAACAGTTTGCCAGGGAACCAATTTTTGGCTCACATGCTCACAGAAGTGAGTATATGTACTGAGCCATCCGCGATCCGCGTTCAGTCTTTTGTTCATCTGTCCTCGGTAAACCTTTTGTCGTCGGCATTTTCTTTGAGACTATTGAAGCCACGCATACGTTTTTGCTGATACCTTTCCAAATTAAAACCTTTCTCAGATTCCCCCCCTCCCCCCCCCCCCCCCCCCCCGAGGTCACCCTAGTCAGCCCCACAGGGTGGGTTTTCCCCTCGATTATGGTACATGTGTTTCTGTCTACCCGTGGTCCATTCACCTGTATTTGCCTTTTTAAAACTCTCCTTACTGTCTGCGCTGCCTGTAGCTCTTGATATTGGATGTGTGTTGCTTTATGGTCTTATGTTTATTTAGCGTATTAGACCGGCTGAAGACACACTGAATATTCTGTTCAGTTTTTTTTTTTTTCAGAAGCAGTGCAGGCACGTCCTGAAAAAGTCTTGTTGCTGTCGGGACGTTAAACAATGTACAACCAAATAACCGTCACCCCCCCACCCCCCCCCTCTCTCTCTCTCTCTCTCTCTCTCTCTCACACACACACACACACACACACACACACACACACACACACACACACACACACACACACACACACACACACACACACACACACACACACACACATGCGCCTAGTCTAAATTCAGCTGCATATTAATGTAAACTGGACTTCTTGTTGCTCAGATATCACAATATACTGTGGCTGTGTATTCGGCCGCGGGCACAGATATTGACTAATATTTTGTCCGATTGTGTACACCATTTCCCCCCTAAAAATCCTCACCCTTCAGTCGCACACTACTTAACTCGTTCGAGACATGCCGCCTCCGAATACTCGGCTTTAAGCCGCGTTTCCGGAGGCGGCACGATTCGAATGAGTTAACAGTAATAGTATTACGTAGTGTAAACGATTCTGCTTATAGTCTTTCGCTTGGATGAAAATGTTCAAGTCGAGAGAGAAAACTGAAGAAGTCTGTGCTACATTCTGTTGTGTGAAGGACATGACGGTAAGTCCATTTTTTTGGTGAAAAGCGAGAGTTGCACTGTCGTACAGTGAGAATCTCGCTTTTTACAAAAACGGACTTGCGTTGTTTTGCTTTTACAGGGCCGCGCTGGTAGGACCTGCGGTAAACACTGCAAGTGACGTCAAATTATGGTGTATCACTGCTGCCATTAGAGACCATCATTTAGGTGGCTGTGACCACATTAATGATGTCTTTAACTCATTTGAGACGTGCCGCCTCCGGATACGCGGCATAAGCCGCTTATCCGGAGGCGGCACGTCTCGAATGAGTTAATAACAGGTGACACTTTTGCCTTTCAAAATTTATGTTGAGAGACCACCTTGTCCTAAAAGACTACTTTTTTTTTAAAGAAAGGTTATTTCTCGATACACATTATACAAAAAACCCCAAACACCTAAACTTTATTCATTTGATTATCTGATTAATTAAATACAAAGTGTAACTAACCATTTTTCATTTCATTGATTGATTGATTGATTGATTGATTAATTGATTCATTCATTCATTCATTCATTCATTTATTTTAGTCTTTGTAAATTTACCGAGCAGTTTCCAAGCCTTGTGGCGTACTGTGAGCGGATGAAAACGACGTTTTGTCCAGACAGGATAAGTAATCGTTCTCTGCTTACCACTGAAACATTTAAAGTTGAAAAACAATTCATTTATTGCAGTTTGACACTTACAAAATGAAACAAATGAAACGACAGAGTACAGTCCTTCAATAATGGTTTCTTTAACTCATTGGAGACGCGCCGTATACGGCACGTCTCCAGTGAGTTAAAGACAAACGCACAATTTATGCCTACCTTCACACATGGTTGTATACAATTATTAACTTATGTCATCGCCACTTACAAACCTTACAAACATTGTCGTCTGTATTGCGAGGGCCGGAAAACAATCAACCAGCCAACCAACCACCAGCCAACCAATCCACCAAGCAAGCAGGCAACCAATCTACCAAACAGGAAACCAAACAGACTGCATAAGAGTTCACAGTAACAGACCGACAATATTTCAATAACGGTGGTGCTCGAACTCGTAGGAGGCGTCGGCAAAGTATTCTGGCCCTGGAACTATCATGGTCGATTTATCTTGTGTTATAGTGTCCCAACATGGGTCAGGTCGTTAATTTATTCACGATGTGCTATCTAGACACGCGGTGTAAAGCCGGCGTTAAACCTCATTGTACCCCAGACACACCACAGCAAGATAAGGATCGACCATGATAGTTCGAGGGTGATGCCAAAATAGCTTGGCGCCTATGGGCGCCAACTGAAGCTATTACAGTCTGGCAACAACCTTGAACTATCATGGTCGATCTGTGTCGTCACGCTGCACTGCACTGACTGAAGTCTTCAGAGGACAACGGCAAAATTTAAGGATTTCGGCCCGTGTTGGGGTAGAATGAGGTAATTAAGTCGCGTATCCGGATGCAGCACGTCTGGAAGGTGAAAAGGAAAAGACTTGATTTTCAAAGAAGAGAAATAGTTCTCCTACGCGACTGCACGGAGTACACATTTTGAACTATACACGCAGTTATCTTCGCTGAACACCAACACGTTTTCAATAGATTAGCAGACGTGAAATGAGTAAACCCGGCTAAGTCAAGGCCGGAATGTAGTCAGATGCGAGCAAGAGGCTCATGAGAATCTATGTCTCTTTGCGGAGGGGAGGTTTTCCTTGTGTGACGTTTGTTTCACGGGAGGCCTTTTTCTAAAGCCCTAAGCTGAACCTAAAGCTGCACCCTCAATGTGACGTTGCGGTCATACATTTGACCTTCTCTGTCTCTTTTTATGAGACGGCGTGGATTTTCACAAAAGCCCCTGCGCCTGCAGAGCTCATGAGAATCTATGCCGTTTGAACATTGAGTCCTTTGTGTGACTGCGTGCATAGTCATGCTACATCAGCATAGATAATACGAGGCGGAAAGCTTGGCTATCAATTTGTTTTGGTTTCGCATGATCTTATTAAAACGGTAAGGTCACTATGGGAATCTATGCCTACTTCAGTTGGAAGGGGCTGTGTGACCGTGTTGACACCGTAGCCTATTTTCTTTTTCGTGTTTGCTGTCCTTGCGCCGCCGTCTCCGTGTGTTAACCCTTTTCATCCTGATACACCAAGTGCTTCGTTAAATAAATTTGACTGATAGTTCAAGGGTGATGCCAGAATAGCTTGGCGCCTCGGGCGTCAAGCTATTCTGGCACCACCCTTGAACTACTGAATTGGTTGATCACTCTCCTAATCTGTAATGTAACCTTCATAAGCAAGTTTTACAAAATCAGCTTCAGAATGTAATGGGTTAAGCGCGGGTCAAGGCAACTAAGGTAGGGGGGGGGGGGGGGGGAAAGGGGGTGTTGGCGTGACCGTGTCTGCAAACCGGAGCTTTGAGTTGACACAGACAGTTTCGCGGATGCGCAGACGTTTCTGTACACCAGAAGAAGGTCAGAAAATGCGCCAAATTCAATACTGAGTTTTAGTGGATTTAGCCGGCCCTCACCCTCGCTGTCAAGGGCCACCGCTTACTTTATTTGACCTGCTGCTGATTGCGAACTATCTCCTATCGCCTCAAGTCAGTGACTCGCACTGCCGTATGCAGTCTTACGCTTTAACCCCATCACTGCCAGTGCCGGACACCAGTTCAAAGCCAAAGATTCCTACCGCCCTACTAGCGGAACATGGATTCGAGTCAAAGTAGTGTCAGCAAAAGAGGCATAAATCCTCATGAGCCCCCGCAACTGCGGAGGCCTATGAGGATCTATGTCTCTTGCGGTCGGGTGGGGGGAGTTCACGGACTTTCTCTCAGCAGTGAAGGGGTTACAAGACCGGATCTGAAGCCCAGTAACCGGCGTTGAAAGAGTTAAGTAAGTTTTGGTTCGCGGGGATAAGCATGGACGCTGAGCTAAACATGGACCAACTGGTGGCGTTCTATGAAAATAACCGGAGCTTCGTGCAAGTGGCGGGGTGTGCAGCAGTGGTGGCTGCAGGGATCTGTCTTTACCGTCGTCTCGTTCAGCATCGCGGCCATGCTAGGTACGTCACTAAAAATGTCAACTAGTCTGAGTTTGTTGTTGGTATGTTGAACGATGTTGTTGTCTTTGCTGCTGTTTTGTTGTTGTTGTTACTCTTACTGTTTGTCAGTCTGTTTTGACCCGTCTCTCAAATCACCTTTTTGGTGGACATTGAAAAGTCGTTAAGCACCTAAAAGTTTAAATTTTTGGGTCTGTTTTGATAGTTGCGGCATAGTGTATTTTTGGATGTTTAGTTTGTAGCTGGTGTCAAGTTTTTATAGTCGGTTGGTTAGTGGGTGGGTGGATGGGCGAGTGAGTGCATGCATTGGTTATTTATCTACTTATTTAGTGACTTGAGTGAGTGAGAAAAACCAGCCGACCAGTCTGAGTCTGTTTATTTGTTTGTTGCGTTTTTTCATCTTTTCTTTTCTGCGCTATATATATAGGTATTTGCACACGAGGTTGGAGAATCACATGGAGTCCTGTTACCAAAAGGACTCAAATTCTTCGGGCCGCCGTCGGTCTTAGCTGGCCCGCGCACAGCCTCTGTGCGCGGGCCAGCTAAGGCCGATGTCGGCCGGAGGACCTTCCACTCACTAAGAATTTTGTCTTTCTTTCCCCTCACAGGCAGCATCAGAAGAGGAATGTTCCAAAGGATACCGTGCTTCTGTACCAGATCGGCCGAGGTCCCTACGCCCCAAGCATGACACCCTTTGCCGTCAAACTGGAGACATACCTCCGCATGGCCAAAATCCCTTACCAGGTGGGTCAGGGTGAGAAATACGCGTAGGGATTTGCGAGGTCACTCTCGGGCGGGCTTGTCGCAGTCTGTTGCAGCATGTGCATGTATTGTCCTCGTTGTCACGGGACACTGCCTATTCTTAAAATGGCTTAGTTTCTTTGATCTGGGTTAAGGAATAACTCCTATCGGGTATTGTTGTCCCGCAAACATGGTGCATGCGTTCCTGAAACCAACCGACCAACCACCAAACCAAGCAACCAAACAAGCAAGGAAGCAACTAAACAACCAAGCGACAAACCGACCGACCAACCGACCAACAGACCAACTCACCGACCGACCGACAAGCCAGCAAGCCAGCCAGCCATCTAACCAACACACTCATTCTCCCACCCACCCATCAAACCAATCCACCCAGCCCATCCCAACTCAAACCCAACCAACAAAAAAGAAAGAGGACCTTACGGCTGTATAAGGGCGGGACAAGCTGCATTGATCGCGACGCTCATGCCAGACGGTCAGATATATAATATTGCATCAGAATTAGCCTGAAGAAAGCATGCAGTGCCCCTTGACAGCGAGGGCGTTCGAGCGGCACAGCACATTTAAATTACTTGGACGTCCTCTCTGTCAAGGGACACTACAAACTTTCTTCGACCTTATTCTGATTTAACCCATATCATACTGAAGCTAAAAGCTTCAAATGTGTACACTGCCATATGCAAGCTACATTATAGTACTTAAAGATAAGGATATAGACCAATGGCTTTAGTTCAATGGGGGTGCCAGAATAGCTTGGCGCCTAGAGGCGTCAAGCTATTCTGGCACTACCC
Organism: Semisulcospira habei; assembly: GCA_036245525.1. Classification (NCBI taxonomy): domain Eukaryota; kingdom Metazoa; phylum Mollusca; class Gastropoda; family Semisulcospiridae; genus Semisulcospira; species Semisulcospira habei. The sequence continues at coordinate 139,048,356 of BTPG01000001.1, forward strand.
TTGAACTATTTTAGTCAAACGTATTTCACACACTGGTGTATTCCGAATGATAAGAGTTAACTGCCTTGTGCATGCTGACACCGGTGTTGATTGCAGTACTGGTGCCTGCATGCACAAGAAGTGTGAACTACTCTGCTGCTGCTTAGGACGCCCTCACTGTGAAGGGTTACTTCTCACGTTTTTGACCCGATTCTGTTTTAGAAATACGTTCTGCCGTTATGTGGTGAAAGCCAGTATGTTTATTTTGAGAAAAGCGAGATTTTCATTGAGTAACAATGAAAATCTCGCTTTTCTAAAAGTTCGAAATGGACGCACGTGCTGGTTTGTCCCGCATGACAACAGACTTCCGCTTCACATCGTCTTTCAGAATGACCACAGCAAGCGCCAGGCCTCGTCCAAAGGCAAGTTCCCCTGGATGGAGTACAACGGGCAGAGTATCGCTGACTCAGCGTTCTGCATAGCACACCTCAACCAGGCCCGTGGCCTTGACCTTCACGCTCGACTGACCCCGGAGCAGCGGGCCGCGGCCCTGGCTTTCCAGCGCCTCGTGGAGGACAGCCTTTACTGGTAGGCGTCTGTTTTGTCCAAAGGTGCCTGACGATGGTGCTTTGGCTAAATGCAAATCCTCTGCGCCACCGCGTGCGCGCTAACGCATCAAGCTCAATTCAGAATACAAGGTATGCTAAATTGATATAGATGCGCTAGCGCGCACGTAGTGGCGCAGCGGATTTGCATTTAGTCAAAGCACCATCGTCAGGCCCTTTGGTTTTGTCTTGTCAAAGGGTGTGGGACTGGCATGTTCAGGTAGCTCCCCCTATTCTGCGCGTTGCCGCATCCGACTCACGACAACTGCACCGACGAGCAAAAGAAACGCAACATCATTTGACTCATCGGAAGCACTAAGTCTTTCCGATGATTCAAATGATGTCGCATTTCTTTTGCTCGTCAGGATGTTAAAGGCAGTAGGCCTGCGTATTGCCAAAACTAAGAAATGATGCACCTTAATTAAATTGTCTTGCGTCTAAGACTGCACACTGCGGATACCGCGCGAAGTTGTCTGCACTTGAAAACAAAAATCAAAAGACTAAGACCCAACTGAGTTAGTTATTTTTTTTTGTAATTTGATTTAACGCTGAGCATGCAAATAAGATAATGTTTATTGCCATTTACCTCCCCGCCCAAAAATAAACAACAACAACAACAACAACAACAACAACAACAACAAAAAACAACCCAGAAAGATAGGAATGTGTATTGGTGCCTTTACAAACATAGCAGTCAACAATAAGAAACAATTAATACTTTATCACACATACCCTATACACACTGTACAAAGCTTTAAAAATCTAGACAATTAATATCAGAATTTATAACACACACACACACACACACACACACACACACACACACACACACACACACACACACACACACACACACACACACACACACAAACACACACCACACACACACACACACACACACACACACACACACACACACACACACACACACACACTCGTCTACCACCATCACCACCACTTAGAGCGCTCATACACACACACAACACAAACGCATATTAGTCTATGGAATCTAAAAATTAATTAAAGGTACATCATTTCAGGCTTAAAAAAGTAACTTGAAAAAGGCCATGGGAAACAGTGATATGTACATATTTCACAAAGATGGGACGCAGTTGAAGTAGCCTGGACTGGCTGCATACACTGAATGTGTGAACGTCAAGCATTTTCTGACCGACACCCGAGCTGGGGACGCTTGCTTTAGCATTTGTGATGCTGGTCTCCTCCAGGGTCGTCGTTCTACAGAAGTGGGTGCACGAGCTGGACGTGGACTTTATCCTGAAGTCCCGGTCCTTGCCGCTGGCCCCGCTTTACATCCGCTACGTCATCAAGCCCATGATCCAGCGGTACGCCTGGGGACACGGCATGGGCCGACACTCTAGGGAGGAGGTGCTGGACATCGCGCGCAGAGATCTCAAAGCCATTGCTGATTTCATGGGTACAAACCGGAAGCTATTATTAGTGAGATTACGTTTGCGCGGAACGACTTCCAAGAACGAAGGAGACAACACTCCGACCATCTCCAAGAGGCATAGATCCTCATGAGCCCTCCGGGCTCATGAGGATCTATGCCTCTTGGAGACGTTCGGGGTGTTGTCTAAGCCGTTAGACAGAAGCTGGTTTCCCGCCGTGACTTCGCTCTCGTTCGTGAGTGGGAGTCGCCCGGCGTAAACGTAACCTCACTATCGTGAGTCTTCACACACGCTAGCCTTCTCTGTCTGTCTGTCTATCTCTGTCTCTGTCTCTCTCTCTCACCCCCCCCTCCCGCCCCCCCCCCCCCACACTCCCCTAACGTTGTGTGATTTTCGGCCACTGGAAGTGTGGGCATAGCATCGGGGAGGTCCTTTTGTGTCAGGTTCAGGGGCCCAAACAAAATATTGGAAACCCCCCTCCTTCTCCCCGCCTCTGAAGTAACTGATCCGCCCCTGAGTTTGTTTGATTGGCTGATTTCATATCAAGGTTTGGTTTAAATAGTTTATTACTTTGCAAAATACATAAAAGAATATCAAGATTTGGTTTGGGTCGGACAGAACAGGTTCGGTTTGTTTGCGTTATTGTTTGCTGGTTGTGTGGTTTTGTGTTTTGTTTTTGTTTTTGTTTTGTTTTTATTTTTGTTTTTGTTCAGATTTCTGTCCTCTTCTTGTCTGGTCCATTTGGGTACACATTTAGCTTTGTTTCGTTTTTCACGCCAGTTTTACTTATGTCATATTGCACCATGTTCTGCTTCACTCTACATTACTTTGTTTTATTTGCTCATCATCTGTGTCAGGCCAGAAGAAGTTTCTGATGGGGGATGAGCCGTGCGAGACAGACTGCGCTGTGTTCGGCATGTTGTCTCAACTCAACTGGCACTCGCCGACACAGACCATCGGTAAAATGTTCAGAGGTAAACCTAAAAATGCACGCATTGTCCAGACAAAATCCGCCCAACAAAGAAACAAGCTTAGAAAGGACAATTACATTTGTAATTGTCCTTTCTAAGCGCGTTTCTTTCTTTATTTGGGATTTTCTTTTGCGTTTTACACGCTTTCGTCTAGGTCTGTGACGCACTGTCTTTTTATTTTTCTGCAAAAAGTCCAGCCTTTGTACAATCACTGAAAATAACCCTGCACCCGAAAACTCAACGGCTAGATGTGCCTGTTGGTCTGTGAGTTTGGACTTTGCCGGCGCGAGAGTGTAACTTGGGAACAGAAACAAAGCAACGAAACACGGCCACAAAACAAAGTGTTTCTTTTTTTTTCTTTCTCTCTCTCTCTCTCTCTCTCTCTCTCTCTCTCTCTCTCTCTCTCTCTCTCTCTCTCTCTCTCTCTCTCTCTCTCTCTCTTTCTTTTATTGGTGCGGTTACTCGTTGTTTGAGTCTCTCTCTCTCTCTCTCTCTCTCTCTCTCTCTCTCTCTCTCTCTCTCTCTCTCTCTCTCTCTTTTATTGGTGCGGTTACTCGTTGTTTGAGTTTCGGTCTCTCTCTCTCTCTCTCTCTCTCTCTCTCTCTCTCTCTCTCTCTCTCTCTCTCTCTCTCTCTCTCTCTCTCTCTCTCTCTCTCTCTCTCTCTCCCTCTCTCTTTCTTTTATTGGTGCGGTTACTCGTTGTTTGAGTTTCGGTCAGTTAAACTCAGTCCTTCACTGCCGAGGAAAAGAGAAGGAGATCCAACAGCAAGAGACAATGACATAGATCCTCATGAGACCCCGCTGTCGCGGGGGCTCATGAGGATCTATGTCTCTTGCTGACACCAATTTGTATCCCTGTTCCTTGGACTGGTACGACCTGTGGTCATTTCATTCACAAAGTCAAAGATTTCAGAGGCAAAATACGCGTGCAGTGAAGGGGAAGAGACTAAAGCAGGTAATGTAAGTGGTACCTTCTCTCTCAGGCCAAACGACGAGTTTGTTCCGTTAACCCTTATCATTCGGAATACACCAGCGTGTGAAATAAGTTTGACTAAAATAGTTCGAGGGTAGTGCCAGAATNAAGCTTGGCGCCTCTAGGCGCCAAGCTATTCTGGCACCACCCTTGAACTAAAGCTATTGGTCCGTGTATCATATCTGGAAGTACTATAGTATAACGTAGATACTCACAAACCAGATAGGTGAGGCTAGCGCTGGCAGAATTGTATAACAAACCAAAGGGAATTACTCAGCGCTGGACAACAGTTAGATCCCCTGCCCCCGCCTATCAGGCACCCAATCGCCAGCCCACAGAGAAATACGCAGGTATAGAATAAGACGATCATTTGTATCTTCAAATAAGATGCATCAGGTCTCTTATATAACCCATGTCTTTCTCCGGAACTTAGGAAGTAGGCAGGGGAAACATACATACACAAACACGAAGGTGCATTACTATATGTGGTCGGGTAAATACCCTGTATTCCCACAGTAGATGCACAGAACATTACACAACAATGTAACGCCATACAAATTTGCCTCGAGTTATACTGAGATACTCACAAACCAGATAGGTGAGGCTAGCGCTGGCAGAATTGTATAACAAACCAAAGGGAATTACTCAGCGCTGGACAACAGTTAGATCCCCTGCCCCCGCCTATCAGGCACCCAATCGCCAGCCCACAGAGAAATACGCAGGTATAGAATAAGACGATCATTTGCATCTTCAAATAAGATGCATCAGGTCTCTTATATAACCCATGTCTTTCTCCGGAACTTAGGAAGTAGGCAAGGGAAACATACATACACAAACACGAAGGTGCATTACTATATGTGGTCGGGTAAATACCCTGCATTCCCACAGTAGATGCACAGAACATTACACAACAATGTAACGATACAAATTTGCCTCGAGTTATACTGAGATACTCACAAACCAGATAGGTGAGGCTAGCGCTGGCAGAATTGTATAACAAACCAAAGGGAATTACTCAGCGCTGGACAACAGTTAGATCCCCTGCCCCCGCCTATCAGGCACCCAATCGCCAGCCCACAGAGAAATACGCAGGTATAGAATAAGACGATCATTTGCATCTTCAAATAAGATGCATCAGGTCTCTTATATAACCCATGTCTTTCTCCGGAACTTAGGAAGTAGGCAGGGGAAACATACATACACAAACACGAAGGTGCATTACTATATGTGGTCGGGTAAATACCCTGTATTCCCACAGTAGATGCACAGAACATTACACAACAATGTAACGATACAAATTTGCCTCGAGTTATACTGAGATACTCACAAATCAGATTGGTGAGGCTTGCGCTGGCAGAATTGTATAACAAACCAAAGGGAATTACTCAGCGCTGGACAACAGTTTGTTATATAGTATAACGTAGCTTGCTGCATATGGCAGTGTACAAATTTGAAGCTTTTAGCCTCAGTACGATGTGGGTTAAAAGTCCTGGGAAGTCAAAGTGGCACAGTTGCAGCGCGGCAGAACTGATCAGTGTTCAGGTCGTACTCCGTAGGCGATAGCTGTCCCTGGTTCCCCCTTAACCCGCCCGTCAGGGCCGTCCGTTATCACTCCGATGCCGTGGACGTTAAAACCCGGAACTAACCAACCTCCACCGTCCCCTTCCGTCGTGAAGGATGATTGCTGAATTTGATAATCAGCCGAATTCGTCAATATATATCGTCATGAATCCGTGATGGTGAACCTCCTCTCTCTTTCTCTCTCTCCCCCCCTCCCCTCGCGCATTCGTCATTTTGATTTGGTTTTGAAGTTTGAAAAAAAAAAGAAGAGGAAACTGGTTTGTTTTTTGTTACTGACATGCTAACAATGACTGTGGAAAAAACATACACTTTACTGTAAACTTCTGCATGATCGAATAAGGCCAAAGAGAGGACACGATATGTAGGTTGTGTATTTAGTCCGATATACAGCAAAACTGAGGCACAGATTCTCACGAGTCTCTGTAGCTGCACGGGCTCACGAGAATCTGTGTCTTCTGCTGGCAGAGGCCGGATGAACTAGATTCCTCAGGTGTAACCCCTATCATACTGAGGCTAAAAGCTTCAAATTTGTACACTGCCATACATAATGCAAGCTGCATTATAGTACTTACAGATAAGGATAAACACCAATGTCTTCAGTTCAAAGGTGGTGCTAGAATAGCTTGGCGCCTAGAGGCGCCAAGCTATTCTGGCACTACCCTTGAACTATTTAATCAAACCTATTTCACACACTGGTGTATTCCGAATGAAAAGGGTTTTAAAGGAAATCACCACTGGTCGTGACGCACGCGATTTGTGAGAGTACGGAGATTGCACGCGTTGTCCTTGCATTGATCGCTTGATTGTTACCCTGATCGCATGTGTTGTTAGGTGAGACAAGGGAAGTCTATCGCATGCTAGTGCATGCGATAGTCTTCCCTTGTCTGACCTAATTATAGTTTAGGGAGAACCTCTGCCACAAACATTATTCGGAAATCAGAAGTAGGTAAAAACTGCGCATGTTTCGACGAAAACAGTGGATTAAAAAGTCCGAGTTTTTAATCCACTGGAGTTTTCGTCGAATATGAGACGTCCAATTTTGACCTACTAAGGAAATCGTGTATTAAATTTTATGCAACTCCTGCCAAACAACGCCTCGTCAACAACAAAAAAATCTTTTCGAGGATGAATGGAACGTAAGACTATAATGATGATGCATTTACTTAATTATTATTTATTTAATAGTCGACTTAGCTGAAATTGTCTTCTCCTGCTGCCGTGCGGTGTCGCTGCTCACGTTAGGGGAATAGTCAGTATTCTCGGTGTCTTGGGTGTTCGTGTGCATAGGCTTCGGTACTCGCGCTACCCCCCTCTTGGCTTGACTTCGCGAACGAAGATTTTATAGGAGTTGCCCACGACGTCTGCAGGCTTGTTCGTGGCTGCGGAGGCCAATCCGAGACAGGCAGGTTCGACCGCAGTGGCTGCAGGGGAAGGTATGGCCAGGATTCTGAACCCTGGCCAGAACTCGCGCTACCAGGCCGCAGGTATATCGCTCCTAAACTCGGTTTTGGATGACATTCAGTGATAACAATAGAATCCGGACACGTTAAGCGCAGTAACCACATTAACTAATCGTACTGTGCGATATACCAGATGAAAACGAAAGCCAGTGAACAGATGACGACATACCCGTGGCATGCAGTATGTCGCGAAGACCCAAGATAATGTCCACGGACAGGGCCGATCAACTAAAACACCGAGAATGCAGAGTTTAGCCCCAGTTGTGATATCGCAACCGTGCGGCAGCATCAGTGAGCTAAGTCGCTCATTACAGAGCAGTTTCCGATGATGCATGTACATAATTATTATTTATTTAATTACAGAGCAGTTTCCAAGCCTTGTGGCGTACTGTGAGCGGATGAAAACGACGTTCTGGCCAGATTGGGACGAATGTATCACGCACGGCGGTACAAGGGAGGCTACCAAATGACAGTTGGCGAAGATGAGTCCCACCTTTCAGTGACGAATGCAACTAATTCAAGACGTGTCGCATATGGATGCACATCTCGACTAAAACGAAAATGTCGATATAAAACTTTGAAAAAAAAATGCACACACATCTCAACGCGGAAAAAAACGTTTTATTTGCCTCACTAAAGCGACGTGGAATCACATAAAAATGACAGTAAAGCCAATATACCAATATAAACTGCGAGACACATGCTATGCAAATCTAATTGTAAAAATATCAAATACTTTCCGAGTTTTATCTATAATTTTGGAATGTTGTTTCCTGAACATTAGTCCACAATGTGTTGTATAGAGTATACAAATATCTGCTGTTAACTCATTCAGCCCGACGGCCGTATTTCCCAAATTTTGGAGGCGTCATCTAATTTTGGAGGAGTCATCTAATGACTATGCACCACTTGCAGGGGATGGATCGACCATGATAATTCAAGGGCAGTGCCAGATTAGCTTGGCTCCAACAGGCGCCAAGCTAATCTGGCACTACCCTTAAATTATCATGGTCGGCCCATCTCCTGCTGTAGTGCGTCAGGGCTGAATGGGTTAAGGAGATACGCGGTGCATCTATGTCCATTCAATGAAGTTACAGGAGGTGAACTGTTGGATATTCGTGTCTTTAGCCCATATCATACTGAGGCTAAAAGCTTCAAATGTGTACACTGCCATATGCAAGCTACATTATAGTACTTACAGGTAAGGATATAGACCAGTGGCTTTAGTTCAAGGGTGGTGCCAGAATAGCTTGGCGCCTAGAGGCGCCAAGCTATTTTGGCACTACCCTTGAACTATTTTAGTCAAACTTATTTCACACACTGGTGTATTCTAAAATTCAGCCAAGAAATAAGAAAGATTCCCGACGGAGTTAGTGAATAGCAAGCCAACCAGCCTGCGTGTTAAGTGATGCGACGTTATGCTGCAAAATCTGCTTGATTTTGATTTTGCTTGTCCATTTTGGGGCACTGAAGTTGGGGTCTTGGGGAAGCCCTCGGTGCTCTGTGACGTTTACAAATCAGATTCACATATTACGCCCATTTAGTGCCCTTTCTCAATGAATCTGTGTGATTTGATGACAAAAGAATACAATTCATATTTAAAAAAAAAAGAAAAAGTACGCAACTCTCCATCTCAGAGCAGAATTTTAAAAAGTCTCACATCAAGGTGGTTTTAAAAAGATTATTTTACCTTGCCATTTTCATATTAAGTCGTAAAATGGGGACCTGTGGACTAAAGAGCCATTAATGCTTAACTCTTTGGCTGTTGATAGCGGTTTATTGTCGCGTTGATTCTTGCAGAAACAATCGCGAAAAGAACCGCTACCGACAGCCAAAGGGTTAACCTATTGTACAAAGATACCGGCGTTTCCAAGACTAAATTCAAGACGACTGGTTTATTCTGACCGCTACACTTCAATTCTATTAGTATGACATATCTTTTTGAATGAGTCTTGCTGAAATTGAAAAGTTTTAACTCCTTCAGCCCCGGAAAACTGCGAACTCCACCCAACTGCAAGAGGCAAAGAACCTCATGAGCCCCCTCAGATGCGGGGGCTCATGAGATTCTTTGCCTCTTGCTGACTCTACTCATATCCGTGTTCCTAGGACTGATGGGATTATTCGGTGCTGAAGTCGCCGTGCTGTGTGAGGCACACGTTTTCGTCCATCGGCAGCGAAGGCCTTTAATCTCATGCGCATGTACGTAAACCTTTTTAGTCTAGCAGCTTTTCGCAATTTCTGCAGACTAAGTAGTTCGTCAAAAGAGTAACAATGGTTTGCAGGTACAAAACGAAAGTACTAATGCCATATAGTTTATGCATGGCAACAATATTTGTCCTTAGGATGGAGACATTTTTATAGAAGTGTTTTTCGAAAGCTATTTTTCGATGTGAGGAAACCAGTCCTCGTACACCGCCCGGATAAGGTGCAAGACATTTTTTGTGTATAACATTGAAAATTTCAAGCATACAAGTTACAAGTTTATTCCAGTGAGTAAATTAAAATCATCAGCAAGTAAACATGCATACATATATACGATAAAATAAGTTTTAAAATATTATTTTTAATGCGGTAAGCATGGTCGCGTCGCTAGTTTCAAAATGGCGGTCAGCGAGAAGCCTTCTAAAGAAGTCAATCAGACGCGCATGGTTGATGAAGCTTTACTTTGCTCCTGAATTGAAACAGAGATTATTTTCGATTTGAACATCTTATCAACGTCAAATACGTTATTTTTCCTGGTCTTGAAAACAGCCTTTTCCATAGAACTCGGTCTTTTGTGGGAGGAAAGCATATCGAAAGTAAACTCCCTTTGTGCATGTTGTGTAATGTGTCTGCCGACCATCTTCAACATTCTGAAGACTTTTTGGCCGGATACAACATGCATGTTGTTCGTCTGTTTTTCAGCCTAACGGCTCTAAGTGCAGGTCTGCTCTTTTTGTTTATTTTATTAGTGGAGATGGGATTTTTAACTGGTCAAGCACACTCGTATCCGACTGGTCTTAAGCACAAGCCAGGCAGAGTGAAATCCATCTCCGAACCGTTTCCATCAAAATCACCATGTTCAGCTAAACACCTAAATATAAAATTTTAGTTTTTGCAACCAATTCAACCAATCCGCACTCAAGTACTCACAAGGACTCTTATAATTAAGCTTTATCAGGACTGCATGAGACACAATACAGATAGTAGCCCTCTCTATTATATTACATGTTTTATTTATTTATTATTGATTCATGTATGTATTCACTTACATATTTATTTATTATTTATCCTTTTAATTATGGATGGAAGGAATTCCTTGATGCACATGATCACTATAGTGGTATGGTAGTGGTCACCAAGGAGAGGAAATTTGTTTTCAATATGCTTACATCTGTGCATGTTCATAATCTATCCTTTACTTAACATGCATATTCATAGGTCCCAGGTATCCCCAACTTATTTTATTAATTTATTATTTTGTTTGTTTGTTTGTTTGTGATGTATGTTTGCACATACACATCAGCATAAAATGATTGATTGTACATTAACGTCCCGACAGCAACAAGACTTTCTCAGGACGTGCCTGCACTGCTTGTGAAAAAACCCAAACTAAACAGAATATTGAATGTATGTCGCCAGCTGGTCTAATACACTAAATAAACCTAACTAGACCCTTTAGCAACACATATCCAATATCAAGAGCTACAAGCAGTGCAGACAATAGGAAGAGTTTAAAAAAGGTAAATACAGGTGAATGTACCAAGGGTAGACAGAAACACACGCCCCAGAATAGAGGGGAAAACCCACCCTATGGGGCTGACCAGGGTCACCCTGGGAACTAAAAAGTAGTTAACCCCACCCAAGTCCCCCAGGGTAGACCTGGGTGGGGGACATCAGCATACAAGATGAGAACATACATATACACATATATGATGTGAACATAACATGTACACATATATGGTAATAGGTGCATACCACCCGCTCCCCACCCCACATACAAAACCACAGAACAAACATCTGTGCATGTTCATAATATATCCTTTACTTGGTATTCATATGTCCTAGTTATTTAAATTTATTATTTATTTTTATTTGTTTGAAAAGTAGGTTTTGTTCATATGCTGATGTTCACATACACATATATGGTAATACTGCCCACTCCCAACCCCACTCCACAACCAGAGAACACCCACCAAACGACACTTACATCTGTGCATGTTCATAATCTATCCTTTACTGAGCATTCATATGTCCCAGGTATCTTGACTTACTTTATCTTTTTTATTTAACCGCCATGAGATGGGTCGCCTGCTCGACATTAAACCCAAATAAGTATAATTATATTTAAATTATTTATTTATTTTGTTTGCTTGTAATGAAGGTTTTGTACATACACATCAGCAAACAAGAAAATGTACACATATATAGATGGTAATAGGTGCCATACTGCCTGCTCCCAACCCTTACCTAAAAACACACATAAAACCGCAGAACACCTACCAAAAGAAGGACATACACATCTGTGTATGTTCATAATTTTTAATCTATCCTTTACCTAGCATGCATATGTCCCAGGTACCTTAGACTTACTTTATCTTATTTATTTAAATTATTTATTTATTTTGTTAGTTTGTAATGTAGGTTTTGTACATACACATCAGCATACAGCTCAAGAACATACACCATGGTGCCCCTGTGCATGTGGCCAACAGTACTATTCTGTCAGATCTGTCACACCCAGCCAATCATCTCTTCCAGCTTCTGCCCTCTGGCCAGCGGTTTCGTGCTTTTAAAGCCAGAACCTCTCGATTCAGATGCAATTTTTTCCCAGAAGCTGTCCTCAATACATCACCATGCACGGAACAACGTGATTCCATGATTTGTGACATATGACTGATTTGTGTTTAATATTGTGTTTATCTATCTTTTAGTGCTGTATATAGGATGATCGCCAACTAAGTGTATGACATGATGAATGCCCTACAAGTGAGGACATATTTTACTGTCGCCATGCCACACAAAAATCCTTGTAACGTTTTACTTGGTGAATAAATGTCTTATGTCTTATACACGTACATGGTAATAGGTGCAGTATCACTCGCTCCCAACCCCAATCCAGTTACACACACAAAACCGCAGAACATCCACCAATGTACATCTGTGCATGATCATAATCTATACTTTACTTAGCATTCTTATGTCCCAGGTATCTTGACTTACTTTATCTTATTTATTTAACTGCCATGAGATGGCCGTAGTCTACCGCGCGGCGTTAAATCCAAATAACTATTTATTAAAATTATTAATTTATGTTTGTTTGTAATGAAGGTTTTGTACATACACGGTAATAGGTGCCATACCGTCCCACTTTCAACCCCAGCCCACATACAAAACCACAGAATACCCACAAAAGACATGCACAATTGTATACTGATGGGCATTAGTGGACTGTAAAATGTATATATAGAGACTTCAGGTCAAGCAAGTGGCTTGTATTGAGTGCCTGTATTTTAGCTGCCCACCTACAAATTTCATGTGTACAGTTAACCACACTGCACATGCAGCCATCAGTTCTGTGAAAAGTACTGTTGGCCTCATGCACAGGGGCACCAAAACTTAGAGATAAGGCCACACCTGATAACAATAACAGTACTAATAATAATATGCATACTCAGCCACTAGTTCTGTAAACAGCACCTTTGTAAACAGTACCAGTGGCCAAATGCACACATACATCATGGATGTTGCTACCACTGATCACTTCAAACAATAGGCTGCCCAGTTCACATTTTGATACCGTGAACTAGCCTGCACATGCAGTCATCAGTTCTGTAAATAGTACTGGTGGCCACATGCACAGCGGTACCAAACTTAAAGGTGAGGCCAAAACTGCCACCTCAAACAAAACCAAACGCTACCTACACACACATATCAATGATACAGTCAACCTCTGTGTGCGTTAGGGGGAACACGCTTAAAGTATGGGACTGTAAATCTTACAGCGAAATGTCAAAACAAGTAAGAAGATAATGTAACAGCAACAAGTACATGTATTTTGTAAACCACTCAAAACATGACAACTCATCGAGTCTAATGGTGTTATGAGTGGGTGATGGAAACACTGAAAGAAATAGTACGTGTACATTATAAAGTATGTGCCTCCTCCCCCCCCCCCTCCCATAACTAGCTGTTTATCATAAAACATAGATATCTCATTCATTTGATCACTTGACTGATTTATTAAATCATCTCTGTGTCACCTTTCTCCGTTTTCTTTCTCGTTTTAATCCCAATATGTCAGTGCTAATGTCAGCTGCTAAGAATCCTTGCAGCGAACTGCAAATGCCTATATGCAGACAAACTGCAAATAACACAGCAGCAAAATAAGTTCCTCTTTTGTGCAGTAGGCTACTGCTAGCAAGATAGGGTTCAATTTTAAACAAAGCATTGCATGAACTTCCAAGCGTGTTCACATTGTGCTGTGTATTTTTTTGTCAGTGTGAAGTGTACTGTACCATCAGTGATCACTGAGACTGCATAATTGGCACTGGCAGTGATCGCACATCACAACATAGCTTGTCAGTGCAACTGATTAAAATACTATAAAATAATTAATCAAGTTCCGAAACTTTGCTCAGCCATGACAGTTAAAACCAAGTGGTGTGGCACTCTTTTTCTTTTACAGAATGCAGCATAGGTTTTGAAGATAGCGTTTGTGTTGTGGGTTGCGTTTTGTTTTGGTGCTGTGTTGTCGAAATGAAACGGGCAAAGCGATGGTAAAGTGCGGAATGGAAATAAACGTGACAAACCTTTATCAAGCCGTAAAAATCCACACAGCAACTTTACACGTTTGCTTTTTTTTTTAAACAAACAAGCTTATGTAGAACAAATCAAAAAGAACCCGTCGGCACACCAAAATTCACGTCCGCGGAGGTCGTGGCATCACGTGATGTTTTGATCACGTGATTTGGGATACCTTATTGTTCAGTAACGATATTAATTTTGCGTTCAAGGCAAGCGTTTTCGTAATTGTTTCTTCTCTTAATATATCTGTGTGAAAATTTTACTTTAAAAAATGAAATCATTGTAAGTGACATATAGTGCATACTACCACTGAATACAGGAACAATGAGACCCGTGTAAACTACTGATCCCCTGTAAACATGGCCGTTACGGTCCTGGTTTCGTCTGCAGCCATAGTGGAAACAAAATGTGCTACAGAAAAATGTCTCCATCCTCCGGCGGTTTAAAACGAGTGCGCACTGCTTTTATTCATACTAGACTTCATTTTGATATACCCAAACCTTTGTTACTCTCTAGAAAATCACTATCTCGTAAACGGCTGATCGTCTATGAAGGGCAGCTGCTAGACTATTCATTAGCTGTCCAATTTGTTTTCAACAGTACAGGTTGCAAACTTGCTGAGTCAACAGTATTAAAAGCAAGCAATATTTCGACACTAGAATGTCTAGGTACAACCACATGCAGTATTTCATGTGCTGTGCGTGCCTCTACGTTTGATAGATTGCAACGTGATCCGTATAAAACCAATAGCAAATCATGCGTCTCATACTATACAGATATGCACTTTATTTAACTCATTCTACCCCAGACACACCACAGCAAGATAAGGATCGACCATGATAGTTCAAGGGTGATGCCAGAATAGCTTGGCGCCTATGGCCTCAAGCTATTCTGGCATCACCCTTGAACTATCATGGTGGGCGCCAAGCTATTCTGGCATCACCCTTGAACTATCATGGTCGATCTGTGTCCTGCACTGCTAATGCAGTCTTCAGAGGACAACGGCAAAATTTGGGGATTTCGGTGTTGGGGTAGAGTGAGTTAAACGCGCATACTTTGAGGCATAATACGTGGGGATGTAGTAAGATAGAAACAAACGGGTTTCACTCTTGTTTAGTAAAAATAGTCACTTCAATTTTTGCGCCACAACACGTTCAAGAAAATGCTGACTAAATATTTCAAGGCCTATAAACACTGAACAATTTCACTGTTTTGTGTTTTTCGACTGTCCTTCAACAAAAATAAATAACGACAAAACACAACAAACCGGAGGAGGATGAAACACAAATCCTAGAAACAGAGTGAAATACACCCTGCGGTGCTGACCACGGTGATCCTGGAAACTAACAAGATGAGGATTTCATCCCAAAGTCTACCGTATTGTTTGGAGCTCACATGCCTCTTTCTTTTAGGAACATTCAGAGTTGTTCATATTCTTAGGCTTATTATTCTGATCCATTTCCCTCCTCTCTAAGCCAACCTCTAATCAATACACACGCCGGCGCACACAAATAAAGACGGACATACGGCGCTTCCCGCCATTAGTACGCTCTGGGCTCGTGTAGAGACAGGAATTCTAAAGAAGAAGAATAGCACGAGCAGTAAAATGACGTCACTATAAGCTTCACGTCATGGCATCGCTAGTCCCACGACGGCGTGTGACGAGTTTGATGTCACTCAACCGAAAGGCACGCAGCCTCTTCCAGGGCTAAATGTTTTGTTCCACGCAGCCTCAGTCTTGCAGGGCTGACTGTTTGATGGGAGTTATTGGGCCAGGGGTCACTTGCGCTGAGTTGGTATACCTCGCCCTGTACCTAGGTTAAACGCACCAGCGGCGCCATTGTTGATATTTTTGCACCAGAACTGCGCACCAGTTTTGTGTAGACTTGGAGATGGCGGAGGCTTGTGTCACGCCCTACGCCGGCCCTGAATCAAGTCCATTGTACTTGTAGTGTGATCATCTCTCGTACTTCAACTACGACGGTGGCGCCGCTGGTGCGTTTAACCTAGGCACAGGGCGAGGTATACCAACTCAGCCTCACTTGCCGGCAAGTTTGAGCGATCTCCATCTCCGTTTTTGAGTGACTGTTTGAGTGGTCTGCAGTGTGTGTCATATGGCTGTATATGCGTGGTACTGTGGTTTATTGGAGTGCGCTGTGCAGCCCAGTACCTCCGTCTTCAGCCCTCGGGGTTTCTGTCAGGGTTACCTCACCCTTAACTCCTGGTCAAAAGGTCTTTCCTGGGAGCACAGGATGGTTTGGTTTTGGAGTGTTCTTCTCCTAGATGGGTTGCCGACCAAGGCTTATGAGTCCGATCTACTCAGTTTTTTTCTCGGAGTTTTCCTTCTCGAAGGAGATCTGCCAACCAAGGCTATCGAGTATCCCTGCTCGGATTTGTATAGGGTTTACTCCCCTAGCCTTTGCCTCTCCCAAGGCACCCACAAGGCAGTGGGGCTATTTACCCATAGCTGGGGATCTGGTTCATGGACATCAGGGCTTGTCCACACATCGATGGGCCTGCATACCGCATATCTGGGAGCCAGACCTCCTCCGAGTCCTCTGTAGTTCAGCCCGACTCCGTAATGAGGTGCTCGGTTACCGTGAGTCGCCACTACAAGTAGGCACTACATGAGGCTTGTTGTTGGTGAGGCTGTGTACTGGCAGGGAGAGACTGACATACTCTGCTCCCCTTTTCGCAGAACTGCTAGCCAGCGGTGGGAGCTGAAAGCGAGAGCGACAAGCACAGACGCTACACTACCACACTAGACGCAACACAACAACCATTTGACCCACTGCAGTGTGTGTAAGGGATGTATCAGGTTTGGATTACTGCATCATGATGCTCGAAGCTCTCCTTTCTTGCCTCCTTTCAACTTCGTCTTCTAGCACTGGCCGTGCTATTTTCAACCGCAAGGTTAGTGATAGTGCATTCGCCATTGCTATCGCCTGGCGCCAGCGCGGCACTGCCTGCACGGGACTGTTTACATTCTGAGTCAGTGGGTCAACCAGAGGAGCGCTCTGTCCATGCACCTATAACGTACAATTGCGCTCAACTGCTGGCTGCCATACCGTCACGCTTTACAAAAGACTAGACTGCTGTCGCTTGAAATTGGTGTCGGACTACCGCGCAAGCGATACAAACGGAATGTGAGAGAGAACAATGAATAAATTATCATGTGTTTGAATGCTCAGTCCTGCCGACAAAAAACTGTTGAGTTCCATGATTTGATCGTTGACAATAGACTTGATGTTTTGATGCTCACAGAAACCTGGCTGTATCCACAAGGTCATGATGCATACATTAGCGCCATGGCCGGCCCCTGCGGCAGGCTTTGAGTGTCACTCCTTAGTTTCCTCGCTCGGGCTCGAGAGGAGGGGGGATTGCCTTTATCGTCAGAGCCTGTCTGTCATCTTGTGTGTCCATCAGACCCATGAACTTTTCCTGTTTTGAATGTGTGGAAATGAAGATGACTGTAAAATAGATGTCGGCCTCGTGCGTGTGTCTCTATCGCCCGCCACCAAGTAAACGTAACAAACTGTCCAGCGCAATCTTCCTTCAGGAATTCCCAGAACTGTTGTCCCAGTTTACAGTACTTGCAGCAGTGCCGATGTTTCTGTATTCGGAGACTTCAAATTTTACTTTGATGATTGTTCTAATGGACAAGTGAACTGCCTGAAGACTGCTCAATGACCATGGACTGTCGCAGCTCGTGACTGTCCCCACACATCGTCACGGCCATACTTTAGACTGGGTGGTAGTGCGCAGTGAAAACAGTCTCGTATCCCTTTCGGGTGTACGAGAATACCCGGACCTGTCGGACCACTACGCTGTGTTAGTGTGTAAAGTGGCCGTTGCCAGGCCACCCCCGGCTTGTGACGTCAGTCACGGAAACTTGGAGCCATAGATCCTGCAGTTTTCCAAGCCGACGTGAAAGTGTTTGCCGCCGGCTGATGCTAGTAGCCGGTTCTCTGATCTTCTACTGGATAATCTGGTGGACCTGTACAATGACGGTCTTCGACAAGTGTTGGACCGTCATATGCTCCTAGTCTCACAACGAGGCGTATCAGAGACCGTCCGTGTGCCCCCTGGCTGTCTGAGGATGTGAGAGATGCACGGCGTGAGGGGAGGCGTGCCGAGCGTCAGTGAAGAAAGCACAAACTGACCGTGTACAGACAGATATACACGTGTAAAAGACATGCGGCCTCTCAGCGTCTCACTGCTGCCAGACGACATTTCTTCATGGACAACTTTGCCAAATGTTCTTCTCAGTGTCAGATGAACTGCTGGGAAAACCCAAGTCTACAGCTGTTCCTGCTGATGTCCCCTCCTCCGAACTGCCGCAGACATGTGATTTTTTCACTGACAAAACCAACCTGCTGCGGTGGAACTTCCTGCTAAGCAGTGTGATCCACCCGGTTTTGCTGTTTATGATGGTCCATGTTTTGCAAAGTTCAAATCTGTTACAGAAAGCGAAATCGCTTCCATAATTGCAAAGTATCCAACAAAAAATTGCATGTTGGATCCTGTTCCGACTTGTTTCCAAAAGCAGTGTACCGTTGTACCGTTGATTGCTGCTATTATAAACACGTCTCTGTCAGCCGGAACTGTTCCAAAATCTTTCAAACAGGCTGTTGTTACCCCGTTGCTAAAACAAAAACCAGGCTTGGACAGAAATACCCTGAAAAACTACAGCCCTGTATTCAATCTACCACTCATTTATAAGGTACTGGAGAAAGTTGTGTTAAAACAGCTCCTGGAACACTTAGACTGAGGTGAATGGTCTGTTGGAAATGTATCAGTCCGCCTATAGGAAAGGTCACAGCGTGGAGACAGCGGTGCTGATTGTTCTAAATGACTTGCTCTGTAAAGCATATGAGAGACTTGTCTCCCTTGTGGACCTGTTGGATCTCAGCGCTGCTTTCGATACGCTGGACCATTCCATTCTCCTAAAGAGGCTTGAAATCACCTTTGGCCTGCGTAAAACGGTTCTCTCTTGGTTTGAATCTTACGTTTCCGGTCGGTACCAGTTTGTAGGGGTAAAAGACAGTGTCTCTAGACCTTCCATTCTGGAGTTTGGAGTGCCTCAGGGCTCTGTCTTAGGCCCTGTATTGTTTACTTTGTATTCACAACCGCTGTCCGATGTTATTTCCAGCCGTCAGTGTTCTTATCATAAGTATGCCGATGACACTGAAATCTCTCAGAGTAGTCCACCTGGGGAATTTCAGTCTGTTGAAATTGGCATCAAGTCCTGTGTTGACGATGTCACGATATGAATGGACAGTAACAAACTTATGTTAAACCCAGAAAAAACAGACTTACTGCCCGTTGGCTCAGCACCCCGGCTTCAACAAATTCACACTGAGTCTTTACACACACACACACACACACACACACACACACACACACACACACACACACACACACACACACACACACACACACACACACACACACACACACATACACACACACACACACACACACACACACACACACACACGCACGCACGCACGCACGCACGCACACACACATACACACACACACAAACATTATATATCAGGATATTCTCCAGCGGATTACAGGGCGCCTGGGGGTCCCTATTGCTATATGCAGTAGGTGTTCAGTGGAAGGCTAAAAAAGATAGGTCTGTCATTCTCTCCCTCTACCCTCTCTTTCTAGATCTAGTGAGCGATGCAGCCACAAAAAGGGCAGCTGATGTCCTGATGACACAATGCAAGCTTACCAGCCTGGAATTCCATGGCATTAGCACAGCAAGAGCATTCTCAGAATTGAAATGAAAAATTACGTCCATTGGAGCTAATCTGATTGAGTGCATTTTGGGCTTTGGGCGACGCCTTTGTTTATAAGTAAAGAATAATTACATCACAAAATTGCCTATCTGTAACCTTTTTTTAAAATCTGTCTGTCTTTTTCCACTGCAACACCACATAAAGCTTTAGGGACGCAATCCGCGCTGTACTAGTGCTACCAGTAACTTCTGGAGGCGGCTTCTAGTATATGTGTTGTGTTTGCAATTTCAGGTTACGCCGTATGCCTACCTGAAGAGCCCTCCCTTGGGGCGAAACCTGTCGTAGGCGGCAAACACAAAAATCTACCCAGCAGGTCTAAGATCTGTTTGTGATTATTTATGTGAGGATATTCCCCAGTGGATTGCGGGGCGCCTGGGGGTAGTCCCTATTGCTTTATGCAGTAATTGTTCATTGGAAGGCTCAAAAAGATAGGTCTGTCATTCCTTCTCTTACTCTACCCTCTCTTTCTAGATCTAGTGAGCGATGCAGTCACAAAAAGGGCAGCTGATGTCCTGATGACACAATGCAAGCTTACCAGCTTGGAATTCCATGGCATCAGCACAGCATTCTCAGAATTGGAATGAAAAATTACGTCCCTTGGAGCTAATCTGATTGAGTGCATTTTTGGCTTTGGGCAACGCCTTTGTTTAAAAGTGTGTGTGTATATATATATATATATGTATGTATGTATATATATATATATATATATATATATATATATATATATATATATATATATATATATATATATATATATATATATATATATATATATATATATATATATATATATATATATATATATATATATATAATATATATATATATGGGGGGTCTAATATTTCGGGTCTAACGGCTATCAGCCATAAGGTTCAAAATCACAGACCATTACACATGTCAGTATCCGTTTCTTTTTAACTTTTGGTCCTTCGGTAGCGGTTGTTGTTGCGATCATTCCTACGGGAATCATTCCTACGGGAATCATCGCGACAAAAACCGCTACCGACGGCCTAAAGGTTACTGTTGGGTCCCAACTTCTGCCGCGACCCAACCTCGGCCATGAGTGACATATAATGCTAAAAAATAGTAAGGTACAGCTTCCCATATTATTATCTCCGACGTGGGAGATCAAGGGACGTAGCTCGTGTACGCTACCTGGATCTGTGACATTAATATCTCCGACGAAGGAGAGCCGTGTACGTTCCCTGCCTCTCTGACGTAGGAGAGCAGCTATCAAGGGATGTGACCTTGTGTGTTGCATATAGCCCTGTGGTGGGAGTGCATGCCCCTGAGGCAGGAACTCGATGTCTAGTTCAGTTGTAATTTTGTTTTCGATTAGTTTTTATTGTTTCATGTGCATGTTCATTTTATTTTTTCACTTTCATAAACATACTTTACATTTTAAAGAAAAAACAATTAATTGTTCATTTCTTTAACCCATTCAGCCCTGACGCACTACAGCAGGAGATGGGTAGACCATGATATTTCAAGGGTAGTGCCAGATTAGCATGGTGCCTGTCGGCGCCAAGCTAATCTGGCATTACCCTTGAATTATCATGGTCGATCCATCTCCTGCAACAGGTGCATAGTCGTTAGATGACGCCTCCAAAATTTTGGAAATACGTGCGCCGGGCTGATTGAGTTATATATATCGTACTCGTTGAACCCCAATTCAACATTGCCGGATCTTACTGAAAGCCTGATTGCCGTTCTGCGTGAGAAGCGCAGATGTTGATGGAGTCAGCACTGAAGTGGCGTAGATACTCATGAGCCACCACAACAGCGGGGGCTCACGACGATCGATGCCTCGTGCTGACCTCAGTCATATTAAATTATAGTAAACTTCCAGTGTAAGACACTTGAAGTCGCAACAAGCATATATAATTATACATCTCATAAGCGGCAAATGGTGCCTGCCCAATGAGCACAAGGTCCGTGCACGGTCCAACGATATATATATATATATATATATATATATATATATATATATATATATATATTATATATATATATATATATATATATATATATATATATATATATAATATATATATATATATATATATATATATATATATATATATATATATATATATATATATATCCCCAAAGGCGGATACTAGAAAATATTCTCAAACAGATATTAGACCTGCTGAGTAGATTTAAGTTTTTGCCGCCTACGACCGCTTTTGCCCCAAGGGAGTGCTCTTCAGGTAGGCATACGGCGTAACCTGAATTGTTCGTTCGTTCTTTCCATTTTAATGTCCCACTGGCACTCAAAGGTGATCGGGGACTAGCCTGTCAAGCTTTAGTTAAAAATCACATTACACGATCAAATATGGTTGGCTAGAGTTATATACACATTCTCACATTAATTTTAGTTTGGTCTCCCATCCAGAAACAACGGTCAACTATGTACAGAGATATCGAGATTTATTTAAAAAAATTAAGATCAAATTTAAAATTCCAGGACCACCGGTTTAAAAATCAAAGTAAAAATCATAATATATATACATTTCTAACGGTCAAGATAAAAACTAAGACAATGCGGACCAGGGCCAGCAATATTATCCACCGTACTGAATTTAACTTCTGGATTTGTTATAGTATTATTCATTTATATTAACCTAGTAAAACTGGAGAGTTTCAACACTTCAGTTACTCTGGCAATGGTACCAGCATCTGCAGTGTTAAGAATAGCATGAAGAGATGGGGCATCTGGATACGCGGTTCTAAGGTCCGCACACTCAGCAGCGAAGGCCTCACACTCCAAGACCGCATGGTCAGGGGTGAAGCCCTCGCCGCAGAGACAGGTCGGGCGAGCCAGACAGGCACGCCAGCCGCCTGTGCAGACCCTATTAATTACCCCATCTACATACGGAAGCTTATAAATAGCATGGTTTTTCTTGATTTTATAGGCAAGGACGCTCGGATAGACCCCGGCCAAAAATAGTTTGTTTTCATTATTAATTTCTTGTATTACTTTGTTAACACTGTTTTTAGCTTCTTGTACAGTACATGACAGCCGCACGGGCTGGGCGCCCGGCCCACCCGACGCGCCAGCCCGAGCGGCCCTGTCAGCAGCCTCGTTACCCAGGATACCGACATGGGCGGGGACCCACTGAAGAGCGACATTGATCCCTTTAGCAATAAGTTGATTAATAGAGAGATTTATCTCTAATATGATATCTGGTCTACCTGATCGGTCGTTATGTTGGATATTTTGCAATGCGTAACCTGAAATTGCAAACACAAAGCATGTACTAGAAGCCGCCTCCAGAATTTACTGGTAGCACCACTAGTACAGCGCGGACTGCATCCCTAAAGCTTTATGAGGTGTTGCAGTGGAAGAAGACAGACTAATTTTGAAAAGGCAACACCTAGGCAATTTTGTGGTACAATTATTCTTTACCTTTAACAAAGGCGTCGCCCAAAGCCAAAAAAATGCACTCAATCAGATTAGCTCCAAGGGACGTAATTTTTCATTTAGTTCTGAGAATGCTGTGCTGTGCTAATGCCATGGAATTCCAGGCTGGTAAGCTCGCATTGTGTCATCAGGACATCAACTGTCCTTTTTGTGACTGCATCGCTCACTAGTTCTAGAAAGGAGAGGATAGTGGGAGAGAAGGAATGACAGACCTATGGAATTCCATGGCATTAGTACAGCATTCTCAGAATTTAATGAAAAATTACGTTCAAGCGCATGAGGATCTATGCCTCTTTGAGATGCCCGCATCGCATGTCTCTGAGAGAGAGAGAGAGAGAGAGAGAGAGAGAGAGAGAGAGAGAGAGAGAGAGAGAGAGAGAGAGAGAGAGAGAGAGAGAGAGAGAGAGAGAGAGAGAGAGAGACCGGCGCGCTAGAGAGAATTACGTCATATTTAGAGTATTACGTCAATGTCTGCGTGGTGACGTAGTCAAGTGTGGTTTTTTTTTACTGTTTTAATTCTTTTATGAAAAGAATTAATTATTACTAAAGAAGTTGAAAGGATACAAAGCTGGCTAACAAACTTTCCCAATGTCTTTATTCAAACTAGCTATATCAGAAATTTCAAGTAAATATGACAAAAATTACGGACTCTAATCTGGGTCAACCGACTTTCGATACCCGGTGGTTTATGTCTTAAATGAGACATTCAATTACAATCTGCTCTGCGGCTCTCTTAGCCCCTTTTGAGAAAGTATTTCGCCAAGTTTCAAGCTTGTGTGTACAGAAATATCGGAGATTCTTTTGTTTACACACATACGCACACACACATACATACATACACACATACGGCTTTTCACGCCAAATGTACGTTCAGCAGCGAGGTTAGCGTAACTAGACATGACGTAATTTATGTTACTTTAAAGGGGCACAGCTGAACTTTTTGAAGGCTTCAGTTCGCAAAAATCTTTTACTGGGCTTCAGTATCCACACCCACTTAGACAGTAACCACTCTATTGTCTCACCAAATGCTTTCTTTCGTCCGTTTAAAGCGAAAAGAGGCCCACCGGAATCTTGTGACGGGTACCGTGAAAAGATTGCTTTAATTAGGCGAAGGTAGCTGACGTCATAACTATTCTATACGACCTTAGGTCATCTGCATAATTATAACCAATCAGAGACAAGATGGCGGATGAACCAGCGAAGAAAAAAAGAAAGTATATTCGACTTGCGCCGACGACAGACTCGGAATTGAAGAAAAGAAAGAGGAAGAGAGACAAGATACCCCTAAGTAGAATTGACATCGGACAAAGGAATATGGACATGTGGCAACACGTAAAGCAAGAGCTTGGCCGGCTTGAACGCCCATCCGGAATTTGTCGCTTTTCTGCTCTGTGAATCAGTAAGTAATCTACAGTCTTTGTCGAACTTCCTATAGTTCCGCGAGCGCTAGTGATTTTCAGAATTCATGATCTTCAGTAGAATTTATCTCTTACTGCTTTCGCAAGATTTAAAACCTGTTTTATCATATAGTTACGAGCTAGTTATCAGATTTTATGCTGCAAGGATCTGAAAACTACGGTGTGTGTCATAGTGCACATCGCTGGTCGTGACACGTTTTTGTCTGTGCGGGCTCTCATTCACTCGATTCGCAGAGGTAGTGTTTCTACTGTCGTTTCCAATGATGCTTTCAGTTACGTAGACTTCGATGTGTGAGATGTGAAATTGACTGCAGTGCAGAAAGTGGGTATAAATACCAATGTTCTGTTTTGTGTTTCTGAGGGATAAAGGATAAAAGGTCAAACTAGGCACCGTGGACGCTCGCTCAGCTGCTTTGCGCGGAGAGTCGAATAAGCCACGCCCTCGGTGCACGATGCATTACGATCGTTACTTGTAAATACTAGCAGGTCAAGCGGAACCCGCATTGTGATTTTGACAGCATAGCAAGAATGGAAGGTATTCTCATGTAAAGTTAGGTCAAAGGGATGCCGTAGAACACTGACACATGTGTACACCACACCGATGACCTCGTGATCTGCAGTATTGCTGTATACACTGATAGTCGGCCGGGTTCTGCGGACTTGTGACGTAGGCTCATAAATATGCATATTAATTCAAAACCAGGCCGATGCAGACGATAAATCCGCGACTCGGGTACAAAAACAATACACCCTGCAAACGATGAATTTCAACATTTGGCATTGTAATTACATCATAAAGCACTAAGATAATACACAAAGGACCCATACACATATTGTCAGCATTATCTGTTGCAGACAGTTTTCTGACTGTGTTGAGATGCTTGATTCTGGGCAATCTAACTTTAATTGTGTGAGGTTCAGACCTGCCCACATTGACATCATGGATATGCTATTAAAATCTCCTCACCGCAACCCGTCCTATAAATAGAAGAAACTTAAAAACAACAACAAACAACAATATAAAAACAACACTAACAAAAGCAGCAGCGGCAGGAACAAAAAAACAACAACAAAAAACAAAAAACAAAAAAGCAAACAAACAACAACAGAGCAACAACAAAAACGAAGAAAGAGACATGGCTTGAAAAGACGAGCAAATTTTTTTTTATTTTTTTTTTATTTTTTTTTTTTTTACAATTGTTCAAAGCGGACAACAAAGTATTAATACGGTAGCGATATGCTGCCATGTGTTAGAGAGAAAAATCATATCTTGGCTTTGACAATGAAGGATTAACCCCTTCCCTACCGAGATAAACCGACCAGAACGCAACTGCAAGAGACATAGATCCTCAAGAGCCCCCGCAGTCGCGGGGGCTCATGAGGATCTATGCCTCTTGCTGACACCAGTTGATGTCCGTGTTCCTTACACGGCTGACGCTCTTTGGTGTTAAAGTAAGAAAGGTTTTAGAAGCACAATCTGCGTCCACTGTCAGTGGAAAGGTTAACAACCAGCCACCCAGACAGCCAATCACATTGTGTAGGCGTGGCCTAATTTGCAGATACAACTGTATATTAGACAGGAAACACGATACATCGAACACTACAATCGCTCCTTGTATTCGTGTGGAGTTGAGGCTCAATTAAGTCAGACCACACCAGGCGACAATCTACAATGGCGAGAACAGCGCTGAGCGCATTCAAGCTTGTCGGATTGCTTTGCTGCAGCCAACTTGCGTTTGGTATGTTTTTTTTCAATCTGGCCTTTGAACCCTACGTTTTCCCATCAACATGTATATATCTGATCAGGCTCTTGACATGCTATCTTTATTATTTTCGTATTGTGTCAGTGTGCATGAATGATTGTGTTTTGTACGTTGTCAGTACTTTACGGTTAGTTAATTTTTTTTTTTTTTTGATACTCCAAGTTTTCTTTGTCGACCTCAGAGGTCTTCCTCTCACGCCGCTCATCCCCGTCAACCCCAGTGTGCTCACCCAGGCAGCTAGACTCCCGGCCCTGCCGCTATATATATGTCAGGTAGTAGGGAACTCCCTCCGGAGGAAACTCCGCACTGCTGCCGAGTCACTTCGGTGGTGTTTAGTGTAGCCTTCAGGCAACCACACCTACTATTCCCCTTACTTACGACATTGCTAGTCGCTGAGTCGACGAGTGGGAGCTCCCCCCCAGAGGTGGCGAGTCAACCACTACGTCCTTCCACGCACAGCAGCAGGTCTGGCCGAAGACAACCGCGCACCTAGGGCGCCTGGAGGACTGGGATGAGGTCACCATGAGACGGAGACTTGAGGGATCAGAGACGTGTAACAGCGTTTTTTGTTTTTTTTTTCATTTTGCATGATGATGAGGATGAGGGTGATTATATGATGATGCCATGGTGGTCCATGTGGTTGGGGACTGCGTGACAGGGCCACATTCCACGCTTCCTGTCATAAATATCCTGGTGTTAATCTGGCCCGAGAACTGGGGACACCTGCGGTGCCAGCCGTGTAATCATTCACAACTTGCGATGTGTCATAACCCGGGTAGCCCCCCCCTAAGTCGCACCCGTGAAGCGGGTGAGTCTCGGCTGCGTGGCATCAGCCTTCCCATTGGGTCCATAGCACACCCGCTCTGGGTAGGAGCCGACCCAGGTAGGAAAAATCCCGCTTGACTCGGGTGGGATTCGAAGCCGGATCTCCCGGCCTCCAGTCCGACACGCTAACCTCTGCGCTACGGAGGCCGGTACGGTTAGTTAATTTCAATTAGTTAGATTATCTAAATGTAAAGCGCTCTGAGCCTTTCTTTGTGGGGATATTGCGCTATAGAAGAGTTCTATATTATTATTATTATTATTATTATTATTATTATTATTATTATTATTATTATTATTATTATTATTATTATTATTATTATTATTATTATATATTATGTTTAGTCTGCTTTTGCTTTATATTTATTTATTTCATTTCATTTTCTTTCATTTCTGATTTAAATTTATATATTTCATTTCATTTTACTTCTCTTCTCTTCCCCGCCGTGAGATGGCTTTAGTCACCTGCTCGGCGTTAAACACCAATAACTAACTAACTCTTCTCTTTTCTTATTTTCTATTCTTTCCTTTTCATTCATTCATTCATTCATTCATTCATTCATTCATTCATTCATTCCATTTCATATAATTTATTTTATTGTATTTTATTGTTTTTTGATTTTTTTAAAAGAGGATATTTTTTTTCAATTGATTTTTGTTGTTGTTGGTTCTTGTTAGTTTGGGTTCAGCTGGGTTGTGATGGTTCGGTCTGATTTGACTTTGCTCTAATTAATTATTTTGATTTAAATTGACTTCACTTTTTAAATGTCCATTTGATTTATATCATTTCATTTACTTTTGTTTCGTTTATTTATTTTAAATTTAACATTTTCCTGAGTGGTTTGTGTTTTTCGGTTTGCCTTTGCCTTGCTTTGCTCTTTTATTTTATTTATTTATTTATTTATTTTTTTGTTTGAGGGTGCGCGTGCGTTGTATTGTCTTACTCTTGGTGCTGCGGCCAAGCGTCTGTTATCAATGCGAGGTTCAGTCCCCGGTCCCGGCCTCTTCTCTCAGGACTGTAACTTTTAACCCATTCAGCCCCTAAGCACTGCAGCAGGAGATCGATCGACCATGATAATTCAAGGGAAATGCCAGATTAGCTTGAGCGAGTGCATACATGCGTCAGTGTGTGGTATGTGTATGTGTATGTTTATATGTCTATGTCATTTATGTAGTAGATGTAGCAACGGCAAGTTTGAAAACTGGTCCTGTTACCAATAACTTCTACCGTTGGAAAATAAAGGTTCATTGTTCATTGCCCAGCCATCTTCTGCAACTGGTGCACAGTCTGTAGGCGACACCTCCAGAAATTGGGAAATGCGGCCGTGGGATTAAGTGGGTTAGTAGAAGTTGTCCGTAAATAGGAAGTAGAGGCTACAGCACGCAGAACACGGATATTGCGATTCAGTCATTGCGTTCCGCGTTCATTTTTTTTGTAATTTCATACCCCCCCCCTCCCCCCCCCATCCCCATCAACGACCCTCCCCCGTCCTCTCCGTAGCCACCGACCCTAACCCGGTATCCCGGACAAAGCAGCCTCAACCGCTAGAGCCAGGGGATGTTTGCCGTCATAAGATCTAGTCTATGTTGTGTTTTTCATTGCCGTAGAAATTTATCGCGTAATTTACTGTCATAAAATGGAAACATAGGTCAACTTGGACGTGTTTTTGCAACACGTCGTCAAATCGCGGATATTTGCCAAGCAATCCTGTTGTCCAAGTATTAACACCAACTAGTATATTGTCGCAATTTATTGTCGCAATAGTCGTCTGCGAGGATGCGTAGCAGCTGTGGGAGGTCAATTCGGCCATGATAGTTCAAGGGTAGTGCCAGATTAGCTTGGCGACTTACCAAGCGCCAAGCTAATCTGGCACTACCCTTGAACTACTCATGGCGTATCCATTTCTCGCTGTGAGGTTTTAAAGGGGATCTGACGTCAGCCCAGCGTAGAGACTTATTCTGTAGTCCAACACAACACAATCATCTTGTAGAATGTACATTTTATGGGTTTTTAACTTTACTTAAAAAAAAAAAAGTTTAAAAATATTGGAGCAGCAGTTCAGCCACAATACAGTCCTAAACAAAATTGTACGTGATTTCTTTCTCAACACAAAAATAAAATACAGAAAATTATGAAGCCACCCTTCTTTTGTTGTTGTGATACTCTATTGTGGCCGAAAAAAACAACCCATCTGATTTCTGCTAGCTGGTTTTATTTTGCTATAGACTACAAGTAAGTTCCTTTACATATTGCTTCGGGTTCCCTTTAAAGCGCGTCGAATATTCTATGGATTTCACATGAACATTCAATGAACCCAGTCCTCTTTTTTTCCGAGGGGACAAAATTCGTTCATGCGAATGTCCAAATTATTCCGTTGCCGTAGCGTTTATTGTATACATACGGCACAAACAACGAGTGAAACAATGCGTGTTGGGCTATTTTATGCTGACTTTGAGTCTCCTTTAAAAGGAACGCATAACTTGTTCAGTGCCGAGAAAATGTGAGCACCACACAACTGCAAGAGGTATAGATCCTCATGTTGATACAAAGTGGGGTCAGCAAGAGGCATAGATCCTCATGAGCCCCCGCATCCGCGGGGGCTCATGAGGATCTACGCCTCTTGCTGACCCCACTTTGTATCAATATTCTTTGGACAGCTAGGGCTGTCTGGTGTTGAATCATTAAAAAAAAGATTGCAGAAACACAGTCTGCGTCAGCTGGCACTGAAAGGGTTAACATTGGGTGTTCCTATCTGTGGGGGGTTAACATTGGGTGTTCCTATCTGTGGGGGGTTAACATTGGGTGTTCCTATCTGTGGGGGTTAACATTGGGTGTTCCTATCTGTGGGGGGTTAACATTGGGTGTTCCTATCTGTGGGGGGTTAACATTGGGTGTTCCTATCTGTGGGGGGTTAACATTGGGTGTTCCTATCTGTGGGGGGTTAACATTGGGTGTTCCTATCTGTGGGGGGTTAACATTGGGTGTTCCTATCTGTGGGGGGTTAACATTGGGTGTTCCTATCTGTGGGGGGTTAACATTGGGTGTTCCTATCTGTGGGGGGTTAACATTGGGTGTTCCTATCTGTGGGGGGTTAACATTGGGTGTTCCTATCTGTGGGGGTTAACATTGGGTGTTCCTATCTGTGGGGGGTTAACATTGGGTGTTCCTATCTGTGGGGGGTTAACATTGGGTGTTCCTATCTGTGGGGGGGTTAACATTGGGTGTTCCTATCTGTGGGGGGTTAACATTGGGTGTTCCTATCTGTGGGGGGTTAACATTGGGTGTTCCTATCTGTGGGGGGTTAACATTGGGTGTTCCTATCTGTGGGGGGTTAACATTGGGTGTTCCTATCTGTGGGGGGTTAACATTGGGTGTTCCTATCTGTGGGGGGTTAACATTGGGTGTTCCTATCTGTGGGGGGTTAACATTGGGTGTTCCTATCTGTGGGGGGTTAACATTGGGTGTTCCTATCTGTGGGTGGATTAATTTGCCTATAGGGTGTGGTGTTGGTGTGGGTGTGGGTAAAGAAAGACAATTTCAAAACTTCCTCTAGGAGTTTCATTCCCCACCTTTTCAATTACTGAATAATTATGCCCTTGAGCGGGGGGAACTCTCGCACACACAAGAAGAGCTTAAACAAACCACGCTAACAGTACAAGTGATATTTATTTTTAAAAAAATGAACAGGACGATCTATAACTGACTTTTTTTCTTTCAGATTTTAGACAGGGAAGTGGATGCAAGATGGTGGGGAAGGGATGGGGTGGTTTAAAAGCCCACTACAGCAGTCATTGTTCAAAGATACACTTCTGTAACAGATGGTTACGAAACGCTACACACCTGTCTGTTTATGGTTCATTTAGACATTGGACAATTCAGTTCAGCACACGTCGTATGTATATCAAGTAACGACAATGACTCCAACGGTTCTAGAAATACAATGAGAGAGAGAGAGAGAGAGAGAGAGAGAGAGAGAGAGAGAGAGAGAGAGAGAGAGAGAGAGAGAGAGAGAGAGAGAGAGAGAGAGAGAGAGAGAGAGAGAGAGAGAAATGAAATGAAATGAAATGAAACTTTATTTTCCAAGGATAAAAGAATAGGTGCGCAGACCTGTTTTCATTCTTGTTCTTGAGAGAGAGAGAGAGAGAGAGAGAGAGAGAGAGAGAGAGAGAGAGAGAGAGAGAGAGAGAGAGAGAGAGAGAGAGAGAGAGAGAGAGAGAGAGAGAGAGAGAGAGAGAGAGAGAGAGAGAGAGAGAGAGAGAGATGAAACTTTATTGAAATGAAACTTTATTTTTCAAGGATAAATGATTAGGTACCTTCAATGACCTTTTTTCAATCATGTCTTTGCTAAGCTATGGCACGCACATAAAAACACATACACATAACTGTATATATAAAACGTTTACATAATAGTGAAAAGTACAGGCAACAATAATTCCATTTCAAATAATCAATGGTGACATTACACACACACACACACACACACACACACACACACACACACACACACACACACACACACACACACACACACACACACACACACACACACACTGATATATACCAATGGTTCAGTGCTGACGATCGGTATCGAGATCAAGTTTAGTAGCCTGGAATTGGAAACAACACTTAACTCATTCAGCCCCGCGCCCGTATTTCCCAAAATTTGGAGGCGTCATCTAACGACTATGCACCAGTTGCAGGAGAAGGATCGACCATGATAATTCAAGGGCAGTGCCAAGCTAATCTGGCACTACCTTGAATTATCACGGTCGACCCATCTCCTGCTGTAATACGTCAGTGCTGAATGGGTTAATGCAGATTCTTTCAACGTTTCGAGTGAACGGTGAGATAACGTCTGCGTTTGTCACTCTATTTGTGTCCATTATGTGTACATTTGTATGCAGATCCACTTGTATACAAGGGTACAGTTCATAACGTTTGATGGTATCTCACGCTGAAATCAATCCGTGGTCCAAACTACACTTGATTGCCAACCCCGCCATCTGCCTCCAGCGTCCTAAGCAGAACAACAACAACAACAACAACAACAACAACAATAAAAAACAATCAAACAACAACAACAACAACAACAACAAAAACCGAGCCACAAGCACCTCGACAAAATCGTCCAGCCCACCAGCTAGCTGAGTGCCCAAAGACCATCGGGCCGACGTCGGCCGCCGTTGGCCCGCGCACGGCTGTGCGCGGGCCAACGGCGGCCCACGTCGGTCCAATGGCCTTTTGCGCATTGGGTACCCAGCCAGCCGCACCAACAGTCAAAAGGAAAGAAACAAAGCACGACTGAAAGAAAGAAAGAAAAAGATAAACAGATAGAAAGACAGACAGACAGACAGAAAACCAGCCAGCCAGACGGACAGACAGACAAAAAGAAAGAAAGGAAGAAAACGAACGAACGAAAGCATCCAACTCAACCCCCCCCCCCCCCCGCCCCGCCACATCCCAACCAACTAATAACAAAACGCTTATTAGCAAATAGTTGCATTTTATCTCCCATATACTAAGAATATTCTATGAGCGCAATACTCTATCCAATATTAAGCACCTATCTGCTATTTTCCACACAACACATGTATAGGTCTGGGACTTATATAGAACATATAATTACTGTTTTCTGTTCAAACAGTGCCTGTTGTGAACTGATATCAATAAATGTGAATTCAACAGGATGTCAAACGTTCTCCTTGTGGTGCGTCAACATTTGTCTTTTATTGCAATTTGCAAGCTGTGCACGTAACAAAAAACAAAAAACACAAACAAAAACAAAAAAACAAAACAAAACAAAACAAAAAATCCCCAAAAACCCAAATCCCCTCTCCCCCAACCCCACCTTCCGAAAAAACAACAACAACAAAAAACAACAACAACAGCAACAACAAAATCAACCCAAAACAAAACAAAAACAAAACAGAAAAAACAACACCACCACCAGCAACAAAAACAAACAAACAAACAAATCAAATCAAATCCCACCCACCCAAAATTACAAACGCCAACAACAAAAAATAAAATAAAACAACAACAACAAAAACGAACAAACGAACAAACAAACAAAAACACATAAAAAAACATACAAAACAACAACAACAAAAAAGCAGCCACATCCAACAACCAAGCAAACAAAGAACTGAACCAAACAAGCATACAGTTCACAGCAAACTTCGGATATAACAAAATCGCCAGGATTGTTATGTTGCTTTATCCCAAGTTTGTTATAAGCGAAGTAATTTACATAGAAAGAGTTCTGTGGGAGCCGATATAAAAAAGATCGTAGTTATATATATATATATATATATATATATATATATATATATATATATATATATATATATATATATATATATATATATATAAGCTTGCATTGTGTCATCAGGACA
>BTPG01000001.1:139082255-139127255 GCA_036245525.1 Semisulcospira habei
CCAATATAAACTGCGAGACACATGCTATGCAAATCTAATTGGCAAAATATCAAATACTTTCCGAGTTTTATCTATAATTTTGGAATGTTGTTTCCTGAACATTAGTCCACAATGTGTTGTATAGAGTATACAAATATCTGCTGTTAACTCATTCAGCCCGACGGCCGTATTTCCCAAATTTTGGAGGCGTCATCTAATTTTGGATGCGTCCTCTAATGACTATGCACCAGTTGTAGGATATGGATCGACCATGATAATTCAAGGGCAGTGCCAGATTAGCTTGGCGCCGACAGGCGCCAAGCTAATCTGGCACTACCCTTAAATTATCATGGTCGGCCCATCGCCTGCTGTAGTGCGTCAGGGCTGAATGGGTTAAGGAGATACGTTGTGCATCTATGTCCATTCAATGAAGTTACAGGAGGTGAACTGTTGGATATTCGTGTCTTAACCCATTATCATACTGAGACCAAAAGCTTCAAATCTGTACACTGCCATATGCAAGCTACATTATAGTACTTACGGATAAGGATATAGACCTTAGTCTGCATTCGACGACATTCGGGACTTCATAAGTTAAAGCGCGCCGGATATATGCTGACGAGCAAAAAAACCAAAACCACCCCCCCCCCCCCAAAAAAAAAAAAAAAAAAAAAAAGAAAGAAAGGGAGATTAGTGTTTCCGGCGAATCCAAAAATGTCGCATTTCTATTGCTCGTCAGTATACTGTGACTATTTTACTTTGGAAAAATGAACTTTGTGTGAACCCAACTCTCAGTTTCCCGCCGCATAAACACCACAGCCACACGGCAACTACATAACTTGCATTGCCAAATTGGTGCGGTTTTTTTCCCATCAGAAAAATAGAGGGCTGGGGTCATCTAAAGTTTATTTTTTTCCCGTAAAAGTCGCAGCGTGGTCGGCGCGCTTTACAACTCTTTTGTCCCGCATTATTGACACCATTTACAAAGGAGATATTGCGAACTATTAACCCATTCAGCCCTGACGCATTACAGCAGGAGATGGGTCGACCATGATAATTCAAGGGTAGTGTCAGATTAGCTTGGCGCCTGTCGGCGCCAAGCTAATCTGGCACTACCCTTGAATTATCATGGTCGATCCATCTCCTGCAACAGGTGCATAGTCGTTAGATGACGCCTCCGAAATTGGGGAAATACGTGCGTCGGGCTGAATGAGTTAACCCTTTCTTGCATGTAGCGATCCACTCAATTATTTACACTAAAAGCAAATTACAGTAAACACATGGCACACACACACAAAACATCTAAAATCCTCGTAAGTACACAGACCTCGAGTATAATATGACAAAGTCGCATATTTCCATACACGTCTGGTAACATAGCGTAATATAACGTTATGGGCTGTGACTTTGGACTGTACAGCTCTAGACAGTAAGGTCCAAAATCACATAAATTGAAATTCAGTGTATATAATTAGTCAACTCAGCACACATATTTACAATTAAAAATGCTAAATGAATATGACACTGAACCGTCTGCGTTGAGTAACTTCGAGGGTACGCACCGCGGTAATGTAGTCCAATGAAGATCTGCGCTAAAAACATACCTTTTCCAAATCCATTACCCCACTGATTAATCATTGACTGCTGAGGATTCTGGTGTAGTTTTGCTGTGGTGCCTAGAAAGTGTGTGTGTGTGTGTGTGTGTGTGTGTGTGTGTGTGTGTGTGTGTGTGTGTGTGTGTGTGTGTGTGTGTGTGTGTGTGTGTGTGCGTGCGTGTAATATTGTGTACACGGTTTTCGTAATTGTATTTTTGAAATTTGTAAGGCGCCTAGAGCTCTACCTGTGGCGTCCTAGAAATTATTATTATTATTTTTATTTATTATATTATTATTTATCAGACCGACGCACCGAAGGCGCGGTGGTCTGACAATCAGCTTCAGCGGACTACATTCAAACCACGACGTAACCCGAGAAGCAACCAGACGGTTCAATGACATTGTCGTGCAGTCCGAAGTACGTACGATTTGCACGGCAGAAGTTGCCTCTAAGGTCAGGAGTAAACGTTAACGTGTTTCTAACATCAGAATAATGAACTATTCCGGAGTGCATAGGCAGTCACCGGAAGTTGGGTGCCTCAACATGGAGGACTGAAAACTACACAGTGGACGCGACTCCGATGTGTAGGCTGCTACGCCCAGTCGTCCAAACGCATGTGTGATTTTTGCCACCCGCAGAAATTGAAAGTTTACCAACGGTGCTGCTTCTAAGCAGCCAGAGACAGTTTCAGAATCTGTAGCAAGGAGGTTTCGACTTTCTCGCTGGAGTAAGTGATTAAAAAAATTGTGAGCACGGGGCTGCGTTGCAGATGATTGACTGGACACGGTAGGCCTAACTTATTTCATTGTATTAACCCATTCAGCCCTGACGCACTACAGCAGGGCGATGGATCGACCATGATAATTCAAGGGTGGTGCCAGATTAGCTTGGCGCCTGTCGGCGCCAAGCTAATCTGGCACCACCCTTGAATTATCATGGTCGAGTCATCACCCGCAACCGGTGCATAGTCGTTATATGACGCCTGCAGAATTTGGGAAATACGGACGTGGGGTTGAATGAGTTAAAGAATAAGTATTTTTGTGGTGGCTTCTTTCGCCAGTCAATACTGAGCTCACAAAACGCTGTCAACGATAAATCAATCTTTAAAACAAACTAAAGCATCATACGTCTGTGATTTTTCCCGTCTTGCTGCACGCGAGTAGTTTTCGAAACAGCGGTCGACACGCACAGTGGCGAGTTTAGAGCTGTCTCAGTTCAGAATTTCGATTGCGACGCATTTGTGTAGCATTTGCTCTTCACTTAACTAAATGTCCGCCGTTTGGTCTGTATGTAGTCCTTTTAATTATGATGTAATCTTCCGGGCATCTGCGTAGCTCATGCGTCATGATAGGTTTACGGATTAACCAGCTGTTTTGGGCATTGAACCTTCTGGCAATTTTTATGTGTTTGACCAATTACAGTGTCCGACAATGTACTGACTGCACGACAATGGTCATTTATCATCACTGCAAACATATTTCAAATTCAGAATGCTAAATTATTGGTCATTAAGCATCACTGCAAACACAATAAGGAATTATACAAGTTTAATTAACAGCAAGGCTACTGTATTATACACACACAAACAAACACATTTATTTTAATGATCGCTGTGTTTCCAAAATCATAATGCTTTAGCTTTGCGTTAGTGCTTAAGTTGACGTTATTCACACGAAATTAATTAGTTGAGACTTCAGCTGTTCAAGGATTCATTTTCTAAGAAAGAAGACCGCAGCATTTTAAGTGAAAAGGAAGCAACTCTCGATAACGTTATGACACTTAATGATTAAAGCATTGCGATTAAAATAATATATTGACTGCTTTGAGAAAAATACGTTATGGTTTGTTTCAACGTCGTGATTTTTCTTCTTCCTTAATCATCTATGGCTGAGGCAGCACTGTTTGTCTAGGTGATTCCTGCAGGAATCACCTGTACAAACAGTGCTGCCGACGACCAAAGTGATAAACGTGCAGTCATTTAAACATTTCTAACAAGTGATCATTCGAAGGACAGTTTCCACTGGATATTCATGAGTTGAAAGTCACAGCAAGCATCGCTTTGGTTATGTCTTGACTGATATAACTGACCTTATTTTGAGTTTCACGTCACTGCGGGTCACGACTCTGAGAGAGATATGTATCGCTTTTTAGAACAATTAAAGAAGAAAATAGCAAAAAATGACGTCGAAAGAATG
Organism: Semisulcospira habei; assembly: GCA_036245525.1. Classification (NCBI taxonomy): domain Eukaryota; kingdom Metazoa; phylum Mollusca; class Gastropoda; family Semisulcospiridae; genus Semisulcospira; species Semisulcospira habei. The sequence continues at coordinate 139,086,026 of BTPG01000001.1, forward strand.
TTGTGGGTTGCGGCGACCACAACAAACCTCGCTTTCACTCGACCACTATGAGTATATGAGTGTAGGCAATAGTAAACTAAAAGCCAGATAAAAGCTGCAGCCTCAGTACGCCTGCACTTAGCGGAATAGGTTACAACACAGACAGGTCTTTGGCTCCGAAGTAGAAAGGCCAGGTGGGCAGAAATTAGCAGGCTGCAAAAGGTCATTGCATGAGCCGACGCCATGCTTAGCTGGCCTGCGTACGGCCAGCTACGGATAACGTCGACCCGAGGTCTTCATTAAAAAAAAAGCACCACCACCATCACCACCACCAACGACAAAGAAACAACAAACTGCATTGTCCCACAAGGGGAATTTAGGCTGCCTTCTCCCGGGAAGACGTACCGCCGCAGTGCAGCGCCACCCCACCAACCTGCTTTTTCGATTACAAAATAATCAATTATTCGACTAATTTTTTGGGGGGAGGAAAACCGGAGTACCCAGAGATAAATCCGCGATGAGTGTCCATAATGCCTGGAATTTTATCATGGTGTAAAGTATCAAAGGTTAGCGCAGGAAAGAATCAATTCCACGCCACACATTCCCTGTGACATTGGTCACGACCAGCTATGTACTGGGTGTTTTATTTTCACCCTTACATTTATTAAGATTCAAGACCCTGACAGAAACTGAACGCAAATAAGGCAGTCTGTCTACCTGGGTCTCGAGTAACAAAGACAGAATATTATTAGACAAAGCACTCGCCCTGAGAGTGCAAGGACGCGTTTTGAGAGTTATTTCCCTTATTACCGTGCTGCGACGGCCGGCTGACCGAGCAAAGCAAAGCATGCGGGAGACTCGCAAAGCAATTTCTTTCTCAAACGCAACAAGTGAAGTTCTATCCGCATATCCAAGGAAGAAAAAAAGTAAACTAATCACTTTTAGCTCTTATTTTTGCATACACTTACGACTAGAGAATAATTGAATGGCGTACTGTACAGGATAAATGGTTTATCTGAGAAAGAAACATTATTTTTTAGTTAGGGGCGCCGGGCGATACGCAAGCATACGTCTCGCACGTGAGAAAGGTACATGAAAGATATGTGAACGGATAGCCGTTAAACATAATTTTAATTATCTTTGGGATTGAATCTGTAAATTTCTCCGTTCAGTTCTTCTCTGCATTTGACGCGCTTAGCAGTCACCTTTTAGGTCTGAAGTGGAAAACTGGTCTGACAGCAGTTAGACCCTCGACGATTTCTAAGAAATATTATCAGTTGAAAAGTGGTATACTACCATTTAGATCCAAAGAAATTATACGTCGTGAGCATTTTCTTTGAAACGTAGAAGTGATCCATCTGTACAAAGAATAGTTCTCTTCTCCATTTTTTTTCAACCTAATGTTGGACTTAATTAAGGTAGATCTAACCATTTGTGCCGCTTGTGCACAGCTAATATACCTTTAGAGGGGGAAACACGTTGCAGCCGGCCAGCCATGAAACCAATATAACACCAAATTCTCGACAACACCACCACTAACATCAACAACAACTCAACCAACAACAACAACATCGTCATCATCATCACCTCGAAATTAAATGGTGATGATCCTATACATAAAATGAAATCATCTGAATACAAGCACAAAATGAGCAACGGAAACTAACAACAAAATTGTGCTGGTCTGCGAGTTTGGACCTATCGACATACAGCCGTAAGATACAAAATTACACACCAGCACAGACAGTATTCAAAAACATAAGAACATGAATATTCAGGTCTTCAAGTAATCCAGACTCTAAGCATGCATAATGCTTCAAGTCATACCCTAAAAAATGTTTCCTGTTAGTGTTTACAGCAGGTTATACTGCACTAAACGTTTTTGTGTCGGTTTAACCCCTTCATTGCCGAAAGAAATGTGAACAATGATACACAGATGTGCAAGGGACATAGGTCCTCATCAGCACCCGCAACTGCGGGGGCTCTTGCTGTCGCCACCTTACATCAATGTTCCTGGGACAGCCTGGCCTGTGGGAACTGACCAAGAACTGGCAGTGAAGGGGTTAACTCAGCTGCAGTCTCCTTAACCCGTATCATACTGAGGCCAAAAGCTTCAAATGTGTACACTGCCATATGCAAGCTACACTATAGTACTTACAGATAAGGATATACACCAATGGCTTTAGTTCAAGGGTGGTGCCAGAATAGCTTGGCGTCTAGAGGCGCCAAGCTATTCTGGCACCACCCTTGAACTATTTCAGTCAAACTGATTTCACACACTGGTGTATTCCGAATGATAAGGGATAATCATAAATCACATTTGTAGAGCGCAGTTTTTCTTAGAAAAAGGGTCAAAGCGCTACAGCAAGCACACATACTCTAGGAACATACCATCAAACATATTTCACCACATCGCAAAAACAAATGTATGTAACTTAGAATACACCAACACTCGATGCCTATAGTGTACCCCCCCCCCCTCCTCAAACAATTACAATTACGAAAAGTGTACAGGGAAAAAGTATTAAGTACACTAACCATAAACACATAACTTATCGTCTGATATGTACAATATACAATTGAAGTACACATCAGGTATCAAAGACTACGTGCAGCACATACAAGAATGTGGAAACAAGATGAAGATTTCATCCCGAAATCTACCGTATTTTTTGAGCTACATGGTGTTTCTTTTAGGAACATTCACAGTTGTTCATATTTTTAAACTTATCCTTCTGATCCATTTCCCTCCTCGCTCCCACAGTCTCAGATCTGTCCAGCGCTGAGTAATTCCGCTTGGTATGTGTAGAAACTCTGATCAACACACACGCCAAAAACGTCATGTGCTTGCTCCGGAATGCGCTCCGACTAGCCCCATTTCAAAGTATACGGTATTTTCAATACAGTAGACAAAAAGCGGTTAAACCCAAACAAATCATCAAGTCACTGGTTGATCTGAGAGAGGCAATGAGTTGATTCGTCAATCCCGTTCATGACTTATGCATGAGGAAGGTTGGAGTGACAATAAACATAAATCGTGTGGTTTCATGCGACTGATGCCCAGTAAACCTGGAAAACCAACGATCTGCACTGAGACTTTACAATACAATGGATCTAAGCTGAAATCCCCTCTGTGCGAGATGCACGCGACAAGAAGTTACAATGGCAACCTTGCAGACAGTAGGCGTCACAGAAGCGTGGTAAAAAACAACAACAACAACAAAAATCAACTCACACACACACACACACACACACACACACACACACACACACACACACACACACACACACACACACACACACACACACCATATGGACACAAAACCCTCAGAGTGGGTTACCTACCATTTTATGTGAAAATGGGTTCCCATATTTCTATTTATTCTAGGGCTCTGGAGTTGATGCGAATGTTTAGAACTCACCTTATAACTAAGCTCTACAACTTAAAATAAAATAGACATTTTCTAGAAACAGCACCACTGGATGGAGAAAAAATGGGTTTCTCCCCCAAAAGTGGGTGCCTCTCACACAAAACTGGCATTACAGTGAAAATACCTCACTAAAGATACCTTTGGTTGAGTTTATTATTATGATTATTTGGGTGGGGTTGTGAGGGGGTTGGGGGGGGGGGGGGGGGGGGGGGGGGGGGGCGGGGGAGAGGTGTGTGGGGGGGGGGAGGGGGGTCATCACTTTTGGTTTATAGAGCTGCTCAATGCGCTCTTATGAATGAAAGATTTTCATTATCAATGAAATCAGTAGGTCATTTCAGAGGCGCGCACTGAGTTGCACGTCGAACCACTCACAAACACTCATTTGGAGTGCACCAGATGGATCCAGTTGGCCAAGTCCCACATTCCACACTATAGGACAGCTAAGACTGAAAAGCAATCGCGGCGTTTATGGCGCGGTACAAGGTTTAAAACTAAGAAAATGTTGTTTTTAGAAGCGTGTAGGGCAAAAGTTTTTATCAAAACTGTTTTAAAACCTCTTTTAACTCAACTTTTCTTAATGTTAAAAGTGTTTTATTGTACATTGCTTAACGTCCCGACAGCAACAAGGCTTTCTCAGGACGTGCCTGCACTGCTTGTGAAAAAACCCAAAACAACAACAACTAAACAGAACATTGAATGTATGTCGCCAGCCGGTCAAATACATTAAATAAACCTAACACATGGGGCATAAATAAAGCTAAGACCATTTAGCAACACACATCCAATATCAGGAGCTACAGGCAGTGCAGACAGTAGGGAGAGTTTTAAAAAGGCAAATACAGGTGAATGGACAAAGGGCCGACAGAAACACATGCCCCAGAATAGAGAGAAAAACCCACCCTGTGGGGCTGACCAGGGTGCCCCTGGGAAATAAAAAGTAGTTAACCCCACCCAAGTCCCCCAGGGCAGACCCGGGTGGGGTTAAAAGTGTTTTAATTTACAAGCGTGTCGTAACTGTTATGCATCTATTCCAACGTATAGTGCTGGATATTTTTCCCATCCTCGCCTTCTCTCTTAGCTCAACACTCGACTTTCCAGTCCTTCCCTCAAACACCCCCAACCGGGTCTGCCCTCAACACTAGACTTTCCAGTCCTTCCCTCAAACACCCCCAACCGGGTCTGCCCTGGGGGACTTGGGTGGGGTTGGCTACTTTTTAGTTCCCAGGGTCACCCTGGTCAGTCCCACAGGGTGGGTTTTTCTCTCTATTCCGGGGGCATGTGTTTCTGTCTACCCTTGTTCCATTCACCTTCATTTTTCTTTTTAAAACTCTCCCTACTGTCTGCGCTGCCTGTGGCTCTTGATATTGGATGTGTGTTGCTAAATGGTCTTAGCTTTATTTAGGCCCCATGTCGTAGGTTTTATTTAACGTATTGGACCGGCTGGTGACAAACATTCAATATTCTGTTTAGTTTTTGTCACTAGCAGTGCAGGCACGTCCTGAGAAAGTCTTGTTGCTGTTGGGACGTTAAGCAATGTACAATCAATCAACCTTCCCTCAAACGGACAGCATTCACACAAACAATACTTTACTATTACATCCGAAAATGGCCCATCCAAGCCTGCACTCTTTTAACTGCACTAAACGACTGACTGTAGCAGACGACGCATGTAACGACGCTGACTCTGTGACGTCATTTGCATTCAATCAATTTGTGCATACAATCCAAAAGAAGATGCGGCATTGATAACATCGACAAACCTACAAGTAAAGCAACAGGTTGAACCAAAAGGTCGGGCAGGACAAAAGACAACAGCAGCCTCACCCAAAGTCTATATGTCCTCTCTTACAATGCACACTCATACAATCACTTCACTTCATAGCAACCGGCGCACGAGAATACATATGCTAAGTCTCAAATTTAACACTAGACATGACTTCCGACAACATCACCCCGGAAGCATAACACAACTTTTTTTTTTTTTTTTTTTTTTTTTTTACAAAACAACAACACCCTCAAATAACAAACTTCATTTTGCAGCAACATAAACAATTTCCTCCCTCACACAAATACAATACCACCCCATCCCTCCCCCCCCACTCCCCCACTACCTTTCGTATCTCTCCGTTTCACTTCGGCTCACCGACGCAGTCAACCACCGATCAGGTATTAAGTTATTTATAGCTGAGAAGAGTGATGTCACACATACTCGCCCATTTTACAGGTTTGTGCAAACACACACACACTGCTGGGCAAGTTCAAACACACTACCACAGTGTATTTTAAGCACAAAAGTGTGTGTAATAACCTCAAAGTGGGAAAAACTGATTTTTTAAAATCTTTTATAACTTCTTAAAGCATGACAATGTCGAAACAACCCTCAGAAAAAATGGGTGTCAGACTTGGTCACCCAGAATTTTACACACACCCATTGTCCATAAGGATGGTAAAGACAGTCACCCATTTGAGGGGTTTTGTGCACACACACACACACACACACACACACACACACACACACACACACACACACACACACACACACACACACACACACACACACACACACACACACACACACACCAACAAACAAGACTGGTCAGTAAAAAAGCAAGACTGACTGGTCACATTATTTTGATATGCATTAGACTAACTGGTCAAAAACAAGAGACTGGTTGGTCAGATTATTTGATATGCACTAGACTAACTGGTTACAAAGCAAAAAAACAAAACTAAACAACACAACAAAAACAAAAAAACAACATTAAACAAACAAACAAACAAACAAACAACAACAACAAAACAAACAAAAAACAAACAAACAAAACAAAAACAAACAAACAAAAAACAACAACAAACAAACAAAACAACATTACAAAACTCTGGTTGCATAAGATTATTTTGATACACAATGCAGTGTATGTGCATTTGATGCACCGGTAAAAAGCAAGTCTTTAATTGGTCATACTATTTTGATATGATTTAAACTAGTAAACTTAATTTTTAAATGGCAAAACCTTTATGGCTCGATTATATCACAGATCCCAAACATTGATAAAGACTAAATTCTGTCCAAAAGATGACATTTTAAGCACATTTGTCGACCTCTTGTAACGTTTGACATTTCCGAGGGGTCATCCAAATTAGCATGCATAGAAAGGGCTTATCAAGTATCTTTGTACCAAGTTTCGGTTTAAAATTGAAAATAGTATTTGAGAGAAAACAATTTGTGTGAAAAAATCTCAATTTTCGACCTATTTCTGGACCTCCCGTGAGGGGTCGGTGGCATTATTATGCATTGAAAGGTTATACCATCAGGTATCTCTGTACCAAGTTTAGATTTGAAATTGACAATAGTATTTGAATAATAATTTTAAAAAAATGGGGGAAAATATCGCTATTTAAAAATGTAAACACTTATTTCCTGAACTTCTGTGACCCTTGATCTTTGCGAGGGATCAGTCAAATTAGTATGCATAGAAAGGGCTTACCATCAGGTATCTCTGTACTAAGTTTAGGTGTGAAGCTGACAATAGTATTCGAATTGTTTTGGGGTGAAAATATTCTATTTTGTTTACCTGTTTCTAGACCTCCAGTGACCTTGACCTTTGCGATGAGTCAGTCAAATTAGTATGCATGGAAAGGTCTTACCATCAGGTATTTCTGTACCATGTCTGGGTTTGAAGCATAAAATAGTATTTAAAATAAGGCAGTTCATGTCTGGACCTCCTGCGACACTGACCTTCAAGCATGTCACTGAAATTGATATGTTTTCATAGGTACACAAAGTACCCTTTGGCAAAATGTGAAGATTGTAGCTTGAATAGCTTCCGAGAAAATGCCAACGTTAAAGTCTTACCACGGCCGACGGACGGACGGCTGACCACTGGCCCATTACATAGACTCACCATACTATCGCACGTGAGCTAAATGGCCGCAGTGACCTTGGCTCTGACCACTGAGAGTTGGCCGCTGCTCATGAACAGACTTCAACACTATTAGAAAAAGAATTTCTTACATAATATTTTGCACTGACTGCGCCCTTCACTGGTAAAATATGAACAATGACATTGACCTCTAAGTTAAAAAATAAAATAAAAAGAAGAAAAAATGTTGGCGTAAATTCTGAAAATCTGACAAAAGTGTCCCTAGTGCCTTCCCAATAGAAACCCGCCACTCTTGATTGGACTGTATGCTGCGTATACCGTTACAGGACAAGCAAGTATCGTCTTCAGTGATAACATCACATGGTCGTTAGAGGCCATTTATGCTAAACGTTTTGAGTAGTTAATCTAAGCGATTAACTTTCTGTTGCACCGGAGTCTCTGTCAAATAATGCGGTATCCTCATTGCAGATACTCAAGGTCATCGTGCATTTTCGTATTTTGGTCCCATTACATAGAACGCCCCCCCCCCCCCCCCCCCCCAGCTGACGTGCGTCACTCATCATCTCTCTCCATTTTAAAATCCAAGCTTAAAACACACCTTTTCTGTGTTGCATATACTTAAAGACTATTTCGTCTGCCGGCTCATCATGTGTGCGTGTGCGTGTGCGTGTGTGTGTGTGCGTGTGTATGATGGTGTGTGTGTGTGTGTGTGTGTGTGTGTGTGTGTGTGTGTGTGTGTGTGTGTGTGTGTGTGTGTGTGTGTGTGTGTGTGAATTTTCTGCTCCTTGTAAATCAATGTATGTTTGTTGTTGTTTTTTTTTTTTGTTTGTGTTTGTTTTTTTGCAATTTGCTTTGTGTTTCATTACTGTGATTGTAAAGCGCCTAGAGCACCTTGGGTGATTATGCGCTCTACAAATCACCTTAATTATTATATTATTATTAGATAGCTTTTGGAGGTCAAGGTCATCGTGCACTATCCTTTGAACTGTTCCAAAAGAAAGACATGAAGTTCAAGCTATTTCTCAAGATACAATGTATGCGTATTTTTCAATGAAAATGCATTAATGAGCAAGATTTACTCGTTCCCGGCTGAAAATTGACTGTCAGATCAGTATTTGCCTTCAAAGTCCTCTCTGTCAGAGTTAAATTGCACAAGCCACTTGCAATCGGTGCCAGACGTAACACAAGTACCATATCAAACAACTTCCAAATTTGTTTGGATTTTGACGGGGCTGTCAAAGTTTCACTCTTTTAAAAATGTAGAAATAAATTTATCATCTCAGAGAGTCCACGGGTTTCAAGCACAGCTGTTTACATCACTTTTTCAATGACGTCACACATTGGCATGGCTGAAGATACCAGCTCCATATTGTGCACGAATAAAGGGCAAAGCCGGACATTTATTTTGATATTAATTGCATTTATGCGACTTAAGTAGTTTACATATGGTGGCCCAACTATCATTACTTTCTGATCATACCTCGTATTAATTATACACAGCTGGATCCACCCTTATCAGCGTTTTGTCAGGTGGCATTTCAGAGGTCCGCTAATTGACCACCCAAACTAATTAGGTATGCACGGCGGAAATTCAATGGACCATCGAACGTTTGCAGGAAAATATCTGTTGGAATTTAGTGGACTACTGACAGAAAGTCCGCTAAAAATATGCGGGGACCCGGCGGCGGCTCGGTGGAATGTGAGTACCACTGAAATTTTCAGCGGCCCTTGACGTTTAACGTGGGCGCGGGCTCACACCATTGCGAACTGGCCGCCGTCAACCTGAGGACATCTTGTTTAACTCATTGAGCCCTACGCACGTATTTCCCAAATTTTGGAGGCGTCATCTAACGACTATGCACCTGTTGCAGGAGATGGATTGACCATGATAATTCAAGGGTAGTGCCAGATTAGCTTGGCGCCTGTCGGCGCCAAGCTAATCTGGCACTACCCTTTAATTATCATGGTCGATCCATCTCCTGCTGTAGTGCGTCAGGGCTGAATGGGTTAATGTGCAGTAGTTCGTGACCGGTCGACATTTCATTGCGTTGGTGGTGAATCAAAAAGCAAAGATGTCTTAAAAAGGCGGTGTGTGTTTTCTGGTGGGTCAATCCACACGAGCAGTGAAGTGGTACGAGACATTCCATAGGGCCACAAGTAAGCGCCATCTCCATTACCCCCCATGCCGATCACCACAGGTCTCTCCAGACCTGACGCCAGCTCCCAGCTCGTCATGATGACCTCGTTCTCTTCAGCCAGGGCCAGGGCGCGGAATCCACTTCCAGTATCCCCTTTTGTGACCACGCGGACTGGCACCCCTTTGCCTCGGAGACCGACCACAAAGCCCTGGTCTTCTCTCGGGTCATGGCACAAGATCAGCACATGCCAGCACTTTAGGTCTCCGTTTCCTTGGAAAGAATAATAGAAAGACAGTAGAGCGAGAGAGAGGAGAATAGAGATTTTTTAAACCGCCCTTATTAATTGTCTTAAGTTGACTCTAATTAATTAACCAATTAGGAACATCATCCCCACCCACTCCCTGCATTCCTAAGTACATTAGTCCCTCTTCAACACTCACCCCCTTGCCACTATCACTCCCACGGTAAACACTAGACATCGCCTACGCATAACATTCCATTCATAAATTAAACCTACTTCCTTTCGTCAGAAGCGCTCATGTGTGTTGCAGCAATTCCAAAGGCCCGCATGTCTGTACGGTGGCCTACATTTCTTTTCAAACCGCGTGCAAAGCGAGACTGTCTTTCATTTCGAGTCAGGGCCTTCAGAAATTTGTCAATGCATACAAGGTCGGGCGTAGGTAGGTCATCTTGACTTCACAACAAGTAACTTACAGGCATCTAATAATAAATTACATTAAGTTTCCTTCAACTTCAAAGTTACCTTGTAACTGACTTACAAAAAGTAACTTTACTCAAGTTCTTATAAGAACTTATCTCAAGTGATTAGGTTACTTGGTCTTTTTTTATTTATTAAGATACATAAACAAAAAATATTATAAAAAAATTAGTCTAGTGGGTAAACATCAAATGCCTGTTTCTGGTACAGATTTACTCAAGCGTTATTTACAGCTGGGTTGGGTAGTCATCCTTTCAAACGGGTGGGCCCATTTTAACTCTAATTTCAGTAGGTGTGCGTGGGCACACGCTGTACTTTTCCCTTAATCTGACCTGATTTCTTTGGTCTTCTCTGCACTGATTTCCATCTCATACGCAATGGCTGTACTGTCCAGCGTTTCCAACAGCTGAGCTAGCTCCTTCTCTGTTTCTGCAATTAAGGCCATCAATGCCGTCCGCAAAGCGCAAGTTTGTGATTGTTCTGCCTCCAATACTGACAGTTCCTTCATGATCTTTCAGAGCGTCTGTCATGATTCTTTCCAGGAAGATGTTGAAAAGAGTAGGTGAGAGCAAGCAGCCTTGTCTGACTCCGACTGTAGTCCTAAACCAGTTTCCTAGTTTGCCTTTGAAGCAGACTGCGCTAGTGGCCTTTTTGTAAAGGTTTGCTATGACTTTGATCAGGTTGGCATTGATGTTGTATAGCTTCATGGTGGACCAAAGGGCTGCATGCCACACTCTGTCAAACGCTTTCTTAAAATCCACAAAGACATGATAGAGGTCTTGCTGGTGCTGGAGGTACCTCTCACATAGAACTCTCAGGTTGAAGATCTGCTCAGTTGTGCTGCGCCCTGGTCTGAAGCCTGCCTGTTCCTCAGCTATGATTTCCTCTGCCTGTGGCTTCAGCCTGTTCAGTAGGATCTTTAACATGATTTTGCTTGGGTGGCATATAAGACTGATCGTGCGATAATTCTGGCATTGCTGCAAGTTGCCTTTTTTGGGGAGAGTTATTATAAGTGATTGGGTCCATGATGTGGGCCAATCCCCTGACTGCCAGATCTTATTGCAGATTGTTAGTAAGGCGCTTATCATGTCTTCTCCCCCTTCTTGGACTAGCTCTGCAGGGATGTTGTCTGCTCCTGCTGCCTTCCCTTTTTTCAGCGACTTCACTGCAGCCTCTACTTCTTCTCGGAGGATGGGATAGTTGCCATTGTTGGTCACGGGTGGGTCGACAAGTATGCCTGGGTCCACTGTAGCTCAGTGGTTGTACAAATCTGAGCAGTACTCTGTCCATCTCTTCAGTATGTCTTGGTATTCCGTAAGACAGTTCCCTTCACTATCTTGAATGATTGAGGAGCGTCCTTGTTTTACACTGGTCAGGTCTTTCACCAGCTAGTATGTTTTTTTTGCTATTAATTTTGTTCATATTTTCTTCTACGTGTTTACACTGATTTTCAATCCACTTATTCTTTGCTTTTTCATGTTTTTCTTGATATCCTGGTTAATTTTCCTGTTTTGTTTAGCTCCTTCTATCTCTGATTTCTTTTTCTTTAATTCTCGACGCTGGTCATATAGAACAAAGATGTCAGCTGTAACCCAAGGTTTCTTTGCTTGTCGGTGTTTGCCAAGGATCTCACTGGCTGTTTGGGTTACAGCAGTGTTAAATGTGTTGATCAGTGTGTCCACGTCCGTGTCTTCTGCACCTAGCAGTAGCAGTGGCGCGAATTTTCCTCCTATCTTTGCCTGGAAGGCTTCCGCTACCTCTGGGTCTTTCACATTCTCGAGGTCAAACTTGATTCTGGTGGGACCCTGCTTGTTGACCTTCTTTAGGCAGAGTCGGAAGGTCGTCATCACTAAGTCATTGTCGCTTCCAATGTCTGCTCCTGGAAAACTTCTTGTCTTGGCAATGTTCACACTGGTTTGGAAGCTTCTCTTCACCATGATTTAGTCGAGGTTTTATGCTAAACGGAAACAGCCTAACAAGGTAAGTGCATGAATTTTGTTTTACTTTTAAAATTATTTAATAAAATGATTCAGGACGAACTTCCTTTTTTGAGTGATATCTGCTCTGTAGAAAACAGAGATTTAGACTCTAAAAATCGTCTCCACGTTGCTTTTTTCCAAGGAGATCATGGCAGTTTTACACACCAAGAGAGAAAATTACAACAGTCTCATAATACAACCAAGCGGACAAAACTATCTATTGCCGTCTCTCGCAAGATACATATAAATGGGCATTTACAGATAGTAAATGGAAGTTCAGATGGATGGATGGTGACCTGATGCCACAGGAACTTGCTGATGAATTGCGGGACGTGTCAGAAAGAACAGAAGTGGTTGGGTCCCTGGAAGAAGTTCCAAAAGTGCTAACTCACACATCTATTGTATTTACTGATTGTTACGTGGTGGTCGTAGTCGTAGTATGATACAATCGCACCAGACGCATGCACGTATGGTTCTTGTAAAGAAACTTCACTCAGTTGCAACTCGTCACACGTGGCCCAAGGTTGCAGACCACACTGGAGTAACAGATCCGATAATATCTTATTGCAGCGACGCGATCTCCGCACAATGCATCCACAAATGCACCAACACTAATACACTGTCTCCTCTACAATGCATCAACACTTTGACATACTGCGTCTCTCATACAATGTACACACATATTTCCTAACACCGTCTTTTATACTATTACAGATTTGCAGAACAGTCCAGCAAATTCTCAGAACACAACTAATCAGAAAAGAAAACGTAACCAAAACGTAATAATATTTATTAAAAAGAATACCCTAGAATGAACTACAGCTTTCGGCTAAAATCTAGGGGTATGATTCGATACAATGTTACAAAATGTGCCTGCGCGGAGGAAACCATCAAATGGTTCAACGGGCAGAGAGGCGGACCCAGTTAAGCGCTGTGGAGCGCTGTAAGGGCACAGTGAGACACAAGGGACACTGATGGCCATCCACTGCATCCCTACCTATCTCCAGTCGTCTCGACTACGTCTTGCCATTAGACCAGATAGGCCTGGACGAGAGAGTGAGGCTGACGATTTGCGCAACTCTCCCTCACTTAAACCCTAATCTCGCGCAAGTCACGACATCCCTCCCCCACCCGCACCTCAAGTCCTGTGGCGACGGGCGAGCGGCGAAGCAGCAGGTGTGGATGCCTGGGAGCTGTAGCCGCGGACCTACACACAGGCGGCTCAGGCCATAGGGTCGCTTTCCGTTGGGACCGAAGCAGCAGCGGAATTCGGCAGCCACCTGAGCGACAGAACAACCCTGTTTAGGACCACACTGTTTCCCTCCACAGCACGAGGAAGGGGCTAGAAAAGGTACCCTAAACATTACCTGCTTCACATCACCCTGGCCAGCATACCGCGGCTGGCGGGGATCCCTCTATTGCCGTCGAAACAAAAAAAAACTGTAAACAAAATGTGCCACGCTCAATATTGGATCTTGGAACTTGCAAACTCTCCTGGACATCGCCAAGGCCGACAGACCTGAAAGAAGAACTGCCCTGGTGGCAGAGAATCGGAGCGCTACAAGATTGACATTGCAGCCCTTTCCGAAACGAACTTATTCAATGAAGGTCAAGTTACAGAAGCAGGTGGCGGCTATACATTCTTCTGGAGCGAGCGCAACGCCGATCATCGTCGCGACGCTGGAGTGGGCTTTGCCATCAAGAACCACTTGGTCCGCAAGCTCTCCAGTCTCCAAAGGGGCCTCAACGCCCGTCTGCAGCTCCCCCTGAGAGGCAAGCGCAGTATCACGCTGATCAGTGCCTACGCCCCCACCATGACCAATTCAGAGGAAGCCAAAGATAAGTTCTATGAAGAACTTGACTCTCTCATCTCAGCTGTACCAAAGTCAGACAAGCTACTTGTACTTGGAGACTTCAATGCCCGAGCTGGAAGGGATTACGAAGCCTGGGACGGTGTCATCGGTCATCATGGAGTAGACAAGTGCAACAGCAATGGTGTGCGTTTGCTGAAAACCTGTGCCATGCATGATCTTCTCATCAATAACACAGTCTTCGCCTACCAAACCGTAACAAGACGTCGTGGATGCATCCCCGCTCAAAGCACTGGCATCTTATCGACTACGTCATCACCAGGAGATGTGACAGGCGTGACGTCAGAATGACCAAGGCCATGTGTGGCGCTGACTGCTGGACGGACCACCGACTGATTGTGATCAAGCTCAGCATGTGCGTACGGTCCAAACGACGACCACAATCTCGGAAAATAACAAAAAGACTTGACGTGGGCAAGCTGAAGACTAGCTCTACTGAAGACCGTCTTGCTGAAGTTATGGAATCCAAGCTTGCGGACATCCACCTCAGCGGCAATGCCGAAGGTGACTGGGCCACGTTCAGAGTCACCATCCATGCTGTGTCTTCTGAGGTTATCGGGACCACTTCAAGGAAAGGCATGACTGGTTCGACGATAACGATGAGGAAATAAAAGCCCTCCTCCACGAAAAGCACAGGCTACACAGAGCCCACCAGAATGATCCTTCCTCCGTCTCCAAAAAGGCAGCCTTCACGAGCACCCGCAGAACTGTTCAAGCCAAGCTCAGAAAGTTGCAAGACTCGTGGCTCAATCAGAAGGCAGATGAACTCCAGAGTTATGCGGAAAATCACGACTTCAAGAGATTTGTTGATGCTCTCAAGACGCACTACGGCCCTCTTTCTTCTAGGACCTTCCCCGTCTTGAGCTCTGATGGTAAAACACTCATAAATGACAAGGCCAAGATCCTGGACAGATGGGCAGAACATTTTGAAGCTGTGCTGAACAGACAGTCCAGAACAAACGATGAATCGATTGAGCGCCTCGATTAAGTAGACTTAAATCTAGAGCTGAACTATCCTCCCCTCGAAAGTGAAGTGCAAAAAGCTGTTGACCAGCAGTCAAGTGGCAAAGCTCCTGGAGCTGATGCCATTCTAGCAGAGATCTACACGACTGGTGGATCGGTGGTCATTGGTAAACTGACTGAACTCTTCACGACGTTCTGGAACTAGGGCGAGATCCCCCAAGAGCTCAAAGACGCGTCCATCATTCACCTATACAAGAGGAAAGGTAACCGTCAGGTGTGTGACAACCACAGATGCATCTCACTACTCTCCATAGCTGGCTAAATCTTCGCTAGAGTCCTGCTGAACCGGTTAAATGCCCACCTATAGAATAACCATCTTCCAGAGTGCCAGTGTGGTTTCCAGAAGGGAAGAAGAACTGTAGACATGATATTTGCCGCTCGCCAACTCAAGGAAAAGTGCCAGGAACAGAACAGCCAGCTGTACACAACGTTCATCGACCTCACCAAGGCCTTCGACACCGTAAGCCGAGAGGGCCTCTGGAAGATGATGGCGAAGTTTGGTTGCCCTAACAAGTTTATCACCATGGTCAGGCAGTTTCACGATGGTATGACGGCCCAAGTCCTTGACGACGGCGACTCCTCCGAAGCTTTCCCTGTCTCAAATGGGGTCAAGCAGGGCTGTATTTTAGCTCCCACCCTCTTCAGCATGATGTTTTCTGTCATGTTGATTGATGCTCTTAGGGATAGCCATCAGGGAATCCGTATCAAGTACAGAACTGACGGGAAGCTGTTTAACCTGCGCAGACTTCAGGCCATAACAAAACTTAAGAAAACTGTGCTGAGAGACTTTTTTTTTGCTGACGAATGCGCTCTTAATGCAGGCTCCGAGCCGGAGATGCAAGCCAGCATGGTCCAGTTCTCCTCAGCATGCGACAACTTCGGCCTAACCATCAACACCAAGAAGACCGAGATCCTGCACCAGCCAGCACCAGACCAAACCTATGTTGAGCCCTCCATCTCAGTGAGTGGACAAAAGCTCCAGGCAGTTGACGAGTTCACATACCTCGGCAGCACCCTCTCCAGGGCAGTCCACATTGACGACGAAATAAACTGCAGGATTGCAAAAGCCAGTGCCAACTTTGGGAGGCTGCGGGAGACTGTCTGGGAGCGCAGGGGAAACAGTCTGGAGACGAAACTCAAGGTATACCGTGCAGCTATTTTACCCACCCTGTTGTACGCTTGCGAAACCTGGACTGTGTACAGGAGGCACGCACGCAGACTGAATCACTTTCACCTAACATGCCTACGCAATATCCAGAAGATAAGGTGGCAGGCCAAGACCCCAGATACTGAAGTGCTCCTTTCTGCGGGTGTGCCTTCTGTCCACACCATGCTGATGATGCATCAAGTCAGATGGGCGGACTACGTTGTAAGGATGCCAGAAGAACGCATCCCCAAGCAGCTGCTCTTCGGTGAACTGTCCTCAGGCAAGCGTTGTCATGGCGGCCAGCGCAAGCGTTTCAAAGACACTCTCAAGGTTTCCCTGAAAGCCCTTGAGATAGATACCAATTCATGAGAGAAATCAGCCTTGGATCGCACCTCATGGCGCAGCCTTATCAACAAGGGATCCACAAGCGCTGAGGATAGACGCACAGCCGAAGCAGAGAGAAAGCACCTCCAGAGAAAAGGATGAGTGGCAAGCACCTTCAATGCTGCACCATCTTACGTGTGTCCCACCTGTGGGAAGCACATCCGTGCCCGGATTGGCCTCACCAGCCATCTCCGGACACATCAATATTAGACACAACGTGGACGCACATCACAAAATGTTCCCAACAACTTTGACGTCATATATGAGGTCACTAGAATAATCGCGCTGTCACCACACGTTTTTTTTGTCCCCTATTTTTGCAGGGGAGTTAAATTTAGAGGAATGAAAGGGATTAGTTAGTCACCTGACGTAAGGATAGTTTAGGTGAGTTATTTGGCCTTTACACGGGTGCTTGTTGCTGTGCGAGAATGCGAAGGACGGTATGTGACGCACGTGATCGCTCAGCCTGCGCGATCGGGTGCTTTAGAATGTTTCACGTGTTTTAACATCAAACATTTAACTGAGCGCATTTTTGCTAAACCGTACGATATCCAAATTGTTAGTCAGTCGCTTTCCCCCCTCCCAGCTTCTCTCTACCGGGACGGCCTTCCAAAACTTCTGCCCTTCATTACCGACATCATCAACACATCTCTTGAGAACGGTTCTGTCCCTGATATCTTCAAGTCCGCCATCGTCCGTCCTCTCCTAAAAAAACACAACCTCGACCCAAACGAACTCAAAAACTATCGCCCAGTCTCCAATCTCTCTTTCCTGTCCAAGCTTCTTGAGAAGGTTGTTCTCAACCAGCTCAACCTCCACCTTGCCGACAACAACCTCCTCAGTCCATTCCAGTCTGCCTATCGCAAACACCACAGCACTGAAACAGCCCTTCTACACATCTTAAACGACCTGCTTCTCTCCACCGACAGGCAACATCTCCCTTCTTACGCTACTCGACCTTTCTGCCGCCTTCGACACCATAGACCACTCTATCCTCCTCCACCGCCTTCGTCACTCCTTTGGCATCACTGACTCTGCTCACTCCTGGTTTCTCTCCTACCTCTCTGACAGACAGCAGTCCGTCACCATTGACGGCGTCTCCTCCAACCCAGTCACGCTCTCCTGCGGAGTACCACAGGGGTCCGTCCTGGGCCCGGTCCTTTTTACACTCTACACCTCCCCCCTGTCCAACATCATACAGTCTCACTACATACGCCACCACCTCTACGCTGACGACTCACAACTACTAGACAAAGACAAACTCGACAACACTCAGTCACTACTGACTCGCACGGCTGACTGCTATGAAGACGTGAAAAACTGGATGACAGCAAACAAGCTTAAACTGAACGACGACAAAACGGAAGCCATGCTGGTAAGCACTCGCCAGAAACTTTCCCCGCTCCCTCCCTCTCTCCACCTTCAACTCGACAGCACCCATATCTCCCTCAGTGACTCGGCCAAAAACCTTGGCGTTATTCTTGATTCCTCTCTTACCATGACCAGCTTCGTCTCCGCCACTGCCCAGGCATGCTACTTTCACCTCCGCCGCATCAGTCAGATCAGAAAATACCTCACCACCGAAGCTGCCACCAAACTTGCTGTCTCTCTCATCCTATCTCGCATCGACTACTGCAACTCTCTCCTTTCCGGCCTCCCTCACTCCACCACTTTCACTCTCCAGCGCGTCCAGAACAATGCTGCCCGCCTCGTCCTCAGAAAGAAGAAATCCGACCACATCACACCCCTGCTCAAACTCCTTCACTGGCTTCCCATCCAACAACTTATCCAATACAAGATTCTGTCTCTCTGCTACAAATCCCTGAACAACTGCGCTCCTGCCTATCTCTCCAACTTACTTCACCTCTACACTCCTTTCTGCTCCCTCCGCTCCGCCTTCGACCCTCTCCGTCTCCACATCCCCCGCACCAAACTCAGCACTTTCGGCCCCCGCGCCTTCTGAGTTTATGGTCCATCCACCTGGAACACTCTCCCACTCTCTCTCCGTCAGAAAGACTCTCTCTCCTCCTTTCAGTCCGCCCTCAAAAATCACCTCTTTCAACAGTTCTAGCACTATATCACCACACTCCCCACAAAAGCAGACTGTCGCAATATATTTCAGCATTTGTTGTACGTGAGTCGTTGTCTAAAGCGTGCGCATGCGTGCGCGAGTTGTGAGTGCGCGCTTAGAGTTAGAATTATTATAAGATAAGCACATTATAAATACCGTAATTATTATTATTTCCAACAGTCTCCTAGGGAGGTCTTTCAAGCGTGGTTCACCATTAGCTGAAGTCCTCAAAGCAGCTGTGTCGTTCTTTTGTAACGATCCTGCAATACAGCTCTGGTCGCTCCAGGGTTGGTGCCCTGAGAGGAGAAAGAAAAGCTGCGACGACTTTACCCTTGGCTTGTATTGTCTTTGTTTGTCTTCGTCCCGGCCGGGGCGTCTTCACGGATGACAGTGCGCACACGCAACAATTCTTTAGTGGCCGTATGCTCGGGTGGGGGAGGGGGGGGGGGTAGGGGTGTGTGTGAGGGGGGGGGAGGTGTGTGTGTGTGTGTGTGTGTGTGTGTGTGTGTGTGTGTGGGTCTGTGTTTGCTTGTTCTGCTATATTATTAGTTTACGCAGTGATTATCCGGGGGCAAGTGTAGAATGTAGAAATGTCATTCATTTGATAACATCTAGTGTCGGAGTGTAAATTTGGAAGGGAAATGAAATGAAATGAAATGAAACTTTATTTCTCAACGGATAAAGTAATTAGCACGTGTGCCATTTTTCATACTTGCCGTTGCTACTCTACAAACACAGGATAATAATTGTAATACTAATAGTACCAAATTACACAAAGAAAAATGAGAAAACATTAAACATGAAGAGACATTAAACAAAATTCATTCATTTATTCGGTCATACAAAAAACAAACGAAAAATAAAAAGTACACGCAACGCGCGCACGTTAACGCGCGCACACTGACACATACACGCTCGCGCGCACACACAGACACGCGCTAATGATAACTTGACCTATATACGAAGCAAATCATTTGGATCATAGTGAAAATTCACTTCAGACAGCAAAATTATTTGGATTATAATAGAAAGTTGAATTATGTAATTAGGCGATTATTATTAGTATGGACAAACCATACGGCAGCATGCACTGATTATACGATAAGCACATGTTTGATACGAATACTTGTGGTAGATTATGTATCAGCAGACAAGTACTTGAGGAGGCATTCCTTGAAAGAGGAGAGGGAGCTAGCGTGTGTTATACATGTTGGCAGTGTGTTCCAGAAAGATGCACCTGAGAAAGATACACTGGTTTTAAATAGATCTATCCTGGGGCGAGGTGTAATAAAGTTTCGTCTTGAAGTAGAATAACCTGAACTTGCCTTGGTAAAGAGCTTACAAAGATATTTTGGGTGAATCTCATTCCAGATTTTATACATAACCACACCCTTGTTTAAGAGGTGATGCTTGCTAAGAGGTAGCATTTTCAGTTTTTCAAGTCTTTCATCAGTTGTTAGGGCTGAATCAGGCAGGATATGTTTCGCTGCTCTCCGATGCAGGGAGTTAAGCCTCTTTAAGTGTATGTCACCGCTGCCATCCCATATCGTGGACGCATAATCGATGTGGGATTTGACAGAGAGAGAGAGAGAGAGAGAGAGAGAGCTGGTACCAAGTTTGGAATTAGCGTCCATAGGCCTTAAGGTCGTACGAGAGAGAGAGAGAGCTGGTACCAAGTTTGGAATTAGCGTCCATAGGGAGTCATATGGTGACGTGTAAATATGCATTTTGTTGAGTTTGAATTTATTATTGTTGTTGGAGAGAGTTTAAGGAATATAGAAGACGGCAATTGAAATTGCGGGAAGGGTGATGTGATTACTTTGTTTCTTTTTGTTAGTTATTCATATGTGTATTTTTGCACTTGTGTTTTAGTGCATCCAACGGTCTAAACATCCCAAAACATAAAGAACTAGCTGGCTAAGTCCGCCACCGTACTGTGCGGAAGGCCTGGGTTGTGAGAGTGGAGGCTGGCTGTGTCACTCCGCCTTGCCATTTAGCCAGATACCTGAGCGCTGTTGCGAGCGTCGTGGCACGCCCCGTGTTTAGCCCCGGTCCGTGGCGCAGCGGTAAAAGCGCCTGCTACCAACGCAAGAGGTTCGAGGTTCGATACCCGGTTCCGGCGTCGGACTTTTCTCCTCTAGTAAGTGTCACCATTAATTCGGGCGGACCGTCGGGAGTTCTTTCTCCGGGTACTCCGGCTCTTTCCTCCCTCACGAATTTGGTATTATTTTCAGTCCAATTAATCAAATTTCAAAATTATTAAAAAAAGTGATTTAAATTCCCAAAACATTCAGTAGCTCGCTTGTGCTTGCCCTTAGCACCACGTGAATGTTCTGTGTTTATGTACAGTGTGTGAGGGAATGTGAGTGATTCACGTGAGCGTGCTTGTTGGGTTCAGTTCGCGGCTATGTCCAGCGCATTGAGTTATATTATAAATATGAGAAATGCTCCATATAAATACTATGTATTATTAATATTATTATTATTATTATTATTATTATTTAGCCAGGTTGGGTCGTCCCATTTTGTAGTTTCTAACTTATTTAAGTAAAGTTTTGTTTATTTGTAAACTTGTAAAGGACTTTGTGAGATTGATTTTGTCTCCTCGTAGTGACAATGTTGTGAGAGGAGCTTTGTCGCAGTGACAGGAAGATTTTGAAATATTGTATTATTTAAAAGCAGACATGTGTTACGAAAGCTTATCACGGAAGCAAGAGCATTAAGCTGAGCTGAGCTTGACGGTTGTGCTTCCGGCGAGAAGGTCCAGTGATTTGTGAACTATAGTGAGGTTGCTCAACTTTCATTTGTGCTTTATTAAGTTTTTCTTTCATTATATATTTGATATTGTGTATTTTAAAATTTTGTGTTGTTTAAAGGAGCCATGTGCTATGAAAGTCTTTATTGCGGAAGCGAAAGCATTAATTTAGTTTGAACTTGTCGTTCGTGCTCCCGCTGAGGAGATTCAGTAGTTGGTGAATTATATTAGTTTTCTTAAACTTTTGTATTGCATTAGGGATATTTGTTTTATTATTATATTGGTTGTTATTGTGTATTGTGTATGTCGGATATCTATGCTGGGGAGTTTGGTTGGTTGGTTGGTTGTACATTTATTAACGTCCCGACAGCAACAAGGCTTTCTCAGGACGTGCCTGCACTGCTTGTGAAAAAACCCACCCACAACTAAACAGCATATTGAATCTATGTCGTCAGCCGGTCTAATAGCTGGGGAGTTTGGACGGGTGTGAATGTGATGTGTGAGTGCATGGTTAGGATTGAGTGAGAATATTTGTATTGTGAGTTTTGTAAGTAATAAACGTTCCTCTGGTGTTTGTGTTAGTGTGGGGTGGTTGTTTTTGAGTGGTAGCGCTCATAGTTCGCGCACCCGGAAGTGGAGTCGTGACATTTTGGTGGCAGCGGTGGGATCGAAATTGCTAGGAGGGGGGAGGGGGGGGGGAGTTGGTGGATCGAAATTGGTAGGTTAGGTTAGTACCCAGAGGTTAGTGTTTTGTTTCTTCATTGTGAGTGTCGAGTGAGTGACTAGGCGGGCGGTTGGTCGGGAGTGAGGGAGTATTGCTCTAGGGCTCATACCCCGAGCAGTGCGAAACGGGGGGTTGTTGCGTGTACAAGGTCTGGGCAACAGGGGACCCTCCGGCTCCGTTTTGTTTTTGGCGTTCATTTGATAGTCTTGTCTTAAGTGTTGCGTGTTGGGTGTTTTTGTTGTCGTTCAGCTTTCGTTTTCTCCTTGAGTGGCAGGATATCGTCTCCGGGCACAATGCTGACCAGAGCCGGCGATAGTAGGGCTGTGAAGGAACAGGCACAGGGGCTGAGGCATCGCCCGACTCGATGACTGCTGGAACCACCCAGTCGCGTCAGACTAGAGCGGCAGTCACAGTGAGTACGCCTTCCTTTCCAAACCCTCGCTTGGCGGCATTGTTATTCCCGGTAGAGGCTAAAGGTTCAGTAGGACTAGGCGTTTCTGATCCTTATGTCAGATACAGAGAGTTGGGGATAAGCATGAGATTGACGGACGCAGTGTTAGTCAACTTTGTGATGGAGTTTGTTAATAAAGATCAGGAGTCTGTTAGGAAAAACCAGGAGATAAGGTTTCTAGGGGGAAATTCGAAGCTGCACGGAATGAACTAGATGGCTAAGTCCGCTAAGAGAGGGGAGTTGTGGGTGTTTTTCGACAATTTATATCTATCCCCAAATTCCAGGATTTTTGGACCACATATTACCACACCTTTACTCCGCCCGTTTTTTTCAGCGCCTCGGCATGCTTATCTAAATTATCGTCCGCTACTGAACATGCCGCCACTGCATTATTATTTGAACAGTCACCATTTTATGTACCTCTCAACAGAGTAATACCAACAGGGGGTTAACACCTGAGCTAATTAATCCATCGGTTATGTAAACATTTACACACTAAAATGCAGTTAATCAGCGCGGACCATTTGCGTAGCTTATGTGTGGTGTATTTCGGGAATTTCCGATTTGGTTATAACCAAAACAGTAGTTCCCTTCCCTTAGAAATCTATTTGTAGCGGCTTACGGCTTTTGCCGCTCCAGTTTCTGAGAAAAGAAAAACATAATTACTCACTTATCTATAACAATCAACTAAACAAGGTTAATCTGACTGCTAACGATGTACAGCTCAATCGGTTATATGATTAGTTAGCGCCACAGACCTGTAAATCGATCAATACAGAACCGGTCGCCGGAAAAGACCCATTGCACAACTTCCTGTATTGATCTGCTTATATTTAAGTAGGTAAAAATAACTACATTATCTTGGGCCGAGACTGGCCTGGTGCTTTCGGCTCCGTCACGCATGTACCGAGTAGACCTTGGGCCAGTTTACTAGGTACGTGTGTGGCGTCGCGGTTCGAATCACCTCGAAATCTCAGAAATTTTCGTTTCGATAAATGTCTGAGCTGTGAGATTTCCACTGGGGTGTGACGATCCAATAATTAAAATAATTTAAAAAATGCTGGAAAATAAATAAATAAAATAAAATGTGCGCACGGGTAAAAAAGGGGGATAAGGGGGGAAGGGGTGGATAAGGGGGATAAGGGGGGTAGGGGATAAGGGGGAAGGGGTGGATAAGGGGGATAAGGGGGGGGGTAGGGGAATAAGGGGGGGGGGGGTAAGGGGTTAAGGGGGGGTTGGGGGGGTTGGGTGGGGTGTGTGTGTGTGTGTGTGTGTGTGTGTGTGTCTGTCTGTCCTTCCTTCCCTTGTCCCGTCTGGGCGACGGAACGCCAATCCATTTCCCAATGCCTCTTCAAGGGGGCATGTTTGACTCCCTCTTGAAAAGGCCGATTGGGAAATGGATGACAGACGGGACTTTTGTTAAAAGTTTATTTATTAAAATAACCTGCTGATGATATCAGCTTTAATCTGTGGTATGCTATCACTTGCCAGCTAAGAAATGTCTGAGCAATTCGGAATTCTGATTCTGTTTACAAAGGACGGTAACTATCTCATGCGATCATGATATCCAGCTAAATGAACAGAAAGCAAACGACTGTGTTAACAGAAGATTGATTTTTTCAATCATAGTCATTGCTATCACAAAACACAGAGTTAAATGTCTCTGTTTACAAGGGTCTTAGCAAGCTGTGTAATCTCATGTGATCGTTGTATCTAGCGTATACAATGACGTAGCGTCTTAACGAAAACGAAACCGCTTTGTTTGCTTTTGCCAGCCTGCTGTCCAGCGTGACATACAACCGGTGAAGTGAGTGCATGTGTCTGTCTGCCTTTGATCGTCTGTCTTTGTCAGTGTGTGTGTCTGTATGACTGTGCCGTGCGTATGTGCGTGCATGTCAGTGCGTGTTTGTCTTTGTCTCTATGTGTGTGTGTGCATTGTGTTTGTTTGTCTGTGCGTGTGTGTATGCGTGTGCGTGTGTATGCGTGCATGCGTCTGTATGCGTGTATGTATGCATGTGTGCGTGCGTGCGTGAGTGCATGTGTGTATTATATTAATCGGAATGCGTCTGCCTGTAATGTGGGTGTGTGTGTGTGTGAGTATTCAAATCCCGTAAACCGGGGACACACATGGGTTATACACCCACAACTGGGGACTTTCAGTAAACGGGGGACGTCCCCAGTTTGTATGGTTGCAACCCATAGTGTGTGTATTTTTTGTGCATGCGTGTGTGAGTGTGTACGTGTATGTGTGTGTGAGTGCATGTGTGTGTGTATGCGTGCGTGTGTGCATGTGTTTATATGTGCGTCTGTGTGAGTGCATGTTTTTGCGTATGTAGGCGTGTATGTGTGTGTGTGAGTGCATGTTTTTGAGTATGTATGTGTGCACGTCTATCTGTCTGTGTGTGTGCCTGTGTTTTTGTTTGCCTATACGTGTGCATATTAATTAGTTATTAGAGATAGAAAAAAATACATTCCAATACCATTTATACCATTTTTTTTTTTAGTCAATGTCCACATATTCATATATATATATATATACACACACACAAACAAACAAACAAAAAAAAAAAAAAAAAAAAAAAAAAAACCATTGCTATATGCACTTGATAACAAATTATTTAAGTTACCTACAGATACTTGATAAGAAATTTCCAAAGTCACTTATAACTGACAAATAACTTTACAGGTAACCTTTTAAGAACCTATAATTAGTTATTAAGTGACTTAGTCAAGAACTTATAAGAACTTAAACATAACAAAACGTAAGTTCTTGACTCAAGTCACAACTTACTCGGACAGATTTGTCAAGATACAAGGACAATGAAAAAATTTTTTTTTAGTAATAGTCAGGTGGTGGTGGTGATGCTGATGGGGTTAAATAGTTAGGTGGCATGTCATTTTTCTGTGAAGTGTATGTCATTAATAAACGATTACCAAATCTGATTTTTATTTGCTTAAAAGATTGTGTAGTTTTTCTGTGGTTTCCTGAACACCGATCTGTTTTCCCATCTCTAAAAAACTGGCCTTAAGTTCTTCAACATTCACAGGAGATTGACTACGCATTTTATTCTGGATTTCAGACTTCTGTTTTTTATAATTATTTAAATCATCCTGGACTCTCTTAAATTCCTCGTCATCAATACAATTATCGTTTAATGCCTTACTGATAATAAGTTTCATACTGCTCAGCTTCGCACCAGCAAGTGTACTCAATGCTTCATGTTTCTGTAATTTTGTGTGAAACCTCTTGTTCAAGGCCTCCAAACCAAAGCAAGCCAGGCATGTAGCAACGCTAACAGCCTCAACTGCTATTCCAGCCAAACTCCCAATTCCTGTGGCGAACAGAACAATACCCCCCACAGAACATGAAGCTGAAACTGCACCAATAGCCATAGAAGTGTTTTGAACAGAATTAAATACTGACTTATACCTCCTTTTGCACCGCGAGTACTTAGCTTCTTCACTTTCCAAATATTTCAAAGCTTCTGTAATATTATTTAATCTGAATGCATCTGCCTGTAATGTTTTATCTGAAGCAATTGGCATATGTGGATCAGGCGCAAGTGTTGTTTTAGTCATCACATTTGTTTCAGTCGGCTCAAGCGTCGGTAGTTGCGGATAGAAGTTTACCATTTTTTTTTATTGACAAATATTTTTTTTTTATTTAATCAGCAATTACATTTTGCAACTCTTCAAAAGTATACAATTTGTTAGCATAATAAAATGCAACAAGATCAATGTGTTCAAGGTTTATGTAAGTTAGACGAACAAAAGTTGCTTTGTCTACCACCACCTTGACAGCTGGAACACTGCTCGAAACATTAATAACATCATTATTTTTTGTAATAGCAATAAAGACCTTTGATGATTCTGTTACTGTGTCATTCCATGTAAGTTTAATTCCTTGTGCAATTTGAGCCTCTTTAGCAGTAGTTACTGATCTCATGATAATTTCAAATACTATTGTCGCTTCTCTTGCGATGGGAAAGTTTATTGGTGCAAACACGACCTTTGCATCAGACCTACCCTTCCTATGTGTAAGAAGATATCTCCGTCTCTCATAATTTTCAACTTTCAGTTATCTCTGCTATTGTCATCTGAAGCAAAGCTTGGCTTACAATAAGCGGCCCCGAGTTAACAACCTTCCTAAACACTAAGGCACCTTCGTCATCAGTGTATACATAAGGACTAATAAATTCAATCTTTATGTCCCAGTCAATTGTGGGTGGTGGTGCCGGTACAGGTGAAACCACCCACTTATTTCCCACATGTATTAAGTTGTAAGGCGCATTATTTACAGGTGGAGTAGGTACAGTAACATCACGAAGCTGACCAAGTTTAGGAATCTGTTTTTCACCGTCTTTCATGTCAACAATTACTTTCCTCTTGTACATGCCATTTGAATCAAGTTCAAAACCATATATTTCTCCAATATCTCCCTCCTTCTCAAAATCCTGTACGTCTGCCAAATCTTTCAACTCTGTTACTGGACACGCAACTGGTATGATTCTAGGCTTTGGACCAAGACCACTCATTTTTATAAACAAAAATAAAATTATTTAATTTCCAACATAACACTAAAATCATGCATAAGAACTGGTTTGTCATCCTGATTAGTTACAGATATACTCAGTGACTCAAAGAAACTAGAACCTAATTTCTTAAACTGCAAATTAGGAAATCTAACAACCACACTTTCACAATAGGGTGCAGTTCCAGTTGGTAAGCATCTCAACAAAGTTGAAGGCTTTCCATTGTGTACATTCTCAGTTGTGTTCAGTTCTTTCAAATAAACATTTAGTACTGTGTGTACTGACAAATTGACAGGGCGTTTTCCAGTTATTTTAAGTTTTTTGGTCTTCATTGTTATAATACCAGACATAGCTTCATCTAAATCATCTGATCTCCACCAATCTTCGTCAATATAAAATCCAAGTAAATATGCAAATCTATCTGAAATTTTTAACCAATCTTGTTTCAGAAATTCTAATGTAACAAGTAGGTTAGCTGGATTTAAAGTTGCTTTAATTTTAAATTTACTTTGAAACCATTCAGCTATAGTACAAAAGTCATAATACCCAGGTGGTATAGCTTCAGTCTTACCATCAAAAATTACTTTATTATATATATGCTCAGAAAACTGTTCATTTTCTATGCCTCTACAGACCCCCGCCAAACCGCAAGAACAAATTAACTGATTCAATGTTTGTTGATCAATTTCATGATCTTCTCGATCACTGTAATTCTCTTGCTGGCAGTCTGATAGTCCTTGGTGACTTTAACATCCACTTTGACAATCAGAAGCACCACACCACCTCTGCACTCATGGACATTTTACACATGTTCAGTCTTTCACAAGTTGTCGACAAACCAACTCATAGACAAGGGCATACTATTGACTGGATCCTTCATAGATGTGACGATGATATCTTGTGCTCAGCACAGGTTTCTGATGCAATATGTTCAGACCATTACTGTGTGATCAGTCATTTGAGGGCCATAGTCCCACCTCCAGTGCCTATGCTTACCATAGTGCGCAATGTTCGTGCCATTGACAGACTAGCCTTCAAGGCTGACCTCGTTCAGTCACTGTCTCACCATCCTAGTCCTAGTGCCGAGGAGTTTGAGTCATGTTTACGCACTGTCTTAGACAACCATGCACCATCTTCAAAGCGTAAAAAGTCAGCTCATAGAATCAGCCCGTGGTATAGGTTTGTGAGCAAAGAGCTGCGTTCGGCTAAGCAGATGCGGCGCCAAGCTGAGAGAATGTGGTGCTCAACTAGGTTGACTGTTCACAAGCAGATATACACATGTTCTAAGAAGCATGTAAATGAGATTGTTCATGGAGCAAAATCTTCGTTTTACAACAGGAAGATCAGTGAGTGCACAACAAGCAAAGAATTGTATAATGTGACCAATAAGCTTATGGTGAAGAAGACTCCATCACCTCTTCCCACTACATTTCCCCCGTGCCAGCTGCCTCAGCTTTTTGCAGATTACTTCGTTGATAAGGTCCGCGAAATTCGTGATTCTCTGGATCTCATGCCCACTTCAGTTTTGTTCACCGAAAAACGCTTTAGTGGAGAACCTCTCTCAGCCTTCGAACCTGTGCTAGAGGATGAGGTCAGAAAAGTGATCACAAACACTGCCCCCAAAACTTGTGAGTTAGACCCCATACCCACTCCCTTGTTGTACGAGTGCCTGGATGAAGTGTTGCCTGCCATTACACAAGTCATCAACAACTCTCTCTCCACTGGTATTTTTCCTGAAAGCTTCAAGACTGCACTTGTGAAACCCCTATTGAAGAAACCATCTTTAGACCCAAATGTACTGAAAAACTATCGCCCAGTTTCCAATCTTACATTTCTATCAAAGATTCTTGAGAAAATTGTCCTTGTTCAAACTTTAAAGCATGTCAACTCTAATAGTCTGTTCAGTGTATTCCAGTCTGCATATCGTCCCCATCGTAGCACTGAAACAGCTTTGCTGAAGATATTCAATGACCTGCTTTGTGCTTTGGACGAGCGTAAGATCACAGTCCTTGCTTTGCTGGACCTGTCCAGTGCGTTCGACACTATTGACCATGAAATTTTGCTGTGCCGTCTTCAATCTGTATTTGGCATTGAAGGCACAGTCTTGGCATGGTTTAGTTCATACCTGACTGAACGATCCCAGATTGTTTCTGTCGACGGCTGTCGTTCTGAGCCATCACCTCTTCGGTTTGGTGTACCCCAGGGCTCGGTCCTAGGACCTGTATTGTTCTTACTGTATGTTCAGCCCCTGTCCGACCTGATTTGTAGTCGCTCCATTTCCCATCATGCATTTGCAGATGATACGCAGATGTACAAAAGTGATACTGTCGAGCGAGCTGTGAATGCTGTCCAAAGTATAAGCCAGTGCATTGACCATGTCAAATCATGGATGACCACCAACAAACTGATGTTAAATGATGGCAAAACTGAAGCAATGTTGGTAGCTAATCCAAGATTATCTTCGTCCCTGCCTTTACCATCATCATTGTCTGTGGATGGAACACTCATTGGCTTCTCTGCGAGTGTGAGAAACCTGGGTGTTACACTTGACAGCGAGTTATCTATGTCACAGCATGTCAGTGCAGTGTGTAGATCCGCTTATCTGGAACTTCGTCGTATTAGTTCAGTTCGTCACCTGCTGACCGTGGAAGCCACTAAAACACTAGTTTGTGCATTTGTGCTGTCCAAGCTAGATTATTGTAAC
The DNA here is from genome assembly GCA_036245525.1 of Semisulcospira habei. Taxonomy (NCBI): domain Eukaryota; kingdom Metazoa; phylum Mollusca; class Gastropoda; family Semisulcospiridae; genus Semisulcospira; species Semisulcospira habei. The sequence continues at coordinate 139,115,817 of BTPG01000001.1, forward strand.
TCTTTGCTTTGTGGCTGCCCTCAGTATCTCATTGATCGCCTCCAAAAAATTCAGAACAATGCAGCCCGGCTTGTTGTGAGAGTCCGTAAGACTGAGCATGTCACACCCATCTTGAAGTCCCTTCACTGGCTACCTGTGTCCTCACGTATTCAATACAAAGTTATGTCAATCTGTTTTAACTGCCTTTCAGGCACCAGCCCAGAATACTTGTCTTCTTTGCTGCATGTGTATACACCCTCTCGTGAGCTCCGCTCCTCTTCTGATAAACGGAAGTTGTGTGTACCTTCTGTCCAAACTAAAACATTTGGTCAGCGCACTTTTGTTTATCAAGCCCCAGTGTTATGGAATACACTTCCTCTTGAGGTCAGAAACAGTGAGTCTGTCTCTGACTTCAAGAGGTCGTTGAAAACTCACCTCTTCAAGCTTTACTTTGAATAACTGCCAGTGTTTGATGCCTTAGTTGTAGTTCTGCAATCCTCCTTGTTTAGACTAAATGTTAATTAGAATATAAATTATTATGTATGTATTGTTGTTTAGTTTATTGTAAAAATGGTGTGTTCGGGCATTGTGCTTTGTTTGTTATGTGCATATGTCATTGTATTTTTATTTTTGTGTACAGATTGTAAAGCGCTTAGAGCTTTTGAGTAAGATTAAGCGCTATATAAATACTCATTATTATTATTATTATTATATCATCTGTTACATTAAACCATTTTACTGTATAGAACATTTCATGGATAGCTGCAGCCTTGCTACCATCATGATTATCAATCCCATTAGTTAACCACACTGGTTTGCTTGTGTCAAGATTTGTTAAGGTAATAAACATTTTTTATTATCTCATATAAAAAAGGATGGAATTTAAATCACCAACCACCACCACTACAAACGCATTTCAATTCAATGTGAATGCCAAATATAATGTTGCACCTACTTATGAACAGAAAATAATTCAACTAAATCAGCTTGATATTGCTGTGTCTGACGCAAGCGTACAAGATCTATTTCAAGTCAAAGCACCAAATCCGTTTGATCATTACCTAAACCCTCCAATAACAGACGACTCTACTGCAAGAAAGTGGTCTTCAAGTCCACTACAGATGTTTCAAAACCAACTCAACTTTGCCATACTATGCTCAACTACAGGCTGTGGTGTTTCATTTACAGACCACTTGAATCACTCAAACAAACTGATTAGGTCTGTCTACCGTTTCCATGTTTATTACCAGCTTAGACGTATACTGTCAAAACTTCATACCCCACTGCCCACTGAATCCAGTTTCAACAGATATAACAACCCCATGGATATGAAAGCATTTGAACGCATTTGTAATGAATTTAACATCAGCACTAAGTATGACTTCACACAAAAACTTGATGATCACAAAGGCATGGGTACACTTTATTATGCTTTGAGTCACAGACAATACCCTCAAGATTATTACCCTGGTTACACTTCATTCTCATCAAAATCACAAGTCTGGATAGGATCAATAGAGCAGAAGCAGTCTAACGCCTGGACCACATTTATTTTAGATAAATCTGACGGGTTTACTCAAGCGGGAGTTGAGCGCGTCAATGAGTCTATCAGAACATATGTCTGGTGTTTACTAGGAGCACAATCACTAACAAAATCAAATATTTTGAATGGAAGTGGTAAATTTGAAGCACAAAAACAGTTCCTCGCAAACTTAGAAGATTCAATTAATTCAACAGTTGATCTCCCATCAAGCATACAGCGTTACCAAGACGTACTCAGATATGCCAGATCGAAAGTTGACTTTGTAGTCGGCTTCGGGTTATACATGTTACCATCTGACCTTCAACTCCAAATGGGGACAATAACAAATTATAATAATGAAATCATTGTTGCAGGTGTTGGTCAAAAACTTGGACTCAATCAATCTGTAAACTTGGGGGCCACAACCACACACGTACAGTCATTAAAATCATTACAGACACCTCCGGTAACACCCCCGGCCCCGGCCCCGGCCCCAACCCCGGCCCTGGCCCCAACACCGGCACTCATACAAGCGGTAACCCCTACACCAACCCCTGACACTCATGAGTCAGAGAGAACTGCATTGGTAATAGGCCTCACTGGATTAGGAGTATTACTTCTTTATCTGTTTCATTAAATAACCCACCATCAACCCTCCTACTGTCACCAAAAAGACCCACACATGCTCTGCCATAAACCCTACTGCCTTTGCTGCTGTAGTAATCAGCCAACTGACAACAGTGCCAATTATGCCAGGCAAAGCATCCATTGCTTTCAGAGCCAATTTCTTAAGCAGGTCTGAAATGTGAGACAGTTGTTTCTTTACCCATGACTGTAAATCTTTTGGATCTGTGGGGGCCGGGGTTGGTGGGCCCGGGGTTGGTGGTGCACCCACACTAACCCCAGCACCGGAGACAGCCAGCACTACAGTACTGATAATAAACCCAAGAGCAGTAATTAAACTAGCAATTGTGATACCCTGCTCTCTGAAAAGTGTTTTAAGTCTCTCAGCCAGAGTTGTGTCTTCGTGAAGTATTTTCTGAATAGTTTCTCTAATTCTGTTAACTTGGGTTTTAAGTTTTTCCCTCCCAATACTAATCACTTCTAACCGTCCTGATCTTTCTATCTGCAAATCATTTAATCTGTGTTGGATTCTTTCTTTCATTTCTGTGTCAAGATTTCCATTGTCTGCGGTAGCCAGTTTCTCTTTTTCACGTTCTATGTGTTTATCAAGCTCTCCTAGTTTGGCAACATTATTAACCATCTCACCTCTTATTGTCTGCAGTGATTTATCCAATCCCATAATCTCCCTCATTGACAAAGGTGGATCATCTATTGTTTTCAAAGCGTCATTTATTTGTCCTTCAGTAAATGAGGTTTCTTGTATCACTGTGTTTGCTATTTCTGGTAGGCTTGTTACTGGAGCCATTTCAATTTGTTGCCCTGTTGGCAACTTTGTTTGCGTGTCGTGAAGAACACTAGCCAGTCTTGCCAACCCAGAGTTACCACCGACTTCACCTTTAATTGTACTTAAAGCCCTAAACTTAGAAGGATTATTTTTATGTGTTAGATATATTTTCCCTCTGTCTGTATTTACAAATAAGTGCCCTTTATCATATTCAAACTGATTAGGATCTATTACATCTGGGTGGACACCAACACTGACATAAAATGAGTTTACTTTATCTTTTAACAGTTCGTGATACATACTAGACATAGTTACCATTCCAGTCATATCTGTGATACTGGTATCTGAGACATTCATGTCATCCATTTCAAAATCTTCATGATTAAATCCTCCTGCTGCCATTGTTTTATTAATTTATTATTTTTTATTGTGCATAATAAAAATGACACAGTCTTACGGATCAAAGTTAGACTCATACAGAAAACTACGTGAGCCTCTGGGTGTTAAGGGCATTAGACAATCAATCGTCATCACAAACAATCCAAGTACCATAGACCAGAACCAAACACTTACAGTCAAGTTTCCAAACCTAGGCCCCAGTGACGTTATCGTTCCTGGCACTGCACGCCTAGCATTTAATATTGAACTATCATCAGACGCAGATGTAAACAGAACACTGGTTGACAATCTTGGCAGAGCAATTGTTAGAACTATTAAAGTAAAACTTGAAGGGCAGGAAGTGTTTAGTCTTGACGACTCAGATGTATTCTACTGTTACAAAGACCTTTGGCTTACAAGAGAAGAACGAGAGGACCGTATTTACCAAGGCATACAGCCAGATAATGTTTGTAAACTTCGAATCAATGCTGGAGATAAATCAACGTCAGCAGCCCAGGACGTTATTATAGCAGAAACATATGGAACCAGATTTTACATTCCACTTGAGTTTGAAATCCAAACAGCTCATTTGCCTTATTACCAAGGGGCACTGAATGACCGTCTGAGCTTTGAACTAACTTTCAATGACTACTCCAAAGTTATAAAATCATCTGCCACAGATGCAACATACAAGATCTCTAACATTTCCTTGGAATATGAAATTGTCACACACACTGATCTAGCCAGACTCATTCAAAATCAGTATCAGTCAAGACTGCCAATTTATTATGACAGGGTGATTAGACATAGTTTAATGCAAAAAGACAAGAGCGACCCAATGTGGAACATAAACTTGAACACACCAGCTAGGTCACTGAAAGGTATTCTTATGTTGTTTGTTGAACCAGCAGATCCATATAAACGGGATTCAGAAAAATTCTACAATCCTAAGATTACACATTTGTCCTGCACAATCGAAGGCCGTCCTAATCAAGTGTACGCATCTGGAATGTTACCTTATCAACACTATGACGAAACCACAAAGTATTTTGCGGGTGGAAGGATTAGAGATAAACCAGCAAACATTGTGTGCAAAGATCTACATCTGTATGATGTTAGGATCGGACAATACCTTACAAACAAATACGCACTGTGGCTAGACCTTCGTAGTACAGATGATGATTACCTTCATGGGTCAGGTCGAACTGTCGAGAACGGTAGTGATGGAATAACAATTCAGATACAAAAGAAGGTTGAAACTGCTGCAGCAATAAACATATATTTGTACCTGATTTATGACGCACAACTCAATATACAAGAGTGTAGACTAAGTGGACACATATATTAAAATTATATTGTGTATTAAAATGAACCGGAGCTTGATGACCCTCGACCCACACTGTGGCTTATTTGTTGGTGCCACAGGGTGTGGGAAAACTGAATTTGTACTTAACCTCTTACAAACAAGATACATCCACCATTTTGAAAACATTGTAATATTTTGTCCTACAATCAAACACAACAAAGCTTATCACAATCGTTTATTCATTTGGTCTGACAGCAACATTTACTTAGTTGACCCTGAGAAAAAACTGAATGACTACCTACAATATTTTTACAAGCAATTTGAAGGACAGCCAACGTTGTTTATTGTTGATGACTGTTCTGCAGAGAAAGACATTGTCAAGAAGAGAAACACATTAGCAGAACTTGCTTTCGGTGGCAGACATGCTAATGTAAGTGTATGGATTCTCACTCAGAAATATAATGCTGTACTGAAAGATTTTCGAGAACAGTTAAAGTTTATCTGTTTGTTTTACTGCAAAGATCGTGACAGTTTTGAAGACTGTCTCAGAGAGAATGATGTCATCCCAAATAAGCATGAACGAGATGATGTAAAAAATAAACTGAAATCAACTAAGCATCTAAAGCTCATTTTAAAGACAGATCAGCCCACAGGGTATGGGTTAGTAAATTGATGTAAATTAATTTATACATTTGTTTGTCCAATAAAAATGACAGACGGACAAATCATACAAGTGCTTGATCTTACACACCTTTTCAAAGATGTTATGCACTTTACTGACTTAATATCACCCAAACAGACTTACATAAGCCTTTCAGCACCATCAGAAATATATGCTACATATAGTGTGACTTTGGATTATGTCGATGAGCATCCAAATGTGGAGTGCATGACAGTTGATTTAAAGACACCTACTTTTAAAGTTGATGATACCAGCTATGGTTGGTTAGGGGAAATTTGTTATAGCATATTTAAACAACTACGCAAACTAAATGTTTATATTGACAGTGTTACAGTTAATAAAGTGGTATTACACAAGGTGAGCCAGCGGTAATATTTTTTCATTTATTATTTTGTCGGTCAAATAAAAATGACGGACAATGTTCAAAACCCTGGCCCATCAAACCCTGGCCCATCAGGCCTACGTAACGTGTTTCACACAACAAACTTGCCTATATGTAATAGTAACAATGTCTATGAATCAATAGAAAACTCTTTTTCTGTCATACAACAAAATCTTATTACAGGCAGTGTGAAGATTCAGATTGTTGCTAAAATAGAATTTACTAGAGTAGACGGTGAAGTGATTGTTTCGTACATATCAACAAGACAACACACAGTTAACACAAGAAGAGAATTGGAGAACATGTTTAGAGACAGACTATTACCAGACTTTCTACAGGCAATTGACAGTGCAAAAATGAAGGGGTCTGGTTGGCACGAAGGACATGTACATGAACTACAATTAAAGCAGTCAAGGTATCATCATATACTAGGTAAATCGTGGATACCATTGCCAACAGAGGTTGCAAACAAAAAGGCTGTTGTTAACATACAGAACAATGACAATTTTTGTTTCATGTGGTGTGTGCTTGCTAAACTACACTTTGTAAAGTCAAAACCTGAACGTGTATCTAACTACACCAAATTTGTAAATGAACTCGATTTTAGTGGCATTGAGTTCCCTGTTAAAATAGAGGACATAGACTTGTTTGAAAAACTAAATCCTGGTATATCTGTAAATGTGTATGTGTCGGATAATGAGTCTGTTGATAAGTTACAGCCAATTAGAGTGTCCCCAATTGCCCCAACCTATGGGCAGTCAGAAGATAGACATGTTGATATGTTATTAATAAGCTCTGGTGATAACTTTCACTACACAATTATCAGAAATATGTCACGTCTAATTCATGGACATACAACAAAACACAATGGTAAACAAGAAGTTTGTAAAAGATGTTTACAAAGATTCTCCTCTATTTCAGTAGCGCACAAACACGTCCTACACTGCAGATCAGCTGATGACATACAAACTGTACTTAAGTATCCAGATCCTGGCAGCAAGGTTTATTTTAAGAACTATGGGAATCAGCAAAAGTTGCCGTTTGTAGTGTATGCAGATTTTGAATCATTGGTTGTACCATATGAGGGTCCTGTTCCAGAGTCATTACCAAAGACTATAAAGTTGAGTGACCAAGTGGTGTGTTCTTTTGGATACATTCTTGTTAGGTCAGACGGTTTGCATTCAGAGCCTGTTATCTACAGAGGTGAAAATGCAGCATGTTTGTTTTTAACAGAAATGAGACATCTGTATAGTCAGGTAGTACAGTATCTCACAACATGTCAGATGCCTTTGGTGATGACAGAAGAAGACAAACTGAAATTTGATACAGCTGAGACGTGTTGGATTTGTGAACAGCCTTTAGGATGTGATAAAGTTCATGACCATGATCACATAACTGGACGTTACAGAGGTGCTGCACATAACAATTGTAACTTGTTATTAAAAACAGATCCCAAAACATACAAACTGCCAATCTTTTTCCACAATCTCAAAGGATATGATTCACACATTATCATGCAGGCTGTAGATGTGTCGTACAAAAACATTAGTTGTATTGCCCAGACAACTGAGAAATACTTGACTTTTAGGTTAGATAAATTAGCATTTTATGACTCCATGCAACATTTGTCTTTAGAATTGGCTAGTCTGGCAGAAGGACTGACTGAGTATCCAATAACGAGTAAATATTTTGAGCCAGACTTGATTAAGAAAGGTGTCTATCCGTATGAGTACATCAGTGAGTGGGTTGTGTTTGAGGAAACAAGACTGCCACCGAAAGAGAAATTTTATTCTACACTAACTGGAAAAGGTATTTCTGACTCTGAATATCAACACGCACTTGATGCATGGGGTAAATTAGGGTGTCAGACGATTGGTGACTACCATGACCAGTACTTGAAAGCAGACGTTTGTTTGCTAGCAGATGTATTTGAAAGTTACCGTGAAAAGGGTTTGTTACACTACAAGCTTGACCCTGCTTGTTACATAACTAGTCCTGGCATGACATGGGATGCATTTTTGAAATCCAGTAAGATATTTATAGACCTGTTGTCTGATCGTACGATGGGTGAAATGGTAGAACGCGGATTGAGAGGAGGGATTAGTATTGCAGCAAATAACTACGCCAGAGCCAACAATAAATATCTGGACGGTTATGGTGACCTTGGGTTTGACCCCTCGAGGTCAAGGTCATTTATTACCTATGTAGACGCTAACAATTTGTATGGCTGGGCAATGTGTGAGTTATTGCCCTTGAAAAACTTTTGTCTGCATGATTTGTCACAGTATGATGTAACAGAGTCAGGGTTAACTAACAATATTATAAATCTTGACCGAAACGGTGCGAAGGGTTGGATCTTTAAAGTAGACCTGGAGTACCCGCACCATCTACATGATTATCATAATGATTATCCATTAGCAGTTGAGAAAATGAGTATGACAGGGAAAAAAGAAGACACTAAGCTTGTGCCAAATCTAAATGACAAATTCAATTACGTTTGTCACTACCGCTTGTTACAGTTTTACATCAGACACGGGTTAGTACTCAAGAAAGCTCACAGAGGAATTCAATTTGATCAGAGTGCTTTCATGAAAGATTACATAATGAAGAACACAACCCTTCGTGCCAGAGACGGCAACACTGCATTTGACAAAGACTTCTTTAAGCTTATGAACAATGCCTGTTTTGGCAAGACTATGGAAAATCCTCATCACAGAAAAGATGTGAGACTAGTCACAACTGAATTGGGTGCAATTAAACTTACAGGTAAGCCACAGTACACAGGGTATAAAGAATTTCATTCATCATTGTATGCAGTGTCACTCAAAAAAAAAAGATTGTTAAACTGGACAAGCCAGTATTCATTGGTATGGCAATTCTGGAGTTGTCAAAACTGTTGATGCTTGAATTTTATTATGATTACTTCAAACCAAAATATCCTGAGTGTCGTCTGCTATACACTGACACTGACTCTATGATCATAGACGTGCCTACTGAAGACTTTTACGAAGACATGAAAACAGAGTTACACATGTATGACACGTCTGACTACCCTAAAGATCACCCGCTGTTTAGCACACAAAACAAGAAAGTGCCTGGTAAGTTTAAAGATGAACTGAATGGTGAGCCTATAGTTGAGTATGTTGGACTGAGGTCAAAAATGTATTCTATACTGCACCAGAAAGGTAGTCAGTCGAAAGCCAAAGGAATAAAAAAAACAGCAATAAAAAATAAAGACATACGTCATGAACATTACAAGCAAGTGTTAGATGGTGCATTAATGCCTGATTATCCAAACAAGTCACTGAGATCAAACAAACACAATCTTGAAATGATCCAAACACATAAGAAGTCACTTGCAGTTGGAGACACGAAACGAGTGTTTCACACTAAAGAAAAAGCTTATGCACCTGGACATTACAGGCTCAAGTTATCTGAAGATATTTGTGATGAACTGGTTGATGAATTAATTGACGACTTAGTTACTGAAATGAGTAACGGTGTCTGGGGGAATAATCTGTAATTCTTCTCTGACAAATGCCCTCTGGGGTGCAGGGTCGTACAGGTAATATATTGTTGCGTCTGGACCGGGAATTATTTTTTTTATATTATGAACAGATGTGGACCAGATGGGGTCTGTTGCCCTGCGTCTGTTGTCGTTCTCAGCCTCCCCTGGCTGATATAAATATCTCACCTGTTTAGTAAATAAACTTGTGTCTGGTGCCGGGGTTGGTCCTGTTTTTGGCTCTGTTTTCAATTTAATAGCATCAGCAGGTTTTGGGTGTCCTTCATTGTTCATTGCTTTTATCACATGTGGTAATCTCTTTACCCATTCAGTGTTACGGGTGTCATGCATGAGTTCCTTAGAATACTGGTAACTGAAAAGTCTTTCTGATAACTGTTTGTTAAAGTTTTCAACAATTGCCTGCGATCTGTGCACGCCTGGAATACCACGTCTGACCAGTACGCCATGCTTAGCAAATAACTGATTAACTGCGCCCTTAAATTCAGATCCATCATCAACCTGCACTAGTCTGGGGTATCTTAAAGGGCCTCTTTTATAGATACTAGATAAAGCAGTCGCAACAGTGTTAGCAGTTTTGTCAGATATGGGTTCAGCGTCTTTGTACCTTGAAGCAATGTCTACAACAGTCAGTGCATACTTGTATCGTTTCTTTCTTATTGTATCGTGTGGAAGAAACAGGAGGTCCATTTGGTGTGTGTCATTTGGTGTTGTGTTTTGAAAATGGGGTCTAGATATCTTTCTTGGAGCAGGGAGGTATATCTGCCAAATTGCTTGTCTCTGTAACCATTGTTTGACTTGATTGAGTGTTATATCTCCGCCCACAGCGGCATGTAATTTTTCAATAGCTGTTTGCCCTTTCCAATAGCCTGATGGAGAGTAATATATTTTCGATAGTTTATTTTCGGCTGCCATTTTTTCTAACAATGAAAACTCCTGTAAAATAAACAAATGTCATTCCCACTAGAACAAAGATTATCTCTCCGTTTCTTTGTTCTGTACTCGGTTTGTAATAGTCACTTAGTTTTGGTTTCGGGATAGACATGTCTTCACCTGTGACAAGATAGTATTCCCTGATTGCTTCATCTGTATTTGAAAACGTATGTTGTGCGTGGCCTTCAAGCCTGAGTTTTTCATTGATGAAATCAAGTTTCTCAATTCTATTCTTTTCATATTCCTGCTGGGCTTGAGCAAGTTTTTCTGATGCCTCATTGTGACGTTTCATTTCTTCTGCAGATTCTTCTCTACCCATTTTTGAAAAGAGATAGTTTGAGCCACTGAAAGCCAATGCATTAACCATCGCTCCACCAATCATAATAGCTATCGTCGCCATATTATTTTTATTTACATAGAAACATTTTCGGGAATAATTCCCTGCTTGACAAGAAAATCTTTTGTCGCAATCGACGCTGTGACAACTACAATTAGCTTAGCGTTGTCTTCAAAATCGAGTCTACTGAGGTCTGCTGATTTCATTTTGAGTAGACTTTTTCCCAGCATAGAATAAGCTACTGCTAATCCACTAATTACGGCAGAGTGATAGACAAGGTTCATCAAGTTCTTTGTGTCATTCATTTTCTAATACAATAAAAATTAAAATAATATTTTTATTTACTGCATATAAAATGGGTCAACGGCTTTGGGTGTTACTGGTAATGTGGCGACTTCTGGTTTTGTTTTTGGAGTGTCTGATTTTTTGGTCACTGTATGAGTCTGTGGTTTGTATTTTTTGTATAATTGATAACCTATGTAACCAAATCCGACAACAAATCCGGCAATTATATATTTTGTTGATTGAGGTTCGGGGTCAGACTTAGTTGTTTGTCTCTCACTTTGATGAGGGTGTGACGGCCCTGACGGTATTGACACAGGTCCTGACGGTGATGACGGTCCTGACACCTGGTCAGTTACATGAGTCTTTTCTGTTTGTGCTTGAAGCTGTAATTTTTTTTGCCTGTTCCATTCGGCTAATCTTTTTCCAGCCTCAACCCTGCCTGGACTTTTAGTCTTCGTCACAGTTTGAACCTGTGTCAAAACAGGGTCGGGGTTCAGTTGTGGAGTCGCCTGGGTTTCGTCCATTTTCTTCTGCAGTAAAATTTATTTTTGAGAAATCAATATGGCTCCCAGTAACTAGTAATGTTACGACAGGTGCAAGGTAATTTCCAAACTTGTAAAACATGACACATGCTAATTTGCCAATTGAACTTGAAACAATAGGATTGCTTTCAAGGTCGTGTGAAAGACTGTCACTATCCACAG
>BTPG01000001.1:139132255-139319755 GCA_036245525.1 Semisulcospira habei
TATTTTGTCATGAGTGTGTGTTTTGTACTCTACAACGCTTACGTTATTGTACAACCGTCAGACAAGCAAATATAAAAATATATGTTGGGCTGCCTGAAAGACATGGTCCTGAAAATTCCCGAAGGGGAGGGGGGGGGGGGAGGGGGAGGGGGGAGGGGGGATGGGGGAAGAGAGGGGAGAGGGGAGGGGGGAGGAGGATTTCACTTTCTGGCCCACGGACCGTGGCCGTTTTCAGTCATTTCAAGTTTTTGCACGGTCATCCATGCATTACATTGATTACATTTACAAAGAACACAGTGTGACCTCTTTTGAGTGACTGTATTGTTGGCCGAAAGAAAGAGGGTTATAAAGACATCCGGTATATATTTGTGTTCTGTCTGCTTTGGTAGGTGAAAGTGACTGATGACATGCTGGGACTGGTACATGTCAGCTTTATGAAGCAGGATGGGGAGCTGTACACTTGACCTTCCAGTCCAAAATCTTCTTAGGAACCTGCAGCCCTAGTGAATGGCCCACCAGTGCTGCTGGCCACTGATAAAGCTCAAGGCAAAGAAAACAATATTATGTGTGGTTAACGCTAACTTTGGTGATAATAAGCTGTTTTCACAGTTATCATGGTTTTCTGAAATTTATTTCTCACAATCCTTATAAGACATTCTTGACTTAAATCAAGGGTTTATATATAAGGTACTTTCTGACTGCATCTTGCGCGATCTTCATCAGCCTACAGTTGGAACATACAGTAACCTCCTTTCCCAACCCTTTAAATCATAAAATAAAATTAAAAGCAAATTTAACTTGTGCCGTGTTTCCTCTTTGTGCTACTGCTGTCATTTCTCACCAAGCTACTGTGAATATTGTATCCGGAATAACTTAATGCCCTTTGCATAACAACTAAACGAGAAATGAAATACTTTTTGAAACAAAATCCAGCATGTTGAGACACGTTGTGTTTCCTGTGAAAAGCAAAACCGAACTTTACTGTCACTGCTCAAATGAGTCACGAGTGACGCTACTATTTATTATCATCTCCGCTCATGAACGTTTTGTTCACATCTACACTGAAACTGTTGTGTCAGTTTACATTAGTATTGCACAAATAATCTGTTTTAATGAGTTGAAAATATTTTGTTTGATCCAGGTTTGTTGGGTATTAAATGTTACCTGTAACACGTGACGAGTCAGCTTTTGTTGTACATTATATTTTGTAACAAATAACAAACTGGTGTGAAAGGTTCGCTTTAGAAGTTTGCCGACTTCGTTTTCAGAGTTCCATCTTTAATTATCTGTATTACTGAGTTATCGATGAGTCCGTTTACACTTGCACATCAACCCGGGCTGAACGCGAGTACAACCCGGGTTGGAACGTTTACACTTAACCCAACCCGGATTGGAGCAGAGCAGATTTCAACCCACGGTTGAACCGGGGTTGGATCTAAACCGCATTACGTTTCACGTCATCACTATGCATGTTGCAAAATAACCGGGGACGTGACGTAACTGACAGGAATTTCAGTACCGTTGACACAACAGATTTCATAGGCAATAGACCGACCCATGTTTTATTTGGCTCCGCCCTTTTAGTAGGGGTCCAGCAAGAATGCAACGCGTGCTTCACGGAAAGAGCGCGAGTGTAATCTGCTAGCATATTATTATTAAAACGCGCTATTCAACGTTAATTTTTTAAAACCATTTTTAGGATGGCATATCTGCTAAGGTATATCGTTTGTTACGATTGTGGTTGTGTTGTTTTGTAAGAGCATTCATGTATTAATCGTAGGAAACGATCCGATATTTATTTGAGCTATCATGGTTACGTATCACGTACCTTTTCAGTAAGATTCTCTATTGCTTGCGCAGAGAACGAAATTGGCTTTGTTGTGATATGCGAGGATTAGACCGGAAGATTCTAGAAAAGTCGCACGGAAAAAAGCGATGAGATTTTTGAGATGCGTAGATTCGCTGAGAATAAAACAGAACGTTCGAGCAAAATCGCGCTGTCTAGTGACCTCGCATGTGTGACGTCAAAATGTAGGCAACATTTTGCAACACAGTAGCATAGCCACTCTAATATTCATGGTCATAATTGTTTTCTGTACGCGTGAAGTTGGCAGCCGGTCAATGTGTGTTATGAAAGGCCAGGCACTCCTCACAGATAATACCTCCATCTTGAACCGCTGGTCGGAGTACTTTCAGAGCCTCTTCAGCGCTGAGCGCACTGTTCAAGAAGCAGTCGTCCTACAAATCCCACAACTCCCAGTAAAAGTTGAATTGGACGAACCGCCCACCGCTAAAGAGACCCTCACAACCATCCACCAGCTCAAGAGTGGCAAAGCAGCAGGCATTGATGGAATACCGCCAGAGATCTGGAAACATGGAGGCACAGCACTGCACAACATGCTCTATGACCTCTTTCTCTGCTGCTGGGAGGAAGGAACACTACCAAAGGATCTCCGTGATGCTGTCGTTATTACCCTGTACAAGAACAAAGGCGAGAAGTCTGACTGTTCCAACTATCGGGGAATTACCCTGCTGTCCATTGCTGGGAAAATTCTTGCAAGGCTGCTCCTGAATCGGCTGGTACCTGCCATCACTGAAGACCACCTCCCAGAGGGCCAGTGTGGCTTCAGAGCAAACAGGAGCACCACCGATATGGTCTTTGTGCTGAGACAGCTACAGGAGAAGTGCCGTGAGCAGAACAAAGCGCTGTACGTAACGTTTGTCGACCTAACAAAAGCGTTCGACACTGTGAGCAGGCAAGGCATGTGGCAGATCCTGGAGCGACTTGGCTGTCCCCCAAAGTTCCTCAGCATGATTGTCCAGCTACACGAGGACCAGAAAGGCCAGGTCAGACTCAACAATGACCTCTCAGAACCATTCCCTATTCTCAACGGCATAAAGCAGGGCTGCGTGCTGGCACCGACCCTCTTCACCATCTTTTTTAGCATGATGTTGAAGCAGGCCACAGTGGACCTCGATGATGACGATGCAGTGTACATCAGGTATCGTCTCGATGGCAGCCTGTTCAACCTCAGACGACTGCAGGCCCACACGAAAACCCTAGACCAACTGATTCGTGAGCTGCTTTTTGCTGATGACGCTGCCCTCGTTGCACACAGAGAGAGAGAGAGCCCTGCAGCACATCACGTCCTGCTTCGCAGACGCTGCCAAGCTCTTTGGACTCAAGGTCAGTCTGAAAAAGACAGAGGTCCTCCATCAGCCGGCACCCAAGACAGCGTAACGCCCTCCTCACATCACCATTGGCGAGTCTGAACTAAAGTCAGTGCACCAGTTTACTTACCTTGGCTGCATTATCACATCGGACGCCAAGCTGGACAAGGAGCTTGACACACAGGCTGGCAAAAGCGAACAGCGCTTTCGGGCGACTTTTCAAGCGGGTGTGGCACAATCAACAGCTGAAAACAGGCACCAAGATCAGCGTGTACAGAGCTGTGGTCCTCACCACCCTGCTGTATTGTTCCGAGTCCTGGGCCCTCTACCGCAGCCAACTACGACTCCTCGAACGCTTCCACTAGCGCTGCCTGCGCACCATCCTGGGCATTCACTGGAGTGACTATGTCACCAACGTCGAGGTCCTTGAACAGGCTGAAACTGTGAGCATCGAGGCTTTACTGCTGCGGACACAGCTCCGCTGGGCGGGGCATGTCTCCAGGATGGAGGATCATCGCCTACCAAAGATCACCCTGTTCGGCGAGCTTGCTACTGGACACCGTGACAGAGGGGCACCAAAAAAAAGATACAAAGACTGTCTCAAGAAGTCACTTAGTGCCTGCCAAATCGACCACCACCAGTGGTCATCGCTTGCTGTGGACCGTGACACCTGGCGCTCCACCATTTACAAGGCAGCTGTCTCCTTTGAGGACTCTCGCAGAGCTAGCCTTAAGGACAAGCGGCTCAGAAGAAAAACAGAGATGCCGCAACTCAGAACCCTGGCCATACCTCCCCCTGCAGCCACTGCGGTCGAACCTGCCTGTCCCGGATTGGCCTCCGCAGCCACGAACAAGCCTGCAGACGTCGTGGGCAACTCCTATAAAATCTTCGTTCGCGAAGTCAAGCCAAGAGAATTGTTTTCTGTACGCGTGAAGTTGGCAGCCGGTCAATGTGTGTTATGAAAGGTCGTGAACGGTCTGCCATACTCTTGTGTGACGTCATTACACACTGGGATTTGGGGCTGAAATTAGCAGTCGAATTTTTGTAGACTATTGCAGTTTATTCTAGAAAGTTCTTTTTCTTTAATATTTATGAGTTTCGGTTACGTGTTCCGTTCTGATTGGTTGTGTTGTGCGAATTTCTTGGATTATTCTGGAAAGTTTTTATACTATAAAAGATTGTGCTGGGAAGCACTTGTGTACATTGTCATACATTGTCAGTTGCAGGGACACACAGTTTATCGTAGGTACGTGGCCTGCATAGGGTGTACATTGTGAGAGACGCAGCGTAACGGTGGTGTACGTTGTCTGAGAAACGCATTGTGTCGCCAGTGTTGACATTTTGCCGAGGAGACATTGTATCAGTGTTGGTGCATTTGGGAATGCATTGTGTGGAGATCGCATCGCTGAAATAAAATATTGTTGGAACTGTTACTCCAGTGTAGTCTACATCCTTAAGTCACCTGTGACGGGTTGCAGCTGAATGAAGTTTATTTAAAAGAACCTTACGTGCGTGCGTCTGGTGTGATATCATACTACGACTACGACTCAACACGTAACACCATTATTGGAGCTGTCAAATAATCAATACAAACTAGGTATTGGGTTTAATCAGTACAGCAAGTGGAGATATCAGTCAAGAGATTTTATGACCTGCGTAAATCGTCTCATTTTCGCCGAATAAAGTTGTGATTTTAAAATATAAAAGGTAGAGCTTTGAAAGTTTGCACAATCACACATTTGTATGCGCTCTTTCCGATGGTAATATCAGTTCTTGTGTGTTTACAGTCTGAAATTATGGGTTATCCTATACCTACATGTGAGCATATCCCGGAAGCGGGGGTCGTGACACACCTGCCAAAAAGGAAAATAATAATAATAATACAAATAAAAAGTACAAAATCATTAACTGAACTATTCTAAATGCAATAAACACAATAAACAAAGACTAGAGGTGTAATCACTGCACGCCGGGGAATAGGCCTTCAGAAGGCTTACACACGTCCGTTGGTACTAAAATGTCCCAGATACTCTTCAATGTTTCAAACACCGAATCAACAAAAGATTAAAATCCGGAGAAAATTAGATTTCAGCAATTGTCACAAGTAACAGTGAGAGTCTGTGTGGCTGCGATTCGTGCAACTAATGAATATTAACAGATAGTAGCATTCAAAACTATAGCCCACACTTTTGGCGGAAATATCGTCAATGAGACAACAGAGCTCGCTAGAGAAAGTCCTTCAAGCGACTCACTATACTGTGTAATTAATCTGTATGGTGAAGAACTACACTGGACGTCGTAAGCACTCGCTCTAAACACACGATGCTAGGCCTGCAATGTTTGTTTGTTGTTTTTTATCATAAAAAATGAAGGTCAAGTCACTGACGTCATAGTGTCACGAAAAAAAATAACACAAAAACTTATTATTTCCTGATAGAAAATGCAGATGAGAAAAATAGCACACAACCTTATTATGTCCTAACAGAAAATTCAAATGACGCAAAAACTCTGTCCACCTGAGCAGTCACGAACACTGTCTCAAACGATAGTTATATATATATGTTTAAACACTTGGCACTGAATACACACGAGTGTCCACGTTCAGTTTGCAGTGTTCTACAACGCGAACCAACAAAATAATACAGTCTGCGCTACAACAAACAAACTTCCCTAACTTTCCTAATTACACCGGGGCGAGGTGGAGGGTAGTGGGGTGGGGTGGGTTACTGCTGTGAGTAGAATTGCAATATGGCTGTGCAATGCTAACACTTAGCGCCTGAACTTGAAGTGAATCAAAAGGGGAGGCAGTAAGGGCTAATCCCCTCTTCTCCCATCCTCTGGTATTAGGCGCTGAAAGGTGGTTTGATGTCATAGTAGATAGTAAGGAAGGGTACTCCGTAGCAGCGGACAGCAATAGCGACCGACTATTCCTCTGTTCCTGACAGGTTGAAAATATATGCTAGTGATTCTACTAAAAAACTAGACCGAAAGGGTTGACTGCCAGTGCTTGTAATTTAGAAAAACTACCAAGAGAGTAGGAAAAGCACTGTCAAGGGAGAGAAGTGTGCATGATAGACCAATGATCATAGATCTACTTTGGTCCTAGCACACACACACACAAAAAAGATAGGAAAGAGGGGGCGCTAAGTAAGAGACTGAAAGCAATGCATATGGAAGCCCCCCCCGAAGGGGGGCGTATCACATATCCCACTGTTCCAGCCCCTAGGTCCCCCAAGTGGGGGTCCAGATATTGAGCCGGTGTGGACAGCTGTTTCGGTCTTGGCGACCTCTTCAGCACACCATCGGCAATACTGGAGGAAGAGAAGGAACTTCTGCTTACCTGCAAAGAAGACCACATTTTACTGTGGTTTCTGCAGGGGCATACATTCCATGCCTCCACCTAGAGCTAAATCTCCATGCACCCTAAGAGAGAACCTACTAAAAAGGGGGAAGGGGTTGCAGTCAAAATTGTAGTAAAAAACTAGACCGAAAGGGTTGACTGCCAGTGCTTGTAATTTAGAAAAACTACCAAGAGAGTAGGAAAAGCGCTGTCAAGGGAGAGAAGTGTGCATGATAGACCAATGATCATAGATCTACTTTGGTCCTAGCACACACAAAAAAAAAGATAGGAAAGAGGGGGCGCTAAGTAAGAGACTGAAAGCAATGCATATGGAAGCCCCCCCGAAGGGGGGCGTATCACATATCCCACTGTTCCAGCCCCTAGGTGCATTGGTGATCATAAACCTC
Organism: Semisulcospira habei; assembly: GCA_036245525.1. Taxonomy (NCBI): domain Eukaryota; kingdom Metazoa; phylum Mollusca; class Gastropoda; family Semisulcospiridae; genus Semisulcospira; species Semisulcospira habei. The sequence continues at coordinate 139,139,174 of BTPG01000001.1, forward strand.
AGTAAATGGAGCATTGTGCAGGTTCCACAGAAATTCGTCTTTATTAAAGTGTTTAAAGGAGCGATATTTTATAGTTTTATGTCTTTTAGTTTTATTCTTGTCTATTTTCATGGAGACGTTACAGCATACTGGGTTATGATCGCTGACAGCTAAGGAGGGAACCTGCACATTTGATATTTTATCGTCATTTGTCACGTAAATGTGATCAATTAAGGTTGAAGATGTAGATGTGGTTCTAGTGGGGTTTTTAACTAATTGTTTTAAACCGAATAAGGCTGTTGTGGATGCCCATGCAGCATGGTACCCTTTGGGCTTAAGTAGGTCAATGTTAAAGTCGCCCAGAAGAACAATGTTATCTTTACTTTGATTAACTTTATCCATCATTTCTACGAAGTCATCATACCAGTCCCAGTTAGCTGCTGGATTTCTATAAATAAAGCCAATCAGCAGTGGGGGGGGGGGGGGGGGGGGGGATTTACATGTTTTCACCTAGACCCATAAACTTTCAACTTCGGCTGACTCTAGGTCCCGTCGTCGTTTAACGTTACTAATTATCGAATCGTGTATATATATATATATATATATATATATATATATATATATATATATATATATATATATATATATATATATATATATATATATATATATATATATATATATATATATATATATACTGCTAGTCCAGTGTGCTTGTGTTTGGGACTGAGATGGAATTATCCCTGATAGTGTTTTTGAGCCTCGACTCGGATACACCAAAAACATGAAAATGTGTGGGCGTGTTCAAGAACACAGAGAGAGAGAGAGAGAGAGAGAGAGAGAGAGAGAGAGAGAGAGAGAGAGAGAGAGAGAGAGAGAGAGAGAGAGAGAGAGAGAGAGAGAGAGAGAGAGAGAGAGAGAGAGAGAGATGAAATGAAATGAAATGAAACTTTATTTCTCAACGGATAAAGTAATTAGCACGTGTGCCATTTTTCATACTTGCCGTTGCTACTCTACAAACACAGGATAATAATTGTAATACTAATAGTACCAAATTACACAAAGAAAAATGAGAAAACATTAAACATGAAGAGACATTAAACAAAATTCATTCATTCATTCGGTCATACAAAAAACAAACGAAAAATAAAAAGTACACGCAACGCGTGCACACTGACACATACACGCTCGCGCGCACACACAGACACGCGCTAATGATAACTTGACCTATATACGAAGCAAATCATTTGGATCATAGTGAAAATTCACTTCCGACAGCAAAATTATTTGGATTATAATAGAAAGTTGAATTATGGACAAACCATACGGCAGCATGCACTGATTATACGATAAGCACATGTTTGATACGAATACTTGTGGTAGATTATGTATCAGCAGACAAGTACTTGAGGAGGCATTCCTTGAAAGAGGAGAGGGAGCTAGCGTGTGTTATACATGTTGGCAGTGTGTTCCAGAAAGATGCGCCTGAGAAAGATACACTGGTTTTAAATAGATCTATCCTGGGGCGAGGTGTAATAAAGTTTCGTCTTGAAGTAGAATAACCTGAACTTGCCTTGGTAAAGAGCTTACAAAGATGTTTTGGGTGAATCTCATTCCAGATTTTATACATAACCACACCCTTGTTTAAGAGGTGATGCTTGCTAAGAGGTAGCATTTTCAGTTTTTCAAGTCTTTCATCAGTTGTTAGGGATGAATCAGGCAGGATATGTTTCGCTGCTCTCCGATGCAGGGAGTTAAGCCTCTTTAAGTGTATGTCACCGCTGCCATCCCATATCGTGGACGCATAATCAATGTGGGATTTGACATGCGCATTGTAAAATAACTTGCGGGCATCAACATCGATAAAGTACTTCAACTTTGAAAGCATAAAAACATTTCTAGCAACAGTTTTACATACAGCATTTATGTGTGATTGCCACTTCATCTGGTCATCAACAATTACACCAAGTAATCGGTGTTCCGTGACCTGATTAACGATGTCATTATGGATAGTCAGGCTGAGTGTAAGTGGCTTGAGAGAGAGAGAGAGAGAGAGAGAGAGAGAGAGAGAGAGAGAGAGAGAGAGAGAGAGAGAGAGAGAGAGAGAGAGAGAGAGAGAGAGAGAGAGAGAGAGAATGAATGATACTTTATTTCTCGATGTAAAGTGCGTGTTTATAGACAGCGATTGCACGCTTATGATACATCTACTCTTGTATTTAGTGAACAGACAAAATACTACGGTAAAGAGAAATATAAAAACTAACAAGTGCAAAACGGAGGACCACAACAATGCGTTAAAAGAGGAAATCATTGACATGGCTCTTTTGGACATATTATCTACGTTTCTTTCCAGTTTGCTCTGAGATGTATTTAAAAGCTTTCGTCATAAACAATGGAAGATGTCTCGTTTGCTGTATATGTGGAGGAAGTGAGTTCCATAAATAGGCACCCGGATACGAAAGGCTGGATTTAAACAAGTCAATTCGGGGCCGTTCAATGACGAGACTGTTCCTCGAAGTGCTGTAAACCCTTTCACTCTCAGTGAAAAGCTTAGCCAGGTAGAGGGCTGCTTTCCCGTTCAGTGCTTTGTGCATAAGTACGCACTTATTTAACGTAAGGCGTTGATGTAAAGGAAGGAGCCCTGTTGTCTGAAGCTTTTCCTCCAAAGTTAAAAAGAGGATTGGGAGGATCAGTTTATCTGTGCGATTATATAGAGAATTAATCCGCTTAAGGTTAGGGTTACTACAGCCGTCCCAAATAGTAGATGCGTAGTCAATGTGAGATTTTATGTAGGAATTGAAAAATAGCTTACGTGTCTTAGTATTAATGATAGATTTCAATCTTGACAGTAAAAATAGCTTCTTTGATAATGTTTTCCCTAGTTGTGTTAGATGGGGCAACCAGCAAAGTTGTTCGTCAACAATTACCCCGAGGAAGCGATATTCCTTGACTTACTCAATCGGAACTAAATCAAAAGAGAGGCTAAGTGAATGGGGGCGGAGCTGATGCTTTAGGCGTGTTGTGATTAGCACACTTTTTGTTTTAGATGGATTAACAAGCATTTGATTATTTTTGCACCACAGTGAGACCTCCAGAAGACTAAGATGAAGATTGCTTGATATTTCAGGTACAGTTTTTCCGCCAGCGTGAAGAGTTGAATTATCGGCTAACATGTCACATTAAGTATTTGGATTAGATATATAAAGTGGAAGATCATTTATAAACAAACATAAGAGTAACGGTCCTAGTATGGATCCCTGGGGCACGCCATACTCAACACGCTTTTCAGAAGAGAAGGTAGCATTGCTGTACACAGTTTGAATCCTCCCTATGATATATGAACGAAAGAATGAGAGTGTCCCTGGGCTGGTATTGTTAAAGTAGTAGTCTAGTTTCTCTAATAAAATTTCGTGGTTTATAAGGTCGAACGCTTTTTTCAGGTCTAGAAAGACAGCACCAGACATTATGTTTCTGTTGATGTTGTGCAGCCAAGTGTCAATCATATGAACCAAGGCAGTGTGACACGAATGTTTAGGGCGAAAACCAGATTGATATTTATTCAGGACAGACTTTTCTTCCAGGAATTCGAGAAGATGTTTGTGTACATGCTTCTCAATAGGCTTCGACAGAATAGATAATACGGATATGGGCCGAAAATTATTTGGATCAGATGTGTCTTTTGTTTTGGGTGTAGGTAACACTTTAGATGTTTTGAAAGCCGCCGGAAAAATATTTTTTGAATACATAGGTTGTAAATATAGGTTAAGCTTTCCACAATGTATGGAAGAGAAAGTTCGAGGATAAAACCATTGATACCATCAACGCCAGCTGACTTTTTGTTCTTGAGACTAGAGATAAATCTGCCCACTTTATGTACAGCGATGAAGGCGACATTAAAAGCATCGCCCGCGGAAGTCTTTGCTTACAAAAGTCAGTAAGCTTTTGCGATGCGACATGTTCCACCTGATCCAAGCCTTCAGCATGTAGTAAAGATTTCGGGGCTAAAATGAAGTGGTCGTTAAAAGCATCGGCTGTAAGATTGGCAGTCGTATTTGCAGAATGATTTTTATTATTGCTCGTTAGTAAGTTTAAAACTTTCCATATTGAAGACGGATTCCTGCCACGTATGGTTTTCTCTACCAGTGCTTTTTGTGCCTCCCGGATAAGGTATTTGACTCTGTTACGTAACCTTTTGAACTCAATAAAATCTTCGTCCCGCTTGGCTTAATTTCTGGCTTCCATGGTTTGTTTAATCTCTTCCGTAATCAAGGAGATAATAATAATAATAATAATAATAATAATAATAATATAATAATAATAATAATAAAAAACAAATATTTCGCGCACGAGCGCGCGCACACACACACACACACACACACACACACACACACACACACACACACACACACACACACACACACACGTTCAGTCAGATGTAAGGCAGCACAAGGGTAACGCATGGTGCCTATTACTCAAGTGATGCGTTACAATCACGCACGTACCCACACACACAGACGCACACACACGCACGCGTGCACATTCATAGATTTAAATAAACCTAAAAGTAATCATAGGTTATATGAAAGAATATTAACTCTAAGATTTCATTTAAAAACTGAAAGAGTAAAGTTAAAACTTCAAAAGTAAACTATTGAACACTAACCATCAACTGTAACTATTGAGGAATTGAAAATATCACACATACACACACATACACATACTAACACACGCGCATGCGCACACGTATGCTAGTTGTAAGGCACCACAAGAATAAAGTAAAACACCGATTACTCGAGTGATGCGTTGCACACACACGCGCTCGCGCGCACATACACACACACACACACACACACACACACACACACACACACACACACACACACACACACAAACACACACACACACACACACACATTCAGTCGGATGTAAGGCAGCACAAGGGTAACGCATGGTGTCTGTTACTCAAGTGATGCGTTACAATCACGCACGCACACACACACATACGCACACATACTCACACGTGCACATACAATAGATTTAAATAAACATAAAGATGATCATAGATTATACGAAAAAATATTAACTCTAAGATTTCAACTAAAAATTAAAAGATTAAAGGTAAAACTTCAAAAGTAAACTATTGAACACATCAACTGTAAATAATGAGGAATTAAAAATATTACACACACACACACACACACAGACACACACACACACACACACACACACACACACACACACACACACACACACACACACACGCGCGCACACACATTCAGTCAGATGTAAGGCAGCACAAGGGTAACGCATGATGCCTGTTACTCGAGTCATGCGTTACATTCACACATGCACGCACACATGTGTGCCAGATGTAATGCAGCGCAAGAGTAATACAAGACGGTCATTACTCGAGTGATGCGTTGCACCACACACTCACACACACACACACACACACACACACACACACACACACACACACACACACACACACACACACACACACACGCACACACATACACACACACGCACACACATACACACACACGCACACACATTGAGTCAGATGTAAGGCAGCACAAGGATAACGCATGATGCCTATTACTCGAGTGATGCGTTACAATCACACACACACACACACACACACACACACACACACACACACACACACACACACACACACACACACACACACGCACGCACGCACGCACACACACACACATGCACACATTTGAGCGTGCAAATATGATGCAAGTTGAATGTATGATAGCAGATCAAAGTAGCATGATACGGAATCAGAATTAATGATCATCGTTATGATACTATTAATAAAGTTTGTAGATACATCTAATCTGTTCGATTATTTCTGAGTAAATACTGTAGTAGCTGGGCTTTGAAGGAGCTCACAGACTGTGCTGATTTAATCTTTTGGGGAGTACGTTCCACAGTATTGAACCCGAGTAAGAAAAAGACGTCTTATATATGTCTATTCTGGGCTTTGGAACTACCAGGTCATTTTTACGTGTGTTGTACGGTGTGCTACAAATCTTGAAAAGATTTGATATGTAAGCTGGTGTTTTTCCTACTGTAGCCTTATATACCATTCCTAACTTATTAAAAACAAAGTGTTGGCGGAGAGGGAGCATACGAAGTAAAGCAAGTTTTTCTCGGTAATGCTTTGTTGTGGAATGTTTTTATCTAATAAAAGTTTCGCCGCTCGCCTGTGGAGTGAGTTTAATGTTTTAAAATTTGCATCGCTACAGCCATCTCAAGCAGATGAGACATAATCAATATGCGATTTAATATGTGCATTATAGAATAGTTGACTTGTTTTTCTGTCAGTGAAATATTTTAGTTTAGCAAGAAGAAACAAATTTCTTGAGACCACCTTGCATATCTTATCTGTTTGGCTCTGCCAGCTGAGACAGTTATCAATGTGTGTGCCAAGTACTCGATGTTCTTTAACTTGCTGAATTTGTTCCGATCCCAGAAACAAGTTTAAAGGAGGGGGGGGGGGGTTGAGCTGATGTTTTTGTCTGGTGGCGAAGAGCATGCACTTTATTTTACCAGTGTTTGGAATCATCAAATTATCAGCACACCATTTTGATGTAACATTTAGATCTTGCTGAAGGGTGAGGTTGACACTGAAAACATTTACATCAGAAAAGTCTAATGTGCCATCATCTGCAAAAAGGCTGCAGGTGACTCCAGTGGGAGAAATATGTAGAGGAAGATCATTTATAAAAAGAGAAAATAATAAGGGGCCGAGTATTGATCCCTGTGGCACACCATGACGAATAATACCCTCTGCAGATTGTTTGCCATTTACAAGAACAAATTGAGTTCTGTTCTCTAGGTATGACTGAAAAAAAAAAACGCCACAGCGTTGCTACTAAGCCTATATGCTCTAAAATTCTGTATAAGTAGATTATGATTGACTAAGTCAAAAGCTTTGCTAAAATCTAAGAATACTGTCCCTGTCGTTTGCAGTCTGTTCATTGCATCGAGCCATCTATCAATCAGATGAATCAGCGCTGTATGGCAAGAATGGCGTTGTCGAAAGCCTGATTGCAAGGGGTGTAAAACTTGATGAGTTTCCAGGAACTGTTGTAAATGATGTTGAATATGTTTTTCTATTGGTTTCGACAAAGTCGAAAGTAAGGAAAGGGGTCTAAAGTTATTTGGCTCAGAAAGATCTTTAGTTTTGGGCAACAGGAATGTTGAAAATATTTGACTTGAGCTTTTCGGCACAGAATTTATCAAGTACGTCTGATATCTGTGACATGTTTGGACAACTTTGTAATAGGACATCAGCAGCAGATAGGAAATGTGTATTAAATGTATCCGCTGAAACACTGGTGCATGCCGGCTTTTGTTAAGATTTTGTAAATGTGTTCAGGGCGCGCCACACTGTAACTGTGTCCCTTTTCTCATCAATGATCCGTTTAAAGTGACACTTTTGGGCTTCACAAACAAGATACTTTACCTTATTTCGCTGTTTACGATAGGCATCAAATTCCTTGTGCTTTTTAAGTTCATTACGAAGTGACATAGCATCCTTGATATCTTTATTTAACCACAAGGGAGGCTGTGCACGTTTTACACGTTTTTCTCGGTATGGTGCATGTTTATCCAGGACACTTAGAAAAAGCTCATACCATTCAGCAAGCGCAGTATTGGGATCCGTGTAATTATAAACGTGACTGAAACATACTTGACAGAGATCCGATAGGAAAACATCTTTGTTAAAGTGTTTATAAGATCTGAATTTAATAGTGATGTGTTGGTGATTTTTGGGGCGTCGGTCACCTTTCATAGCCCAGCTACAACAGACGGGGTAATGGTCACTAATAGCAACCTCGAACACCTGCACCCCTAGTACTCTAGTCTTGTTGTTTGTGTAAATATGGTCGATCAATGTTGAGGAATTGGCAGTTACTCTTGTTGCTTTAGTGACCAACTGTTTGAGACCAAACAAAGTAAGAGTAGTTTCCCAAGTAGGATTGGAAGAAAACAAATTGATGTTAAAGTCGCCTAAGATTAATAGATCAGAAGTACATTAATTTTGGTTGCATTGTCCATCATTTACGTAAATGTGTCATACCATTCAAAAGTGGCTGAAGGATTTCGATAAACAAAGCAGATTAATAATGGGGTGGCTTGCTTTTAGTTCAATCCAAACACTTTCCAGTAGGTCTGATTCTAGATCTGTCCTTCTTCGAGCGCAATCCCTAATAGAATTGTTTAAATACACGGCTATACCCGTGTGTTTAGGGGAAACAGGATCGCGACGAAATACATGAAAACCCGGGATAGAAATGGCTTCATCACTGATGTTAGAGCACAGTCGTGATTCAGTTATTCCAAACACGTGGAAAGCGTTTGGTTGACTCAACATCACACATAAATCTGGAACTTTGTTATACAAATGATATATATTCAAATGTCCTATAAACAACTGATGCCTATCAGGTTTGTCTGTAGACATAACTAATGTAGAAATATAACAATAAATCAACACCTATGAACCAAGAGCAATTATATATATATATATATATATATATATATATATATATATATATATATATATATATATAATATATATATATATATATATATAATATATATATATATATATATATATATATATATATATATATATTATTGTATAGACGTGTGTTGTTTTTCAGTGCAGACGAGGAAAAACAAGGTAGTCTATACGTTGACACACTACAAGTTCAATGTGTCTTGACCAACTGTCCAGTACTCGAAGTTTTCCAAAAAGCGTCAATAATCGCTTATGACTCATGGTGTGCTGGGAAACACACTCGGAAAAAACAGTGTCACGGTGCACTCGATGTGTGGTACGCTTACACAAAGATACCTAACCAGCGTCCCAAATCGCTCAAAATGTAAATGTATTCTCGTAGTGATAATGTTATTGTTGTAGTTATAGACGAAGGATAGGAAACACCGTTACAGCGCGCACACGATATAAGAGATTACTTAGGAAGCAATTTCTATGATGTAAGAGATCACTTAGGAAGCAATGCCTAGTCACTGAAATTCTGCTGAACAACTGGCCCAACAAACAATTCATAGAATATAATGTTTAATAGATGTATATAGTAGGATGCTCTGGTTATTGTCTCAGTAAACACAAGCTGGGCGATTGTACTGAGCCCAGACGTCGTGGTGTGTATACGGAGTGTGTGCGGGTGCGGTGACGCTGAATGGGTAGGGTTGCGCCATAGTGTTCCCCGAAAATTGGTCCGTTGGCACCGCACGATATTGCGGGTACGTTGCAGGAACTGTCGGGAACTGCAGTTTGTTAGGTGACTGCCACATAGTCACGAACTATTGATCTGGCGCCTCCTTTTGCTGTGGGGGTGATATGTCTTGTAGCAGGAACTGTCGGGAACTGCAGTATGTTAGGTGACTGCCACATAGTCACGAACTGTTGATCAGGTGCCTCCTGTTGCTGTGGGGCTGATATGTCTTGTATCAGCATGTGTCCGGCTTGCCTCCCTTCCGCCACCCCAGAGGGGACAAAAGCTGAACAGGCCCATCGCTGTTGCTGTTGAGATGTGCTGTTGAAACAGTCTCGTGTTATCTGGTGGCTGTTTGCATCATACTGTGATCCTGGGTAGGGCGTAGATGTAGAGGACGCAGTCCCTGCCACAATTTCAGAATACAGTCCTGGAGAGTTGCCGCTACGCCTCTCACCACGGTCCCGGCCACTGCTCGGAGCACGGATGGCTGTGGAGGTGTCAGGAGGCACCCCACCTCTTTTCACATTAATGGCCAAGCTAATTGTGCCCTGCCGGCTAGGGTGGATTGGGTCACTGCGACTGTAGAGCCTTTTGCGCGGAAATCCATCTGTAGTAGAGAAAATCAGCGTGTTGTCCACAAATGTTACCCCACGCTTTTTGCACATGTCGTTTAAGTTTCCGTTGGAGGCAGAAATAGACCTGTTCAGCTGTTGTCCCCTCTGGGCTGGCAGAATGGAGGAAGCTTGGATGCTTGAGCTGGGGAATACCCGCCGACATTGCCGGGCAAGCTGGTCCCACACAGCGCTGGTCACTTATGTCAGCCTTGCAATCGTTCACTCCGACATGGAAGGTCACAAGAGAGACTGTGTGAGAGGGTTCTTGACTCCGGAGCCAGCCAATCAGGTGGGGAGTTTTCAGGCCAGACACAGATATGATCTGCACCTTTTCCTCTGGGTACGTAGACATCTTCTCCGCCTTGATGTAGTGAACAACGGAGTCTCCGATAACTAGGGTGTTGGTGTCAGCGAGTACCGAGTGTTGTAGTATCTGTTCCTCCGGAGACAGCCTGTGAGACGGTCTGTTCATTTGCTGCTGTTGGTCACTGGCTTCTGTAGTTTGGTTGATGATCTCGGGCTGGCCGGCGGTTATCTGGACAGGAATGCGGCGTTCCCTGCTCTCGTTCTCACCTACTCTCATAGCCTGAAGGGACACAGCCATGATGCCGTCTTGTGTAAGAAGCAGAGGGGCGGAGAGAGGGGATGCAACTGTTTCTATGTCCATTGCACACCTCTGAGAGGTACTGCTGTCAAGGGCAGCAGACTGAGGTGTGGGTGTACTGTCAGAGTTATCAGTCACTGATCGACTGTTTGCATGGGCTAATGCTTTGTTCAGTTTCTTTTGCAGATCTCGGAGGCGCTGCTTGTGATTCTGTTTAGCCGTAGATAAACCGTTAACAGTGCTGTCAATAGCATAGCATGTCCGTTGAAAGGTCCTGGTAAATCAAAGTGGCACAGTTGGAGTGCGCCTGAGTTGATCAGTGTTCAGGTCGTACTCCATAGGCGATAGATTTCCCTGTCCCCCATAACCCGCCCGTCAGGGCCGTCCATGATCACCTCGGTGCTGTGGACGTTAAACCCGAACTAACTAACTGTCCATAGCGTGCTGAGCTGATTCCACCCGCGATGATATTAAGAGCATCGTGTAGGCGGGAGTACAGCTGCGAGGAATTCTGTAGTGCTGGTAGCGCTGCAAGATGTCGGAGAGGGAGCACGGTGTTCATGGAGGTAGCATGAGCCTGGGTCATACCTGGGTCGCTGCTGTTGGTTATCTCAGGTGGACAGGAAGCTGGGCGAGACGCAGGGAGCAAAGTCACGGTGTGTAACTCTGCCTGTGACGGGCTGGTCTCAAAGTCAGTTGCGGGAAGGAGGGTTTGCATGCCAGGAGATGACACTTGCAAATCATTCACGGCTGCCATAACAGGAACAACACACGCTGAATCTGTAGGGGGTGTGGCTGTAAAGGAGACACGATCTGCCGACGACGACAAGTGCTGTCGCGAGATCGGCCTTAGCAGGTTATCTCCCTTCAGTGTCAGCATTAGAAGGGAAACTCCTGATGTTTCCGTTAGAGTGGAGCGGGTGGGAGTGATGGGAGTGTCTGCCAAGGAGACGTCGAGCAACAACCCACGTGATTCGCTAGGGGAGATGGTGGGGGAGGTGAAGGATGGTGTGACTGTGAAGGGTGATGTGACTATAAAGGGTGATGTGGTCTGGTTGCTAACAACCCTCTTATCCCTCGACTTTGTGGATGTGAAATCACACACTGCAGTGGAGGATGAGGACTGGTGCGGGTATGGGGGGTGCTGTGGCTCGCAGCTAGAACATAGGGGTAGGTGACTGAATGTTGGCGGGGGCACATCATCTTCGTTAAAGTTCCCGTTCTGTAGTGACCTGACCAGGGCACACAGCTGGTAAAATTCCGTCTTCACCCACTCTTTAGCTCGTATTCCCTGGATCAGACAGGTTCCGCCCATGTTACGCTTCCGTTTGTAATACAGGGTCACAGTAATGTAGTTGATGCCCGCCCATTTTAAAGTACGAATGTCTTGGCAAGTGTATCAGGAATTCCTGCTGCCCTTGTATGAACACTGAAGTCAGTGCGGTCGATAGTGTTATTGTCAAAGTCCACACCCTTCCAAGTCACGTCAAACCCACTGTTAGTGGACTCTAGAAGGTGAACGTAGCGAACGGAAAAGGCCTTTCTCCAGCGTTTCAGAACATGGACATTCGTGTCATTGAACACTTTCTGTTTTTCATCCAGAGTGTCTTTCACAATGGGATCTTTGGGATTAGGTGATTGGGAAGGGGTTTGGGACTGAAAAAAATAAATAATAATACCGTTAAGGGTAGGCTGACATGACTGGATCGGGGAGGAAAATGCCATGGTGAAGACCATATCGTTATGAGTGAGGTTGGAAAACAAAAAGGCCGGGTGGGAAGGGGGGGGGGGGATTTTGACAACTGGGTCAGAATAGTGGATGGATGGAGGGATAGGTGGGATGTAGAGTAAGATGAGGGCAAGAAAGTGGAGGTAGGTTCATTTTCAGTTTGTTAATTTAGCATGCTCAGTGATGCTTAGGTGAGAGAGAGAGAGAGAGAGAGAGAGAGAGAGAGAGAGAGAGAGAGAGAGAGAGAGAGAGAGAGAGAGAGAGAGAGAGAGAGAGAGAGAGAGAGAAGAGAGAGAGAGAGAGAGAGAGAGAGAGAGAGAGAGAGAGAGAGAGAGAGAGAGAGAGCCTATATTTGCCCTTGCTGTATGAACTCTAGTGTACTTAATGATTTTCTGTTTAGTGCTTTATTTTGCATTTTTACTCATCTTAGATTTGTATGCATACGCGCGTGCGCGTATGAATGTGTGTGGCTGGAGTGCGTGTCCGAGAGCGTGTGTGTGTATTTGTGCGTGTATGTCTAAGTTTGTGTGTGCGTGTGTGTGTGTGTGTGTGTGTGTCTGTGTGTGTGTGTTAGTGAATGTGTGTGTGCGTGAGTGCATGCGGAATTGCGGTGTGCATGTGTGTGTTTGTGTGCGTGCGTGCGTGCGTGCATACGCAAGTTCTGGTGTGCATGCGGGCTACCTGAGTGCGTGTGTGTGTGTGAGAGCGTGCGTGTGCGTGCGTGCGTGCGTGCGTGCGTATGTGCGTGCGTGAGCAAATGCATACATACGTCAGTGTGTGGTATAAAATGAATAATAATAATAATTACGGTATTTGTAATGCGCTTATCTTATAATAATTATAACTCTAAGCCGGCGCGCACTCACAACTGGCGCACGCATGCGCACGCTTTAGACAATGACTCACGTACCACAAATAGTGAAATACATTACGACGGTCAGCTTGCGGTGGGGAGTGTGGTGATATAGTTCTAAAACTGTTGAAAGAGGTGAGTTTTGAGGGCGGACTGGAAGGAGGAGAGAGAGTGTTTCTGACGGAGAGAGAGTGGGAGAGTGTTCCAGGTGGATGGACCGTAGACGGAGAAGGAGCGGGGGCCGAAATTGTTGAGTTTGGTGCGAGGGATGTGGAGGCGGAGAGGGTCGGAGGCAGAGCGGAGGGAGCGGGAAGGTGTGTAGGGGTGAAGTAAGTTGGAGAGATAGGCAGGAGCGCAGTTGTTCAGGGATTTGTAGCAGAGAGACTGAAGTGTCGCTTTTTACTGTATTACCAGTTATTGTTCGTAGGGGGCAGGGGGTACTGCAGTAATTATGTATATATATCTGATCCAAAATGTCCATGGATTACAATGGTTGCATTTGACATGTTTGCATTGCAGCACTGAATTGGCTACACTCAGCACTTTCTGCACACACCCAGCGCCAGATGGTAGCAGGATGTTCAAACCCATCAGGATCTATGGAAGTGGACAAGCACGCCCCTTTTGGGCACATGACCAAGGCCCATGGCAAAATTAGTCAGCTGCAGCATGATGGCCCAACGTCTGCCGCAGAGGGTGCGTCTGGTAGGAGGGTGCATAGACGGCAGCGGAATGTCCCCAATTACAAACTGGTAAGTGATTCTATGATCATCTTCATTTTATTGGCTCGCGTGCGAAGCAAACGCGAGTTTATGTTCTGGGCCACTGGTCGTCCGTCCGTCGTCCATGGTAAACGTTAACAGTAGCATTTTCTTGGAGACTATTCAAGCCACATTCTTCAAGCTTGGCCCAAGGATACTTTGTGGTAAGACCTTTGTAAACATACCAATTTGGGTGACCTTTCTCAAAGGGTCACGCGGGGTTGACAGATGTGTGAAAACTGCTTACATTTTCAGAAAACATGGATTTTGCTGCTGCAAAAGCCAGCCCTCGTCACCGAGGTCACACATATGTAAATCAGTCATACACGGGATTACTCTTTATATTCTTGTGCAAGGCCCCTTAAACCAAAATTGACCTGCTTTTGTCCTAATGCAGCTTTCTTTTTTCCTTTCCTTTTCCAGTTGGCAAATGAAGCCTGGGATGGGCCTGAGACTGAGAGTGCAAGCGCATCGCAATACAAGGACAGTGATGACGAAGAGTTTGTTCCTGCCTCGAACTCACAGGATTCAGACGGTGTGTCGCCATCAATCTCTGGGGTCTCTGACACAGACAGTATTGTATTGAATATGTTAAATATGTTAGATTTCAAAGTGGCTGGTTCAGGGTGGGCAGGTGTCAGTGAAGCAAGTACCAGCAAGGTGCAGTGTGCCTTAGGGGGTGAATTAGGGGGCGGCAATGACAATGTGCATAGGCAGAAGGAACATGACGTTGGGGGTGGGGAAAGAGCGCTTACCGAAGAAACGGGTGTGCACGTGTCGCAGAGGGAAAGGAAAGTACAAATGGGACAAAAAAATGCATGCAAATTTTGTAGCAAGCTTGTCTTGAAAATAAGCACGCACTTAAAGATGTCCATGCAGATGAGGCAGACGTTGCTAAACTTTTGATGATAAGAAAAAGGGACTAAGCAGAGACGTCAAGCATGGATCAGACTACAAGATGAGGGTGATTACATGCATAACGTTGCCGTTCTTGAAAAGAAATCAGGATGTTTGATTCCTAAGTATCGCACCAAAACTAGTAAGGTAGACGACCTTCTCGCCTGTAGCCATTGCAAAGGGCTCTATCAAAAAAGCGGATCTCTGTACACTCAAAACGTTGCTGTCAGAAACAAGGAGGATTTCAGTTTGCTAAGAGAAGTTTAGGCTGCTCGATGTGGGAGGCTAATGCTTCCAATACCCTTAGACGTTGACTTTTCATTATATCGTAAGGTTTTACCCAGACAGAGAGATGATGAGATAAATCGTCTCATCAGAACTGACCCCTTGCTTCTGGAGTATGGAAAGAGATTATTGACCGCAGGGACATTGAAGAACACACGGCTGGGCAAATCAGCTCCAGGATGCGGGAGTTAGGAAGACTATTAAGATTCTTAGAGTGAGGTCAGAAATGAAAATCGCAAGTTTAAATGCTGTGATCAATTCAGGTAGCTTTGATCATGTTGTACTGGCTGTAAAGAGCTAGCAGAATTTGATGAGGACACACATCAGTTCAAAAAAAGGCAATCTCGCAATGCGCATAGGCCATGCTTTAAAAAAAATGTTCACAGATCAAACAGTCGCAGGCATCCAAACAGCTTGGGCATGGTTCAGATGACAGGTGGCGACAGGAACTCTCTGAGGCGCAGCGGTTTGACTCTGTCTTCACCGGGGACTGGTACGATTGTGTGTCCGCTACAGCAGCCCAGTCGGTCGGGAAAATGACCATGAACAAACCCAAGCTGATCCCATCATGTGAAGATGTGAGGAAGGTCTAACAGCTTCTTGAGACAAGGATGGTTTCGGGAGATTATCCGACAGTGGTTAAAGCAACCCTTTGTGCTGTATCACTTTTCAACCGAAAACGAGGGGGAGAAGTTCAGAGAATAAAGGTATCGGACTTCCAGAATGCTAAGATTGGATCGATCACCAATCAAGATATCTTGAAAGGTATCACAGAGGTTGAGAAGAAAATGGTGAATCATTTTCAGCGAGTAGAAATCAGAGGCAAGTTTAATAGGAGTGCTCGCATTTTGCTGACGAAGAAGATGATGACAACTGTGGACAGAATCCTTCAAATGAGGCAATCAGTGCCAACTCTCGCTGATTCCCAGTACATCTTTGCCACACTTTCTGGTCAGAGGCCTTACAGAGGCCATGATGTTCTGAAGGAACATGCGCTACAAGCGCAAGTGTCAAACCCAGCCATGTTCACATTTACTCAGTTACGGAAGCAGGTTGCAACTTTGGCTCAGTCCATGGCCATCTCGGAGTTAGACCAGGATCAGCTGGCAGACTTCCTTGGTCATGATATTCGCATACATCGCCATATCTACCGCCAACCTCAAGACGTCCTTCAAAAGGCAAAAGTGGCAAAGATTCTTCTGTCAGTCAACAATGGGATGACAGATTTTGAGAGCTGCATTAGAGCTGAACTGGGCGATGATGAAGAGATTGACTTTGACAATGAAGACACATCAGAAACTCGCAGAGAGGTCTCGGGGGTAACAGCACCTGTGAATGAAGCAAGTAGCAAGTCAACAACTCAGAAATCAATGAGCATGACCGAGAAAAGACGTTCAGAGCCTGATGACAATCTA
Source organism: Semisulcospira habei (assembly GCA_036245525.1). Classification (NCBI taxonomy): domain Eukaryota; kingdom Metazoa; phylum Mollusca; class Gastropoda; family Semisulcospiridae; genus Semisulcospira; species Semisulcospira habei. The sequence goes on from BTPG01000001.1 coordinate 139,155,580, forward strand.
GATAGTTTTGATGATGACAGTTCTGCGTCAGCTCCTGTTCGAAAGAAAGCTAGATTTACAAGGAAACCATGGAGGAAAGCTGAAGAGAAAGCTGTTGAAACTCGTTTCAAGACACACCTCGTTGTGAACAAACTTCCTGGAAAGGCCGAGATACAGAAGGTAATCGCAGAAGAGCCCGCACTTAGACATAGGCGCTGGACAAACATTAAGGATTACATCCGCAACAGACTGAAAACGTTACAAAAGAAATGAATTGAGATTCTCCAACATTCGCGTCATTTTTGTTTTTATACAGATTTATTACAAGAGTGTTCATTATTATTGGGTTGGTTTCAGCATGTATAGGTTGTTTTTATCTGATGGACACCTGGATCATTTTGTAAACTGTATAATTGCAAAAGAAAACAACAGGCTGGGGACGAAAGACAATAATAATATAAGAAAACCATTGACAACATAAAGATTTATTACCAGAGTGTTATTATGGGGTTGGTCTGCCTGGATCATTTTGTATACTGTATAACATTTAAAACTTTGAAAATGGAACTGCAAATGGAACAACGTTTGGGGACGAGAGACAATAATAAGGGGTAAGAAAACCATTGTCAACATAAAGATTTATTACAAGAGTTCTACTATGGGGTTGGTCCGCCTGGATCATTTGATATACTGTATATAACATGTAAAACTTTGAAAATGAAACTGCAAATGGAACAACGGTTGGGGACGAGAGACAATAATAAGGGGTATGAAAACTATTGTCAACATAAAGATTTATTACAAGAGTGCTACTATGGGGTTGGTCTGCCTGGATCATTTTGTATACTGTATAATATTTAAACTCTGCAAATGAAACAGCGGTTGGGGACGAAAGACATTAATAAGATAAAAAGAAACAAACATTGTCAATATAAAGACTTATTACAAGAACGTTATTATTCGGTTGTTTTCAGCGTGTATAGCTCTGTTTTTATCTGATGTACACCTGGATCATTTTGTATGCTGTATAACATTAACCTTACTTTGCAACTAAACAGTGGCCCCCACCCGGGTCTGTCGGGGGACTTGGGTGGGGTCAACTACTTTTTAGATCCTAGGGTCACCCTGGTCAGCCCCAAAGGGTGGGTTTTCCTCTCAATTTTGGGGCATGTGTTTCTGTCTACCCTTGGTCAATTAATTTGTATTTTTCTTTTTTAAGCTCTCCCTACTGTCTGCGCTGCCTGTATCTCTTGAAAAGAAGTACCCAACGGAGAAAGAAACACTCTTAGAAAAGACGGTTACAACACAATTTATTAATATTTCGGGTAAATCCGCTTTGTCAAAAACAGACAAACAAACAGAGAGATCAGTCACTACTTATTTTTATTCGCAGAAGGAATGGGGCACATTTCTTCTGTGAACAAAGATAAGTAGCGACTGATCTCTCTGTTTGTTTGTTTGTTTTGACAAAGCGGATTTACCCGAAATCTTACTAAATTGTGTTGTAGCCGTCTTTTCTAAGCGTGTTTCTTTCTCCGTTGGGCACGTCTTTGCATTTTACACGATTGGCAGTCACCTTTTGGGTCTGAATAATTTTTTGGGGGGAGGGGGGAAAGGGGGAGGGTGGTGGTGGTGTATCTCTCTTGATTTTGGATGTGTTGCTAAATGGTCTTAGGTTTATTTAGCGTATTAGACCGGCTGGCGACATACATTCAATATTCTTTTCATTATTTTATTTTAACTGTTCTAACTATCGGGGAATTACCCTGCTGTCCATTGCTGGGAAAATCCTTGCAAGGCTGCTCCTGAATCGGCTGGTACCTGCCATCGCTGAAGACCAACTCCCAGAGGGCCAGTGTGGCTTCAGAGCAAACAGGAGCACCACCGATATGGTCTTTGTGCTGAGACAGCTACAGGAGAAGTGCCGCGAGCAGAACAAAGGGCTGTACGTAACATTTGTCGACCTAACAAAAGCGTTCGACACTGTGAGCAGGCAAGGCATGTGGCAGATCCTGGAGCGACTTGGCTGTCCCCCAAAGTTCCTCAGCATGATTGTCCAGCTACACGAGGACCAGCAAGGCCAGGTCAGACTCAACAATGACCTCTCAGAACCATTCCCTATTCTCAACGGCGTAAAGCAGGGCTGCGTGTTGGCACCGACCCTCTTCACCATCTTTTTTAGCATGATGTTGAAGCAGGCCACAGTGGACCTCGATGATGACGATGCAGTGTACATCAGGTATCGTCTCGATGGCAGCCTGTTCAAACTCAGACGACTGCAAGCCCACACGAAAACCCTAGACCAACTGATTCGTGAGCTGCTTTTTGCTGATGATGCTGCCCTCGTTGCACACACAGAGAGAGCCCTGCAGCGCATCACGTCTTGCTTCGCAGATGCTGCCCAGCTCTTTGGACTCGAGGTCAGTCTGAAAAAGACAGAGGTCCTCCATCAGCCGGCACCCAAGACAGTGTATCGCCCTCCTCACATCACCATTGGCGAGTCTGAACTAAAGTCAGTGCACCAGTTTACTTACCTTGGCTGCATTATCACGTCGGACGCCAAGCTGGACAAGGAGCTTGACAGCAGGCTGGCAAAAGCGAACAGCGCTTTCGGGCGACTTTTCAAGCGGGTGTGGCACAATCAACAGCTGAAAACAGGCACCAAGATCAGCGTGTACAGAGCTGTGGTCCTCACCACCCTGCTGTATGGTTCCGAGTCCTGGGCCCTCTACCGCAGCCAACTACGACTCCTCGAACGCTTCCACCAGCGCTGCCTGCGTACCATCCTGGGCATTCACTGGAGTGACTATGTCACCAACGTCGAGGTCCTTGAACAGGCCGAAACTGTGAGCATCGAGGCTTTGCTGCTGCGGACACAGCTCCGCTGGGCGGGGCATGTCTCCAGGATGGAGGATCATCGCCTACCAAAGATCACCCTGTTCGGCGAGCTTGCTACTGGACACCGTGACAGAGGGGCACCAAAGAAGAGATACAAAGACTGTCTCAAGAAGTCACTTAGTGCCTGCCAAATCGACCACCACCAGTGGTCTTCGCTTGCTGCGGACCGTGACACCTGGCGCTCTACCATTTACAAGGCAGCTGTCTCCTTTGAGGACTCTCACAGAGCTAGCCTTAAGGACAAGCGGCTCAGGAGAAAAAACAGAGATGCCGCAGCTCAGAACCCTGTCTATACCTTCCCCTGCAGCCACTGCGGTCGAACCTGCCTGTCTCGGATTGGCCTCCGCAGCCACGAACAAGCCTGCAGACGTCGTGGGCAACTCCTATAAAATCTTCGTTCGCGAAGTCAAGCCAAGAGACCGGCTGGCGACATACATTCAATATTCTTTTCATTATTTTATTTTATTCCCCCCCCCCCCTTCATTATCAGTGCTGGCACGTCCTGAAAAAGTCGGGACGTTCAGCAATGTACAACCAATCGGGACGAAAGACAATAATAAGATAAGAAAACCATTGTCAACATGATAAAGATTTATTACAAGAGTGTTATTATTTCAGTGTGTATAGCTTGTTTTTATCTGATGTATGCCTGGATCATTTTGGAAATGTCTGTAACTTTTAAAAAAATTTTTTTTTTACTATAAAGTACACTTTGCATACTGTGCATTGTTTCTAAAGTCACAGGAAGTATAAACCTTAGCTGAGTTGGTATACCTCGCCCTCTACCTAGGTTAAACGCACCAGCGGTGCCATTGTTGCTATTTTCGCACCAGACCGGTCGCTCGGAACGGTCATGTGCACCAGAACTGTGTGCGCAGGTTGGCTTCTGCACTTGTAGTGTGGCCTCGTACGTTAATAATAATAATACATAGTTCTTGTATAGCGCTGTTCTCCAGGAAAACACTGGACTCACTGCGCATGCACAACGGCACACCCTTTCTCTCAGACACACACGCACAATCGTACACTACTTTAAACCACCCCATCCCTTCCCAACACCTTACATTCACTTCCTCTGGGATCAGAATAAGTGGCAGTCAGTCAACAGTTAGCTAAATATGAGCTAAGTGTTAAATGCCCGACAAAAAAGAAAAGTTTTTAAGTGAGCTCTGAACTGTGACAATGTGGGCAGATGCCGCATTTCAGTTGGCAGAAAGTTCCACACACTTGGGACTAAAAAGGTGAAAGAACGCTCTCCGACAGTTTTCATGTCAAGCTTCGGGATTATTAAAAGTTTTTCACTGGAGGAACGGAGGGTGCGTGATGGATGATAAGCAGACAGCTTGGCAGAGAGGTACGGCGGGAGAGATCTGTCAAAAGGCGAAAATTGCAATTTTGTACTGGCAGCGGAATTTGACGGGCAGCCAGTGCAGCTGCTTCAGTAGAGGCGTAACGTGGTCTCTCTTTCGTTTCTTCAAGATGAGACGCGCCGCATTGTTTTGAATCATCTGCAAGCATGTAATCTGATCAGCTGGTAAACCTGCCAGTACGGAATTGCAATAATCGAGCCTGGAAGTAATGAATGCATTTACAAGTCTTGACGCCGCACTTTCTGGGAGATACGGCCTGAGGGAAGAAATTCTGCGCAGCTCAAGGAAACCAGCTCGGCAGATGCTACTGATATGATCATGCATGGCGAGCGTCGAATCAATCTTCACACCCAGATATTTGACACATTTCTGGAAGGGAACGCTGCAGCCACCAATGTTTGCGAACTCGCCGTCAATTAGACTAAGGCGAGACTGAAAGCACTGAGGCAGGCATGACTTCGGTTTTGTCAGTGTTAAGCTTAAGTTTGTTGCTAGTCACCCAGGACAGGACGTCGTCTATACAACGCAGTACGCTCATCTTAGCGGAGATGAAATGGCTAGGCGCGCTACTTCTTGACAATTCAGTATCGTCAGCATACTTGTGAAAATCACACTCATGGGCGGCAATTACATCAGATAGAGTTTGTGAATATAGAGTGAACAAAACAGGCCCTAATACGGAGCTCTGAGGGACTCCACACAACAAAAGACTAGAAGCAGATAGCTGGCCATTAACAATAACAGCCTGAGAACGATCCTTAACGTATGAAGTGAACCAGGCCAGGGCGGTACCACGGATGCCAAAGGTCACCTCTAACCTCTTCAGCAAAACAAAATGATCGAGCGTGTCGAATGCTGCGCTGAGGTCCAACAGAGCAATGAGAGAGACAAGTCTCTCGTCTGCCTTCACTAGCAGACCATCCAGGACGCTCAGCACAGCAGTCTCCGTGCTGTGATCCTTTCTGTATGCCGACTGGTGCAGTGCTAGCATAAGGATGGATGCATTATTGCTGGATTGCATATATGGGAAAGGGTTTATTCTTTATTCATGTTATTTTGCAGCAATCAAACGAAGGTCGCGTGATTCTTTCTCCGATGTTGCCCATTACAGGTGCAGAAAGCACACGCTCTAAACCAAACGGGTGCACCAGACCGGTCCGAGCGACCGGTCTGGTGCCAAAATAGCGACATTGGCACCGCTGTTGGATTTTACCTAGGCACTGGACGAGGTATACCAACTCGGCTAAACTTTATTGTCGCACTTGCTAGAACTCAGTCGCGGAAACCCTTTACGTGCCGAACTTGGGCAAGAACTAGTTTTCCTCATCACAAAGTTGCCAGAAAAAGGTTTGTCTGCTCTTGATTGTTTGATTTGAAGTGTTTATAAACAATTACTGTGTTTTTATATGCATGCACCTTTGATGTGATTAATAAAGGCTGAAGTTTCAAGTGATTTCCTATGTTGTCACTTAATTAATTAATGTTAGTGTTCTGTTTTGTCATTTTAACTCATTCTACCCCAAGACCGGAATCCCCAAATGTTGAAGTCATCTTCTCAAAACTGCGTTGCAGGGCAGGACACAGATCGACCACGATAGTTCAAGGGTGATGCCAGAATAGCTTGGCGGCCATAGGCGCCAAGCTATTCTGGCATCAGCCTTGAACTATCATGGTCGATCTTTATTTTGCTCTGGTGTGTTTGGGGTAGAATAAGTGTTAGTTTCTTCGTCTGGGTCTTTTTCTATCTTTCATATTTTTCCACACTTTTTAACCCACATCATACTGAGGCTAAAAGCTTCAAATATGTACACTGCCATATATGCAAGCTACATTACAGAACTTACAGATGAGGACATAGACCAATGGCATTATTAGTTCAAGGGTGGTGCCACAATAGCTTGGCGCATAGCTATTCTGGCACTACCCTTTGGACTATTTTAGTCACACTTGTTGCACACACTGGTGTATTCCGAATGATAAGAGTTAATATTCAAAATGCTCTGTTGCTGTTTGTCTCAAACTGCAGAGTACATTAAAAAAAAAGTGTTTTAATTTCCAGAATTCTCACATAAATGCCATGATAAACTGTTTTGCTTCAGAAGGACAAAACGTAGCAATGTTTAAAAGATTTCCTCTGTAAAAATCATAATCGAAAGGTTACGGGGCAGTGTTCATTCAATTTTGCACCATACAATGTTAAAAATGTTAATGCATACATACACATATAGTTGAAAAACAAAACAAAACAAAAAAATGAATGTGAAAAAGAAGTATTCCATGAACTTGACCTTATTACAGACGCCTAATGTTGTGAAGACACCCATTTTCACTGTAATGCCAGTTTTAGTTTGAGAGACACTCACTTTATTGGTAGAAACCCATTTTTTTCAGCATCTAGTGGCTCTGTTTCTAGAAAATGTCTATTTTTATTTTAAGTTATAGAGCTTAGTTATAAGGTGAGTTCTAAACATTCGCAACAATTACAGAGCCCTAGAATAAATAGAAATATGGGAACCCATTTTCACATAAAATGATAGGTAACCCACTCTGAGGCTTTTGTCTCCATGTGTGTGTGTATGTGTGTGTGTGTGTGTGTGTGTGTGTGTGTGTGTGTGTGTGTGTGTGTGTGCGTGCGTGCGTGCGTGCGTGCGTGTGCGTTTTAGCTGTTAGCCTTTTGATTGTATCAGCGCTTAGAGCTACTTTTAGAATACGCGTTTAACAAATCTCCTTTATTATTATTATTATTATTATTATTATTATTATTATTATTATTATTATTATTATTATTATTATTATTATTATTATTATTATTATTATTATTATTATTATTATTATTATTAATATTATTATTATTATTTAAGAGGTCGGACTATCAAGCCACCGTCTTGAAACTTGGCCAAAGGATATTTTGTGGCAAGACATTTCTAAACATATCAATGCCAGTGACCTCTCTTGAAGGTCAAGGTCACAGATAAGCAGGGAATAGTTATAATTTAGCCATATTTTGATCAACATTGTTTTAAAAGTCAAGGTCACAGGGTATGAGGAAATGGATCAAAACTAGCCATATTTGACAAAATTTGTTTTGCTCAAATACTATTCACAACTTCAAACCCAGACTTGGTACAGTAAACTCCGGATATGCCAAATCACCAGGGGACTCAGTTGTTCTTGTTGTTATATCCGGTGTTTGTTATAAGCGAAGTAATTTACGTTGAAAAAACTGCTGTTGCGACCTTTTGTTATATCTGACCTTGTTATAAGCGGAGTAGACTCTATAATGATACCCGATGGTTAGATCTTTGTACGCTCATTCAGCTTCATTGCACCTTCAGTTTGGAACTCGCTGCCTGCCAGTTTGCAAAATCAACCTACTCTCTCTCAGTTTAAGGCTCAGTTGAAAACTCACTTCTTATAGCTTGCATTTCCTCAGTCGTAGATCCGTGGTCCTGTTGTACTTATTTGTAATGTTTCATATCGTCTATGTCATGTTTGAATGCGTGTGTTAGCTCAATGAGTTTTTGCCACAAAAAGATTTTGCGCTATACAAGAACCATTCATTATTATTATTATTATGACCCCGCCCTTCACGAGTCCCCTGCTGCCCTGCAGGCCTGGCCGCTTGGCTGCGGAAAGGCTAAGGGAGGAAAACCCTGACATCAAAGACCCCGTGTCTCCGGGGAAGGCTTTTGAGCCAGAGACTAGGACAAGGACAGTCTGATATAAAACCCGAGGACCTCAATGCCATCGTCCCAGCTTGCTAGGCCATGGCAGATGAACCAAGGGTTTAAAGGGTGGGGCCAGTACTGCGCACACTGCACTCCACCAAAAAGCTCCACCGCGCAGGCCTTAGGAAACGTCCACAGACCATGACACTGACCATTCCAAGTCCTGTAGCGACGGGCGAGGGGCGAAACGGCAGGTGAAAGATGTCACTGGAAGCCGCAGTCTCAAACCTGCATGCAGGCGGTTCAGGATATTGGTCGCCTGATGTTGAGCTGGGGATGACAACATCACTCGGCACACCCTGAACGACAAAGCAGCCTTCTCTAGGGACAGCACTGCTTGCTCCACACGGAGAGGGGCCTAGAAAAGGTGGCCTAACCAAAGCTCGTCCCCCCGCAACCCCAGTTGGCTAGCCGCGGTCAACGGGCATCTTCTCCTGCGGTCAAAAAACAAGAAAGAATAACGGATCCACTCTCATGATCTCATGACGACCACGACCGGACTCAACGTAGCATGCTGGAACATCCGAACCATGCTCGACAAAGCAGACAGCGGACGCCCTGAACGTCGCTCCGCCCTCATTGCCCATGAATTGCGGAGGTTAAACATCGACATCGCCGCGCTCAGTGAAGTACGCCTTCCGGACGAAGGCAGCCTCCAAGAACTTGGCGCTGGGTACATCCTCTACTGGTAAGGCAGGCCTGAATCAGAAAGACGGCTCTCAGGCGTGGGTTTCAGGGTCAAGACCTCCAATGCGACTAAGCTGGAAAACCTACCAACGGGTCACTCAGACCGCATCATGTCCATGCGCCTCCCACTGAGACACCAGCAACACGTCACCCTTCTCAGTGTGTACTCCCCAACCCTCCTGGCAGAGCCTGCTGAAAAGGACAAGTTTTACACTGACCTGCGCAGCCTCATACAGAGCACCCCTGCAGACGACAAAGTCATCATCCTTGGCGACTTCAACGCCAGAGTGGGCCAGGACTCTGAAGCCTGGAAAGGAGTCCTCGGCAAGCATGGCGTCGGGAACTGCAATGACAATGGCCGCCTACTGTTGGAGTTCTGTGCAGAGCAGCAACTGGTCATCACCAACACTACTTTTCAGCAAAAGGACAGTCGAAAGACCACCTGGATGTATCTTCGCTCCAAACACTGGCATACTAATTTGGATGGGGCCCCTTTAAAAGATTAAGATATTGGGAAATAGGTTTAAAAAAGCCATTTTGGACCTTTTTTGTAAAATACTATTGACAACTGCAAACCCAAACTTCGCACCAAGTTGCCTGACGATTAAGAGCTTTTTATAAATGTTATTTCTGGTGACGCCTCTGATATGTCAACGGTCACACACGATCAGAAAATGTTAAAAATGTCTCTTTTTTAGAATGATAGCTTTTATATACCTTTTTGCCAAAGTTTACAACCAGAATGGGCAGAAAGGTAGATGATAACGGGAACTTTCTATGCATATTAATTTTGTTCACTCTCAGATGGGTGAAGGGTCACGAGTGATTGTTAAAAGTGTGAAAAATGCACAAATTCTGAGAAAACGTGGACTTTGCAGGTAAAAAGCCAACCTAACTTGTGTTAGAAAATATAAACACTTGCTTATTTTAGGGATCTGTCAGAAGGGTCAAGAGCAGAAAGGGCAAATCAATTATGTGGAATGATCATGAACATGAGCCTAAAGGGGTTTGCCGTTCTTGTTATTATTGCTAGTTGTCTTGCGAGACTTGCCACGTATGGGGATAATGCTTGTGTCATTTATGTCATTTAATCTGCGTGTGTAGGTGTGCAGCACATTGCAAAGGCGGATCATGGGGGGGGGGGGGTGTTTCACAACACCACCTCCCCGCCCCCTCCCCCTCCTGTGGGAAGTAAGGTCTGGCGTCGCGATTCATTTCTGTCACTCAGCAGGGTACCCAAGACTGATGCCTACCCACAGGACTGTCACGTGCTGCGGATAAATGCCATGAGTGGTTATGCCTGGCCCTCACCGATGCTAGTTCGTAGTTCCAAGCACATACAAGGCATATCGCTCGAAGTCCCGACTACGTGAACTTTCCTTTGGACTCGGGCAGTGGCATTATACAGCAGAATATATTAAACAAAAAGGAAGGAACAAAAATCCTACCTTCTTATCGCTCCTACGCCACCACAAACTGGTATAGAGAGCTCTAGTCAATGCACAGGCCACTAACAGCTACTATGCAGAAAGCAATATGCCCTCGGCCTAGCACAAGCTAAGAAACTAAGTGGGATATAAAAAAGACTGATTAAACCTTATTTTGGTCTTCTTACCTAACCCGGGCACAAACAGTCGGGTAGACAACAATAATTCTCAAGCACTAAGGTGGGTATTAGGAATAGTAAACCATTTCTCTCAAAGAAGTATATCAGCACTTTTTTTTTCAAAGAAATTATTGCGGTAAAATGTGGTTCAAGAACATTTTAAACACAGTACGCATACCAAACAAACGAAGTTTGCTTAACATATCAGCGACAGCTTCCCCGCACTTGCCACAGCCTTTTATCTTCAGTTCTTTTGGATGAATGCCAGAGAGATCACGCCTGAAATTAAAGGGGGAAAAAAACCAGAGCGTCCGAAACGTTCGAAGCAACGCAAACGAATTGCAGTGTTACTCAGTTTTATATGAGTCTTGGCTCATTCATAGTAACAATAATACATGTTTTATTTTGAGTTAGAAAATTTCTATATTTCTATGCACTTTTAAATATTGTATAGTCTTATGCATTTGTGAACTGTGTCTTTACTTATGATTATTGTGTCTTTTCACATTATTAAGCGCATAGATCCATAATGAATACGAGCTATATACAAAAATTAAAACTACTACTACTACTACTACTAATAATAATAATAATAACAAAATATTTCTAATCTTTTTGAAAAAAGTAGATAGATAAGATATGTTTTGTCTTGTCAAGGCAGCTCATTACAGTTAAAACAAGATGAGATGAACCATAACCCACAAAGTCCCTTCTATATGAGATCTGTCCTCGCTGTCAAAGGTCTCTACCCTTTGTCTGTGACCTGATTCTGATGTTGAAATATCTCCTCGTGCGACTAGCTATGCCATGACGTCAAGCTTATAGTGACATCATTTTGCTGCTCGAGCTGTTCTTCATCAAAATTCCTGTCTTTACTCCAGCCCACAGAGCGTACTAATGGCGGGAAGCGTCGTGTGTCCGTCTTTATTTGTGTGTGCCGGCGCGTGTGTTGATCAGAGGTTGGCTTAGAGAGGAACGAAATGGATCAGAAGGACAAGCTGAAAAATATGAAGTGCTGTGAATATTCCTTAAAGAAAAATGCATGTGAGCTCCAAACAATACGGTAGACGTTCCCAGAACCAAAATTCTTTAAAATGCTACAACAAAGTCCCATTTTCGGTGTTTGGAAACACCCCCCCCCCTTCCCCGGTGTTTGCTACTTTGGCGAATGATGAGAGTCTTAATACGCACGCGCCTACCCCCTCCCCCCCCCCCCACACCCTCAAACGTTTTGATTTTTCGGCCCCTGGAAGAAAGGTCTAGCGCCGGGGATGTCTTTTGTATGAGGTTGAAGGTCCCAAACAAAAAGTTGGACCCCCCCCCCCACTCCCGAGGTAGCTAATCCGCCCCTGGAAAGGGTACAACGCTGGCTAACAAACTCATCCAATGTCTTCCTCCAAACTAGCTATATCCAAAATTTCAAGTAAATATGACAAAAATTACGGACTCAAATCTTGGTCAATCGACTTTTTATAAACAGTCTTTTACGTCTTTAATGAGACATCCAGTTACAGCATGCTCGGAGGCTCCTTTAGCCACCTCTAAATAAAGTATTTTGCCAAATTTCAAGTTTGTATGTACAGCAATATCTCAGATTCTCGTGTTCTCACACACACACACACACACACACACACACACACACACACACACACACACACACACACACACACACACACACACACACACACACACACACACACACACACACACACACACACACACACACACACACACACACACACACACACACACACACACACACAGCTTTTCGCGCCAAATGTGCGTTCAGCAGCGAGGTTAGCGTAAATAGACATTACGTAATTTTTATCTTGTTACTTCAGTTGTCAGAGGTTTAGGCCTCCCGGCTTTGCCATCATGGACATGCTATCAAATTCGCCCCACCACGACCCATCCGAATAGAAGGGACTTAAAACTCGCACCGTATTATTAATGTTCTCAACTTACTCGTTGTGACCTATGTGGCTGAGTCGAATGGGCCATGGACCACCAATAGGTAGAAGGTAGGTGGAACGTCCATATGGCGGTATTGTTTTCCCGTAGTGCGATGACAGGCACAGCAAATCTTTCACACAGTTCGGAGTTCGGAGAGACCTGTTGAGTAGTCTCTCCACTAGGCATCCGGGTACGTTGTCTCTTTTGAAGGAACAAGCCGTCCACAAGTGGAGGTTTTTTCCGCATTTTTCAAACAGCTCTTCACAGAATTTTTTGAAGTTTCGAATAAATCGATTTCTTCCGGGCCTTAAAAAAAGAGAGAAATGTTTTAAAACATACACTTCATGTTTTGCACCATGCAGCAATGTGAAATACAGCTTGAGCGAACGCTCTGGTGTGCTAACGTCTTTTTACTAGAATATATATCAATTTCAAACCCACGCAAGAGCTCTGAGAATAACTCCTTTAAGTTCTTTAGGGTCCCCGGCCACTCATTCGACACAACGCCGACACCAACTAAATAATGTGGATTAAACAACACAAAAACACTCACGAGTATTTCTGTGTCCTGAAAAAGTCTCTCTTGTCTGTATCCATAACGTGATTGTTTGAAGGGCGACAAACAGCCACTTGAAAAGCCAGTACAGTGGACGACGCTTAAGTCGAACCTGCAGGGGAAATCTTTTTTTCGCTCGACTTATCCGTCGTTCGACTTATCCGTCATACTTGAGCGTTTTTTTTTCTACTGGTCCAAATTATGTTCATAACACACAATATTCTTCTAAGATAAGAATAACATATAAAAAGATCATGTTGAAACAGGCAAAAAGCACCGATAGAAAGTTTTCTCACAAAAGCACATCAAAATTTACTGACACCTAAAACGAATCTCTCAGAAGCCGCGGTGAGACAGACAGACAGCGTAATAGACGGAACTTTCCCGGCGACAACTGTAACCACAAGTCTAAAAGCAGCTTTAAATTTAGGATGTTATTTTTTCTTGTGGCAATTTTCTGAAATCCATGACGAATTTACACCCAAATGAACAACTTTCAGGATTTTAAGTTCAACGAATTAATTGTATGTGGCTGAGAATTTAACCTATATTCCATCTTTCCATCCCAGTAAAGTCAGACGCACCTTCTTTTCAAACAAATTGATATTACAGAGATGAGTACACTTCTTATTTCTATACCATCAGTAATGATCAACAGAGAGAGTACACGTATAAAACATGGACTGACCGACTCATTGTGTGGTTATTCTCCTCAGTTCCTTACTATTGTTATGTTTTTTTGGCTGTAAACATATAACGATACTAATGAAAAATCAAAATGAATACACAAGATGTATAACCCAATAAAGGCATTAAAAAGCGGTCTGCTCTAGTCTGGGCTTTGATTGTTAAACTTTACTGATAAAACGGATTCTCAATGTTGCCTTGCTTCAGCGGAGACTTTTCTGCTCTTTTCACAATCCATGTGAGTATAATGCACACGTAACAGAGGTCTTCTAGTTGCCCTGGTAAAAGTCCTTTGAAAATCTTCTACGCACAAAGAAGAACTGAGGAGAGCAGAGAAGTTTAGTGACGACCACGTTTGACGGACCCGACGTTCGAGGTGCGCAGCAGTCGACAACGAAACATGATCAGAAGGTGCCGGTGTGAATTTGTCGCTGTGTGTTCAAAAGACCGTAAATATTTGATTCGACTCATCCGAGTTTGGTTCAACTCCACAGAACCGTTTTCAATTAAATATTAGTCACAGAAAGAGCAGCTTTTGCCACAGAAAATATGGTTTGACTTATCCGAGTTTGGAAAACGAGAAACGCAGTCGATTTATCGGCCGACGTTTAATAAACCAAACCGCACCGCTTTAGAAATTATTTGTAACATTAGTCCTAAAAGAGCAGCTTTGGATCGGGAAAAAATTGACTTAAGTGTTTTTCGACTTATCTGTCTTTGACTTAGCGGCGTATGAAACTGCATTAAAAAAATGAGTTCGACTTATCCGACTTTTGAGAGGAGAAACACGTTCGACTTATCTGAAGTTCGACTTAAGCGAGTTCGAGTTTTCCGTTGTAGAATTAGTCATAGAAAGAACAACTTTGGTCGAGAAACAAACTTCGTTCGACTTAAGCGTTTTTCGACTTATCCGTTTTCGACTTAAGCGTATCGGACTGTATTCTTGCACCAATGAAATGAAATTTAGAATCTAATTTAAAATCTGTGCTCGCAAATACTAATTATATATACTCTATCACACAAAATTAGACCGCTTTCCACCTAGGTCTTTTAGAAGCCTGGTTGTTTGGCCTTCAATGGTTGTTTCACTGGTTGCGCTGTTAAATGGAGTATTTTTACACGCACACACACACACACACACACACACACACACACACACACACACACACACACACACACACACACACACACACACACACACACACACACACGCGCACGCACGCACGCACGCACGCACGCACGCACGCACACACACACACACACACACACACACACACACACACTGATACATACATCAAAGGGTTAGCTGCCTCATCGGCGATGACGTAGATTTCACCGTTGTTTTGTTGTGCAACATCATACAGAATGCGTACGGCGTCCGATGTTGATCCTGTTAGGATGTTGAAGTCATGAAAGTACACAATCTTCTCGGGGCGAGCTTTGTTCTGCGACTGACTCCGCCACTCCTTATAGGAAAACTCGATCCGCTCCTGAAGAAGACGAGAAACTGCCATGCTGTTTTTGTGTGTGCTGATAACGTGCACATCATGGCCCTTTAACAGCCACTTCTGGGCTATCAGCTGCAGCATTATTGTCTTCCCTGTGCCGAAGGGACCAGTGAGACAAACCCTGGGTAGAGGTGCATTCAATATATCTTGTTGAGTCGGGAGCAAGATTTTTTCTGATATGATCAAGCTCGCAGCAAGAACCCAGCTTGAAGGCCCTCGACTCTCAAGAGCTGTTGATTCCATTCCCAGTCTGGACACTTCAAGCGTAGTCTCTGGGCCGCATAGACTGAGGAAAAGAATGAATTAAAATAAATGAAAGAAATAAACCTGACAATGCAAAACAGTCTTAACCCCATTACCAGTTTGTTTTGCATTACTATATAATGTGTAATGCTCTTAGGGTATACTTTTTATTCTTTATTTTGCTGAAATAAACTCTTCTACATGCACAACAAACCAAGGGGAATTACTCAGCGCTGGGCAACAGTTAGATCCCCTGCCCCCGCCTATCAGGCACCCAATCGCCAGCCCACAGAGAAATACGCAGGTATAGAATAAGACGATCATTTGCATCTTCCCCTTGCTAATTCCCCTTGGTTTGTTGTACAATTCTGCCAGCGCTAGCCTCACCTATCTGGTTTGTGAGTATCTTCTACATGCATACTAGACTCTTAGAGGTGATTTTCGTACCGGCACAGTCGACGACACTTACGTCGAACTCGCAGGGGAAATTATTTTCCGTTCGACATATCCGTCGTTCGGATAAGTCGCATTTCCCACAGAATCGTTTAACTTAAGCGTTATTTTTTTTTCCCGCGGACGAAAATTATGTTCACAACACACATCGTTCTTCTGAGAAAATAAAATTCAGATCTTGGGGCTTGCTGTTCTCTTGTAATTGCAAAAGAATTGAAACAGATAGAATATTGAGACTATCATCATCACCCAATGCTCTGAAATGTTTCTCATATGTACCAGGCTGCAAGGCGCTCGTAGGTGTCCTGTGTCAAACCCTCTTGTCCGCCGATCCGTTCCCAGAAAACTGCGATGTCCTCTAACTCGTCTTTGCAGATGCATCGTTTGAGAATCTGTTAACACAACGCACCGGCTCTTGCTTATTAAGACCACTCTGAAGATTATTAATCTAGCAGCTGCCCTTCATATACGATAAGCCGTTTACGAGATAGTGATTTTCTAGAGAGTAACAAAGCATCAAAATGAAGTCTAGTATGAATAAAAGCAGTGCGCACTCGTTTTAAACCGCCGGAGGATAGAGACATTTTTCTGTAGCACATTTTGTTTCCATTACGGCTGCAGACGAAATCAGGACTATCGCAGCCATGTTCACTGGGGATCAGTAGTTTACACGTGCCTCATTTGGTCCTGTATTTAGTGGTAGTATGCACTGTATGTCACGAAAAAGGATTGCATTATTTTCAAAGTAAATTTTCACACGTAATTACATTAAGAGAAGAAACAATTACGAAAAAGGTTGCTTTGAGCTCAAATGTCGTTACTCAACAATAATGTATCCAAAATCACGTGATTGACACATGATACACGATACACGCGGACTCCTTGCCGTGAATTTCGGTGTCCCGACGTGTTCTTTTTTGTTTGTTCTACATAAGCTTGTTTGTTTCCCAAAAAAGCAAACGTGTAAAGTTGCTTTGTGCATTTTTACGTCTTGATAAAGGTGTGTCACGTTTATTTCCATTCATTTTACCATCGCTTTGACCGTTTCATTACGACACCACAGCACCAAAACAAAAACGCAACCCACAACACAAACGCTATCTTCGAAACCTATGTCCGAAGTGCAACATGCTGCATGCTGTAAAAGAGAAAGAGTGCCACACCACTTGGTTTTAACTGTCATGCTGAGCAAAGTTTCGTAACTTGATTAATTATTTATTGCTGTAACATTTATTTCAATCAGGTGCACTGGCAAGCTATGTTGTGATATGCGATCACTGCCAGTGCCAATTATGCAGTCTCAGTGATCACTGATGGTACAGTATACTTCACACTGAAAAAATACACAGCACAATGTGAACACGCTTGGAAGTTCATGCAATGATTTGTTTAAAATTAAACCCTATTTTGCTAGCAGTAGCCTACTGCACAAAAGAGGAATTTATTTTGCTGCTGCGTAATTTGCAGTTTGTCTGCATATAGACATTTGCAGTTCGCTGCAAGGATTCTTAGCAGCTGGCATTATCACTGACATATATATTGGGAACGAGGAAGAAAACGGAGAAAGGTGACACAGAGATGATTTAATAAATCAGTCATTTAAGTGATTAAATGAATGTGATATGTTTTATGATAAGATAGTTTGCCATATGTTTCCATGTACAAAACAATAAAAACATTGGAATTTGTCTTGATGTCTGTTACTAAGACTAAAATCACACACACACACACACACACACACACACACACACACACACACACACACACACACACACACACACACACACACACACACACACACACACACACACACACACACACACAGAGTATCCTCTAAAATGATTTTTCATGTTAAATACAAAGCAAATACCGGTATTAAACACGGCGAACGTGCACGCCTGATTCAGTTAAAGCTGACTGTACACATTCCGACAAGTTCTCACTCCCCACTCGCGCTCTCTCCAGTCAGTCCGGTTGATCAGAGAGAGCGCCAACAGCCAGAGGGAAAAAAACTGTTGCGGAATCTGCTGGTCCTAGTACTGATGGACCTGTACCTACGTCCTGATGGTAAAAGTTGGAAAAACTCATTGCTGGGGTGGGTGGAATCACTGGAGATAAGACTTGCTCTACGTAAGAGACGCTGCTGGTACATTGAGTCCAGGCTAGGAAGATCTCTGCCTATGATTTTTGAAGCGGTCTTGGCCACCCTGCTCAGTCTGATTTCCTCTTTGGCCGTGATGGACCCATACCAAACCATGATCAAAAAGGTGAGCATGCTCTCAGTCACAGCTCGGTAGAATTGCATCAACATGTGGGCACCGAGATCGAAACTTTTCAGACGTCGCAGGAAGAACAAGCGCTGCTGTGCTTTTTGGACGATGAGGGGAGTGTTTTCCTCCCATTCTAGTACATGCGCTGTTTGCAATTTCAGGTTAAGCCATATGCCTATCCGAAGAGCCCCCCCCCCCCTCCCGCCCCCCCTTGGGGCGAAACCGGTCGTAGGCGGCAAAAACTTAAATCTACTCAGCAGGTCCAATATCTGTTTGGGAATATTTTCTAACATCCCCCCTTGGGGGAGGTCTGGATATTCTCCAGCGGATGGCGGGGCGCCTGGGGGTAGTCCCTACTGCTTTATGTAGTAGGTGTTCAGTGGAAGGCTCAAAATGATAGGTCTGTCATTCCTTCTCTCCCACTACCCTCTCCTTTCTAGAACTAGTGAGCGATGCAGTCACAAAAAGGACAGTTGATGTCCTGATGACACAATGCAATCTTACCAGCCTGGAATTCCATGGCATTAGCACAGCATTCTCAGAATTGAATAAAAAAAATTACGTCCCTTTGAGCTAATCTTGAGTGCATCTTTTTGGCTTTGGGCGACGCCTTTGTTAAAAGTAAAGAATATATATATATATATATATATATATATATATATATATTATATATATATATATATATATATATATATATATATATATATATATATATATATATATATATATATATATATATATATATATATATATATATATATTCATGTACTTTTTATATCCAAAGTTTACTGTATTTACATTACTACAGTACAGTACACAGACCAAGGGGAATCACTCAGCGCTGGACAGACAAACAGTTAGATCCCCTGCTCCCGCCTATCAGGCACCCAATCGCCAGCCCACAGAGAAATACGCAGGTATAGACTAAGACGATCATTTGCATCCTTGGTTTGTGTACAGTTCTGCCAACGCTAGCCTCACCTATCTGGTTTGTGAGTACCTATAACTCGAGGCAAATTTGTATCGTTACATTGTTGAGTAATGTTCTGTGCATATACTGTGGGAAATCAGGGTATTTACCCGACCACATATAGTAATGCACCTTCGTGTTTGTGTATGTATGTTTCTCCTGCCTACTTCCTAAGTTCCGGAGAAAGACATGGGTTATATAAGAGACCTGATGTATTCTTTGGATGCAAATGATCGTCTTAGTCTATACCTGCGTATTTCTCTGTGGGCTGGCGATTGGGTGTCTGATAGGCGGGGGCAGGGGATCTAACTGTTTGTCTGTCCAGCGCTGAGTGATTCCCCTTGGTTTGTGTACAGTTCTGCCAGCGTTAGCCTCACCTATCTGGTTTGTGAGTACATTACTACATTGTCTATTTGACATCATTTTTATGACGTCGCTCTGTCTCCCCCCCCCCCCAACCAATAATAATAATAATAGTAATAATAATAATAATGATAATGAAAAAATAAAATATAAATAACAAATCTTTGACTATAATCTATACTTTATACCTTAGCTTTTGCGCCAGTCGTCTCAATTAAATATCTGCATCACAGGCAGGCATTTGCTGTTTGTTCGCTTCGACCAGCGGTCAAGAAAAGGTGGATGTAAAAGTGTAACACATAAGAGCACTTTTGTTGCCGAGATGTTTTGTGTCTTGGCATCACGATTTTAAGTACGAGCGGTAGCGCAGTGCCCCGTTGGTTCTGCGCTAGGTCGATTTGTTAGCACTTTGCGTGTCCGTAGAGGTTTTAGTCGCGATGATTCCTGAAGGAAGAAATCATTGCGACTAAAATCGCTACGGACACGCAAAGGGTTAGTGGCTCATCTAGATGTCTCACGCGGTAGGGCAAAATGAATGGCGAAATTTGGTGACTTACTCGCACTCACACTGTTTTTTCGCGGATGCTAAAATGAGGTTGAGAAACAGTTTCCTTTAAAGAAATCAGAATTTATTCCAGAAGCCAAAATCAGGCAATATTATGTTAAGGCACACCTTCTGCACCCTCTGCAAAAAACAGAATGAAAACATATTGAATCTCTGACTCACAGTGAAGGTATTTGTGCACCCAGTAAACGGTCATTTCCGCCAAATCACAAAAAAGAGACAAAAATAATGTGTCACATGCCTTCAGACATTTTCTATAGCACTGGATTTCCATTTTCAGGCTTACATCATCACAACAGGACGTCACAATTATTATAAACTTGACTAGGTGATTGCTGTGATCACTGTGAGTGCCACAATGGTTGATTTTGTATCCTTACCCCCAAGTTGTAAAAATACACAAAATTAATTAGAAAAATTACTAAAGTTATTCCATTTTATTTTGACCCCTCTTTACCTATTGAGTTTCAATAATGTGAGCATAAAGTGCAAGAAAATAAGGAAAGTCGGCATCCTTTACGGTACGTTCGTGGTGAATGATAGCTTTTCCCCATTTAAAATTGCCGAATTGGGAAACGTACGTTGTTTCTGATGCCCTCAGAAATTTTGTATACAACTGATAGGTTTTATTTTAGTTTGTTTTGGTTAGGAAAGAGTACCACAGTTACTCCCAACCTGATTTTAAGATGCTGTGATGCATTTAGGGGCCACAGTGATTAAATCTTCTGCCCTACCCTATTTTACCAGTACGCAAAGGAACTCAAAATGATCATACCAATTGGTTATGCCATACTCCTCTGTTTAAATATTTGTGTTGCCAGTTTTCTTAACAAAGTATGCATATTGAGCATAAAAATTTGTGATCATTTCATTAATTTCAATGTGACCCATCAATTTAATTGTAATTCTTTTTAGTTAAGGCATGTTTAACAGGGGGTTGCCGCTGAAGCTTCTACAGTCTGCACATTCAGCAGTCTTGTCAAACTCGTGGAATGTGTACCTCAGGGAGATGTTGTGTCTGATGCTGTTCTTGGTCTGCATTAATGACATCAGTACAGCAGTACCAAGGTTCGTCTCGAACATCCTCCATGCGGATAATTTTGCAATGTGGAGAACAGCAAAACATAAAGAAATGGCATCCTGCAGAATCCAGGATGCTGCCAATGGAGTCAGTAGCTGGACTGCAAGATGGCCACTCAAACTGAGCTAGACCATCTCTTTCAATCAGATGGAAGAGGTCACCTTGAAACTGGAGACCTTCCAGTATCAAAGACAGACAGGTTATCTTTACTGGCAACAAATACATTACTGGATTCACGTAGAGGACTCACATCGAAGCCATGGAAGCTAGAGCTGCGATAAAAGGTCTCTGATGAAGAAACTGGTGGGGACCACATTGGCGCAAATTACAACATCCTGACGCAAGCAGACACCAGCTCGGTGAGACCAGTAGTGCGGTACCAAGACACATCGACAACATGAAACACTGCCTGGAGAAAAAAACCCACAAAAAAAAAAAACGCCAGGCTTGAGAAGATGCAGAACATGGGTCATTCTCATGATGCAGTGTCATTCTTACAGCCATATGAAGCACCCCCATTTAGGAAATGGCGGACACTGGAGCCACTGGAACGCAGAACAGCACACACGACGAAGAGACTTACTAATCACCGACAGCACTGGAAACTACAGGAGCAGACCAAGAACCGTCAGAAATGCCCAAGTCTGAACCGCCTACTGAAGGTCCTACAAAGGGCTAAAACTGACGTCCTGGAACCAAGCCCAAAGATGTGTGAAGAGCTCCCTTTAGATACCTGGACATCTCGAAAGAGCCTTCTAGACAACATAAACGATGTTCCAGGACTCTTTGCCAAAGGTCGTGGCACTACACAAAGCCATCTCGCTGGAGATTATGCACAATCACTACCCTCACAGCAGCTGTGCTCACGTCTACACAGGCGGGTCCGCACAAGACGCCATGCGGAATGAAGGAAGTGGCGTGTACATCTGTTGTGCAGACCGCACTACTACCTCCCTCTTCTTACCAGCTGGCGACAGCAGCTCCAACTATCGTACAGATCTGCAGGTGCTCAACACAGCAGCAGAGCACTAGATAGGGTAAGGCAGCAGCTTGATCCACTGATCTCCTCACCAGAAAGCTTCAAGATAGACTGGATGCCCTGTCCACAAAATAGTGCTGCAGTGGATTCCAGTGCATTCTGGGGTAGCTGGGAACGGAGGGCTGACAGCCTGGCCAAAACAGGCGCCAGACAACCTCAAGATCACAACCTCCTGTAAAGAAACCAAGACACGACAGCAGCAAAGTCATTGGCAACAGCAGAACGGCGGCTGCAGCCCGTGGGCAGACGACATCAACAATCTAAAAAAAGGGAGAGCCAGGCCACCATCTTTCATATACGCACTGATCATTCTGAACTCACCTTGTGAGACTGGGTCATGCGGAAACAGCCATATGCGAATGCGGCGTAGAAAATCAGTCTCCTTAGAACATTCTCCAGACCTCTCCATACAGAGAAGCGGTCCGCTGGTAGTTCTGACTAGAAGACACGCCCCTGTACACCAAACTCTGAAAACATGCTGCCGGGCTCTTGACAGCTCACTTATTGGCAGCTAGAATAATATAAGATTTAAAGACGGCCATCAAGGAATTGAACGTTGCAGAAGAAGAAGGCCAAAAATGGGGGTGGAAGTGGTGATCTCGTGGTGGACATGTGGAAACTAAGTATTTTGATAATTTTGTTTTGGCTGTTAGGAACCATGAAACGTTATTACGCATATTCATATTTACACATTTCTAGATGAAAATAAATGAAAAGAAAAGGGGAAACCTTACTAGATCCGCCTTACGCTAGGTAAAATATCACCTAAAAGACCAGTCAGTTAAAAATATACTGATCAACAAAAGAAACGCAATTTTTTTCACCATAGCGCTTTTCTTCGTAAATATGCCTTGATCCGGGTTAATTTGACGTAATTTATTAGAATATGTTGTGAAGTGTGTGTTATGTCGTGTGCAAATAGAATGTTTAGTCTTAAAAATTGCACATCGATGACTTATGACGTCATCAGTGACACTACCATGACAGGATATTGAAAGTGAAATGGGGAGCATCTGCAGAGGACACAGCTGAAAGCCAACTAATGTGCAGTGTCACTAGGGTCCGTGTGCATGAAAATTAGGCCTGATTGGTCTTGACCTATCTTTCGTTTGTCAAAGGCACCTAAATAATCAACATAACCTACAAACATGAAAATCAAAAAGTTCTTTATTTTTAGGGTAGCAGCCATATTTACCTGATCAAATGGATATGAGTGTTTTTTTTTATAACTGTGTCAGTCACTGGAGCATAAAAATGGTTTGAAAGTAATTCACATTAAATCAAATAAGATATATTAAGAAATGATGTGCACAGGAAGTTCTGGTTTTCTAAAAAATATTTCGAGTCAAATTTTGTTTCAGGCAGTTAATAACACTATAAGCAATCCACACAACTTTTGTGTTAAAACATACCACAGGAAACTTGCTTCACAGAGTGTGTCCAATTTTGGTTATTTTCACCACTAATGAAACCCTGTGTCCTCCAAGGTAGCCATGGGCGATATCTCATACAATTTTTGTGTGAAGGTAGCTCAGACAGTAGGCTGAACATACGAAGTACACAGCAAATAAAATGTTTTTGTTTTGCTGTCAGGGTGGCTCTTTGTTTGCGGGTACACTTACAGACACTTTTCACGTTTTTAATGGAAGTCAGAGTAGTTACAATTAAACTGATGGGTCACATTTAAATTAATGAAATGATCACAAATTGCATGCTCAATATGCATACTTTGTTAAGAAAACTGGCAACAAAATATTTAAACAGAGGAGTATGACATAACCAATTGTTATGATCATTTTGCGTTCCTTTGCGTACTGATAAAATGGGGGTAGGGCAGCAGATTCAGACACTGTGGCCCCTAAATGCATCACAGCATCATAAAATCAGGTTGGGAGTAACTTTGGTACTCTATCCTAACAATAAAACCTTAAAAAAACAACATATATACAAAATTTCTGAGGGCATCGGAAACAACGCACGTTTTCCAATTCGGCAATTTTAAATGGGAAAAAGCTATCATTAACCTCGAATGTACCGTAAAAGATGCCGACTTTCCTTATTTTCTTGCACTTTAAGCTCACATTATGAAAACGTAATAGGTAAAGAGAGGTTAAAATAAAATGGAATAACTTCAGTAATTTTGACTTATTAATTTTGTGTATCTTTACAACTTGGGAGTAGAGATACAAAATCAACCACTGTGGCACTCACAGTAATCACAGCATCACCTAGTCACGTTTATAATAATTGTGACATCCTGTTGTGATGATGTAAGCCTGAAAAGTGCCTGCCAGTGCTATAGGAAATGTCTGAAGGCATCTTACACATTATTTAGTCGTTTATTGCGATTTCGTGGAAATGACCGTTTCTGGGTGCACAAATACCTTTACTGTGAGCCAGAAATTCAATATGTTTTCATTCTGTTTTTTTGCAGAGGGTGCAGAAGATGTGCCTTAGCATAATATTGCTGATTCGAGCTTCTGAAATGAATTCTGATTTCTTTAGAGGAAAATGTTTCTCAACCTCATTTTAGCATCTGCGGAGAGCGTGAATGGGGGTACCCTTGTGCCATCGGCTATATCTCTGGTGTGTTCCTAAGGATTTTAGGGAAACATAGATTAAACATCTCAAAACATACCAAGGTACACTTTGAAACCCATCTTATTGAGTACTGGGGGTAGGGAGGGGGGGGGGTGTGCACGGTAGCCAGGACTGGCTTATAGACCAATACTTAGGGGTCCGATATCCTAATTTACAAAAGTTTTTCAATGGATAACAACTTCGACGCTATCGCGTCTCGCCTTTTATCAGACGATCTCAACATTTTTATAAATCGTGATATCGGATTCCTAAGTGTCAATAGCTTTTTCATATAAATCGTAAGTTTATCAAATGTTTATTTTCCTGGAGATCTTTAGAGTTTCATTCATTAATACTTTCGTTCGTTCGTCCGTCCATCCACCCATTCAGCAAACAAATAAACAATAATGCAAGCAAATACGAGGGTTTGATATGCATAATTTACCTTATCAATGACCACGTCAACTGCCTCGTCTTTTGTCGAATCTGTGATGTCCGCAGCCAGCCCCTGCCCAGCAACATATATTGCGAAGGTATTATGTGTATATTATCTGTGTTATGGAAAGGGTTTCGTCAACTGTGATATATGTTATGTTTGTTTACTCTTTGCAAATATCTTTTTTTATGGATAAAAATGTCTTGAATCTTGAGCTCAAATCCCTGGACTAGATATTAGTCTATTAACTAAGTCTACGTACTTGAAATGCTTTCTTTTAAAACAAAATCTGTGCACATATACAAGAAGAGGCAATAAGAAATTAAATAAATGATACACTATTTCTGCTTTTTATTTGTCTGCCCTAAGAAAGAACAGTATGCTTCGAACGGGTGTACCTCAGAGACAAACGACTAATGGAGAACAACTCACAATCAAGTCCCGTTTGACACCTCTGAAGTAAAATCACTCCCTCCCATACGAACTTGGTTGTGCAATAAAACATTTGATTATGAACTGGGACTCGAACCACTCAATTGTTTCAACCCACCTCTCTCTCATCTGAATGTCATAGCAGCCAGGCTGACCAATTAAAAGGCTTCCACTAGTTTTCAGTAAAAAAAAGTTACAAAAAATGTTTAACTCAGTGACTCGAGATGTCACGCATCTGGATACGCGGCATAGCAGCACACGTGAAATGTGTTAACACAATTAAATAAAAGATACATGTTACGATTGTGGTTGTGTTGTTTTGTGAGAGCGTGCATGTATTAATTGTGGGAAGTGATCCGATGTTTATTTGAGTTATCATGATTAGGAATCACATACCTTTTACTAAGATTCACTATCGTTCGCACAGAGAGCGGAATTCATTGTCTTTTGATACACGGAGTTGAATCCCTAAAAGTCTAGAAACCGCTCGAGTAATCACCAGTGTTTTCTGTGCGCGTGAAGTTAGCAGCCAGTATGTATTACGAAGAGTCGTGTAATATCCAGAGAATGTGGGCAAAGTCGTGAACTGTCTGGCGTACTTTTGTGTGACGTCATTATACCGCCGGGATTTCCCCAAATAGGGGCTGGAAATAGCAGCCAGATTTTTGTAGACCATTTTTGTGTATTCTATTTCATTAATATTTATGAGTTTTGGTTACGTATTCTTTTCTGATTGGTTGTGTTGTATGAATTTGCTAGATTATTATGGAAGGCTTGATACTATATAAGACTGTGTTTAGAAGCGCGTGTGTACATTGTTCAGTTGTAGAATTGCAATGTAACAGCGTCGGTACATTGTTCACTTGTATAATTGCAGTGTATTGTAAGCACATTGACTTTGAGAGAGCTACGCAAGGTATCGTGGTTCATTGTCAGTGACGGAGTTATGCAGTGTGTAGTGATGTACATTGCATGAGAGACGCATTGTGTCAAAGTGTAGACATTTTGGCAGAGGAGACATTGTATCAGTGTTGGTGCATTTGTGAATGCATTGTTTGGAGATCGCATCATTGCAATAAAATATTGTTGGAATTGTTACTCCAGTGTGGTCTACATCATAAAGCCACGTGTGACGGGTTGCAGCTGAGTGAAGTTTCTTTAAAATAACCTTACGTGCGTGCCGTCTGGTGTGATACTATACTACGACCACGACTCAACACGTAATATTTTGGCGCCTCCGACGGGACTTTTTCAGTTGGCTCAGTGGAAAGGGTAGCAGGAGAAAACAACCAGCAGTGAAACGCAGAGATGGCAACATCGGAGATGGAGACATTCCTGAAAATTGGAAAGGAATGTGGACTTGAAGGAGCTCAACTCCTCGAGTTTGTAAAAGAGACTGAGAGAAGGAGAGATTGGAGAGAGAAAAGGAGAGGGGAAAAGAGAAGAGACTAGAAGAAAAGGAGAGACTGGAGAGAGAAGAAAAGAAACGAGAGAGAGAAGAAAAAGAGAGACTGGAGAAAGAAAGAGAAAAGAGACTCGAAGAAGAAAAGAGATTGGAGAGAGAAGAAAGAGCTAAAGAGCATGAAATCAGGAAACTCGAAATTCAAGCAGCAGAGGCAGAGAAACACCGAGAAGAGGCAGAGAAACACCGAGAAGAGGCGGAGAGGCAGCAACAACACGAAATTCATTTAAAGCAGATGGAGATAGAGGCACAGAGCCAGAGGGTACCTGAAGCAACAGCTATAGCCAGCAGAGAGCAAACAACCCGTGCGCCAAAACGTCCACCTTTTGTTGAAAATTCAGATAAGATGGACGCTTATCTTGAGCGATTCGAGCGCTCGCAAGCAGAAACAACTGGAGACAAGAGACTTGGGCTATCAAGCTGAGTGCACTTCTAACCGGCAAAGCGCTTGAATTTTACACCCGCTTGCCAAGAGAAGAAGCCGAAGATTATGCGCAGTTGAAAGCCGCCCTGCTGAGACAGTACGACTTCACTGAAGAGTGTAACAGGCGACGATTTCGGAACTGCAAGCCTGAAGAAGGAGAAACACCCGGCCTATTCATTTAGAGAATCAGGAGCTACCTGGAGAAATGGATAGAGCTGGCTGGTTTAAAAATAAGTACAAGGACCTGTGTGACCTCATCATCAAAGAACAAGTCCTCAACGCATGTTCTAAGGACCTGGCTGCCCACCTCAGGGAGCAAAAAGACCAGTCCCTGAAAGCCCTGGCAGACTTCGCTCAAAGATACCTGGTCGCCCACAACATGAAGTTTGGTCCCAGTAAGTTGCAGTGTGTGTCTGCACCAGCAGAGGTAAAAATCCACAATGTCAGAGACAGCCAGAAACACATGCGGGTGGAGAACCTGACATGTTTCTTTGTGGAAAGAGGGGACACAAGGCGATACGGTGTCCTTCTAAAGATGTTCCCTGAGGAGATAACATCAGAAGATCCAACCAAGATCGCGGGATAGCAGGCAGAAGTAGTACTACATCTCAACACAGAGCCGCCGCTGTACTGGCCAATGATGTGACGTCATCTAATGACTATGAGTATAGAGAAAGGCGAGTGACACCGGAGCTGATTGAATCTTTCAGAAAGAATGGACGCATCCCAGTAGGAGATGGGGCTACATTCTTACCAGTCTCAAACATCGCGCTGCCAGAGAATGAAGTGCCGAACATGCCGGTGGTTTCAGGATTCGTTGGAAACACATCAGTGAGAGTGTTGAGAGATACCGGTTGTAACTGCGTCATTGTGAGAGAGGACCTAGTAGCTGAAGACCAGAAGCTACAGGAGTGGACAACCCTCATCTTGGCCGAGGGAACTGTGAGGATAATCCCCCTTGCCAAGGTCATTGTCAACACCCCGTACCTGATAGGAGAGGTAAAGGCGTTATGCGTGAAGACACCAGTCTACAACCTCATCATCAGAAATGTAAACGGCGCCAGAAACGTAGCAGATCCAGATCGGGAGTGGAGATCTGAAACCTGTGCCGTTAATACGAGAGGTCAGGAAGAGAAGAACCACCATACCATCCCTCTAAAAGTGGCTAACAACATAGAAGCAGCTATGGTGATTAGAGACAAGTGGGAGGAAGAGAAGATCAAGGCGTTGGAGCGAATGCAGAACCAGGGAGATGCGACCGTGGCCAGCGATCGAGGTAGGCTGGAGGCGGAACAGCGAGCAGCCGTCCACCGTCTGCAGCAAAAACAGGCGCATGAGTTGGACGGTCGTTGGCACGATGCCGAGCGCCGCCACAATGATCAGATAGGGTTAACGAAAATCCAGATGAACAAGGGACATGAGCGAGACGGGGCTCCTCTGAGACAGGAGATGTCGGAGCCGCAGTAGAAGGGGAAGGAGAGGAAGGAACAGGAGACGCTGAGAATCCAATCTACGGAGTTCGGGCGTCGATTTGAACCTAACTTAGGGACTGCGGACACCGTCCAGCGTGAGGTCGGTCTGACAACAAACGAGACGGTTCGCGACGAGACATGTCGTCTGCTTCGCAACACGAGAGAAAGACTGAGGAAGAATGTTGGGGAGACACCGGACTTGGGATCGTCGGAAATTCCAGGTCGGCAGTGGTCATCACGAAGAAACCAGAGAGATCGCATTTGGTGAGTATGGACTATCATACATTCTATAAGCCAACAGTGTTCGACCCAGGACCAGTAACCCCTGAACTGTCTGAACTGTATCAATCTCATGATTTGGCGATGTTCCAAAAATAAACTTTTTAATTTTTAATTTAATCAAGGGTTCGCAGATTTTTTTGAGCAGATTACCTGAGCAGATCAGTTTAAATGAACATTTTGTGTCCAGAACAGTTTAAAGAAACATTTCGGTGTTCATGAGAGTTTAAAGGGACATGACTGCAATCAGGACAGTTTAAAGGAACTGTGAGACGATTATTTTAAAGTAGTTGATTTTTGATTTTGATGTGAAATTGTATTTGTCTAGGGTTCTGTGTAGGTTCTCTCTCTCTTGGCTTGACTTCGCGAACGAAGATTTTATAGGGGTTGCCCACGACGTCTGCAGGCCTGCTCGTGGCTGCGGAGATCAATCCGGGACAGGCAGGTTCGACCGCAGTGGCTGCAGGGGAAGGTATGGCCAGGGTTCTGAGTTGCGGCATCTATGTTTTTACTCCTGAGCCGCTTGTCCTTAAGGCTAGCTCTGCGAGAGTCCTCAAAGGAGACGGCTGCCTTGTAAATGGTGGAGCGCCAGGTGTCACGGTCTGCAGCAAGCGAAGACCACTGGCGGTGGTCGGTAAGTGACTTCTTGAGACAGTCTTTGTATCTCTTCTTTGGTGCCCCTCTGTCTCGGTGTCGAGTGGCAAGCTCGCCGAACAGGGTGATCTTGGGTAGGCGATGATCCTCCATCCTGGAGACATGCCCTGCCCAGCGGAGCTGCGTCCGCAGCAGCAAAGGCTCGATGCTCACAGTTTCTGCCTGTTCAAGGACCTCGACTTTGGTGACACAGTCACTCCAGTGAATGCCCAGGATGGTACGCAGGCAGCGATGGTGGAAGCGTTCGAGGAGTTTTAGTTGGCTGCGGTAGAGGGCCCAGGACTCGGAACCATACAGCAGGGTGGTGAGGACAACTGCTCTGTACACGCTGATCTTGGTGCCTGTTTTCAGCTGTTGATTGTGCCACACCCGCTTGAATAGTCGCCCAAAAGCGCTGTTCGCTTTTGCCAGCCTGCTGTCAAGCTCCTTGTCCAGCTTGGCATCCGACGTGATGATGCAGCCAAGGTAAGTAAACTGGTGCACTGACTTTAGTTCAGACTCGCCGATGGTGATGTGGAGAGGGCGATGCTCTATCGTGGGTGCCGGCTGATAGAGGACCTCTGTCTTTTTCAGACTGACCTCGAGTCCAAAGAGATGGGCAGCGTCTGCGAAGCAGGACGTGATGCGCTGCAGGACTCTCTCTGTGTGTGCAACGAGGGCAGCGTCATCAGCAAAAAGCAGCTCACGAATCAGTTGGTCTAAGGTTTTGGTGTGGGCCTGCAGTCGTCTGAGGTTGAACAGGCTGCCATCGAGACGATACCTGATGTACACTGCATCGTCATCGTCGAGGTCCACTGTGGTCTGCTTCAACATCATGCTAAAAAAGATGGTGAAGAGGGTCGGTGCCAGCACGCAGCCCTGCTTTACACCATTGAGAATAGGGAATGGTTCTGAGAGGTCATTGTTGAGTCTGACCTGGCCTTGCTGGTCCTCGTGTAGATGGACGATCATGCCGAGGAACTTTGGGGGACAGTCACGTCGCTCCAGGATCTGCCACATGCCTTGCCTGCTCACAGTGTCGAACGCTTTTGTTAGGTCGACGAACGTTACGTACAGCCCTTTGTTTTGCTCGCAGCACTTCTCCTGAAGCTGTCTCAGCACAAAGACCATGTCGGTGGTGCTCCTGTTGGCTCTGAAGCCACATTGGTTTTCTGGGAGGTGGTCTTCGGCGATGGCAGGTACCAGCCGATTCAGGAGCAGCCTTGCGAGAATTTTCCCGGCAATGGACAGCAGGGTAATTCCACGATAGTTGGAGCAGTCAGACTTCTCGCCTTTGTTCTTGTACAGGGTGATAACGACTGCATCACAAAGATCCTTTGGTAGTGTTTCTTCCTCCCAGCAGCATAGAAAGAGGTCGTGGAGCTTGTTGTGCAGTGCTGGACCTCCATGTTTCCAGATCTCTGGCGGTATTCCATCAATGCCTGCTGCTTTGCCACTCTTGAGCTGGTGGATGGCTGTGAGAGTCTCATCAGTGGTGGGCGGTTCGTCCAATTCAACCTTTACTGTGAGGTGTGGGATCTGGAGGATGACTGCTTCTTGAACAGTGCGCTCAGCGCTGAAGAGGCTCTGAAAGTACTCCGACCAGCGGTTCAAGATGAAGGTATTATCTGTGAGCAATGCCTGTCCATTAGAGCTTTGCAGGGGACTCTGTACCAGGTGCCTGGGG
Organism: Semisulcospira habei; assembly: GCA_036245525.1. Lineage (NCBI taxonomy): Eukaryota > Metazoa > Mollusca > Gastropoda > Semisulcospiridae > Semisulcospira > Semisulcospira habei. Next base: position 139,186,941 of record BTPG01000001.1, read on the forward strand.
CCATACACTGCTTTCAGTGCTTCGTAGAAGCCCCTGTAGTTACCGTTGTCAGCGCAAAGCTGGGTCCTCTGTGCGAGTCTGGTCCACCACTTGTTCTGGAGATCTCTGAGCTTGCGCTGGAGACTGCTGCAGACGAGGCGGAAGGCAGACTTCTTCACAGGGCAGGAAGACTCGGCTAGGTGGGCCTGATGGGCGGCTCTTTTTTTTGCTAGGAGTTCCTGGATCTCTACATCGTTTTCGTCAAACCAGTCTTTGTTCCTCTTTCTAGCGAAACCCAAGACTTCTGCAGAGGATTTTGCAATAGCAGTTTACAGTTGTTCCCAGAGTGTTTTAGGGGAGGAGTCTGCTGGGTCCGCTGTGTCTTTGAGCATGCGCTGTAAATCTGTCTGAAAGGCAGCTTTCACATCGTCACGCTGAAGGCTGGCAACATCAAGCTTTTTCTTGGGGGGGGGGGGGGGGCATTTCTTGGGTTTTGGCTTGAAGTGGAGCCTGAGTTTGCAAGGGACAAGGCGGTGGTCACTGTGGCACTCTGCGCTGGGCATCACTTTGGTGAGGAGGAGGTCGCTGAGGTCCCTCTGACGCACTAGGACATAGTCGATAAGGTGCCAGTGTTTGGAGCGAGGATGCATCCAGGTGGTCTTTCGACTGTCCTTTTGCTGAAAAGTAGTGTTGGTGATGACCAGTTGCTGCTCTGCACAGAACTCCAACAGTAGGCGGCCATTGTCATTGCAGTTCCCGACGCCATGCTTGCCGAGGACTCCTTTCCAGGCTTCCGAGTCCTGGCCCACTCTGGCGTTGAAGTCGCCAAGGATGATGACTTTGTCGTCTGCAGGGGTGCTCTGTATGAGGCTGCGCAGGTCAGTGTAGAACTTGTCCTTTTCTGCAGGCTCTGCCAGGAGGGTTGGGGAGTACACACTGATAAGGGTGACGTGTTGCTGGTATCTCAGTGGGAGGCGCATGGACATGATGCGGTCTGAGTGACCCGTTGGTAGGTTTTCCAACTTAGTCGCAATGGAGGTCTTGACCATGAAACCCACGCCTGAGAGCTGTCTTTCTGATGCAGGCCTGCCTGACCAGTAGAGGGTGTAGCCAGCGCCAAGTTCTTGGAGGCTGCCTTCGTCCGGAAGGCGTACTTCGCTGAGCGCGACGATGTCGATGGTTAACCTCAGCAATTCATGGGCAATGAGGGCGGAGCGACGTTCAGGGCGTCTGCTGTCTGCTTTGTCGTGCATGGTTCGGACGTTCCAGCATGCTACGTTGAGTCCGGTCGTGGTCGTCATGAGAGTGGATCCGTTATTCTTTCTTGTTTTCTGACCGCAGGAGAAGATGCCCGTTGACCGCGGATAGCCAACTGGGGTTGCGAGGGGATGAGCTTTGGTTAGGCCACCTTTTCTAGGCCCCTCTCCGTGTGGAGTAAGCAGTGCTGTCCCTAGAGAAGGCTGCTTGGTCGTTCCAGGTGTGCCGAGTGACGTTGTCAACCCCAAGTCAACATCAGGCGACCAATATCCTGAACCGCCTGCATGCAGGTTTGAGACTGCGGCTTCCAGTGACATCTTTCACCTGCCGTTTCGCCCCTCGCCCGTCGCTGCAGGACTTGGAATGGTCAGTGTCATGGTCCGTGGACGTTTCCTAAAGCCTGCGCGGTGGGGCGGCTTTTTGGTGGAGTGCAGTGTGCACAGTACTGGCCCCACCCTTTAAACCCTTGGTTCGTCTGCCATGGCCTAGCAAGATGGGACGATGGCATCGAGGTCCTCGGGTCGTAGGTTTTATATCAGACTGTCCTTGTCCTAGTCTCAGGCTCAAAAACCTTCCTGGGAGACACAGGGTCTTTGATGTCAGGGTTTTCCTCCCTTAGCCTTTCCGCAGCCAAGCGGCCAGGCCTGCAAGGCAGCAGGGCAATGATTAATTTTCGAGGTTCTCTCCTCTAGATCCGCCGTGTTTAGCCTGGGGGCTCGTGCTGCCCAGTTTTTGGGGTCACCTCGGAGAGGATGTGGCCAGGGACCACGCTCGGGCGGTCTTGGGATAGAGGGTTGCTATGCTAGTCCGGAGGGATTACACACGAGGGTGCCTCGCAAAGGCCAAGAGGCCCTAGACTAGGGTGATCCCGGGGGAGGCGCTGTAAGAGTTCCCCACTACCCGCACAACCAACGCAACTCGTCCCCTGGGGCCCCCACCTTTTGAGTCAGGCAGAGAACTCTTGACCCTAGGTTGTAGGTTAACACAGCCACAACCGTATTTTGAGATTTGAGAAGAAATTTTGTGAAATTTCATTCTAAAAAGGGGGGTGATGTTACGATTGTGGTTGTGTTGTTTTGTGAGAGCGTGCATGTATTAATTGTGGGAAGTGATCCGATGTTTATTTGAGCTATCATGATTGCGAATCACATACCATTTTAGTAAGATTCGTTATCGTGCGCACAGAGAGCGGAATTCATTGTCTTTTGATACACGGAGTTGAATCCCGAAGAATCTAGAAACCGCTGGAGTAAATCACCACTGTTTTCTGTGCGCATGAAGTTAGCAGCCAGTATGTATTACGAAGAGTCGTGTAATTTCCAGAGAATGCGGGAAATGTCGTGAACTGTCTGGCGTCCTTTTGTTTGACGTCATTATACCGCCGGGATTTCCCAAAATAGGGGCTGGAAATAGCAGCCAGATTTTTGTAGACCATTCTTGTGTATTCTTTTTCATTAATATTTATGAGTTTTGGTTATGTATTCTTTTCTGATTGGTTGTGTAGTATGAATTTGCTAGATTATTATGGAAGGCACCCAATCGCCAGCCCACAGAGAAATACGCTTTTAACAGTTTCTGGGAAAGTGATCAGAGAGCTGCATGTCCTCCACACACACCGAGTGAATAAGACTGGGAGACAGAAAAGAAGGGGTAACAACCCAATCCAAAATGTGGCCTCGTTCGTGGGTTGGTACACAGGCTAACTGAGACAGTCAAACCAAATAGGTGAGGCTAGCGCTGGCAGAATTGTACAACAAACCAAGGGGAATTACTCAGCGCTGGACAACAGTTAGATCCCATGCCCCCGCCTATCAGGCACCCAATCGCCAGCCCACAGAGAAATACGCAGGTATAGAATAAGACGATCATTTGCATCTTAAAAAGATGCATCAGGTCTCTTATATAACCCATGTCTTTCTCCGGAACTTAGGAAGTAGGCAGGGGAAACATACATACACAAACACGAAGGTGCATTACTATATGTGGTCGGGTAAATACCCTGAATTCCCACACACAGGTCTCTTATCTTGTGTAATGTTCTGTGCATCTACTGTGGGAATTCAGGGTATTTACCCGAACACATATAGGTTCCATGACAATGCCTGCCTAGTGATACTGAAAACTGGCTTTCTCAGACTGTGACCAATCCATCCCCATCTTCTTCGCCCAATTTCATTCTCTGCTGTTATCTGCTCTGTTCTCTCCCAGAGTCTGACGTTGCTGATCTTCTCTGGCCAGTGGATTTTCAAGATTCTTCTAAGGCAACTGTTTATGAAGATCTGTACTCTATTGACTGTGGTTTTTGTCAACCTCCAAGACTCTGCTCCATATAGGAGAACTGCTTTTACGTTGGAGTTGAAAATTCGGACTTTGGTGTGTTGTGACAGCTCTCTGGAACTCCACACTTTTTTCAACCGGAGAAAGGCTGCTCTGGCTTTACCGATTAGTGCTCTGACATCTGCATCAGTGCCACCTTTTTTGTCTATGATGCTCCCGAGATAGGTGAAGGACTCCACCTCCTCCAACTGGGTGCCAGCAAGCAAGACTGGTTTTTCCCTGGTTGCGTTCAGCCACATTGTCTTCGTTTTCTGTTTGTGGATGGTGAGGCCCACTTGGGACGAGATGTCAGCAAGCCTCGTGGTCTTGTCCTGCATTTGTTGATGAGTGCGGGACAATAACGCCAAGTCGTCTGCAAAATCGAGATCGTCAAGCTGTGTCCACAGTGTCCACTGTATTCCGCTTCTTCTCTGCTCTGTGGTCCTCTTCATGACCCAGCCTATGGTCAGTAGGAAGAGGAACGGAGACAGCAAACACCCCTGCCTGACACCGGTTCTGACCTGGAGCTCCCTGGTGAACTGCCCTTCGTGGATCACACGACATGTCATGCCATCGTAGCTGCTCCTGATCAGACAAACGAGTTTTGTGGGTACACCGTAGTGTCGTAGGAGTTTCCACAAAGTCTCTCGGTCCACGCTGTCAAATGCTTTCTCGTAATCCACAAAGTTGACGTACAGCGGGGAGCTCCACTCCAGAGACTGTTCCACGATGATGCGGAGAGTGGCGATCTGGTCTGTACATGATCGGTTTTTCCTGAATCCTGCTTGCTGGTCTCTCAGCTGGGGGTCGACGGAGCTATTCATTCTCTCCAGGATGATCCTGTTGAAGACCTTTCCTGGTACTGACAGCAAGATGATTCCTCTGTAGTTGGAACACTTGCTGAGGTCGCCTTTCTTGGGAAGCTTGATTAGGTACCCCTCCTTCCAGTCAGCCGGCATCACCTCCTCTTCTCAGATCTTTCCAAACAGTGGGTACAGCAGCTCTACTGTTGTCTCTAGGTCTGCTTTCAGGTCTGCATGTCAACCAACATAGAGAAGTTAAATGATGATAAGACTGAGGCAATTCTATGTGGACCCAAGAACAAACTGGGTATGAAATCTCTTGATGCCATCCGTGTTGGTGAGTCACTCATCCCTTCTCCAAGACTGTCAGAGATCTTGGTGTCTTTGCTGATGTCGGTCTTACCATGGAAGACCATATCAATGCTGTTGTCAAGGGATGCTACTTCCATCTTCGCTCGCTTGGGAAACTACGACCTGTCCTGACAGCCAAAGCTGCAAATGCTGTCGCCGTTGCACTTGTCCTATCCAGACTGGACTACTGTAACAGCTGTCTTTGGGGTCTACCAGAGCAATAACTCAGACGTCTTCAACTGGTTCAGAACACTGCCGCCAGAACTGTCACAAGAACCAAAAGAAGGGAGCATATCACACCAGTCCTTAAGCAGTTGCACTGGCTTTCAGTCGATCAAAGAATTGATCACAAGATTCTCATTCTCTGCCATAAGTCTATAAATGATCCAGCGTCACCAGAGTACCTCCGGAAAATAGTCCCAGGTCATAACCCTCCGAGGCAGCTCCGTTCGGCTGTCCGGTCCAAACTGTGCACCCCAAGTGTTGAAAGCCACACACAGAAGCGTCTTGGTTTCAGGGCATTTTCCCACTGCGGACCTATGCTGTGGAATGGACTACCACAATCTTTGAGGGACATTGACTGCATTGGCACCTTCCAAAGGCACCTCAAGACCCACCTGTTTCTTGACTTTTAATTCTAGGACTACTGTGCACCAAAGTTTTTTTTTTTTTTTTTCGCCCTGAGCATGCTGCTAGCATGGAGTGGATGCGCATTACAAGTGGACATTATCATCATGACCTTTTATGCTACAAAATTATCGTGTGAATTTGCGCTCTTGCGTGATTCTGAGTTCATTCCGAACAATTGCCGACAATGCAATGTTCTGACAAGATTTAGGCGGTTCTTGTAGCATTGAAGATACATTAGATTATAGTTGTTGGAAACTTTGATCTAGTTTGGATATATTCATGTAAATTCTATGCAATAGTCTGACCTGGCAGACTAGGCTAGGGCAAATACTGCCAAAACGGCCAACCTAGACATCCTTGCGTCACGAGCTTCCTCTGTTGCAACATCAGGGGTAGTGTCTCTAGAGTCTGTCAAAAAGATCGGCAACGTCTCCTCCTGGCGAACACCCAGAAATTGGGTGATATTGCTTAAGACATATGTGCGTGCGGCTCACCTGTCTGCAAATCAGTTGCATAATGAACGTGTCATTTTCTCAGACTTTATGAAGACAAGGCGAGATAAAATTTGGCACAAAGATGGGATGTGACGTATCATTTATAATATCGCATTTTAATTTGACCTTTTTTCAAGGTCAAGGTAAAAAAGATCACACCGTATGGACAATTATGACCATATTTGTTTATACGAGGAACGTTCGATAAGTGTCCGAATGTTCTCCATCTAAATGAATAGAGTCTTCAAATGCAATATCCTCATAACAGCATGATTTTATTACTAATCGTACACAATTTCAAATGCGTACGACATACGGCTGTTAGATAACGACTTTCAAAGAATGTGCCCCAACATATCTCCAAGACGTGACTGTTCGTGTAATTCTGCAGCCATGGCTTTCGAAATCGAATAATGTAAAGATAAACATTAGGTCTTTTTTTTAGGGGAGCATGAGCCCGCTATAATGCTAAAACGTTGAATGGATTCCATGCATTGACAACCGGCAGGCAGGGTCTTCAAAATGATACCCCTAGTATTATTGTTAACTCATTTAAAGGGCACAGCCCATTAAAAGAGGGAACCAAGAAGAAATGTAAAATGTAGGTTGTGGGATACCGTAATGCCTTGAGATCCAGTCAGGAAGAGCAGACATGATCCAGGTCAGATACGTGAGAGGTAAACAGCAAACTAAGCAGGGGTGACCCCATCAAAGTGACGTCATGTGGACAGAGGGTACGGTTGTTTGGTGTCAAATATTTTGAGGTAATTCAGTAGTGATTGTCCGAAACTGTTACTGGGCACTTCCAATGAAAGCAACTTTGACACTATACATGTTACATTTGAAGGAAACAAACCAATCAGGTGCATGCACAATTCTAAACCCGTTCAAAGTTCCTTTGACAAGCGAATATTTCAAGACTGAAAAAAGAACACAAGATTCTGACGTATCAAAACAGGACATTCTGTAATTCGTCACTTCGGCAACTATGCTCAAATGGATGGTAAGGAACAACCGACTGGCAAATGCACTCCTTTTTTGCATAGTCACTTTACCCTGGGAGCAAGCCGCTTCTAACTTTTAATTTGTGCCACGGTGGACAAAAATTGATCTGATTAGCAAGGAAATGGACGGACTGACTTTAAATAGGCCCGTTTCGGACGTTTTTTTGGTGTGCACGTTTGATTTGTACCGACGACATTTACCGTACGATTTACCAACGCTTGCAGACGATCTTTTGTTGACATCGGATACGTGACACCCGCTGAAACGTCAGAAACCCGGAATTCGCACACAAAATTCAAGGAGATATAAAGCCGACATATTTATCAGCTTTACAGCATATGTTTCATTGATGTTTTATTTACTGGAAACGCACGAAAAGCAAATACTGAAGACCCATTTAATGCGGACAGCACGCCTTCCAGAGTAAGGTAACGGATTTTCTCTTTTTGGACACACTTTTGGGAGCGATGTCGATCCTTTTCCCCTGATTTCAAGACTTTATCCAGCTCTGTTGATATAATCGATACTTCTGTATATTGTTTGATCTCTTCTCCGTAGCTTACAACCACCTTCAAGGTTTTCATAATAAATTACAAATAGTGTTACATCTTTTTTCATTACACCTTGCATTGTGGCCAGTACCAAATTGCAAATAATGTCTGATCAGAGTTGGACTTGCTGTCTGCCAGGACTGATTTGAGCCCAGTCTGCACATCGCCTGCTTATACCGCCAGGTATGTGCGGCGAAGATGCGTTATGGCTTTGGTACTGGGACAGGATTCATAGCAATCAAAGACACCAATAGGCGTGTGGTATTTTCTCCTGACATATTCGACATACTGCGAACATAGTCTACAGAACTCCGATAGTGCTGTAGCGACTGTCTGAAAAAAATGTTACGTTTTTGCTTTAAATGATAATTTGGTCTTATAAATAACTATATTTCTTTTCCATTTGGACACACATAGACAAAAAAAAAAAATAATAATAATAATAATAAAGGTAATTTGTATAGCGCCTAATCACCAAGGTGCTCTAGGCGCTTTACAAGCACAGTAATGAAACAGTGAAGCAAAATACAAAAACAAGCACATACATTACAACAACAAAAAATACATTGATTTACAAGGAGCAGAAAACTCTCACACACACACACACACACACACACACACACACACACACACACACACACACACACACACACACACACACACACACACACACACACACACACACGATGAGCCGGCAGACAAAATGGTCTTACGTATATGCAACAGAGAAAAAATGAGTTTTAAGCTTGGATTTGAAAATGGAAAGAGATGATGAGTGACGCACATCAGCTGGGAGAGCGTTCCATGTAATGGGACCAAAATACGAAAATGCACGATGACCTTGAGTGACCTTATTACGTCTAGGATACGGGAAATACGAGTGTCTGAAGCAGAGCGTAGTGAGCGGGACGGTGTATACAGCTGGACAAGATCAGATAAGTAAGGAGAGGCAGAACCAGAGATGATGTTGAAACAAATAACACAGACTTTATACTGAATTCTGTATGAAACTGGCAGCCAGTGCAAATCAGCTAGTAGAGGCATAATGTGTTCACGTTTCGGTACACGAAAAATCAGACGTGCAGCACAGTTCATGACTCTCTGGATTTGGTCAAGAAGATTTTGCGGAACACCGGACAAAAGAGAATTGCAATAGTCTATTCGGGACAGCACAAGGGAGGTAACAAGTGTTTTGCTAACTTCAACAGTTAGCAGATGTCGAACAGTGCTAATCCTTCTTAGTTCAAAGAAGGCAAGCTGGCAGACTTTCTTCACTTGTTCCTTCATTGTCAGCCTGTTGTCAAAAATGACACCCAAATTACAGGCCGAGCTAGAAAAGGAGATGGCGCTCTCGCCCACCATCATTGACTCAGGAAGATCAGCACTGCACGTAGAGGAGCAGGTCATTCGGAGGGACTCGGTTTTGTCACTGTTCAGCTGGAGCTTGTTCTGTGTGGTCTACTTCTGAACATCACAAATACAAGCCTCCAAACACTGCACCATCTGATCAACATGTTCACGAAGGAAGTGTTTGTACAATTCTGTATCATCTGCATATAAATGATAAGAAACAAAGTGACGCTCAATGACAAGAAAATAGGTAGACATGCCCCGTGCATATGGCTGGATGTAGCAGGCAAATTTCGGAAGCAAGCAACGCAAAACGCGTGAACTTAGCAGAACCTATGCAACTTATTTGTGAACATAACGTCACGTTCATGGGGAGAATCTGGCACTGTGACTAATATCAGATCAAGAAGCCTGAGAACGTCATTGTGTTACACTATAAGTTACTGGTCAGAGGGGTTTGCTGCACGGACCCTTGCGGGCCTGAGGGAGGTCAAAAGAACCATTGTACCCGGACGGCCTTTGGGGTACAATAGTTCCTTTGACCTCCCTCAGAAACAAGGGTCCGTGCAGCAAGCCCCTGCTACCAATAACGTATTTGTTTTCATTTCTCCACTATTCGCCTGTCTGTGCTACAAAGCTATTAACTACTCTACCCCTGCCTATCTCGCTGATCTTCTTCAACTATACACTACCTCCCGCTCCCAGAGATAGATAAACTGACACTTGATGGGCACCCCTCCCCTAATCAATAGATTTATTATAATCAACTAGCAATTCAGGCAAACGCGCTCCAGCAAATCCCACCAACGTTTTAATTGTCTAGCCATATTAGTTCCATTCCGGAAATCATTTAAGCTACTTTTTTTTTTATCAGCTGTCAACCCGTGATTATTAAGGCAGATCCCCCACCCAACATAAATAATTAATGCTGCCATTGACTTCTTTAAACAAAATTATTATATTACGTTTTAAAATGAACCAAGACGAATTACTCCTTCTAAGCGATATCTGTGCTGTAGAGAACAAAGATTTTGACTCTAAAAAACAATGCCTTCTCTCTGTAGTTGTTTCTGGAAAATCAAAAGCTTTTCTTGGTAAACAATACATGACAGAAGACATAGAATCTCTCACCGCTGACGAGATAATCAAATTACATTCAAAATATGAAAATCACATTGCTTCACTAATGACATGTGATTTGAGTCAATCTCTTGTCTGCCTATACACAAAAGCTGTAAGTCACTTTCTACCTGTTGATAGTGACAGCCTTTCACATGATTTAGAAAGCAACCCCATAGTTTCAAGTTCAATCGGAAAATTAGCATGCCTCATGTTTTACAAGTTTGGGAATTACCTTGCACCTGTGGTAACCTTGCTTGTTACTGGGAGTCATATTGATTTTTCTAAAATAAATTTTAAATTAGAAGAAAATGGACGAGACCCAAATGACTCCACAACCGAGTCCTGTCTTAACACAGGTTCAAACGGTGACTAAGGTTAAAAGCCAAGGTAGGGTTGATGCTGGGAAAAAATTAGCCGAATGGAACAGGCAAAAATAATTGCAGCTTCAAGCGATAACAGAAAAGTCTCATGTAACTGACGCCCCCGTGCCAGTGTCACTACCGCCAGGGCCAACACCCTCACACTCCCAAAAAAGTGAGAGACAAACAACTGAGTCTAAACCTGAAACAACAAAATATATAGTTGCTGGATTTGTTCTCGGATTTGGTTACGTAGGTTACCAATTATACAAAAAATACAAACCACAGACTCAAACAGTAGAGATATAAATACTGAGCGGATTGAAGCTTCATTATCATAATGACTGAGTTAACCCCTTAATTATAACCTTTTGACTCTCCATTTTCCATGTCTCCCGCACAGAGTAAATACCATTGGAAGTTACCCCTAAATCATTATTATTTAAACAACCACAATTTTATGAAAATCAAAAATAATACTTAAGGGGTTAACTCAGTCATTGTGTTAATAATACTTCAATCCGCTCAGTATTTATATCTCTCTTAATTAGCTCATATGTCTACTGTCGCAATGTTACTATGTACGTAAACACAGCCCGTCGCCAGCTGACTCTAGGTACGACGCGTCAGAATAAAATATGCACAACAGTTACAAAATATGATCACGTCGCAATGTTTTTTGACAACGTTGCTCAAAACCTTTTCAAATCCTTTAGCTGCTAGATCGATATGTACCACACCTGAGTCGATATTCACACAATTTATTTATGACCTTAAGAAAATGCACATCGAAAATCATGACCCCCCACAAATGTAAATTGGTTTTAAGATTGAATGGGGATAAAGCCCACATTAGCTACCGCACACAGAGAGAGAGTGAGACCCACTCTGTCAACACAGACATAAACTAGTGACTGTGTCAAGGCTCCACTCATGTGAAACTTACACGTTTTAAATCAGCTTCTTTTCAATGAGTAAGTTACAAGTGTCTTACTCTGTTGCAAGCCAGCTCACCTGTTTACCTTTGTTGTCTGTTGCCACGCGCCGCACAGGGAAGCCGCTATTCAAGCTGCCAAAGTGGTGTCACGGTTGTTTGCTTTTTGTATTACCTCTCACGCCGCACTATTGAATAGCGGTGGCATTCCATTCCTATTCAAAGGGCAAGCTTTGGAAAAGCTCTGAGCCGTTACAGTTATAGCCTTTCAAATCGCTAAGTTGTGTCAAAGTTCAACAGGGAGACATATTACTTTTCAAAAGAGGGGGATCATTTACAAAACGGTTCTACATGTGAGGGCTTAATGTACTTATGACTGGTTTACTGACAAAGAAACAAATGTGTTTATAAATTATTTTTTTAATTGCATTATAAAATGAACACAGATGAACTGCTATTATTAAATGATATTGGCGCTGTAGAAAACATAGACTTAGATTCGAAAAGGGAAAGACTTTTATCTGTAGTGGTTTCTGGTCATTCCAAAACTTATCTCGGAAAGCAATATTCAACGGAAGATATACAATCCCTCACGGCTGCTGATTTATTTAAACTTCATTTTAAATATGAACAACACATGGCTTCACTAATGACCCGTGATTTGAGCAAATCAATTGTCTGCTTGTATTCAAAAGTTGTGAGTTATGCCCTTCCTGTAGACATTGAAAATCTCACAAATGACCTCGAGAGTAACCCCATTGTAACGAGTGCAATTGGTAAATTAGCTTGCCTTTTATTCTACAAGTTTGGTAATTTGCTTGCTCCATTGGTAACATTAATTGTAACTAGCAGCCATATCGATTTTACGAAATTAAATTTTTTTGTTGATAAAAATGGACGACCAACAGACGACCCCCCAAACGACCCCACAGATGAACACTGTACCGGACCCTGCCCAGACCCCGATTTACACAGTGACAAAAATTAAAAATGCAGGCAGGGTTCAAGCAGGGAAAAGATTAGCCGAATGGAACAAGCAAAATAAATTACAGCTACAGGCGCAAACAGAAAAGGCTCATGTAAGTGACCCGCCGTCAACACCGCCGGTAGGACCGGTAGGACCGTCAGAACTGGCACCCCTGTCACACCCACATCAAAGTGAAAGACCTTCAACCCAGTCTAATTCTGAAACAGCAAAATATGTAGTTGCCACATTTGTTGTCGGATCTGGTTTTGTAGCTTACCAATTATACAAAAAATACAAGCCACAGACTCGAACAGTGTCCAAAAAATTAAACACTCCATCATCAAAAACAGAAGTCTCCACATTACCAACAATACCCAAAGTTGTCGACCCATTTATCATGCAGTAATAAATTTATTTATTTTAATTTTTATTGCCTAAGAAATGAATGACTCAAAAAACATAATGAATCTTGTGTATCACTCTGCAGTAATCAGTGGACTAGCAGTAGCGTTTTCTATGCTGGGAAAAAGTCTACTCAAAATGAAATCAGCAGACCTCAGTAGATTGGATCTGGAAGATTCAGTTAAGCTAATTGCAGTTGTTACAGCGTCAATTGCAACAAAAAATTTTCTTGTCAAGCAGGGAATTATTCCCGAAAATGTTTCTATGTAAATAAAAATAATATGGCGACGATAGCTATTATGATAGGAGGTGCGATGGTTAACGCCCTCGCGTTCAGTGGCTCTAATTATCTCTTTTGTAAAATGGGTAGAGAAGAGAGTGCAGAAGAATTGAAGCGTCATAATGAAGCGTCAGAAAAATTAGCACAGGCAGAACAGGATTATGAAAAGAATAGAATAGAGAAACTTGATTTTATCAATGAAAAACTCCGTCTAGAAAACCACGCACAGCATACGTTTTCAAATACAGACGACGCAATCAGGGAATATTTTTTAGTCACGGGTGAAGACATGACCATTTCAAAACCAAAACTAAGTGACTATTACAAACCAAGCCCAGAACAAAGAAACAGGGAGATAATCTTTGTTCTAGTGGGAATGATATTTGTTTATTTTACTGGAGTTTTCATTGCTAGAAAAAATGGCAGCCGAAAATAAACTATCGAAAATATATTACTCACCATCAGGGTATTATAAAGGAGCAACCGCTATTCAGAAATTACATGCCGCTGTGGGCGGAGATGTATCACTCAATCAAGTCAAGCAATGGTTACAGAGACAGGCAATTTGGCAGATATATCTCCTTGCTCCAAGAAAGATAACAAGGCCTCATTTTGAGAACACATCACCTAATGACACGCACCAAATGGACCTCCTGTTCTTACCACATGACACAATAAGAAAGAAACGATACAAGTACGCACTGACTGTTGTTGACATAGCTTCAAGGTACAAAGACGCTGAACCCATATCTGACAAAACTGCTACCACAGTTGCGACTGCTTTATCAAGTATCTATAAAAGAGGTCCTTTAAGATACCCCAGACTAGTGCAGGTCGATGACGGATCAGAATTCAAAGGTGCTGTTAATCAGTTATTTGCGAAGCATGGCGTACTGGTCAGACGCGGTATTCCAGGTGTACACAGATCGCAGGCAATTGTAGAAAACTTTAACAAACAGTTATCAGAAAGACTTTTCAGTTATCAGTATTCTAAGGAACTCATGCATGACACCCGTAACACACGGAGTGGGTAAAGAGATTACCACATGTGATAAAAGCAATGAACAATGAAGGACACCCAAAACCTGCTGATGCTATTAAATTGAAAACAATTACAGAGCCAAAAACAACCCCAACCCCACCTCCAGACACAAGCTTGTTTACTAAACAGGTGAGATATTTATATCAACCAGGTGAAGCTGAAAATGACATAAAGCGCAGGGCGACAGACCCCATCTGGTCAACATCCGTTCATAATATAAAAAAAATAATCCCCGGTCCAGACGCAACAATATATTACCTGTTTGACCCTGCGCCCCAGAGGGCATTTGTCAGAGAAGAATTACAGATTATTCCCCCAGACACCGTTACTCATTTCAGTAACTAACTCATCGATTAGTTCATCAACCAGTTCATCACAAATGTCTTCAGATAACTTGAGCCTGTAATGTCCAGGTGCATAAGCTTTTTCCTTAGTGTGAAACACTCTTTTCGTGTCTCCAACTGCAAGTGATTTCTTATGTGTTTGAATTATTTCAAGATTATGTTTGTTTGATCTCAGTGACTTGTTTGGATAATCAGGCATTAATGCACCATCTAACACTTGCTTGTAATGTTCATGACGTATGTCTTTATTTTTTATTGCTGTTTTCTTGATACCTTTGGCTTTTGACTGACTACCTTTTTGGTGCAGTATAGAATACATTTTTAATCTCAGTCCAACATACTCAACTATTGGCACACCATTCAGTTCATCTTTAAACTTTCCAGGCACTTTCTTGTTTTGTGTGCTAAACAGTGGATGATCCTTAGGGTAATCAGACGTGTCATACATGTGTAGTTCTGTTTTCATGTCTTCATAAAAGTCTTCAGTACACACATCAATGATCATAGAGTCAGTGTCAGTGTATAACAATCGACAGTCAGGATACTTTAATTTGAAGTAATCATAATAAAATTCAAGCATCACCAGTTTTGACAACTCAAGAATTGCCATACCAATGAATACTGGCTTGTCCAGTTTAACAATTTTTTTTTTTGAGTGACACTGCATACAATGATGAATGAAACTCTTTGTACCCTGTGTACTGTGGCTTACCCGTAAGCTTAATTGCACCCAATTCAGTTGTGACCAGTCTCACATCTTTTCTGTGATGAGGATTTTCCATTGTCTTGCCAAAACAGGCATTGTTCATAAGCTTAAAGAAGTCTTTGTCAAATGCAGTGTTGCCATCTCTGGCACGAAGGGTTGTGTTCTTCATTATGTAATCTTTCATGAAAGCACTCTGATCAAATTGAATACCTCTGTGAACTTTCTTTAGTACTAACCCGTGTCTGATGTAAAACTGCAACAAGCGGTAGTGACAAACGTAATTGAATTTGTCATTCAGATTCGGTACAAGTTTGGTGTCTTCTTTTTTCCCCGTCATACTCATTTTCTCAACTGCTAAGGGATAATCATTATGGTAATCGTGTAGGTGGTGTGGGTACTCTAGGTCGACTTTAAAGATCCAACCCTTCGCGTCGTTTCGGTCAAGATTCATAACATTGTTAGTTATGTCTGTTACATCATACTGTGACAAATCATACAGACAAAAGTTTTTCAAGGGCAATAATTCACACATTGCGAACCCATACAAGTTACATGCATCCAAGTACGTAATGAATGAGCTTGACCTTGAGGGGTCAAAGTTGTCCAGATATTTGTTGTTGGCTTTGGCATAATTGTTCGCTGCAATACTTATCCCACCCCTCAATCCACGTTCCACCATTTCACCCATTGTACGATCAGACAACAGGTCTATAGATATCTTACTGGATTTCAAAAATGCATCCCATGTCATGCCAGGACTAGTTATGTAACAAGCAGGGTCAAGCTTGTAGTGCAACAAACCCTTTTCACGGTAACTTTCAAATACGTCTGCTAGCAAACAAACGTCAGCTTTCAAGTACTGGTCGTGGTAGTCACCAATTGTCTGACATCCTAACTTCCCCCATGCATCAAGTGCGTGTTGGTATTCAGAGTCAGAAATACCCTTTCCAGTTAGTGTAGAATAAAATTTCTCTTTTGGTGGCAGTCTTGTTTCCTCAAACAGAACCCAGTGATCAATGTACTCATATGGATAGACACCTTTCTTAATCAAGTCTGGCTCAAAATATTTACTCGTTATTGGATACTCAGTCAGTCCTTCTGCCAGACTAGCCAACCCTAAAGACAAATGTTGCATGGAGTCATAAAATGCTAATTTGTCTAACCTAAAAGTCAAGTATTTCTCAGTTGTCTGGGCAATACAACTTATGTTTTTGTACGACTCGTCTACAGCCTGCATGATAATGTGTGAATCATATCCTTTGAGATTGTGGAAAAAGATTGGTAACTTGTATGTCTTAGGATCTATTTTTAACAACAAGTTACAATCACCATGTGCAGCACCTCTGTAACGCCCAGTCATGGTCACGAACTTTATCACCACCTAAAGGCTGTTCACAAATCCAACACTTCTCTGCTGTATCAAATTTTAGTTTGTCTTCTTCTGTCATCACCAGAGGCATCTGACATGTTGTGAGATACTGTACTACCTGACTATACAGATGTCTCATTTCTGTTAAAAACAGACAAGCTGCATTTTCACCTCTGTAGATAACAGGCTCTGAATGAAGACCGTCTGACCTAACAAGAATGTATCCAAAAGAACACACCACTTGGTCACTTAGTTTTATAGTCTTTGGTAATGATTCTGGAACAGGACCTTCATATTGAACAACTAATGATTCAAAATCTGCATACACTACAAACGGCAGCTTTTGTTGATTCCCATAGTTCTTAAAATATACTTGACTACCAGGATCTGGATACTTAAGTACAGTTTGTATGTCATCAGGTGACCTGCAGTGTAAAACATGTTTGTGCGCTACGTTTATGGAGGAGAATCTTTGTAAACATCTCTTGCACACTTCCTGTTTCCCGTTGTGTTTCGTTGTATGTGCATGAATTAGACGTGACATATTCCTGATAATTGTGTAGTGAAAGTTATTGTCATCGCCGATTAGCAACATGTCAACATGTTTATCTTCTGACTGACCGTAGGTTGGAGCCAGAGGTGACACTCTAATTGGCTGCAACTTGTTCTCAGATTCATTATCCCACACAAACACATTCACAGATATACCAGGATTTAATTTTTCAAACAAGTCTATGTCCTCTATTTTAACAGGGAACTCACTGCCACTGAAGTTGAGTTCATTTACAAATTTGATGTAGTTAGATACGCGATCAGGTCTTGACCTCACAAAGTGTAGTTTAGCAAGCACACACCACATGAAACAGAAATTGTCTTTGTTCTGTATGTTAACAACAGCCTTTTTGTTTGCTACTTCTGTTGACAGTGGCAACCATGCTTTACCTAATATAGGATGATACCTAGACTGCTTTAGTTGCAGTTCATGTACATGTCCTTCATGCTAACCAGACCCCTTCATTTTTGCACTGTCGATTGCCTGGAGAAAGTCTGGTAATAGTCTGTCTCTAAACACGTTCTCTAATTCCCTTCTTGTGTTAACAGTGTGTTGTCTTGTTGATATATACGATACAATTAATTCACCGTCCAATCTAGTGAATTCAATTTTCGCAACAATCTGAATCTTAACACTGCCTGTCAGAAGATTTTGTTGTATGACAGAAAAAGAGTTTTCTATTGATTCATAGACATTGTTAGTATTAGTTATAGGCAAGTTTGTTGTGTGAAACACGTTTCTTAAACCTGATGAGCCAGGGTTTGATGGGCCAGGGCTTTGTGAATTGTCCGTCATTTTTATTTGTCCGACAAAATAATAAAATAAAAAATATTAACGTTAACTCTGCTTGCTCACCTTGTGTAATACCACTTTATTAACTGTAACACTGTCAATATAAACATTTAGTTTGCGTAGTTGTTTAAATATGCTATAACAAACTTCTCCTAACCAACCATAGTTGGTATCAATAACTTTAAAAGTAGGTGTCTTTAAATCAACTGTCATGTGCTCCACATCTGGATGCTCATCGACATAATCTAAAGTCACACTATATGTAGCATATATTTCTGATGGTGCTGAAAGGCTTATGTAAGTCTGTTTGGGTGATATTAAGTCAGTAAAGTGCATAACATCTTTGAAAAGGTGTGTGAGATCAAGCACCTGTATGATTTGTCCGTCTGTCATTTTTATTGGACAAACAAATGTATAAATTAATTTACATCAATTTACTAACCCATACCCTGTGGGCTGATCTGTCTTTAAAATGAGCTTTAGATGCTTAGTTGATTTCAGTTTATTTTTCACATCATCCCGTTCATGCTTATTTGGGATGACATCGTTTTCTCTGAGACAGTCTTCGAAGCTGTCACGATCCTTACAGTAAAATAAACAGATAAACTTTAACTGTTCTCGAAAATCTTTCAGTACAGCATTATATTTTTGAGTGAGAATCCATACACTAATGTTTGCATGTCTGCCACTGAAAGCAAGTTCTGCTAAAGTGTTTCTCTTTTTGACAATGTCTTTCTCTGCAGAGCAGTCATCAACAATAAACAAAGTTGGCTGTCCTTCAAATTGCTTGTAAAAATATTGTAGGTAGTCATTCAGTTTTTTCTCAGGGTCAACTAAGTAAATGTTGCTGTCAGTCCAAATGAATAAACGGTTGTGATAAGCTTTGTTGTGTTTGATTGTTGGACAAAATATTACAATGTTTTCAAATTGGTGGATGTATCATGTTTGTAATAAGTCAAGTACGAATTGAGTTTTCCCACACCCTGTGGCACCAACAAATAAGCCACAGTGTGGATCGAGTGTCATTAAGCTCCGGTTCATTTTAATACAGAATATAATTTTAATATATGTGTCCACTTAGTCTGCTTTCTGCAATATTGAGTTGTGCATCATATATCAGGTACAAATATATGTTTATGGCTGCAGCAGTTTCAACCTTCTTTTGTATCTGAATTGTTATTCCATCACTACCATTCTCGACAGTTCGTCCTGACCCATGAAGATAATCATCATCTGTACTACGAAGGTCTAGCCAAAGAGCATACTTGTTTGTAAGGTATTGTCCGATCCTAACATCATACAGATGTAGATCTTTGCACGCAATGTTTGCAGGTTTATCTCTAATCCTTCCACCCGCAAAATACTTTGTGATCTCATCATAGTGTTGATAAGGTAACATTCCAGACGCGTACACTTGATTAGGGCGGCCTTCAATTGTACAGGACAAATGTGTAATCTTAGGATTGTAAAATTTTTCTGAATCCCGTTTATATGGATCTGCTGGTTCAAAAAACAACATAAGAATACCTTTCAGTGACCTGGCTGGTGTGTTCAAGTTTATGTTCCACATTGGGTCGCTTTTGTCTTTGGGTATTAAACTATGTCTAATCACCCTGTCATAATAAATTGGAAGTCTTGACTGGTACTGATTTTGAATGAGTCTAGCTAGTTCAGTATGTGTGACAATTTCATATTCCAAAGAAATGTTAGAGATCTTATATGTTGCATCTGTGGCAGATGATTTAATAACTTTGGAGTAGTCATTGAAAGTTAGTTCAAAGCTCAGACGGTCATTCAGTGCCCCTTGATAATAAGGCAAATGAGCTGTTAGGATTTCAAACTCAAGTGGAATGTAAAATCTGGTTCCATATGTTTCTGCTATAATAACGTCCTGGGCTGCTGACGTTGATTTATCACCAGCATTGATTCGAAGTTTACCAACATTATCAGACTGTATGCCTTGGTAAATACGGTCTTCTCGTTCTTCTCTTGTGAGCCAAAGGTCTTTGTAACAGTAGAACACATCTGAGTCGTCAAGACTAAACACTTCCTGTCCTTCAAGTTTTACTTTAATAGTTCTAACAATTGTTCTGCCAAGATTGTCAACCAGTGTTCTGTTTACATCTGCGTCTGATGAAAGTTCAATTTTAAATGCTAGGCGTGCAGTGCCAGGAACAATAACGTCACTGGGACCTAGGTTTGGAAACTTAACTGTAAGTGTTTGGTTCTGGTCTATGGTACTTGGATTGTTCGTGATGACTATCGATTGTCGAATGGCCTTAACACCCAGAGGCTCACGTAGTTTTCTGTATGGGTCTAACTTTGATCCGTAAGACTGTGTCATTTTTATTATGCACAATAAAAAATAATAAATTAATAAAACAATGGCCACGGGAGGATTTAATCATGAAGATTTTGAAATGGATGACACGTATGATTTTGGTAATACAACAGATATGACAGATATGACAGATATAACTGGTATAAGAAATATTTACAGTTTATGTCATGAACTTTTAGAAACCAAAGTGAACTCGTTTTATGATCATGTTGGTAATCGCCCAGACAACATAGACCCTAACCAGTTTGAACTTGATGGCAAGGGTCATTTATATTTAAATACTGTTGACAAAGGAAAAGTACTATTGACTAACAAAAAAGACCCTAGTAGGTTTAGGGCTTTAAGTACAATCAAAAATGAAGGTGGTGTTAGTGCCTTGCGTCAACTTGGTATTGGAGGGTCTCCTGTCATGCCAAGACTGGCTAGTGTGCTTCATGACACGCAAACAAAGTTGCCAACAGGGCAAGAAATTGAAATGGCACCAGTAACAAGCCTACCAGAAATAGCAAACACAGTGATACAAGAAACATCATTTACTGAAGGGCAAATAAATGATGCTATGAAATCAATAGATGATCCACCTTTGACAATGCGGGAGATTATAGGGTTAGATAAATCACTGCAGTCAATAAGAGGTGAGATGGTAAACAATATTGCCAAACTAGGTGAGCTTGATAAACACATTAAACGTGAAAAAGAGAAACTGGCTACTGCAGACAATGGGAATCTTGACACAGAAATGAAAGAGAGAATCCAACATAGATTAAATGATTTGCAGATAGAAAGATCAGGACGGTTAGAAACGATTAGTATTGGGAGACAAAAACTAAAATCACAGGTCAACAGAATTAGAGAAACTATTCAGAAAATACTTCACGAAGACACTACTCTGGCTGAGAGACTTAAAACACTTTTCAGAGAACAGGGTATTACAATTGCAAGTTTAATTACAGCTCTTGGGTTTATTATCAGTACTGCTGTGTTGGCTGTCTCCGGTGATGGCAGTGCTGGGGGTGGTCCAGCACCACCAGGTCCACCAACCCCGGGCCCACCGGCTCCCACAGATCCAAAAGATTTACAGTCGTGGGTAAAGAAACAACTGTCTCACATTTCAGACTTGCTTAAGAAATTGGCTCTGAAAGCAGTAGACTCGTTACCGGGCATTATAGGCACGGTTGTCAGCTGGTTGATTAGTACAGCGGCAAAGGTAGTTGGGTTTATGGCAGAACATGTGTGGGTCTTTCTGGTGACAGTAGGAGGGTTAATGGTGGGTTATTTAATGAAACAGGTAAAGAAGTAATATTCCTAATCCTGTTAATCCTATTATCAATGCGGTTCTTTCTGATTCATGTGTGTTAGGGGTTGGTAGCAATGTTTGGGGCATTACTGACTGTATGGGTGTCGGTGGTGGGGCAGGGGAAGTAACCACCTGTAATGATTTTAATGACAGTACAGGCGCAGTTGTTCCTCCTAAGTTTACAGTTTTATTGAGACCTAGTTTTTGACCAACACCTGCAACAATTATTTCATTATTATAATTTGTTATTGTACCCATTTGGAGTTGAAGATCAGATGGTAACATGTATAACCCGATGCCAACTACAAAGTCAACTTTTGATCTAGCATATCTGAGTACGTCTTGGTAGCGTTGTATGCTAGATGGGAGATCAACTGTTGAGTTGATTGAATCTTCAAGATTTGCAAGAAACTGTTTTTGTGCTTCAAATTTACCACTTCCATTCAAAATATTTGATTTTGTTAGTGATTGTGCTCCTAGTAAACACCAGACATATGTTCTGATAGACTCATTGACGCGCTCGACTCCTGCTTGAGTAAACCCGTCACTTTTGTCTAAAAGAAATGTGGTCCATGCGTTAGTCTGCTTCTGCTCTATTGATCCTATCCAGACTTGTGATTTCGATGAGAATGAAGTGTAACCAGGGTAATAATCTTGAGGGTATTGTCTGTGACTCAAAGCATAATACAATGTGCCCATACCATTGTGATCATCAAGTTTTTGTGTAAAGTCATACCGGGGGCTTATGCTAAATTCATTACAAATGCGTTCAAACGCTTTCATATCCATGGGGTTGTTATACCTGTTGAAACTGGATTCAGTGGGCAGTGGTGTATGAAGTTCTGACAGAATACGTCTAAGCTGGTAATAAACATGGAAATGATACACAGATCTAATCAGTTTGTTTGAGTGATTCAATTGGTCTGTGAATGAAACACCACAGCCTGTAGTTGAACACAGTATAGCAAAGTTAAGTTGGTTTTGAAACATCTGTAGTGGACTTGAAGACCACTTTATTGCAGTTGAGTCATCTGTTATTGGAGGGTTTAGGTAATGGTCAAACGGATTCGGTACTTTGACTTGAAATAGATCTTGTTCAGACACAGCTATGTCGAGTTGATTTAGTTGAATTATTTTCTGTTCATAAGTAGGTGCAACATTATATTTGACATCCACATTAAATTGAAATGCGTTTGTAGTGGTAATGGTTGGTGATTTAAATTCCATCCTTTTTTATATGAGATAATAAAAATGTTTATTACCTTAACAAATCTTGACACAAGCAAACCAGTGTGGTTAACTAATGGGATTGATAATCGTGATGGTAGTAAGGCTGTAGCTATCCATGAAATGTTCTACACAGTAAAATGGTTTAATGTAGAAGATGATATATATAATAAAGTAAATTTAGATGGTTAGACTGAAGCTTTACCATCCGGGTATTATGACTTTTGTACTATAGCTGAATGGTTTCAAAGTAAATTTAAAATTAAAGCAACTTTAAATCCGGCTAACTTACTTGTTACATTAGAATTTCCGACACAAAATTGGTTAAAGATCTCAGATAGATTTGCATATTTACTTGGATTTTATATTGACGAAGATTGGTGGAGATCAGATGATTTAGGTGAAGCTATGACCGGTATTATAACAATGAAGACAAAAAAACTTAAAATAACTGGAAAACGTCCTGTCAATTTGTCAGTACACACAGTGCTAAATGTTTATTTGAAAGAACTAAACACATCTGAGAATGTTCACAATGGAAAGCCTTCAACTTTGTTGAGATGCTTACCTACTGGAACTGCTCCGTATTGTGAAAGTGTAGTTGTTAGATTTCCTAATTTGCAGTTTAAGAAATTAGGTTCTAGTTTCTTTGAGTCACTGAGTATATCTGTAACTAATCAGGATGACAAACCAGTTCTTATGCATGATTTTAGTGTTGTGTTGGAAATTAAATAATTTTATTTTTGTTTATAAAAATGAGTGGTCTTGGTCCAAAGCGAACAATCATACCAGTTGCATGTCCAGTAACAGAGTTGAAAGATTTGGCAGATGTCCAGGATTTTGAGAAAGAGGGGGATGTTGGAGAAATATATGGTTTTGAACTTGATTTAAATGGCATGTACAAGAGGAAAGTAATTGTTGACATGAAAGACGGTGAAAAACAGATTCCTAAACTTGGTCAGCTACGTGATGTTACTGTACCTACTCCACCTGTAAATAATGCGCCTTACAACTTAATACATGTGGGTAGTAAGTGGGTTGTTTCACCTGTGCCTGTTCCACCACCCACAATTGACTGGGACATAAAGTTGGATTTTATTAGTCCTTATGTATACACTGATGATGAAGGTGCCTTAGTGTTTAGGAAGGTTGTTAACTCGGGGCCGCTTATTGTAAGTCTTGTTCCAAGCTTTGCCCCAGACGACAATAGCAGAGAAAAACTGAAAGTTGAAAATTATGAGAGACGGAGATATCTTCTTACACATAGGAAGGGTAGGTCTGATGCGAAGGTCGTGTTTGCACCAATAAACTTTCCCATCGCAAGAGAAGCGACAATAGTATTTGAAATTATCATGAGATCAGTAACTACTGCTAAAGAGGCTCAAATTGCACAAGGAATTAAACTTACATGGAATGACACAATGGCAGAGTCATCAAAGGTCTTTATTGCTATTACAAAAAATAATGATGTTATTAATGTTTCGAGCAGTGTTCCAGCTGTCATGGTGGTGGTCGACAAAACAACTTTTGTTCGTCTAACTTACATAAACCTTGAACACATTGATCTTGTTGCATTTTATTATGCTAACAAATTGTATACTTTTGAAGAGTTGCAAAATGTAATTGCTGATTAAATTAAAAAAAAAATATTTGTCAATAAAAAAAATGGTAAACTTCTATCCGCAACTACCGACGCATGAGACTGTGTCATCATTTGTGCCTGATCCGCATATGCCAATTGCATCAGATAAAACATTACAAGCAGACGCATTCAGATTAAATAATATTACAGAAGCTTTGAAATATTTGGAAGGAGAAGAAGCAAAATATTCACGGTGCAAAAGACGGTATAAGACCGTTTTCAATTCTGTACAAAACACTTCTATGGCTATTGGTGCAGTTTCAGCTTCATGTTCTGTAGGGGGTATCGTTCTGTTCGCCACAGAAATTGGGAGTTTGGCTGGAATAGCAGTTGAGGGTGTTAGCGTTGCTACATGCCTAGCATGCTTTGGTTTGGAGGCCTTGAACAAGAGGTTTCACACGAAATTAGAAAAACATGAAGCATTGAGTACTTTGGCGGGTGCGAAGCTGAGCAGTCTTAAACTTATTATCAGTAAGGCATTGAATGATAATTTTGTTGATGACGAAGAATTTAAGCGAGTCCAGGATGATTTGAATAACTACAAACAGCAAAAATCTGAAATACAGAATAAGATGCGTAGTCAATCTCCCGTGAATGTTGAAGAACTGAAGGCTAGTTTTTTAGCAGAGGGAAAAAGGATAGGGGTACAGGAAACCACAGAAAAGCTACACATTCTTTTAAACAAATAAAAATCAGATTTGGTAATCGTTTATTATTTCATTACACTTCGCAGAGAGATGCCATGCCACTTACACAGTTTAGGCATAATTATTTAACACCATCAGCACCACCACCCGAGTATTATTGAGAAAAAAAGTTTTCCATTGCCCTTGTGTCTTAATAAAAATGACTTAGTATACGTGACTAGAGTCAAGTTGTTATTAAGTACTTGTAAATAATTAGGGTAAGTAATTAATAAGTTCTTAATGGTAAGTAGTTAATAAGTTCCTATTGTAACTCACTTTAAGGTAACCTAAAGTTAGTTGTTTTACTTGAGACCACTTGGTAGTTTCTTATCTAACTGTTTTTCAGTGCCTTATAGACATAAGTACATTAAGCCCTCACATGTAGAACCGTTTTGCAAATGATCCCCCTCTTTTGAAAAGTAATATGTCTCCCTGTTGAACTTTGACACAACTTAGCGATTTGAAAGGCTATAACTGTAACGGCTCAGAGCTTTTCCAAAGCTTGCCCTTTGAATAGGAATGGAATGCCACCGCTATTCAATAGCGCGGCGTGAGAGGTAATACAAAAAGCAAACAACCGTGACACCACTTTGGCAGCTTGAATAGCGGCTTGCCTGTGCGGCGCGTGGCAACAGACAACAAAGGTAAACAGGTGAGCTGGCTTGCAACAGAGTAAGACACTTGTAACTTACTCATTGAAAAGAAGCTGATTTAAAACGTGTAAGTTTCACATGAGTGGAGCCTTGACACAGTCACTAGTTTATGTCTGTGTTGACAGAGTGGGTCTCACTCTCTCTCTGTGTGCGGTAGCTAATGTGGGCTTTATTCCCATTCAATCTTAAAACCAATTTACATTGTGGGGGGTCATGATTTTCGATGTGCATTTTCTTAAGGTCATAAATAAATTGTGTGAATATCGACTCAGGTGTGGTACATATCGATCTAGCAGCTAAAGGATTTGAAAAGGTTTTGAGCAACGTTGTCAAAACATTGCGACATTGTGAATTCACTGTAACTGTTGTGCATATTTTATTCTGACGCGTTGTGTCTTTTAACATTGCGACATCGGTCATATGAGCTAATTAAGAGAGATATAAATACTGAGCGGATTGAAGTATTATTAACACAATGACTGAGTTAACCCCTTAAGTATTATTTTGATTTTCATAAAATTGTGGTTGTTTAAATAATAATGATTTAGGGGTAACTTCCAATGGTATTTACTCTGTGCGGGGGACATGAAAAATGAAGAGACAAAAGGTTATAATTAAGGGGTTAACTCAGTCATTGTGATAATGAAGCTTCAATCCGCTCAGTATTTATATCTCTACAGTGTCCAAAAAATCAAGCACTCCAAAAATAAAAGAAGTAGTCACCACATTACCAGCAACACCCAAAGCCATGGACCCATTTTACACACAGTAAATAAATATATTATTTTAATTTTTGTGGTATAAGAAAATGAGCGACACAAAGAACATAATGAACCTTGTCTATCACTCTGCCATAATAAGCGGGCTAACAGTTGCTTATTCTATGCTGGGGAAAAGTCTTCTCAAAATGAAATCGGCAGACTTGAGTAGATTAGACTTCGAAGACAGTGCTAAGCTAGTAGCTGTTGTAACAGCATCAATTGCAACAAAAGACCTTCTCGTCAAGCAAGGAATTATTCCAGAAAATGTTTCTAAGTAATAAAAAATATGGCAACTATAGCTATTATGATTGGTGGGGCCGTTGTTAATGCACTTGCATTTAGTGGATCAAACTATCTCTTTTCAAAAATGGGTAGAGAGGAATCAGCAGAAGAAATGAAGCGTCACTATGAGGCATCTGAAAAACTGGCACAAGCGCAACAGGATTATGAGAAGCAAAGAATAGAAAAACTTGATTTTATGAATGAAAAACTCAGGCTTGAAGGTCATGCACAGCATACATTTTCAAATGTTGACGATGCGATTAAAGAATATTTTCTTGTTACTGGTGAAGACATGACCATCCCACAACCAAAACTTAGCAACTACTACCAGCCAAGCCCAGAACAAAGAAATGGAGAAATAATATTTGTTCTAGTGGCAATGACATTTGTTTATTTTACAGGAGTTTTTATTGCTAGAAGAAATGACCAACGTCGGAGCTAAACTATCAAAAATATATTACTCCCCTATTGGCTACTGGAAAGGAAATACCGCAATAGAAAAAATACATACTGCTGTGGGTGGGGATGTTACACTCGAACAAATAAAACAGTGGCTACAAAAACAAGCAATTTGGCAAATATATTTACCTGCTCCAAGAAAAATAACAAGACCTCATTTTGTAAATACTATTCCTAATGACACCCATCAAATGGATCTTCTGTTTTTGCCACATGATACAATAAGAAAGAAACGATACAAGTGTGCATTAACTGTTGTCGACATAGCTTCACGGTACAAGGACGCCGAACCCATAACTGACAAAAATGCTGTAACAGTGGCCACTGCGTTAACACAAATATATAGTCGTGGTCCTTTAAAATTTCCCAGGCTTGTGCAAGTCGATGACGGATCTGAATTTAAAGGCACTGTTAATCAGTTATTTGCAAAACATGGCGTGCTAGTGCGGCGAGGCATACCAGGTGTACATAGATCACAGGCAATTGTTGAAAACTTTAACAAGCAATTATCGGAGAGACTTTTCAGCTATCAGTATTCTAAGGAACTCATGCATGATGCACGTAACACTGAGTGGGTTAAGAGACTACCGTCTGTGATAAAAGCAATGAATAATGAAGGTCACCCTAAACCTGTTGATGCTATTAAATTAAAAACAATACCGTCAGGGTCAGAAATAAAAACAAAACCTCCAGACACAAGCTTGTTTACAAAACAGGTAAGATATCTATATCAACCCGGCAAGGCCGAGAATGACGTCCGACGTAGGGCAAATGATCCAATATGGTCTACATCTGTTCACAATATAAAAAAAATAGTTCCTGGCGCTAATGCATCAATTTATTATCTGTATGAGCCTGCGCCACAGAGGGCATTTGTCAGAGAAGAATTACAGATTATTCCCCCAGACACTGTTACACATTTTTAACCATTTCATCAACTAATTCATCGATTAGTTCATCAACCATTTCATCAGCTATTTCTTCAGATAATTTAAGCGGATAATGCCCAGGTGCATAAGCCTTTTCCTTAGTGTGAAACACGCGTTTTGTGTCTCCAACTGCAAGTGACTTTTTATGTGTTTGGATCATTTCAATATTGTGTCTATTTGACCTCAGTATCTTGTTTGGATAACCAGGCATTAGTTCTCCATCTAATACTTGCTTGTAGTGTTCATGACGGATGTCTTTATTTTTTATCGCTGTTTTTTTGATACCTTTTGCTCTTGACTGACTGCCTTTTTGGTGCAGTATGGAATACATTTTTGATCTCAGTCCAATGTACTCAACTATAGGCACACCATTCAGTTCGTCTTTAAACTTTCCAGGCACTTTTTTGTTCTGTGTGCTGTACAGCGGGTGGTCTTTAGGGTAGTCAGACATGTCATACATATGCAACTCTGTTTTCATGTCTTCATAAAAGTCTTCAGTAGGCACATCAATGATCATAGAGTCAGTGTCAGTGTATAATGGACGGCACTCAGGATACTTTGGTTTAAAGTAATCATAGTAGAATTCAAGCATCAGCAATTTTGATAACTCAAGAATTGCCATACCAATGAATACTGGCTTGTCCAGTTTAACAATCTTTTTTTTGAGTGACACTGCATACAATGATGAATGAAACTCTTTATACCCTGTGTACTGTGGCTTACCTGTAAGTTTAATTGCACCTGATTCAGTCATTACTAATCTCACATCTTTGCGGTGATGAGGATTTTCCATCGTCTTTCCAAAACAGGCATTGTTCATAAGCTTAAAGAAGTCTTTGTCAAATGCAGTGTTGCCGTCTCTCGCACGCAATGTTGTGTTCTTCATTATATAATCTTTCATGAAAGCACTTTGGTCAAATTGAATACCTCTGTGAACTTTCTTTAGTATTACCCCATGTCTGATGTAAAACTGTAACAAACGATAGTGGCAAACGTAACTGAATTTGTCATTCAAATTTGGCACAAGTTTGGTGTCTTCTTTTTTATCCATCATACTCATTTTCTCAACAGCCAACGGATAATCATTGTGGTAATCATGTAGATGGTGTGGGTACTCCAGGCCTACTTCAAAGATCCAACCCTTTTTGTGATTCTGATCATAATTCTTAATTTCGTTTGTTAATTTTGTTATATCACACTGTGACAAATCATGCAGTTGAAAGTTTTTCAAGGGCAATAACTCACATATTGCGAATCCGTAAAGGTTATTAGCGTCAAGGTACGTAATGAATGACCTTGACCTCGACGGGTCAAAGTCGTCAAGATATTTGTTGTTGGCTTTGGCATAGTTGTTTGCGGCTATACTTATACCTCCCCTCAAACCACATTCCACCATTTCACCCATCGTATGATCAGACAACAGGTCTATAAATATCTTGCTGGATTTCAAAAATGCATCCCATGTCATGCCAGGACTAGTTATGTAGCAAGCTGGGTCAAGACTGTAGTGTAACAAACCCTTTTCATGATAACTTTCAAATGCATCTACTAACAAACAAACGTCAGCTTTTAAGTACTGGTCATGGTAGTCGCCAATCGTTTCACACCCTAGTTTACCCCATGCATCAAGGGCATGCTTGTAATCAGAGTCAGAAATACCTTTACCATTTAGTGTAGAATAAAATTTCTCTTTTGGTGGCAGTCTCCTTTCCTCAAACACAACCCAGTCACTGATGTACTCGTACGGATACACTCCTTTCTTAATCAAGTCTGGCTCAAAATATTTACTTGTTATTGGATACTCAGTCAGTCCTTCTGCAAGACTAGCAAGCCCTAAGGACAAATGTTGCATGGAGTCATAAAATGCTAATTTGTCCAACCTAAAAGTCAAGTATTTCTCAGTTGTCTGGGCAATGCAACTAATTTTTTTGTAAGACTCGTCCACAGCCTGCATGATAATATGCGAATCATTTCCTTTGAGATTGTGAAAAAAGATTGGTAACTTATATGTCTTAGGATCTGTTTTTAATTTCAAGTTACAATCACCATGGGCAGCACCTCTGTAACGCCCAGTTATGTGGTCTTGGTCACGGACTTTATCACCCTTCAGAAGTTGATCACAACCTCCTAAAGGTTGTTAACAAATCCAACACATCACTGCTGTATCAAAATTCTGTTTGTCTTCTTCTGTCATCACCAAAGGCATCTGACACTTTTCCAAATAATGTACTACCTGACTATACAGTTGTCTCATTTCTGTTAAAAACTCAGCTGCTGCATTTTCACCCCTATAGATAACAAGTTTTTCATGCACACCGTCTGACCTAACAAGAATGTATCCAAAAGAACACACCACTTGGTCACTCAATTTTACGGTCTTTGGTAATGATTCTGGAACAGAACCCTCATATGGCACAACCAGTGATTCAAAATCAGCATATACTACAAACGGCAGCTTTTGCTGATTCCCATAGTTCTTGAAACACACTTGACTACCAGGTTCAGGGTACTTAAGTACTGTTTGTATGTCATCAGCTGACCTGCAGTGCTGGACATGTTTGTGTGCTACTTTAATAGAGGAAAACCTCTGTAAACATTTTTTACAAAATTCCTGTTTACCATCATGTTTTGTTGTATGATGAATTAGTCTTGACATACTTCTGATAATTGTGTAGTGAAAGTTATCACCAGAGCTTATTAGTAACATGTCAACATGCTTATCTTCTGGCTGTCCATAGGTTGGGGCAATTGGTGATACTCTAATTGGTTGTAACTTGTTCTCAGACTCATTATCCCAAACATACACATTTACAGATATCCCAGGATTTAGTTTTTCAAACAGATCTATATCCTCCACCTTAACAGGAAAATCTATGCCACTGAAGTTGAGTTCATTTACAAATTTGGTATAGTTAGATACGCGTTCAGGTTTTGTTTTACAAAGTGTAGTTTAGCAAGCACACACCACATAAAACATAAATTATCATTGTTTTGAATATTGACTACAGCCTTTTTGTCTGCAACCTCTTTTGGTAGAGGCAGCCATGATTTGCCTAAAATAGGATGATACCTTGACTGCTTTAGTTGCAGTTCATGTACACGACCTTCATGCCAACCAGACCCCTGCATTTTTGCTCTGTTGATTGCTTCAAGGAAGTCAGGCAACAGTCTTTCTCTAAACACTTTTTCCAATTCCCTTTTTGAATTAACTGTGTGTTGTCTTGTCGAGATATAAGATACAATCACTTCACCATCTACCCTGGTAAATTCTATTTTTGCAACAATCTGAATCTTTACACTACCAGAAAGAAGATTATCTTGTATGACAGAAAAAGATCTTTCTATCGATTCATAGACACTGTAAGTGTTGGATATAGGCAAGTCTGTTGTGTGAAACAC
This sequence comes from Semisulcospira habei, assembly GCA_036245525.1. Classification (NCBI taxonomy): domain Eukaryota; kingdom Metazoa; phylum Mollusca; class Gastropoda; family Semisulcospiridae; genus Semisulcospira; species Semisulcospira habei. The sequence goes on from BTPG01000001.1 coordinate 139,218,223, forward strand.
GTTTCTTAAGCCAGATGAGCTTTGGGCATTGTCCGTAATTTTTATTTGTCCGACAAAATAATAATAAAAAATTACACCTTGTGTAATACCACTTTATTGACTGTAACACCTACAATAAACAGATTCAGTTCACATAGTTGTCTGAATATTTGTTCACACACTGTCTCAAACCACTGATCATCAACTTCAAAGGTATGTGTCTTAAAATCAACAGGCACGTACTCTACAAATGGTAACTCTTCAAATATTTCTAAAGTCATATTATATGACACGTATATAATTGATGGCGATGATATTGACATTATATCTGGTTGTTTGAAATCTGTTCTTAACTGATCAAAGTGTTGGATATATCTGAAGCACTCTGTAACGTCAATCATTTTACCCGTAATTTTTATTTGACCGACAAAATAATAATAAAAAAAAATATTACTGCTTGCGCTGTAGGTGTAATACCACTTTATTGACTGTAACGTCTTCAATATAATCATGTAGTTTACATAGTTGTCTGAATATGTGTTCATACAGTGCCTCAAACCAGTCGCAGTTAGCATCATTAACTCTAAAGGTATGTGTCCTAAGATCAACAGTCTCATACTCATAACATGGAAAACATTCAGAATACCCCAAAGTCACATTATATACCATGCTTATCAGTGTTGGTGTTGAGAGTTTTATACCGAGCTCAAATGGCTTTTTAACATGCGTTTTAAAGTAAAAAATGCACTTAACATCTTTGAAGCAGTCTCTGATATCAATGGTTTGTCCGACCATCATTTTTTATAGACAAACCAAATGTATAAATTAATTCACTAATCCATACTCTGTGGGCTGATCTGTCTTTAAAATAAGCTTTAGATGCTTAGTTGATTTCAGTTTGTTTTTTACATCATCTCGTTCATGTTTATTGGGTATGACATCGTTTTCTCTGAGGCAGTCTTCAAAGCTGTCACGATCCTTACAGTAAAACAAACAAATGAACTTTAGTTGTTCTTGAAAATCTTTCAGTACAGCATTATATTTTTGAGTGAGAATCCAGACACTGATGTTTGCGTGTCTGCCACTGAAGGCCAGTTCTGCCAGTGTGTTTCTCTTCTTAACAATATCCTTCTCTGCAGAGCAATCATCAACAATAAACAAAGTTGACTGTCCTTCAAATTGCTTGTAAAAATACAGCAGGTAGTCTTTTAGTTTTTTCTCAGGGTCGACTAAATAGATATTATAATCTGTCCAAATGAATAAACGGTTATGATAAGCTTTGTTGTGTTTGACAGTAGGACAAAATATCACAATGTTTTCAAAATGATAGATGTATCTTGTTTGTAAGAGGTTAAGAACAAATTCAGTTTTTCCACAACCTGTGGCGCCACAAAACAAGCCACAATGTGGGTCAAGTGTCATCAAGTTCATTTTAAAACACAATATAATTTTAATACAAATGACCACTTAGTCTGCTTTCTGCAATATTGAGTTGAGCGTCATAAATCAGATACAAATATATATTTATTGCTCCAGAGGTTTCAGCCTTTTTTTGTATTTGGATTGTAATTCCGTCACTACCGTTTTCAACAGTACGACCTGACCCATGTAGGTAGTCGTCGTCTGTACTACGCAGGTCTAGCCACAGTGCATACTTGTCCATCAGGTATTGAGCAATTCTTACATCATACAGATGCAGATCTTTAGATGCCATGTTTGCTGGTTTTTCTCTAAGCCTTCCGCCTGCAAAATATTTTAGGATCTCATCATAGTGCTGATAAGGTAACATGCCTGAAGCATACACTTGATTAGGACGGCCTTCAATAGTACAAGACAAATGAGTAATCTTTGGATTATAGAATTTTTCTGAATCCCATCGGTATGGACTCGTCGGTTTAACAAACAACATAAGAATGCCTTTCAGTGACCTAGCAGGTGTGTTCAAGTTGATGTTCCACATTGGGTCGCTTCTGTCTTTATGAATCAAACTGTGTCTTATCACACGATCATAATAAATCGGCAGTCTTGACTGGTACTGTTTTTGAATGAGAGTAGATAGATGAGCATGTGTGACAATTTCATATTCCAAGGAAATGTTAGAGATCTTGTATGTTGCGTCTGTGTCAGTTGATTTAATAACTTTGGAATAGTCATTAAAGATTAGTTCAAAACTCAGACGGTCATTTAGTGCTCCTTGGTAATAAGGCAAATGTGCTGTTAGGATTTCAAATTCAAGTGGAATGCAAAATCTATTTCCATATGTTTCTGCCACAATAACGTCCTTGACATCTGTTGTTGATTTATCTGATGCATTGATTCTGAGTTTGGCAACATTATCAGACTGTATACCTTGATAAATACGGTCTTCTCTTTCTTCTTGAGTTAGCCACAGATCTTTGTAGCAGTAGAACACATCAGCATCATCCAGGCTAAACACTTCCTGGCCTTCAAGTTTAACTTTAATAGTCTTAATAATTGCTCTGCCAAGGTTGCCAACTAGTGTTCTTTTGTCATCTGTGTTTGATGAAAGTTCAATATTAAATGCAAGACAAGCAGTACCAGGAACAATAACGTCACTGGGGCCTAGGTTAGGAAATTTAACAGTAAGAATTTGGTTGTGATCTATGGAGCTAGGATTGTTAGTGACGACAATTGATTGTCTAATGCCCTTAACACCAAGAGGTTCACGTAGTTTTCTGTATGGGTCTAACTTCGATCCGTAGGCTGATGACATTTTATTATGCAAAAATCAAAAAAAAAAAAAAATTAAATTAATAAAAACAATGGCAGCGCGAGGATTTGATCATGATGATTTTGAAATGGATGACATGCATGACTATGATACTAGTGCAACAGATGTAACTGGAGTGGGAAATACTTCTAGTATGTATCACGAACTGTTAAAAGACAAAATAAACTCGTTTTATGATAGTGTTGGTGACCGCCCAGATGAAATAGATCCTAATCAGTTTGAATATGAAAAAGGTCATTTATATTTAAATACTGTTGACAAAGGAAAAGTACAATTGACTAACAAAAGAGACCCCGGCAAGTTTAGAGCTTTAAGTACAATCAAAAGTGAAGGTGGTGTTGGCGCTTTGCGTCAACTTGGTATTGGAGATAAACAGTTACCACCTCGTCTTGCTAGTGCTCTTCATGATGCGCAAACAAGGTTGCCAACTGGACAAGAAATTGAAATGACTGGAGTAAAAAGACTGCCAGAAATAGCAGACAAGGCAATACAAGAAACCTCATTTGCAGAAGGGCATATAAACGAGGCTATGAAAACAATAGAAGACTCTCCTTTGACAATGCGAGAGTTGGCAGGCTTGGATAAAACACTGCAGTCAATCAGAGGTGAGCTTGTGAATAATGTAGCCAAACTAGGCGAGCTTGATAATCACATAGAAAAAGAAAAAGAAAAATTAGCTAAAGCTGATGATGAGAATTATGACACATAAATGAAAGAAAGAATACAACACATATTAAATGATTTGCAGATAGAAAGATCCGCGCAACTAGAAGTGATTGAAATTGGAAAAGAAAAACCAAAAACACAGGTCAACAGGATTAGAGAAACTATTCAGAAAATACTTCACGAAGACACAACTTTGGCTGAGAGATTGAAAACACTTTTCAGAGAGCAGGGTATTACAATTGCAAGTTTAATTACTGCTCTTGGATTTATTATCAGTACTGTTGTGTTAGCTGTAACAGGTGGTGGTAGCAGTCCAGCTCCACCTGCCCCTCCAGCTCCTCCAGCTCCAACTGACCCAAAAGATTTACAGGCATGGGTAAAAAAAAACAGTTGTCTCATATATCAGACTTGCTTCAAAAATTGGCAGTAAAAGCAATGGATGCTTTGCCAGGTATTATAGGTAGTGTTGTCAGTTGGCTGATAGTACTGCAGCAAAGGTAGTAGGGTTTATGGCAGAGCATGTATGGGTCTTTTTGGTGACAGTAGGAGGGTTAATAGTGGGTTATTTAATGAAACAGGTAAAGAAGTAATATTCCTAATCCAGTAAGGCCAATTACCAATGCAGTTCTCTCTGACTCATGTATGTTTACTGGGGTTTCTGGCTGTGCTGGTGCCGGTGCAGGTGTCGGTGTTGATGCTGGGGCTGTTACTGTCTGTACAGGTGATGATGATGTTACTGGCATTACTGGCCTAATTAATGGTTTTAATGGTTGTAGGTGTGTGGTTGTTGGGCTCAAGTTTACAGATTGATTGAGTCCTAATTTTTGATCACGCCCAGCAACAATTATTTTGTTATTATAATTTGTTATTGTCCCCATTTGGAGTTGAAGGTCTGATGGTAACATGTATAGCCCGATGCCAACTACAAAGTCAACTTTCGATCTAGCATATCTGAGAACGTCTTGGTAGTGTTGTATGCATGATGGGAGATCAACAACTGAGTTAATTGAATCTTCCAGGTTTGCAAGAAACTGTTTTTGTGCTTCAAATTTGCCACTCTCGTTTAAGATATTCGATTTTGTTTGAGCTTGTGCGCCTAGCATACACCACACATACGTTCTAATAGACTCATTAATGCGCTCAACTCCTGCTTGAGTAAACCCTTCACTCCTGTCTAAGACAAATGTGGTCCAGGCATTAGACTGTTTCTGCTCTATTGAGCTTAACCACACTTCAGATTTTGATGAGAATGAAGAGTAGGGAGGCCAGTAATCTTGAGGGTATTGTCTGTGACTCATAGCATAATACAATGTTCCCATGCCTTTGTGATCATCAAGTTTTTGTGTAAAGTCATACTTTGTACTGATGTTAAATTCATTACAGATGCGTTCAAATGCTTTCAAATCCATGGGATTGTTAAACTGATTAAAACTGGATTCAGTGGGCAGTGGGGTATGGAGTTCTGACAGTATTCTTCTAAGCTGGTAATATGTGTAGAAATGATAGACAGACTTAATCAGTTTGTTTGGGTGATTCAAATGGTCTGTAAAAGAAACGCCACAGCCTGTAGTTGAACATAGTATAGCAAAGTTAAGTTGGTTTTGAAACATCTGTAGTGGGCTTGAGGACCACTTTCTTGCAGTTGCATCATCTGTTATTGGAGGGTTTAGGTAATGATCATATGGATTTGGTACTTTCACTTGAAATAAATCTGCTTCTGACAAAGCTATATCGAGCTGATTTAGTTGAATTATTTTCTGGTCATAAGTAGGCGCAACATTGTACTTGGCATCCACGTTAAATTGGAATGCATTTACAGTGGCAATTGTTGGTGATTTAAATTCCATTATGCTTTTTTTATGTGATTATAAAAATGTTTATAACCTTAACAAATCTTGATACAAGCGAACCAGTGTGGTTAACTAATGGGATTGATAATAGTGATGGTAGCAAGGTTGTAGCTATTCATGAAATGTTCTACACAGTAAAGTGGTTTAATGTAACAGATGATAAAAATTATTCTGTAAGTGGAACTCTCGATGGTATTGAGAAGGGTGATATTTTACGATCTGGGTATTATGACTTTTGTACTTTAGCTGAATGGCTTCAAAATGAATTTAAAATTAAAGCAACTTTAAACCCAGCTAATTTACTTGTTACAATTGAATTTGTGAAAAGTGGTCAGTTTTCTTTATCAATTAGTCTTTTATTATTACTTGTTTTTTTAGGTAAAAAAATAATACATCCTGATGAAGATTGGACACCATCAGTTGGTCGTCTACTATCACCAAAAAAATCAAGAATAACTGGCAGATATCCTTTTCATTTGTCAGTACACACAGTGCTAAATGTTTATTTGAAAGAACTAAGCACTACTGATAATCTTCACAATGGAAAGCCTTCGACTTTGTTGAAATGTGTGTCGACTGGAACTGCTCCTTATTGTGAAAATGTAGTTGTTAGTGTGGTAAAAATGCCTTGTACACGTTTTTTTTATTGTATTATTTTTTTTTCTTTTTGTGTAGTCAGTGTGCTCACTGAGGCTTACTGCATAGTTCAGCTATTTTTGTCTCCTGCAAGCCTGGCCGGAATTTAGTGTGTATTTACTGCCACGAGGCTGGTTAATACAGCAGAACGTTTAGACAAAGGCCAGATGTTGTACTCAGTGACCGCACCTCGCTGATATGTCGTTTTCTCCCTTCTTCCCAGAGCTCTGCTATGGTGCCAGACAGCTGGTTACTGCGGAGTATTTTCCCTTGACAGGAGATTTGATTTGGGTTGTTAGTTACGTAGTCTTGTAAAAGTACGATTTTTCATCTGCAAGGGGATTTTACAACAATATAGTGTTCGAAGTGCTCTAAGTGTTGGTAATAGTTTCAGAATTTACAAAAGCATATTCAGCTAGGAAAGTAATGTTCTATCGCATGGAAAAGTGCTTCACCATTTTGTAACACGTAATGATTTTGGTCGGGCGAGCGACTTTCCGCTACCCGTGAGTTTTTCGGCTAGCGAAAAGCTCCCGCTGCGGTCGGCCTTTGGCTTAGATGGCGGTGTGGTACCTGGTCTGCGGAGATAGGTGGATTTGAGTGGTTGTTATCCACGATCGCTTCTACAGTTGCTGTTTCTTTGACTTTGCCGTTTTTCCAGAGTTCTCTACAAACCAGCATTTTGGACTCTGTCATTTTTCTGAGCCCTCACTTGAACGGGAATCCCAGACTCTGTCGTTTTTTGGGAGTCTTGGGACTTTGCCATTTTTCTGGTGGCTCTCCTTTGTAACGGGCGCTTCGGACTTTGCCATTTTTCCGAGGTTTCCCTTTACAAAGGGCGCTTCGGACTTAGCCATTTTTTTTTTAGTCTTCGGACTCTGTCATTTTTTTGTAGTCTTCTTTGATAACGGGCATCTCGGACTTTGTCATTTTTCCAAGACTTCCCAATATCAAAGGACGTTTTAGACTTAGCCATTTTTTTTTGAGTCTTCGGACTCTGCCATTTTTCCGAGGTTTTCCTTTATAATGGGCGCTTCGGACTCTGCCATTTTTCTAGATAGTTAGTTATAATGGGCGCTTTGGACTTTGCCATTTTTCTGGAGTCTTCCTTGATAACGGGCGTCTCGGACTTTGTCATTTTTCCGAGGCTTCCCTTTACAAAGGGCGTTTTGTACTCTGTTATTTTCGGGGCTCTTCTTTTGTAACAGGCACCTCGGACTCTGTCGTTTTCCGAGGCTTCCCTTTTACAAAGGGGCGCTTTGGACTTAGCCATTTTTGTACAGGTCTCCTTTTAACAAAGACCTCTCTGACTTAGTTACTTTTATAGACTTTCTTTTATAAAGGGCACTTTGGACTTTGTCATTTTTGCCGAGGCTTCCTTTTATCTAATGGCCTCTCCGACTTAGTTATTTTACTAGATTCTCCTTTGTTCGGACTTTGTTATTCTGTTTAGAGATATGACTTAGATATTAGTACTGTGCTGCGCTACTGTAGTAACACTTGAGTACATTGTGACCAGCAGAGAATATATTTTTCTCAAACGGCCTCATGCCGGGGCATTTGTTGTCGCTTTAGCCTTATTAGCCTGTACTGCAATATATATACAAAATGCGATCTTCGTTTCACATGTTTTATTGTAGTTAGTATCGAGTGCGAGTGACTGTGCTTGTGTGTGTGAACTTGGCATCCTGACACGAGCAAACATTTACATACACATTCACCGGTCACACAAACATTGCACACGGTCAGCGACGCTACAGATTTTGGTGTCGAAGGCTGGGGTGAGGCGACACTACATAATTTTGGTGTCAGAAGTGCGACACTACATAATTTTGGTGTCAGAAGGGCGACATTACATTAGATTTCCTAATTCTCAGTTAAAAAAATTAGGCTCCAGTTTCTTTGAATCATTGTGCATATCTGTAACTAACCAGGATGACAAACCAGTTGTCATGCATGATTTTTATGTTGTGTTGGATGTTAAATAAATTTTATTTTTGCAAAATAAAAAATGAGCGGTCTTGGTCCAAAGCCGAGAATTATTCCAGTTGCATGTCCGTCAATAGAGTTGAAAGATTTGACTGACGTGCAAGATTTTGATAAAGAAGGTGAGGTAGGAGAGGTGTATGGCCTTGAACTTGTGTCCGTTGGATTGTACAAACGAAAGGTAATTGAAGATGTAAAAGATGGCGCGTTTCCTAAACTTAGTCAACTTCATGATCTTACTGTACCTACTCCTGTAAGTAATGTGCTCTACAGCTTAAAACATGTGGGTAATAAGTGGGTAATTATTCCTACCCCTGTTCCGCTTGCACCTATTCCCATTGTATGGGATGCTAAGTTTGTTTTTATCAGTCCTTATGTTTATTTTACTGATGAAGGCGCCTTAGTATTTGGAAAAGTTGTTAACTCTGAGCCAATGCTTGTAAGTCTTGTGCCAAGCTATTTCGCAGAAACCAATAGCAGAGAAAAACTGAAACTTCAAGAGTATGGAAAATGAAGGTATTTTCTTACAAATAGAAAGGGTAGAACAGATACTTCTATTTCGTTCGTACCAGCAAATTTTACCATAGATAGAGAAGCGACAATAGTTTTTGAAATTCTCATGAGATCTGTGGATGCTGTGAAAGAAACAGATATCGCACAGGGAATCAAACTTACATGGGATAGCACAGTAGCAGAGTCAACAAAGGTTGTTATTGCTATTAGAAAAATCAATACAGACTTTGAAGTTTCAAGTAGTGTACCTGCTGTTAAGGTAGTGATCGATAAACAAATTTTTGTTCGTCTAAGTTTCATAAACCTGGAACACATAGATCTTGTTTCATTTTATTACGCTAGCAAATTGTATACCTTTGAAGAGTTGCAAAATAAATTAGAAGATTAAAAATAAAAATATTTGCCATAAAAAAATGCCACTACTGTATCCACAAATACCACCTGAGCCGCTTGAGCCTATTGAGCATGATAAAACATTACAGCCAGACTCATTCCGTTTAATGAATATTACAAAAGCGTTGAAGTATTTGGAAGGAGAACAAGCAAAATACTCCCGGTGCAAAAGACATTACCAAACGGTTTTCAATTCTGTACACAACACATCAATGGCCGTGGGTGTGGTTTCAGCCGGATTATCTGTAGGAGGTATAGCTCTGTTTGCAACGGGAGTGGGAAGTGTCATAGGAATTGCTATTGAAGGTGTTGGCCTTGTCACAAGCCTGGCATGCTTTGGTATGGAAGCCCTTAACAAAAGATTTCATTTAAAGTTGCAGAAGCATGAAGCCTTGAGTACGCTCGCTGGAGCTAAGCTGAGCAGTATGAAACTTATTATCAGTAAGGCTTTAGACGATAATAAAATTGACGATCACGAATTTAAGAGAGTGCAGGATGATTTGGCCAATTACAAACAACAGAAATCTGAAATACAGAATAAGATGCGTAATCAACCCGTGAACGTTGAAGAGCTAAATAAATCTTTTTTAGACAAAGGAAAAAAAAAATAGGCGTAGAAGAAACTATGAAAAAAGTTCAAGGACTTTTAGGCAAGTAAAAATCAATTGTTCAATAAATTTGTCATACTCTTCGCAAAGAGATGTCATGCCTTTTATGCCTGCTTATTTGACGCCATCAGCTCCACCACCAGAGTACTATTGAAAAAAAAGTTTTTCTATTGTCTTTGTAACTTGGGAAATCTGTCCGAGTGCCTTATTGACTAGGTTTAAGAACTTATAAGAACTTATAAAAACTTATCTTAAGACACTTCTAAGAACTTGTTTTAAGTCACTTGAAAGAACTTATGGCAACTAACTTTAAAGTTACTTACAAAGTTACTTAAAGGTTTATAATGTACCTTATTAAGTACTTGTAATTTACTTAAAAACATCCAAAAAGTAACATAGACAGTAACTTGTGCACTAGAAAATAATCTGTTTAGACTCAGTAACAACATGGGAGAGAATTTGCCCCGTGAGTGGTCCAGTGGTCTAGCAAACAAACAAGGGAGTTATTTGTGCACATAACCCGGGTTGTAGGTGGGGTGGGGGATCTGCCTTAATAATTACGGGTTGGCAGCTGATAAAAAAATGCTGCTTAAATGATTTCCGGAGTAAAACTAAAATGGCTAGGTGATTAAAGCATCGGTGGTATTGGTTGGCGTGGGTTTGTCTGAATGGCTAGTTAATTATAATAAATCTATAGATTAGGGGAGGGGTGTCTATCAGCTGTCACTATATCTATCTCTCTCCCTCCGTTCAAGTAGTGACACGAGCCTTCTCAGAGTCCCACTCTTCAAATACAAAACAAGAGGTGACCGTTGTTTTGCGCACGTTGGACCTGTTGTCTGGAACTCTCTACCCATAGACATTAGACACTCTCCTTCATTCACTGCCTTTAAATCTGCCCTTTTCGATATCCCAATGTAGCTCAGTTCTTTGTGATTATGTATCTGTGTGTTTGTCTGTGTGTGTGCACGTGTATTTCAGAATCCTTTGTTTCTCTGGCTTCATGACCCCCTCCACTCCCACTCTTTATGGTGTGGTGTCTGGAGTATTCAAGGAGGGGGTTTCACCTATAATGATGGGGGTGGGGGCTGGGAGTGGGGTGGGATGGGGGGGGGGACAAGTCGTCTCTCGAAGGTTAGAGAGTAGTTTACCAGTATAGGTCCCCACTTTGACACGCAACTCTCACTTGTGGCTCCACGTAGCTGCAGCATGCGCAGCGGCCACACAAGGGGCAACAGCTTCAGGCCACGGTACACAGTGTCGTTTCCGTACTGTACAGTCTCTTAGCCATAGTCAGTCCCAGGCATCCCCTAATATTTCAATCCCCTAAAAAACACTACTGCCCACCAGCTGCACATTTGCCATGCACAAAATAACAATAAAAACAGCACATTGACAGTCTCATTTCTTGGCTATGAAACCGATTCCTTACCAACCCCACACCCAAGCACAGCTGAAATCAGTGTGCCCCTCAAATCACTACGTCAACGGCAACTCAACATAGGCCCACAATTGTCCACTGGATAAGCTTAGGATGGTATGAATCAAAGCACCAAACATGTCTCCTCTCATGTAACCAGAAATTTCCAGCAAATTCTAACATTCAGCCCTACTACAACATTTCAAACAAGGCAAAAATTATTTTTAAAATCACCGGTCCTCTTACTGCCTGAACTGGCCAAATTTGACTATGTAATGTGACCTTCAACTGGCTGGCTAAACCAAGTGAGGGAAAACCGGGGGTCTCAAACCCTTGGTGAGGCAGGACTTGCTCGTCTTAGCATGCAAAGTCTGTCATCGGCCGATTGGGCGGAAAAAACTCAATCAAGGGTTCAACGGCCAAGAAGGCGGGTCTGCAGTGCACTGTGGAGTGCATAGGGCATGTCAGAGCACAGAAGAAGACATGGCCATCCACTGCAGCCAAGGAAGTTACCAGTTGCAACGTTTCATGTGCCACTGGACTCTGATTTTTTTCTGCTACCGAGAGGGTGGGGTTGCTCCAGCGCAACAGCTTCTTCACCAAAATCTCCTTCACGCTCAGGTATTGTGCATGGATCTTCACCTTCACCAAATCTGCTCCTTCATCTTCTTTTTTCTTCTGCCTCCTCCAGAAGCCCTGCGGCAATGGGGAACGGGCGAACCGACAGTTAGAGGTTACTACTGGGAGTCGTAGCTCCGAACCTGCACGTAGGCGGCCTGTGGACCAGTGGTCACTCTTCCCTGTACCAGGGCAGCAGGGAAGTTCGGCAGCATCCCAGGCGACTGAGCAGCCCTCTTCAAGACAGCACTGCTCACCCTAGTAAGGGAGGGAACTAGAAAATGTGTTCCAAACATTGCCTGCCCTACACCAAACCGGTCAACTTACCGCGGCTGGCGGTTTAACCCTTTCATGCGGACGAAAAAAAAAAACAACAAAGAAAGAAACTTATTCTCAGTATGTGGAACGTACGAACCCTGCTGGACAGAGATCAGACGCAGAGACCGCACAGAAGAAAAGCCCTCATAGGCAGGGAGCTGGCGAGATATAAGATCGACATTGCGGCTCTTAGTGAAATCAGATTTGCTGACGAAGGCTCAATCTGTGAACCTGAGGGTGGGTACACCTTTTTCTGGAAGGGCAAAACTGAGAACGAGGACATGATACACGGAGTTGGCTTCGCCATCCGCATCACGCTCCTTCGACAGCTGCCTTCTCTTCCCACTGGCATCAGCGAACGATTGATAAAGCCTCGTTTACCCTTCTCCCACACCCAACATGTCACAATCATCTATACTCCGACACTCACCAACGCCGATGACGACAAGGAGGCGTTCTATGAAAGCCTCGACTCCCTCCTGAAGTCCACTCCTGCAAGTGACAAACTCATCGTGCTTGGTGACTTCAATGCTCGAGTTGGGCGCGAATGTGACTGCTGGGAAGGAGTGACGGGTCCACATGGGCTGGGCAAGATGAACAGCAATGGCCTGCTGCTGCTGACATTGTGCGCTGAGAATGGACTCGCCATCACCAACACCCTCTTCAGGCTGGCTAGTAAGTACAAAACAAGATGGATGCATCCCAGGTCCAAGCAGTGGCATCTCATAGACTATGTCATTGTCCGCCAGCGGGATTCTAGTGATGTTTGAATTATCAGAGCCATGAGAGGAGCCGAGTGCTGGACCGACCATAGGCTGGTGCGGTCTGTCCTCAACCTGCACATTGCACCAGCACACAGAAAGAGGCCAAAGCTCACCCGACCTTCATTCAACCTGGCCAAGCTGAAGCGCCCGGACGTCAAGGAAAACTTCCAGTCCCACCTTGATGACCTGCTAACTGCCCATGGACCGTTGACTGGCAACCCAACTGAAATGTGGAACCAGTTCAATGGGATGGTGACGAAGTCTGCCAAAGACGTGCTTAGACCCAAGCAGAAGGTACACCAGGATTGGTTCGATGAGAACAATGAAGAGATCAACAAGCTACTGGAGCAAAAGCGCAGTGCCTTCATCGAGTGGCAGAACGACATCAACTCCTTGTCCTAGAAAGACCGCTTCAAACACCTCCAGAGAAAAGCCCAGAGAAAGCTGCGCAACATGCAAGACACAGGGTGGGACAGCAAGGCAAAAGAACTTAAACACTTTGCTGAATCCAACAACTCCACGGAGTTTTTCAGCGCTATGAAAGTTGTCTACGGCAATGCCAGACCCAGTACAATCCGTCTCTTTTCTTTCGACGGCTTCACCTTGCTGAAGGACAAAGGCAGCATCCATGAGCGCTGGAGAGAACACTTCTCAAATCTGCTGAACCTGCGACCCTGGACATGATTCCCCAGAAGCCGACACTGAATGACCTTGACCTCCGCCTACCCTGAACGAGGTCAAGAAAGCGATCAACCAGACTAGCTCCGGCAAGGCTACAGGCATGGACGGTATCCCCGCAGAGCTTTTCAAAGCAGCTGGACCTGATACCCTTGACGCCTTTCTCAACATTCTGACATGCATCTGGGCAGAGGAGAACATGCCACAGGAATTTAGAGATGCTACAATCGTCTTTCTGTTCAAGAACAAGGGCAGCAAAGCAGACTGAGCCAATTACCGAGGGATCTCACTCTTGTCCATTGCTGGCAAGATCCTCACGAAAGTCACCCTCAACCGCCTGATCAGCTCTGTATCTGAGGAAGCACTCCCAGAGGCTCAGTGTAGCTTCAGACACGGCCGCAGCACAGTCGACATGCTCTTCTCTGTGAGACAGGTCTAGGAGAAATGCATTGAGCAGCACATGGACCTCTACGCTGTCTTCATAGATCTGACCAAAGCATTCGACACCGTGAACAGAGAAGCGCTTTGGGTCATCCTCGCAAAGCTTGGCTGCCACAGGAAGTTTACCAAAATCATCCGCCTCTTCCATGATGGAATGGTAGGAGTTGTCCGGTCAAACGGCGACACATCCGCACCCTTCGACATTTCCAACGGTGTGAAACAAGGTTGTGTTCTTGCTCCCGTGATGTTCAACCTCTTCTTCACGCGTGTCCTGACCCATGCAGCACGCGACCTTGAGAAGGGAGTGTACCTGAAGTACAGACTAGATGGCTCTTTCTTCGACCTCCGTCGACTGAACGCCAGGACTAAGACCATCGAGAGACTGATCCTTGAGGCGTTGTTTGCCGATGACTGTGCGCTGATGGCGCACACGGAGTCTGACCTCCAGACCATCGTCAACAGGTTCTCGGAAGCCTCTCGACTGTTTGGCCTCACCATCAGTCTCAACAAGACCGAGGTCCTGCACCAACCAGCCCCAGGCACAAGAGCTAGACCCCCTACCCCACCCAAAGTGTATATCGAAGGCACCGAGCTGAAGACTGTCGATCAGTTCAGGTACCTGGGGAGCATCATCTCTTCTGACGGTACTATCGACAAGGAAATCGCAGCTTGCATCAGTAAAGCCAGCCAAACCCTGGGTCGTCTGCGCCCTCGTGTGTTGAATAACAACAACGTCAAGCTCTCCACCAAGATCAAAGTCTACAAGGCAGTAGTCTTCCCCAGCCTCCTCTACGGTTGTGAGTCATGGATGCTGTGCATAAAGCACCTCAAGCAGCTTGAAGGTTTCCACATGAGATCCCTGTGCTCATTCATGGGCATCAAATGGCAAGACAAGGTTACAAACCTGGAAGTCCTGGACAATGCTGGCTTAGTGAGTGTTGAAGCCTTGATCTAAAAGACACAACTTCGCTGGATAGGTCATGTCATACGCATGGATGATTCTCGCATGCCACGCCAACTCCTGTATGGGGCACTCTCAAAAGGCCACAGGAAGCAAGGATGGCCAAAGAAACGCTTCAAAGAGTGCATAAAAGACAGCCTCAAGTACTGCGTCTTCCAGGTAAAGAAACTTGAAGCGCAAGCACAAGACAGATCTGGCTGGCGTTCCGCCACCAGGAAAGCCTGCACGCTCTTTAAACACAATCGGCGCGAACGGATCACCAGTGCAGAGCTCGCAGAAAGACAGCGTCGACTCTCTCCACAGTTACGTTCCAGGTCCTCCATTGCCCTCGCAGGTGTGGCTCCAGGATTGGCTTGGCCAGCCACACCCGCACTCACAAATAGAAGTCATGCACATTGACGACATCATCGGTTTTCGATGTGCTACCCATTAGATTATTATTATTATTATTATTATTATTATTATTATTATTATTATTATTATTATTATTATTATTATTATTATTATTATTATTATTTCGTAAAAAAAAAAATTAAGAAGAAATCTTCCGACCTGGATCGCACGAGACATGACTGACATGAAAGGAATATATGTTTATAAATAATATACTTAATATGACGTAATTTTAAAAATCTGTCACGACGTTGCCGTCTCCAGCGGTGTGTCTGTTGTTTCGAACAACACTAAGTAACTTTGTCATGTATTGCGCTATTAAATCATCATGTAGGAACATTTGTCTGACATCAAAAATATTGACGTCAAATTACAAAGTACGTAAAAATCTTTGCCAAGACACAATGGCGGCTGTGTTGTGACTTGGTGTGTGCCGAAAACCAACTCACATCTGATTTATGCCGCAAGAAAAAGGTGAGTAAAAAAATGGATTCTTACATCGGTGTTGAGGTGATATAGAGAATCTCACTCTCATGGTCTTAAAATCTTATCCTACTCGCTTTTGCGCGTAGGATAAGGTTTTAAAACCTCTCGAGTGAGACTCTCAGTATCACCTAAACACCACTGTAAGAATCTATAATGTGTTGCATGCCTGTACGCGTATGTTGGTCGCATTGGGTCATAATCCCACCAGAAATATTGCACAATTTGCATTTTACAAATTCAGTATATTTGCTTGGGCCGATTTTTTTTGTCGATGTTTTATTTAGGCATTCAGGACATCGTCAAGATTGTATATCCGTTCAGAAACCGTTCAGAAGATCTCTTGGCGTTTGATAAATGCCCTCTCCTAGACTGCTGGCAATGAAAAGGACAGCCAGGAATGCTGCTGCTCCTTTCAAAGCAGAATACACAATTGAAACAATAAGACCAACTTAATACAGGAAGATAACACAGGAATGTTGCGATGAATTTATTTTGACAAATTAGTCCTTTTTTACCTGTCTGCAATCGTGATCACGTTCAAGCTCTTGTTTGAAGCTAACTCTCTTGATGTTTGGCAGGACCAATAGCATTGCCACAGGTACATTATCGTCCATGCAATTTGAAATTAATTTTTTCATCAATTCCATCCTTGTTTTCAGCTGCAGTCCACCATATCGCACTCTAGCCATTGGGTTGTTGTTTTCCTCTTTCTTTTCCTGTTTTAGAAAGAAAATCCAAACAGAGAAAGAAACACGCTTTGAAAATACAATGTTACTAAATGTTTGGGTGTAAAACCCATTTCTCTCGAAATGGACATACAACGAAGAATACAACGCTTTTCGTATCATTTTTGGTTATGCTGTACATCTCACCAAAGCAAAGATAAGTAGAGCATTGTGAACTTGTTTCGTATGTCCATTTTTTCCAAATATTTCTAAAATTCATCAGTTCAGTTTAATCTAATATAAACCTTATTTCTCAATTTATTTATATTTATTTACTTATTTCTCAAATCTTTGTGTCGTCGTGTCAGCTGTATTAGTTTTTATATAATAATACCATATTGCAAACGTGCATATGGGTGTACATAACATTGCATATAACATGCATACAAAAGTCTTGGCTTGACTTCGCGAACGAAGATTCTATAGGGCTTGCCCACGTCGTCTGCAGGCATTTTCGTGGCTGCGGAGGCCAATCCGGGACAGGCAGGTTCGACCGCAGTGGCTGCAGGGGAAGGTCTGGTCAGGGTTCTGAGTTACGACAACTCTGTTTTTTCTTCTAAGCCGCTTGTCCTTAAGGTTAGCTCTGCGAGAGTCCTCAAAGGAGACGGCTGCCTTGTGAATGGTGGAGCGCCAGGTGTCACGGTCCGCAGCAAGCGAAGACCACTGGCGGTGGTCGATTTGGCAGGCACTAAGCGACTTCTTGAGACCGTCTTTGTATCTCTTCTTTGGTGCCCCTCTGTCTCGGTGTCCAGTGGCGAGCTCGCCGAACAGAGTGATCTTGGGTAGGCGATGATCCTCCATCCTGGAGACGTGCCCCGCCCAGCGAAGCTGTGTCCGCAGCAGCAAAGCCTCGATGCTCACAGTTTCCGCCTGTTCAAGGACCTCGACGTTGGTGACATAGTCACTCCAGTGAATGCTGAGGATGGTACGCAGGCAGCGCTGGTGAAAGCGTTCGAGGAGTCGTAGTTGGCTGCGGTAGAGGGCCCAGGACTCGGAACCGTACAGCAGGGTGGTGAGGACGACAGCTCTGTACACGCTGATCTTGGTGCCTTTTTTCAGCTGTTGATTGTGCCACACCCGCTTGAATAGTCGCCCGAAAGCACTGTTCGCTTTTGCCAGCCTGTTGTCCAGCTCCTTGTCCAGCTTGGCGTCTGACGTGATGATGCAGCCAAGGTAGGTAAACTGGTGTACAGACTTCAGTTCGGACTCGCCGATGGTGATGTGGGGAGGGCGATGCTCTTCCTTGGGTGCCGGCTGATGAAGGACCTCTGTCTTTTTCAGACTGACCTCAAGTCCAAAGAGCTGGGCAGCATCTGCGAAGCAGGACGTAATGCGCTGCAAGGCTCTCTCTGTGTGTGCAACGAGGGCAGCGTCATCAGCGAAGAGCAGCTCACGAATCAGTTGGTCTAGGGTTTTCGTGTGGGCCTGCAGTCGTCTGAGGTTGAACAGGCTGCCATCGAGACGATACCTGATGTACACTGCGTCGTCATCGTCGAGGTCCACTGTGGCCTGTTTCAACATCATGCTGAAGAAGATGGTGAAGAGGGTCGGTGCCAGCACGCAGCCTTGCTTCACGCCGTTGCGAATGGGGAATGGTTCTGAGAGGTCACTGTTTAGTCTGACCTGGCCTTGCTGGTCCTCGTGGAGCTGGACGATCATGTTGAGGAACTTTGGGGGACAACCTAGTCGCTCCAGGATCTGCCACATACCTTGCCTGCTCACAGTGTCAAACGCTTTTGTTAGGTCGACAAACGTTACGTACAGCCCTTTGTTCTGCTCGCGGCACTTCTCCTGAAGCTGTCTCAGCACAAAGACCATGTCGGTGGTACTCCTGTTGGCTCTGAAGCCACACTGGCCCTCTGGGAGGTGGTCTTCAGCGATGGCAGGTACCAGCCGATTCAGGAGCAACCTTGCGAGAATTTTCCCGGCAATGGACAGCAGGGTAATTCCACGATAATTAGAGCAGGCAGACTTCTCTCATTTGTTCTTGTACAGGGTGATGATGACTGCATCACGGAGATCCTTTGGTAGTGTTCCTTTTTCCAAGCAGCAGAGAAAGAGGTCGTGGAGCTTGTTGTGCAGTGCTGGGCCTCCATGTTTCCAGATCTCTGGCGGGATTCCGTCAATGCCTGCTGCTTTGCCACTCTTGAGCTGGTGGATGGCTGTGAGGGTCTCTTCGGCGGCGGGCGGTTCGTCCAATTCAACCTTTAGTGGAAGGTGTGGGATTTGGAGGATGACTGTTTCTTGAACAGTGCGTTCAGCGCCGAAGAGGTCCTGAAAGTATTCCGACCAGCGGTTCAAGATGGAGGTATTATCTGTGAGGAGTGCCTGTCCATCAGCGCTTCGCAGGGGACTTTGTACCAGGTGCCTAGGGCCATACACTGCTTTCAGTGCTTCGTAGAAGCCCCTGTAGTCACCGTTGTCAGCACAGAGCTGGGTCCTCTGTGCGAGTCTGGACCACCACTCGTTCTGGAGCTCTCTAAGCTTGAGCTGGAGACTGCTGCAGATGAGGCGGAAGGCAGACTTCTTCACAGGGCAGGAAGGCTGGGCTAGGTGGGCCTGGTGGGCGGCTCTTTTTTTTGCTAGAAGTTCCTGGATCTCTACGTCGTTTTCGTCAAACCAGTCTTTGTTCCTCTTTCTAGCAAAGCCCAAGACTTCCACAGAGGATTTTACAATAGCAGTTTTCAGTTGTTCCCAGAGTGTTTCAGGAGAGGAGTCTGCTGGATCAACTGTGTCTTTGAGCATGCGCTGTAAATCGGCCTGAAGGGCAGCTTTCTTGTCGTCACGCTGAAGGCTGGCAACATCAAGCTTTTTCTTGGGAGGGCCGCCTTTCTTGGGTTTCAGCTTGAGGCGGAGCCTGAGTTTGCAGCGAACAAGGCGGTGGTCAGTGTGGCACTCTGCGCTGGGCATCACTCTGGTGAGGAGGACGTCACTGCGGTCCCTCTGACGCACTAGGACATAGTCGATAAGGTGCCTGTGCTTGGAGCGAGGATGCATCCAGGTGGTCTTTCGACTGTCCTTTTGCTGGAAAGTGGTGTTGGTGATGACAAGTTGCTGCTCTGCACAGAGCTCCAACAGTAGGCGACCATTGTCATTGCAGTTCCCAACGCCATGCTTGCCGAGGACTCCTTTCCGGGCTTCAGAGTCTTGGCCTACTCTGGCGTTGAAGTCGCCAAGGATGATGACTTTGTCGTCTGCAGGGGTGCTCTGCAGGAGGCTGCGCAGGTCAGAGTAGAACTTGTCTTTTTCTGCAGGCTCTGCCAGGAGGGTTGGGGAGTACACACTGAGAAGGGTGACATGTTGCTGGTGTCTCAGTGGGAGGCGCATGGACATGATGCGGTCGGAGTGACCCGTTGGTAGGTTTTCCAACTTAGTCGCAATGGGGGCTTCACCATGAAGCCCACGCCTGAGAGCCGTCTTTCTGATGCAGGCCTGCCTGACCAGTAGAGGGTGTAACCAGCGCCAAGTTCTTGGAGGCTGCCTTCCTCCGGGAGGCGTACTTCGCTGAGCGCGGCGATGTCGATGTTTAACCTCCGCAATTCATGGGCAATGAGGGCGGAGCGACGTTCAGGGCGTCCGCTGTCTGCTGTGTCGAGCATGGTTCGGATGTTCCAGCATGCTACGTTGAGTCCGGTCGTGGTCGTCATGAAAGTGGATCCATTGTTTTTTCTTGTTTTCTGACCGCATGAGAAGATGCCCGTTGACCGCGGCTAGCCAACTGGGGTTACGAGGGGATGAGCTTTGGTTAGGCCACCTTTTCTAGGCCCCTCTCCGTGTGGAGTAAGCAGTGCTGTCCCTAGAGAAGGCTGCTTGGTCGTTCCAGGTGTGCCGAGTGACGTTGTCAACCCCAAGTCAACATCAGGCGACCAATATCCTGAACCGCCTGCATGCAGGTTTGAGACTGCGGCTTCCAGTGACATCTTTCACCTGCCGTTTTGCCCCTTGCCCATCGCTACAGGACTTGGAAAGTTCAGTGTCATAGTCCGTGGGCGTTTCCTAAAGCCTGCGCGGTGGAGCTTTTTGGTGGAGTGCAGTGTGCGCAGTACTGGCCCCACCCTTTAAACCCTTGGTTCGTTTGCCATGGCCTAGCAAGCTGGGACGGTGGCATCGAGGTCCTCGGGTCGTAGGTTTTATATCAGACTGTCCTTGTCTTAGTCTCTGGCTCAAAAGCCTTCCCCGGAGACACGGGGGCGTTGATGTCAGGGGTTTCCTCCCTTAGCCTTTCCGCAGCCAAGTGGCCAGGCCTGCAAGGCAGCAGGGGACTCGTGGGGGCCGGGGTCGTCTATTTCCCGTGCAGATGTGAACATCTGCCCACTGCCCAGACGGTGACACCAGAGGAGAAAAATCCAACGCCGGAACCCGGTATCGAACCTCGCACCTTTGGCATTGGAGGCAGACGCCTTAAAACAAAAGTAAGTATTAAGCTAACACACACGCACACATCCATCTCCCGTCATTCCGGAACTTGTCCTCATATCATGGTCACAGCCGGTCAAATGCCAAGACGTTAGATATGGTAAACAAATCAGTAAACTAGTCACACCCACACCCACACATCTACCCCCCCCCCTCCCCCTCACCGTTAGCCCGCATCTAGTCCTCATATCATGGTCACAAACACATAAGTCAGAGGTCGTCAGACGACTAGACATGATAAACAAACCAGTAAACAAGTGACACACATGATAAACAAATCTATAAACAAGTCACACCCACACAAGCACACACACCACAAAACAGACGACGTTTGTTTAACAACTTGGCTAAAATGATACATATCTTTTCTGCGTTTGGGCATTTTTGTGGTAGGTACTCTAAACCGCTATTCTGTGGGGAAAAGCTCAACTGGCGTGAAGTACTGACTCAGCGCGCGGGAAGCATAGTTTACAAGCAGATAACCTTTCCGAACCACTTTGCTCTCGTTGAAATTATTAAAATAATATGGGGGAGGGGGTATGTTTCAAAGTTTACTTGGGGGGGGGGGAGGGGGGATATTTTGCATTTAAAATGCTTGGCGCTCACCTGTTTGGTCTGTATTTTGTCCGGTTCACGCTGTTTAACGACAGCTCGGGTTTCGTGCGGCGGAAGTTTAGACCCCTTGACTTCACACAGTATCAGGCCACGTCGCCGACTTACTATCAGAGTGTCAAACTCGCCATTCTGCTGTGTGTTGGGCTGGGTCCACAAAATGAATTTGAGAGCAGAAGCCGGTGTTGTGTAATTGGTGTCATCGTCAGTTTTTCTAAACGAAAGCTGTGAGATCACACACATGGCTTCGTTCTCGTCATGCATTTGGAGGTAATTGAACCACTTCTCCTCGGCGTCGTCACCTCTGACATAACTTTCTTTAAGGTTTATTTTTACTGTTACTTTCTGACCAAATATTTCCGTGGTTTTTTTTGTCTTTTTTTCATCAGATGCCTCCTTGTTTACAAAATATGGAGGTAGAAAGATAATACCATTCTTTATTTCAGGACACCAGTCCATAAAGCGTTTGTGCCAGAAACTAATCTCTTCCTTGGTTGGCCATCCCTCCTGCTGTTTGTTGTCGTGGCTTGTCCCATTTGCTGCCTGTAATACAAGTCCGGGCAACTACAGTAATGTTGAAACGTTTTTCACCTAAAAAAATATACAAAGACAGCACAGGGTCGAGGTTTATGATTCTATTACAAAGACAATGTACTGAATCAGTGCCTAAATTGGGAAATTCATACATTCATAAACTTTGTTTTTACAGGCGAAAAAGATGTAAAACACAAATATGGCTGACATTAAAAAATCTCTCTCTGTCTCTCTCTGTCTCTCTGTCTCTCTGTCTCTGTCTCTGTCTCTGTCTCTGTCTCTCTCTCTGTCTCTCTCTCTCTCTCTCTCTCTCTCTCTCTCTCTCTCTCTCTCTCTGCGCGCTCGCGCACATTATTGAAGTGCATTTTTGTCTATTAACCCATTCCTGTGGGCAAAGTAAATTAACCCATTCCGTAAGGGCCTCACGTCTACTATTGGAAAGCTTGATAATACTCCCTCTTGGTGTCTACGTGCTATGATGGTGACAAGGACAGTGTGAAAATACGCCCATTAGAAATGATGTACTCCTCTCATTATGTTACAGTACCTGGTAAAATAGACATCTTTAAAACATAAAGGAACTCGGTTACAGCACGCTGTACTCCTCAGATAACAACACACATACACAAACACACACAAACACACACACACACACATACACACACACACACATACACACACACACACACACACACACACACACACACACACACACACACTCACTCACTCACTCACTCACTCACTCACTAACGGCGCTTTGCGTCAAAAGTGCGTTCTGCATCGAGCTTGGCGTAACCAGACATGACGTAATTTTTATCTGGTTACTTTAGTTGTCAGATTTTGAGACCTGCCTGCCTATAGACGACAGAGTTTTACAAAACTAACTAACTAACTAACTAACTAACTAACTAACTAACTAACTAACTAACTAACTAACTAACTAACTAACTAACTAACTAACTAACTAACTAACTAACTAACCAACCAACTAAGCAACTAACCAACCAACCAACAAACTAACCTATATCGTCATGGGCATGCTATGAAAATTCGCCCCAGCACGACCCATCC
Source organism: Semisulcospira habei (assembly GCA_036245525.1). Lineage (NCBI taxonomy): Eukaryota > Metazoa > Mollusca > Gastropoda > Semisulcospiridae > Semisulcospira > Semisulcospira habei. The sequence continues at coordinate 139,241,043 of BTPG01000001.1, forward strand.
CCCAAAATGTCTTTTATAAATAAAAGAGGCTTTAAAAAAACCAGGATACCAAACAAATACGTTAAAGTCAATTTGTCGGCGTCCTTTCCTTCAAAGGTACAGCACACGTCCCAAGTAACCTTATTCATTTGAACAGACCATAAAAGTGAATTAACGGTAAACTAATAGCTCCAGACCAGGAACTAAACGTACAGGAGAAAATGCCACTACAAACTACAGAGACGTATAAATTTGTCACTGAAGCTGCCTTACTGTGATGAAAGGTTTCTTCCCATACAGTATTTCATTACACAGGTCACGTTCATGCCGGACGACTGCTGACAACGAACGAGAGCGAAGTCACGACGAAAACCAGCTCCTACCAACAGCTATAGTTACCACTCTAAACATCTCCAAGAGGCATAGCTTTTCATGAGCTCCAGGGCATTATGAGGATCTATGCCTCTTGGAGATGTTTGCAATGGTAACTATGCTTATAGTACACATTGGTTATCCGTCGTGATTTCGTAGTTATTTGTTATCGGGTGTCGTTCGGCGTAAACCTAACCTCTCTACTAGCCCATTCGGCCCAGACACAACACAAGATAATTATGGTCCGACCATTATAGTTCAAAGGTGGAGCAAGCAAGAATAGCGAGCTACCGTCATGCTATCCCCCCCCCCTCCGCCCCACCCTTGAGCTATTATGGTCGATCTGCACCCCCCCCCACTCCCCGCCCATGAGCTGTAATGGTCGACCTGCCCCCCCTCCCCTCCCCAAGAACCCCCTCCTGCTCCCCCCTTTCCGCCCCGCCCATGAGGGCTGAAGGCGGTACTTAGTGTGGTGCAGGTGTGGCTGGTGTCTGTGGTGTATAGACCGGGATGCGTGGCTGTTGTGGCACCGTCAATGAGGTTTTTGACATTACTTGATCAAACGGGGACTGTGACGTCAGCGGCTGTGTTGATGTGAAAGTCGCAACGTCGTGGTAACTGGTGTGGACATTATCCGTTGTTCCTTGCAACTGTGGAGGGGACGGGTTGGCTTCAGGGCCTACATAGATTAATCGATCAAAGTGGTCACTGTTAGTGTTACGGAGCGTGAGGAATGTTCTAGAAGGCTCTACAGCAGGCTCTCTGTCCACACGCGGTGAAAACAGTAACCATTTATACACGCTTGCCACAGGTGTCTCCACGTAGATGTCTCGTTGCAATAACGTTGCCATGGCATATATTTCACAATCAGTGGCCCATATAGTGTCCTTTCGTAATCTGTCTGCGTGGCTTGAAACATCTCCATCAATGTACTCGGCGAAGTGGCGGGGAAAGGATTCAATCAGCCTGACCGTATCAGCCCGCCATCTGCTGTGGGTTTCCTCACTACCATCTACTTCCTTGGCAATGGCCCTGAAAAAACAGTTTCCATCACCAGTTATCGGGTCCAGGCGCCACCGTGACTCAGAAGTGAGGTTATCCGCTGATGTTGCCACCTGATGAAGATTTGTCTGCCTTCGTGGAGATTGCGCCACGTCCGTGCTGGAGTTGGCAGTGACATCCCTTTCTGTGTCGCTGACGTCTGAAGTTGCCTGTTGAACACAAACGATCTCATTTTAATCCGAGTTGATGTTTTCTGTGCGACTTATATTCCGACTCGGCACTGTGAATAGCAATCTGACACATCGAAATAAGCGTCCACGAAACTTAATGAATTATTTAACAACACACACACACACACACACACACACACACACACACACACACACACACACACACACACACACACACACACACACACACACACACACACACGCGCGCGCACGCGCGCGCGCGCACGCACGCCGAGAGGTAGATTTCGTGTTTACACACAGAGATTTTGTCAGATTGTGAGACCTGCCCGCCTTCTTTCTGTAATTGTCTCAGGCAAGTCAAAGACTTATCTTGGTAAACAATACATGACAGAGGATATTGAATCTCTTACGGCTGACGAGCTAATCAAGCTTCATTCTAAATATGAAAACCACATTGCTTCACTAATGACTCGTGATTTAAGCCGGTCTCTTGTATGCCTATACACAAAAGCAGTGAGTCACTTTCTACCTGTGGATAGTGACAGCCTATCACACGACCTTGAAAGCAATCCTATTGTTTCAAGTTCAATTGGTAAATTAGCATGCCTCATGTTTTACAAGTTTGGCAATTACCTTGCACCTGTCATAACCTTACTTGTTACTGGGAGTCATATTGATTTCTCCAAAATAAATTTTACTGCAGAAGAAAATGGACGAGACCCAGACGACTCCACAACCGAACACCGACCCTGTTTTGACACAGGTTTCAACGGTGACGAAGACTAAAAATCCAGGCAGGGTTGAGGCTGGAAAAAGATTAGCTGAATATAATAGACAAAAAAAAATTACAGCTTAAGGCACAAACAGAAAAGACTCGTGTAACTGATCCACCATCAGGACCGTCAGGACCGTCAGGACCAGTGTCAGTACCGTCACTCCCTCATCAAAGTGAGAGACAAACAACCCAGTCTAACCCTGACCCTAACCCTTACCCCGAACCTCAAACAACAAAATATATAGTTGCCGGATTTGTTGTCGGATTTGGTTACGTAGGTTATCAATTATACAAAAAATACAAACCAAAAACTCGTACAGTGACCAAAAAATTAAACACTCCATCATCAAAAACAGAAGTCTCCACATTACCAACAATACCCAAAGTTGTCGACCCATTTCATATGCAGTAAATAAATTTATTATTTTAATTTTTATTGCCTAAGAAATGAATGACTCAAAGAACATAATGAACCTTGTGTATCATTCTGCCGTAATCAGCGGACTAGCAGTAGCTTATTCTATGCTAGGAAAAAATCTACTCAAAATGAAATCAGCAGACCTGAGTAGATTAGATTTCGAAGACAGTGCTAAGCTAATTGTAGTTGTCACAGCGTCGATTGCGACAAAAGATTTTCTTGTCAAGCAAGGAATTATTCCCGAAAATATATCTATGTAAATAAAAACTATGGCGACTTTGGCAGTAATAATTGGAGGCACGATGGTCAACGCCCTAGCATTTAGTGGCTCAAACTATCTCTTTTCAAAAGTAGGCAGAGAGGAATCTGCAGAAGAAATGAACCGCCACAATGAAGCGTCTGAGAAACTTGCAGAAGCGCAACAGGATTATGAAAAGAATAGAATTGAGAAACTTGATTTCATTAATGAAAAACTGAGGCTAGAAGGCCACGCACAGCATACGTTTTCAAGAGTATTTTCTTGTCACGGGTGAAGACATGTCTATCCCAAAACCGAAACTAAGTGACTATTACAAACCAAGTACAGAACAAAGAAACGGGGAGATAATCTTTGTTCTAGTGGGAATGACATTTGTATTTTTTACTGGTCTTTATATTGCTAGAAAAAATGGCAGCCGAAAATAAACTAACAAAAATATATTACTCCCCATCAGGCTATTGGAAAGGAGCAACAGCTATTCAGAAATTACATGCCGCTGTGGGCGGAGATATAACACTCAATCAAGTCAAACAATGGTTACAGAGACAGGCAATATGGCAGATATACCTTCCTGCTCCAAGAAAAATAACAAGACCCCATTTTGAAAACACAACCCCAAATGACACACATCAAATGGACCTCCTGTTTTTACCACATGACACAATAAGAAAGAAACGATACAAGTACGCTTTGACTGTTGTAGACATTGCTTCAAGGTATAAAGATGCGGAACCCATATCTGACAAAACAGCCAGTACAGTTGCTACAGCATTAACAAAAATGTATAGTCGAGGCCCTTTAAGATACCCCAGACTTGTACAAGTTGATGACGGATCAGAATTCAAAGGTGCTGTTAATCAGTTATTTGCTAAGCATGGCATACTGGTCAGACGAGGCATTCCAGGTGTGCACAGATCACAGGCAATTGTAGAGAACTTTAACAAACAGTTATCAGAGAGACTTTTCAGTTACCAGTATTCTAAGGAACTCATGCATGACACCCGTAACACTGAGTGGGTTAAGAGATTACCACATGTGATAAAAGCAATGAATAATGAAGGCCATCCAAAACCTGCTGATGCTATTAAATTGAAAACAATTACAGAGCCAAAAACAGGACCAACCCCAGCACCAGACACAAGTTTATTTACTAAACAGGTGAGATATCTATATCAACCAGGGGAGGCTGAGAACGTCGACAGACGCAGAGCGACAGACCCTATCTGGTCAACGTCTGTACACAATATAAAAAAAATAGTCCCCGGTCCTGACGCAACAATATATTATCTGTACGACCCTGCACCACAGAGGGCATTTGTCAGAGAGGAATTACAGATTATTCCCCCAGACACCGTTACTCATTTCAGTAACTAAGTCGTCAATTAATTCATCAACCAGTTCATCGCCTATGTCTTCAGATAACTTAAGCCTGTAATGTCCAGGTGCATAAGCTTTTTCCTTACTATGAAACACACGTTTCGTGTCTCCAACTGCAAGTGACTTCTTATGTGTTTGGATTATTTCAAGATTATGTTTGTTTGATCTCAGTGACTTGTTTGGATAATCAGGCATTAATGCACCATCTAACACTTGCTTATAATGTTCATGACGAATGTCTTTATTTTTTATCGCTGTTTTTTTAATTCCTTTGGCTTTGGACTGACTGCCTTTCTGATGCAGTATAGAATACATTTTGGATCTCAGTCCAACATACTCAACTATTGGTACACCATTTAGTTCATCCTTAAACTTTCCAGGCACTTTCTTATTTTGTGTGCTAAACAGTGGATGATCCTTAGGGTAGTCAGACGTGTCATACATGTGTAACTCTGTTTTCATGTCTTCATAAAAGTCTTCAGTACACACATCAATGATCATAGAGTCAGTGTCAGTGTATAGCAGACGACAGTCAGGATATTTTGGTTTGAAGTAATCATAATAAAATTCAAGCATCAACAGTTTTGACAACTCAAGAATTGCCATACCAATGAATACTGGCTTGTCCAGTTTAACAATCTTTTTTTTGAGTGACACTGCATACAATGATGAATGAAACTCTTTGTACCCTGTGTACTGTGGCTTACCTGTAAGTTTAATTGCACCTGATTCAGTTGTGACCAGTCTCACATCTTTGCGGTGATGAGGATTTTCCATTGTCTTCCCAAAACAGGCATTGTTCATAAGCTTAAAGAAGTCTTTGTCAAATGCAGTGTTGCCGTCTCTGGCACGTAATGTTGTGTTCTTCATTATATAATCTTTCATGAAAGCACTCTGATCAAATTGAATGCCTCTGTGAACTTTCTTTAGTACTAACCCATGTCTGATGTAAAACTGTAACAAGCGATAGTGACAAACGTAATTGAATTTGTCATTCAGATTTGGCACAAGTTTAGTGTCTTCTTTTTTCCCTGTCATACTCATTTTCTCAACTGCTAATGGATAATCATTATGGTAATTGTGTAGATGATGTGGGTACTCCAGGTCTACTTTAAAGATCCAACCCTTCGCGTCGTTTCGGTCAAGATTCATAATATTGTTTGTTAACCATGACTCTGTTACATCATACTGTGATAAATCATACAGACAAAAGTTTTTCAAGGGCAATAACTACACATCGCGTATCCGTAAAGGTTATTAGCGTCAAGGTACGTAATGAATGACTTTGACCTCGAGGGGTCAAACCCAAGGCCGTCCAGATATTTGTTGTTGGCCTTGGCATAATTGTTTGCTGCAATACTAATCCCTCCCCTCAATCCACGTTCCACCATTTCACCCATCGTACGATCAGACAACAGGTCTATAGATATCTTACTGGATTTCAAAAATGCATCCCATGTCATGGCAGGACTAGTTATGTAACAGGCAGGGTCAAGCTTGTAGTGTAGCAAACCCTTTTCACGGTAACTTTCAAATACGTCTGCTAGCAAACAAACGTCAGCTTTCAAGTACTGGTCATGATAGTCACCAATTGTCTGACACCCTAACTTCCCCCACGCATCAAGTGCTTGTTGGTATTCAGTGTCAGAAATGCCTTTACCATTAAGTGTGGAATAAAATTTCTCTTTTGGTGGCAGTCTCCTTTCCTCAAACACAACCCAGTGATCAATGTACTCGTACGGATAAACACCTTTTTTTTTAATCAAGTCTGGTTCAAAATATTTACTCGTTATTGGATACTCAGTCAAACCTTCTGCCAAACTAGCAAGACCTAAAGACAAATTGCATGGAGTCATAAAATGCTAATTTGTTGTCCAATCTAAAAGTCAAGTATTTTTCAGTTGTCTGGGCAATACAACTAATTTTTTTGTAAGACTCATCTACAGCCTGCATGATAATGTGTGAATCATATCCTTTGAGATTGTGAAAAAAAGATTGGTAACTTATATGTCTTAGGATCTGTTTTTAATAATAAGTTACAATTGTTATGTGCAGCACCTCTGTAACACCCAGTTATGTGATCATGGTCACGAACTTTATCACCCCCCATAGGCTGTTTGCAAATCCAACACGTCTCAGCTGTATCAAATTTCAGTTTGTCTTCTTCTGTCATCACCAAAGGCATCTGACATGTTGTGAGATACTGTACTACCTGACTATACAGATGTCTCATTTCTGTTAAAAACAGACAAGCTGCATTTTCACCCCTGTAGATAACAGGTTCTGAATGCTGTCCATCTGACCTAACAAGAATGTATCCAAAAGAACACACCACTTGGTCACTCAACTTTATAGTCTTTGGTAATGACTCTGGAACAGGACCCTCATATGGTACAACTAGTGATTCAAAATCAGCATACACTACAAACGGCAGCTTTTGTTGGTTCCCATAGTTTTTAAAATAAACTTGACTACCAGGATCTGGATACTTAAGTACAGTTTGTATGTCATCAGCTGATCTGCAGTGTAAAACATGTTTGTGCGCTAGTAAAATAGAGGAGAACCTTTGTAAACATTTCTTACACACTTCCTGTTTACCACTGTGTTTTGTTGTATGCCCATGAATTAGACGTGACATATTTCTGATAATTGTGTAGTGAAAGTTATTGTTATCACCGGCAGGGCCGATTAATAACATGTCAACATGTTTATCTTCTGACTGCCCATATGTTGGAGCAAGTGATGATACTCTAATTGGTTGTAACTTGTCAACAGACTCATTATCCCACACATACACATTTACAGATATACCAGGATTTAGTTTTTCAAACAAGTCTATGTCTTCTATTTTAACAGGGAACTCAATGCCACTAAAATCGAGTTCATTGACAAATTTGGTGTAGTTAGATACGCGATCAGGTCTTGTTTTTACAAAGTGTAGTTTAGCAAGCACACACCACATGAAACAAAAATTGTCTTTGTTCTGTATGTTAACAACAGCCTTTTTGTTTGCAACCTCTGTTGGCAGTGGTATCCATGATTTGCCTAGTATAGGATGATACCTTGACTGTTTCAATTGTAGTTCATGTACATGTCCTTCGTGCCAACCAGACCCATTCATTTTTGCACTGTCAATTGCTTGGAGGAAGTCAGGTAACAGTCTGTCTCTAAACACGTTCTCTAATTCTCTTCTTGTGTTAACTGTGTGTTGTCTTGTTGATATGTACGATACAATCACTTCACCGTCTACTCTAGTAAATTCTATTTTAGCAACAATCTGAATCTTCACACTGCCTGGGAGAAGATTATCGTGTATGACAGAAAAAGATCTTTCTATTGATTCATAGACATTATTAGTATTAGATATAGGTAAGTCTGTTGTGTGAAACACGTTTCTTAAGCTTGACGAGCCTGATGAACTTTGAGCATTGTCCGTCATTTTTATTTGACGGACAAAATAATAAATGAAAAAAAAATTACCGCTGACACACCATATTATTATGTAATACTGTATTATCTGTAGTTATGATAAACAAGTCAACTACTTCCCCCGTGTTTGTCCTGCAGGTGTAATATCACTTTATTAAATGTAACACTTTCAATGTAACAATGTAGTTTTCTTAATTGAACAAATATGTCTTCACACAGTACCTCAAACCAACGCAAGTGGCCACTGTTAGCATTATAAACTTTAAAAGCATTTGTCTTAAGATCAACAGTCTCAAAATCATAATGTGGTAATCCATCTGAATATTCCAAAGTAACATTATATGTCGTGTATATTCTTATTGTCGGTGTTGAGAGTTTAAAGCTGGGTCCAAACACACGTGATTTTAAGTCAGTAAAGTGCATAACATCTTTGAAGCATTCTGTAACATCAATCACTTGGGTTTGTCCGTCTGTCATTTTTATTGGACAAACAAATGTATAAATTAATTTACTAACCCATACCCTGTGGGCTGATCTGTCTTTAAAATGAGCTTTAGATGCTTAGTTGATTTCAGTTTATTTTTTACATCATCTCGTTCATGCTTATTTGGGATGACATCATTCTCTCTGAGACAGTCTTCAAAGCTGTCACAATCCTTACAGTAAAACAAACAGATAAACTTTAACTGTTCTCGAAAATCTTTCAGTACAGCATTATATTTCTGAGTGAGAATCCATACACTAACATTTGCGTGTCTGCCACTGAAAGCAAGTTCTGCTAGAGTGTTTCTCTTCTTGACAATGTCTTTCTCTGCTGAGCAGTCATCAACAATAAACAATGTTGACTGTCCTTCAAATTGCTTGTAAAAATATTGTAGGTAGTCATTCAGTTTTTTCTCAGGGTCAACTAAATATATGTTGTTGTCAGTCCAAATGAATAAACGGTTGTGATAAGCTTTGTTGTGTTTGATTGTAGGACAAAATATTACAATGTTTTCAAAGTGGTGTATGTATCTTGTTTGTAATAGGTTAAGAACAAATTCAGTTTTCCCACACCCTGTCACACCACAAAACAATCCACAGTGTGGGTCAAGGGTCATCAAGCTCCGGTTCATTTTAATACACAATATAATTTTAATATATGTGTCCACTCAGTCTACTGTCTTGTATATTGAGTTGTGCGTCATATATCAGGTACAAATATATATTTATGGCTTTGGCTTTTTCAACCTTTTTTTGTATCTGGATTGTAATTCCATCACTGCCGTTCTCAACAGTTCGACCTGACCCATGAAGGTAGTCATCATCTGTACTACGAAGGTCTAGCCACAGTGCATACTTATTTGTAAGGTATTGACCAATCCTTACGTCATACAGATGTAGATCTTTGCACACAATGTTTGCTGGTTTATCTCTAATCCTTCCACCCGCAAAATACTTTGTGATCTCATCGTAGTGTTGATAAGGTAACAAACCTGAAGCGTACACTTGATTAGGACGACCTTCGATTGTACAAGACAAATGTGTAATCTTTGGATTGTAGAATTTTTCTGAATCCCGTTTGTATGGACTCACCAGTTCAACAAACAACATAAGAATACCTTTCAGTGACCTGGCAGGTGTGTTCAAGTTTATGTTCCACATTGGGTCGCTCTTGTCTTTGGGTATTAAACTATGTCTAATCATACGGTCATAATAAATTGGAAGTCTTGACTGGTACTGATTTTGTATGAGTCTGGCTAGTTCAGTGTGTGTGACAATTTCATATTCCAAGGAAATGTTAGAGATCTTATATGTTGCATCTGTGGCAGATGATTTTATAACTTTGGAGTAGTCATTGAAAGTTAGTTCAAAGCTCAGACGGTCATTCAGTGCTCCTTGATAATAAGGCAAATGTGCTGTGAGGATTTCAAACTCAAGTGGTATGTAAAATCTGGTTCCATATGTTTCTGCTATAATAACTTCCTTGGCTACCCCAGTAGTTACCTTATCTCTGGCATCGATTCGAAGTTTACCAACATTATCAGATTGTATGCCTTGATAAAATACGGTCTTCTCGTTCTTCTCTTGTGAGCCACAAATCTTTGTAACAGTAAAATACATCTGAGTCGTCAAGACTAAACACTTCCTGTCCTTCAAGTTTTACTTTAATAGTTGCTCTGCCAAGATTGTTAACTAGTGTTCTGGTTACGTCTGCATCTGATGATAGTTCAATATTAAATGCTAGGCGTGCAGTGCCAGGAACAATAACGTCACTGGGACCTAGGTTTGGAAACTTGACTGTAAGAGTTTGGTTCTGGTCTATGGTACTTGGATTGTTTGTGATGACGATTGATTGTCTAATGCCCTTAACACCCAGAGGCTCACGTAGTTTTCTGTATGGGTCTAACTTTGATCCATAAGACTGTGTCATTTTTATTATGCACAATAAAAAATAATAAATTAATAAAACAATGGCAGCGGGAGGATTTAATCATGAAGATTTTGAAATGGATGACATGAATGTCTCAGATACCAGTATCACAGATATGACTGGAATGGTAACTAGTAGTAGTAGTATGCATCATGAACTGTTAAAAGACAAAGTAAACTCATTTTATGACAGTGTTGGAGCGCGCCCAGATGTAATAGATCCTAATCAATTTGAATATGATAAAGGACACTTATTTGTAAATACAGACAGAGGGAAAATATATCTAACACATAAAAACAATCCTTCTAAGCTTAGAGTTTTAAGTACAATTAAAGGTGAAGTTGGTGGTAACTCTGGGTTGGCAAGGTACCTTGGAATTGGTGGGTATCCTGTTCCCCCAAGACTGGTTAGTGTTCTTCACGACACGCAAACAAAGTTGCCAACAGGGCAACAAATTGAAATGGCACCAGTAACAAGCCTACCGGAAATAGCAAACACAGTGATACAAGAAACTTCATTTACTGAAGGACAATTAAATGATGCTATGAAAACAATAGAAGACCCACCTTTGAGAATGCGGGAGATTATGGGCTTGGATAAATCACTGCAGACGATAAGAGGTGAGATGGTAAACAATGTAGCCAAACTGGATGAGCTTGATAAACACATAGAATGTGAAAAAGAGAAACTGGCTACAGCAGACAATGGGAATCTTGACACAGAAATGAAAGAAAGAATCCAACACAGATTAAAAGATTTGCAGATAGAAAGATCAGGAAGGTTAGAAACAATTAGTATTGGAAGACAAAAACTGAAATCACAGGTCAACAGAATTAGAGAAACTATTCAGAAAATAAAGAAAAACAGAAGATAGTGGTAGAAAACCCTTTAAAATAGAAACAAATAACGACGTTTCGGATCAAAGATCCTTCCTCAGGTGACATGGAAACAAACATAGAACAGAAAAGAACACGACATAAAGAAAAGACGTCATCCTGTATAGAGAGAATTTAGAATGACGTATAAAAAAAATAATTAAAAAAAAACCCCACACACACATAATGATGCAAATACACATGCACAAAACACGTACCACAAAACTTACGTCTATATACATACACATCACTGCATACATTCGCATTCACTCGTGCCTGCTGCAGCTCACGCGCGCGCGCGCGCGCACACACACACACACACACACACACACACACACACACACACACACACACACACACTCAAAGGTAGCATCCAGTATCAACAGTGAGGTCAAGTCTGGCACCAACTACCCATCAGGCCGAGCATACCCCTAGGGGCGAATGTTCAAACCGTGCGGATGGTAAGTGCCAAGCCTGTCCGCGAAAAAGGATTCTGTCATTTTGCGGCGGATGAAGTGGGATGTATTTTGCCAAAGGATGCGTATGCTGAAATGTGTGAGGCTATGAGGAGGTTGGTTGAAATGACGTCCAACCTGGTTGTTGTATCCGAGGCGGATCGAACGAACATGCTCCTCGCAGCGTTCAGGGAGTGTACGGTATGTCTCCCCCACATACAACATCTTTGGGCAGTGAGAACATGAGATGACATAGACAATATCCGATGACTGGCATGTGAATGATCGGTGGACATGAAAAGATGACAGGGGTCCGGTGATGACGGGGGATGTGTTGATGTACGGACATGCTTTGCAGTGTGGTTGCTGACAAGGGTGTGTGCCAGGTGGTAAGGTGTTAGATGCGCGAAGTGAACTGTGAACAAGATGATCGCGTAGGTTAGTGTCACGTTTGTAAGCGACCAGCGGAGGCTCAGGAAATATGTCTTTCAATACTGTGTCATTCTGAATGATGTGGAAGTTCCTGAGGAGAATGTTTTTGATGGGGATGTTGTGAGGATGATACGTGATACACAGGACCGGCCGGTCCTCTGCAGCACTGTGAGTTTTCTCCCTCAAAGCTTCACTTCTGCTTGTGGCCTCAGCTTTAGAACGAGCGGTGTTGACGATGTCTTGGGGGTATCCCTGGTGTGAGAAGAAAGTGGCCATGGTTTGGGTCTGGTTGGTGAAGTCGTCGTCGCTGCTGCAGATCCGACCATTTCAACCAACCTCCTCATAGCCTCACACATTTCAGCATACGCATCCTTTGGCAAAATACATCCCACTTCATCCGCCGCAAAATGACAGAATCCTTTTTCGCGGACAGGCTTGGCACTTACCATCTGCATGGTTTGAACATTCGCCCCTAGGGGTATGCTCGGCCTGATGGGTAGTTGGTGCCAGACTTGACCTCACTGTTGATACTGGATGCTACCTTTGAGTGTGTGTGTGTGTGTGCGTGTGTGTGTGTGTGTGTGTGTGTGTGTGTGTGTGTGTGTGTGTGTGTGTGTGTGTGTGTGTGTGTGTGTGCGCGCACGCGTGAGCTGCAGCAGGCACGAGTGAATGCGAATGTATGCAGTGACGTGTATGTATATAGACGTAAGTTTTGTGGTACGTGTTTTGTGCATGTGTATTTGCATCATTATGTGTGTGTGGGTTTTTTTTTAATTATTTTTTTTATACGTCATTCTAAATTCTCTCTATACAGGATGACGTCTTTTCTTTATGTCGTGTTCTTTTCTGTTCTACGTTTGTTTCCATGTCACCTGAGGAAGGATCTTTGATCCGAAACATCGTTATTTGTTTCTATTTTAAAGGGTTTTCTACCACTATCTTCTGTTTTTCTTTCACGTGAAACCCTAGCGGCAACAGTTTTACTATATTCAGAAAATACTTCACGAAGACACTACTTTGGCTGAGAGACTAAAAACACTTTTCAGAGAGCAGGGTATTACAATTGCTAGTTTAATTACTGCTCTTGGGTTTATTATCAGTACTGTTGTGTTGGCTGTCTCTGGTGCTGGGGGCGGTGGGGGTCCAACCCCGGCACCGCCAACCCCGGGTCCACCAGGCCCCCCGGCTCCAACTGACCCAAAAGATTTACAGTCATGGGTAAAGAAACAACTGTCTCACATATCAGACCTGCTTAAGAAATTGGCTCTGAAAGCAATGGACGCTTTGCCTGGTATAATAGGCACAGTTGTCAGTTGGCTTATTACTACAGCAGCAAAGGTAGTTGGGTTTATGGCAGAACATGTGTGGGTCTTTCTGGTTACAGTAGGAGGGTTGATGGTGGGTTATTTAATGAAACAGATAAAGAAGTAAAACCCCTAACCCTGTTAGACCTATTACCAATGCAGTTCTCTCTGACTCATGTGTGTCAGGGGTTGACTGTACTGGTTGTATGAGTGCCGGTGTTGGGGCCGGGGCCGGGGGTGATACCGTCTGTAATGATTTTAATGACTGTACATGTGTGGTTGTTGCTCCCAAGTTTACAGATTGATTGAGTCCTAATTTTTTATCACGACCTGCAACAATGATTTCATTATTATAATTTGTTATTGTACCCATTTGGAGTTGAAGGTCAGATGGCAACATGTATAACCCGATGCCGACTACAAAGTCAACTTTTGATCTCACATATCTGAGAACGTCTTGGTAGGGCTGTATGCTTGATGGGAGATCAACCACTGAATTAATTGAATCTTCAAGATTTGCAAGAAACTGTTTTTGTGCTTCAAATTTACCACTTCCATTCAAAATGTTTGATTTTGTTAATGATTGTGCTCCTAGTATACACCAGACATATATGTTCTGATAGACTCATTGACGCGCTCGACTCCTGCTTGAGTAAACCCGTCAGATTTATCTAAAATAAATGTGGTCCAGGCGTTAGACTGTTTCTGCTCTATTGATCCTAACCAGACTTCAGATTTAGATGAGAATGAAGTGTACCCAGGGTAGTAATCTTGAGGGTATTGTCTGTGACTCATAGCATAATACAATGTGCCCATACCATTGTGATCATCAAGTTTTTGTGTGAAGTCATACTTTGTACTGATGTTAAAATCATTACAGATGCGTTCAAACGCTTTCATATCCATGGGGTTGTTAAACCTGTTGAAACTGGATTCAGTGGGTAGTGGTGTATGAAGTTCTGACAGTATACATCTAAGCTGGTAATAAACATGGAAACAATACACAGATCTAATCAGTTTGTTTGAGTGATTCAAGTGGTCTGTAAATGAAACACCACAGCCTGTAGTTGAACATAGTATTGCAAAGTTGAGTTGGTTTTGAAACATCTGTAGTGGACTTGAGGACCACTTTCTTGCAGTAGAGTCGTCTGTTATTGGAGGGTTTAGGTAATGATCAAACGGATTTGGTACTTTGACTTGGAATAGATCTTGTTTGCTTACAGCTATGTCTAGTTGATTTAATTGAATTATTTTCTGTTCATAAGTTGGTGCAACATTATATTTGGCATCCACATTAAATTGAAATGCGTTTGTAGTGGTAATGGTTAGTGATTTAAATTCCATCCTTTTTTATATAAGATAATAAAAATGTTTATTACCTTAACAAATCTTGATACTAGCAAACCAGTGTGGTTAACTAATGGGATTGATAATCGTGATGGTAGCAAGGCTGTAGCTATCCATGAAATGTTCTATAGTGTAAAATGGTTTAATGTAGAAGATGATATAAATTATAAAGTAATTTTTGGTGGTGTGACTGAAGCTTTACCACCTGGGTATTATGACTTTTGTACTATAGCTGAATGGTTTCTTAGTAAATTTAGTATTAAAGCAACTTTAAATCCAGCTAACCTACTTGTTACATTAGAATCTTCGAAACAAGATTGGTTAAAAATGTCAATTAATTTTGCTTATTTACTTGGTTTTTATTTGGATAAAGAAGATTGGTATATGGCTGAAGAAGATGTTTTTTCTCATATTATAACATTGAAGACAAATAAACTTAATATAACTGGAAAACGTCCTGCCAATTTGTCAGTACACACAATGCTAAATGTTTATTTGAAAGATCTGAACACAACTGAAAATGTTCACAATGGAAAGCCTTCAACTTTGTTGAGATGTTTACCAACTGGAACTGCACCCTATTGTGAAAGTGTGGTTGTTAGATTTCCTACACAGTTTAAGAAATTAGGTTCTAGTTTCTTTGAGTCACTGTGTATATCTGTAACTAATCAGGATGACAAACCAGTTGTTATGCATGATTTTAGTGTTGTGTTGGAAATTAAATAATTTTATTTTTGTTTATAAAAAATGAGTGGTGGTCCAAAGCCGAGAATCATACCAGTTGCATGTCCAGTAACAGAATTGAAAGATTTGGCAGACGTACAGGATTTTGAGAAGGAGGGGGATGTTGGAGAAATATATGGTTTTGAACTTGATTCAAATGGCATGTACAAGAGGAAAGTAATTGTTGACATGAAAGACGGTGAAAGACAGATTCCTAAACTTGGTCAGCTGCGTGATGTTACTGTACCTACTCCGCCTGTAAATAATGCGCCTTACAACTTAATACATGTGGGTAGTAAGTGGGTTGTTTCACCTGTACCACCTGCACCTACGCCAGCACCCACAATTGACTGGGACATAAAGTTGGAATTTATTAGTCCTTATGTATACACTGATGATGAAGGCGCCTTAGTGTTTAGGAAGGTTGTTAATTCTGGGCCGCTGATTGTAAGCCTTGTTCCAAGCTTTGCCCCAGACAACAATAGCAGAGATAAACTGAAAGTTGAAAATTATGAGAGACGGTGGTATCTTCTTACAACTAGAAAGGGTAGATCAGATACTTCTGTTGTGTTTATGCCAGCAAGCTTAGTCGTGGCTAGAGAAGCGACAATAGTATTTGAAATTATCATGAAATCTGTAACTTCTGCAAAAGAGGCAAATATTGCACAGGGAATAAAACTTACATGGGATGAAACAGTATCAGAATCATCAAAGGTCTTTATTGCTATTACAAAAAATGTTGATGTTATTAATGTTTCGAGCAGTATTCCCGCTGTCAAGGTGGTGGTCGACAAAACAACTTTTGTTTGTCTAAGTTACATAAACCTTGAACACATTGATCTTGTTTCGTTTTATTATGCCAGCAAATTATATACTTTTGAAGAGTTGCAAAATGTAATTGATGATTAAATAAAAAATATTTGTCAATAAAAATGATAGACTTGTATCTGCAGCTACCGACGACTGAATCAATTGTAACGACTAAAACAATGCTTGCACCTGATCCACATGCGACAGCTGTACCAATTGCATCAGATAAAACATTACAGGTAGACACATTCAGATTAAATAATATAACAGAAGCAATTAAATATTTGGAAAGTGAAGAAGCAAAATATTCACGGTGTAAAAGGAGGTATAAGACTGTTTTCAATTCTGTACAAAATACTTCAATGGCTGTTGGTGCAGTTTCAGCTGGATGTTCTGTAGGGGGTATTGTTTTGTTTACCACAGGAATTGGAAGTATAATTGGAATTGCAATTGAGGGTGTTAGCATTGCTACATGCCTGACTTACTTTGGTTTGGAGGCCTTGAACAAGAGATTTCACATGAAATTACAGAAACATGAAGCATTGAGTATGCTTGCTGGTGCAAAGCTGAGCAGTATGAAACTTATTATCAGTAAGGCATTGAATGATAATTTTATTGATGACGAAGAATTTAAGCGAGTCCAGGATGATTTAAATAATTACAAAAAACAGAAGTCTGAAATACAAAATAAGATGCGTAGTCAATCTCCCATGAATGTTGAAGAACTGAAGGCTAGTTTTTTAGCAGAGGGAAAAAGGATAGGGGTACAGGAAACCACAGAAAAACTACACAATCTTTTAAGCAAATAAAAATCAGATTTGGTAATCGTTTATTAATGACATACACTTCACAGAAAAATGTCATGCCACCTAACTATTTAACCCCATCAGCTCCACACCACCACCACCAGACTATTACTAAAAAAAAGTTTTTTCATTGTCCTTGTATCTTATCAAATCTGTCCGAGTAAGTTGTGACTTAAGTTGTGACTTGAGTCAAGAACTTACAATTTCTTATGTTTAAGTTCCTATAAGTTCTTGACTTAAGTCACTTATAACTAATTTACAGGATCTTAAAAGGTTACCTGTAAAGTTATTTGTCAGTTATAAGTGACTTTGGAAATTTGTTATCAAGTATCTGTAGGTAACTTTAATAATTTGTTATCAAGTGCATATAGCTATGTTTTTTTTGTGTGTGTGTGTGTGGTTATTATTTAAATAACTATGTTTTGGGGGGTATTGGCACAGAGACAATAAAAAAAAGTTTTTGGAATGTCATTTCTTATATCTCTAACACATATATATATATATATATATACACGCACGCACACAAACAAACACACACGCACGCAAACACGGACGTGCATACACATAAAAACACATGCACGCAAACACATGCACATACAAACATACATGCACTCACACAGACAAACACACATACACGTATGCACTCGCACAGACAAACACATGCACTCACGCACATGCACTCTCACACACACGCACGCACACACAAACAAACACATACGCACACACTCACACGCATACATACATACGCACACACAGACTTACACATACCTACAAACACACACACACACTCATACACGCATGCACTCACACATACACGCACTCACACATACATACGCACACACTCACACGCATAGACAGACAGACAAACAAACACAAAATCTTTATTCTGCATGAATATTGTAGATTCGTCCGCAAAACACCGTCAGGCTTAGCCACACCGCGGGCCGTATGACACGCGATACACAGGTTGCGTACTCAAAATCGATACTTCGCTAAATATAAAATATGAGTAGATTGGCAACTTCTGCATTGCAGCTAGTGACGTATTGGTCTCCTCGCTTTACTCAAATGACACTGCCTGCCGGCCGCGCTGTTTTACCGCCAGCGGTTAAGATTACACCCTGGTGCTCAGTCAGCGTGGTTGCTACAAACAGTCTCTGTTGTTTACCTTAATGAATCGTCCGACACCATCGGATGATTCGCTAAGGACATACGTCATATGTTTACGTTGGATACCAAGATCGCATGAAATAGTTCACATACATGCTAAGGCCCTAAACAGAATCATTTAACTCTGTGTTTCACCTATCATTTCTTAGTTGTCCACGGCACAGAATGATAGCAAAGGACTCTGATTGAGAAAGCTCAATATTCTGTTAACGCCACGTGGTCCAGCATTGTTGTTACATAGCTTAGTCTACAGCCTTCATGTAACGGTGAAGCGAGATCGATATGCCTATTTTCCGCGACACAGCATAGTCACCTGTAATAGCGTGTGGTTGGCCACTGGTTTAAGATAGCTCAATGGTAGTGTAAACAATTTACATTAGGCTGCACTAACTTCGTAATAACATGCTGACACTGAGTGACTCTACAAAATTGAAGGCTTGTCAGGACTGGGTTTCTACGCAGTTGTTTTAAAAAGGTCTAACGCTACATTGCTTAGCTAAATTAAACAACTGGCAAAAATAACCGGAGGCTGTCATATTGAATAGAGTCCACCATGCCTTTTCGCACGGTACCACCAAGAAACTGTAAAACATTGGTCTTTTTACTCACAGTTGTGTTTAAAGTAGAACGCAATACCGCTAAAGCCGGTCGTACTCACTCAGCTAGCTACGATTTGTCAGTACTGAAGTTTTTTTTTTCAGTCTCAGCGCACTGCAGCAACCGAAATATAATAAATTTAACAGACAAACTATCAATCTTACCGTAGTATATATTCCGCAAGATTTAGCAATAACGCACTGAATAACAAGTCTGGGATAGTCCGTCAGTAAAAACACACCCGTCTAACACACACACAGCATAATGAAAGGACGACCGGCAGAAGTCACATGTCTGTTGTCACGGGTGTTGGCAACAGTCGGGGGGCGCGTGTGCGCAGTAGCGTGTCAGCGGTCTGCGGCTGTTCAATAGCAGCGGGGAGGCGGGCGAACCTGGGGCGCTGTTTCAATACGAACATTTTTTAAAATATGGGCGGCGTTATCATGTGGACGTTTGTGGGTCAAAAGTCATGGAAATTAGGGATCTATAGAAATTGTCCAAATTCTTATTCTCTATTTTTAAAATAAAAATCAAGAAAATATGGGAAAAATGGGGTGTGATATTAGATGAGCGATTTGTGGTCAAAACAATGGAAATTTGGGGGTGTATGTAAATTGCTTTTTTTCTCTCATATTTCCTCTCTCTTGGCGCCTAGACGGTTAAAAACTGAAAGACACTTTTGTAGATTGCACTTGAGAATTCAAATTATCAGAACAAAGTTTTGTGCCTGTGCACGTCGCGCGCATGAATACTGATGGAACCCACAATAATAATTATTGTTACCATCTGGTCAACTTGTGAGTTAAAAACTGAAATACACTTTTGTAGATCGCACTTACAAATCAAATTATCAGAACAAACTTTTGTGCCTGTGTACATCACGCAAAAAAATACATGAATTACTGGAAAATGCGCACAAATAATGATGGAACCTAGAATAAACCCTAGACATGACTTTTGTGCCATAAATTAATCTCTTCCTTGGTTGGCCATCCCTCCAGCTGCTTGTTGTCGTGGTTTGTCCCATTTGCTGCCTGTAATACAAGTCCGGACAACTACAGTAATGTTGAAAAGTTTTTCATCTAAAAAATATATAAAGAGAGCACAGGGTCGATGTTTATGATTCTATTACGAAGACAATGTACTAAATCAGTGCCTAAATTGGGAAATTCATACACTTTGTTTTTACAGGCGTAAGAGATGTACAACACTAATATGGCTGACATTAAAAAGTCTCTCTCTCTCTCTCTCTCTCTCTCTCTCTCTCTCTCTCTCTCTCTCTCTCTCTCTCTCTCTCTCTCTCTATCGTCTCTATCTCACTCTCTCCTCTCGCTCTCTCGCTCTCTCTCTCTCCCTCTCTCTCTATCTCACTCTCTTCTCCCTCTCTCTCTCTCTACTCGAGCACATTATTACATTATTGACACGTGCATTTTTGTTTATTAACCCATTCCTGTGGGCAAAGTCAATTACTGAACCCATTCCATAAGGGCCTCACATTGGAAAGCTTGATAATACTCTCTCTTGGTGTCTACGTGCTATGATGGTGACAAGGACAGTGTGAAAATACGCCCATTAGAAATGATGTACTCCTCTCAATATGTTACAGTACCTGAGAGATAGACAATAGGAGATTTAAAAGACAATGAATTCAATAAAGCCGCATTGGTCATTAAATTATGTTATTTTTAATATTAAAATTTTTGACCCCAATTACACCCCCGTTATTTCCAAATCAACCTTTTGATTTTAAAAAAGTGACGAGCATGACCGATGCGGCCTTATTGATCTAATTATCTTTTAAATCTCCTATTGTCTATCTCTATAACTATTGTCTCTGTCAACACCTAATCATACACTGTTAATTTAAAAAAAACTCGCGACCATGGCCATGGCCATTGCAGCTCTGAACCCATAGCTACCGTACACACTGAACCAGGAAGTATAATTCGATTACAGACTAAAACCTCCAGTAGCTGGCTGCCTTGTACCGAGTATATGAGGTTTTACATAGAATATGATTCTCACGAGCCTAGATTTTTATAAGTGGACACAGGTCAGATCCTCAAAAGTCTCGGACTCTAGGCCTAACCTTTGTTTACAAGTATTAGTCAACTTTTTTGTTAGCTCTCTCGTAGCGAGTAGACTGGCAGGTCCTGTTTAATATTATTTTACTGCAAATACAATTTCTGAAAAGGTGACTGCTGTCTTATGTATACCCGAAATGTGTTTGTACAACAACACAGTCAGTACAAGGTCGACACTCCACCGTTCTATTATAAGCAGTACTGACACACACACGCACGCACACGCATACACACACATAAACACACACACCAACACATAAACACACGCACACACACATGCACATGCACACGCACGTACGTACATACTAACATAAACACACATACACTGACTTGAATACATTAATGCAAACAAGTACACGACTCTTTGAATCAGCACATGCATGGACAAAAAGCTTTCTCAAGCATAATGGCTTGTTATGATAAAGCCATATTGACAGCGTTATTGACTTAAACAGGACTGTGAGTAAATTTCTGAGCATTACACCACGTTGCATATGCAAACACACACACACACACGCACTGATACACACACACACACACGCACTGACACACACATACACACACACATACACACACACAAACACATGAATAAACATACACGTACACAAACACACAAACACACACACACACATACACACACACAAACACAAACACGCATATACACTAACACAGACACAAACAAACACGCACACATACAGCCAACAGCTAACCGGTTGACAGAGCTGACGTCATAGCTCAGCCGGATAAAATTGAAATACCTTGAATACATTATAAGATCTTATCCGGTTTTATCTGAGCTTGAAAAAGTTTTCTGACTTTTCAGAACGTAAAATTTCTTTTTTTAGTGCTCCAACACGAAGACTCGTAGAACAGGTTGTGTGAGGTGTCTCGGTTTTGTGCATACTGCAGTGTGTGTGTAGCACTGTACACACATACACACACACATACCAACACACACACACACATGCGCACGCACTGACACACACACACATACCAACAAACACACACACACACGTGCATGCACTGACACACACACATACACACACACATACACACACACACACGTACACACACAAACACACACTTTCTACACAATGGTAACATAACACACACTTTTCTCAAACATGCCGTCCTAAAGTTTACTGGAAATATGTTTACACAACACAGTCAGTGCTAGGCCAAACAAAGTCTTTGTGGCACTCCACCGTTTTATTATTTAGCAGCTGTCAGCCCTGAATAGACGTCATATTCTGACTGGTGTATTTTAAACCTTGTGTACACACACCACCCATTACCCACACCCCTGTCTGGGCGAACAGGTTTTGTGTGCCGCGTAGCGTGTTATTGCTTTCAGTTCCCAGCGAGGTGGGACCTTGACATTACCCCACTGTTTCAATTCCAGTGCCATGTGTGTCAACCGTCACTTTGAAAACATGCTATATCTTGAGCCTAACAGGTTTTGTTAGAGGTACATAACACACACACACACACGCACTGACACACAGACAAACACACACACGCACACGCATGCACTGACACACACATACACACACACACACAGAACATGTATACACAAAAACACCCACACGCCAGTGTACGGCAATACTATACACAGCTCAACACACAGTTCAGTTATTTAGGGTTCACAGTGTCTTTTGTATAGCTGAGTGACGCTATGAGTCGTTCTGCTTTACTGAACAAGTAAAGGAATCCCTTCTATGAGAACATAAAAAAACATGTTTATTGTACAAGAGGCTTACATTTTCAGTAGCCCACTCCATCACAGATTCTTATGAGCAAGGCGAGATTCTCAAGAGCCACTGTTTTTATTGGGTTTGAGTCACCTGTAAAGATTTCTGAATCTCTGCATAATCCAAGGGGCACACACACACACACACACACGAGACATGTCACTGAGCTAAGCCTAAAAGTGTACTGTACAAATGTACATACCTGAAATCACTATCCTCGCTACACACATACAGGAACAATATTCTCAATGATATATATATATATTTTCAGGAACTTGCTCCATTGCAAACACACTCACTCACAAATCTGTGATGCATGTCATTTAAGTCCACCAAGGCCATACTTGGGGTATGTCATATAATAGTCTGTGGGAGACAACTTCTGTTTAGTGGTTGTCTCTCCGGTGATTATGTCCCTTATAACATTGACCATAAGCAGGAAATACATAGTGTGTTTTACCACTGAGTGAGTGCATCTATGGTTTGAATCTAAATCCATCCAGCCCACATAGAAGCGGTAACACAGTGTAAATGTAAAACGTTACTGACAATATTGTTCAGTGTAACTTCCTAGAAAAACATGATTTTGCTTGATAACAATTTTAAAGTTGCCTGCAATTTTTTATTTTTGTTTTACATTTTTTTAAATTACATTATAAATGAACCCTGATGAACTCTTTCTATTGAATGATATCAATGCTGTAGAAAACAAAGATTTAGATGCGAAAAAACAGCGTCTTTTGTCTATAGTTGTGTCAGGCAAATCAAAGGCGTATCTCAGAAAACAATACATGACAGAAGACATAGAATCTCTCACCGCTGACGAGCTAATCAAGCTTCATTCAAAATATGAAAACCACATCGCTTCACTAATGACTCGTGATTTGAGTCGATCTCTAGTATGCCTATACACAAAAGCAGTGAGTCACTTTCTACCTGTAGACACTAACAGCCTATCACACAACCTTGAAAGCAATCCTATTGTTTCAAATTCAATTGGTAAATTAGCATGCATCATGTTCTACAAGTTTGGAAATTATCTTGCACCTGTGGTAACCTTACTTGTTACTGGGAGTCATATTGATTTTTCAAAATTAAATTTTACTGCAGAAGAAAATGGACGAAACCCAGACGACTCCACAACCGAACCTCAGTCCGGTCTTGACGCAGGTTCAAACTGTGACTAAGGCTAAAAGTCCCGGTAGAGTTGAGGCTGGAAAAAGATTAGCCGAATATAACAGACAAAAAAAATTACAGCTTCAAGCGCAAACAGAAAAGGCTCATGTAACTGACCCACCGTCATCACTGTCAGCACCGTCAGCACCATCAGGACCAGTGTCACTACTATCACACTCACAACAAAGTGAGAGACAAACAACTAAGTCTAACCCTGACCCTGACTCCGAACCTCAATCAACAAAATATATAATTGCCGGATTTTTTGTCGGATTTGGTTACGTAGGTTACCAATTATACAAAAAATACAAACCACAGACTCGTACAGTAACCAAAAAATCAGACACTCCAAAAACAAAACCAGAAGTCGCCACATTACCAGTAACACCCAAAGCCGTTGACCCATTTTACATGGAGTAAATAAAAATATTATTTTAATTTTTATTGCCTAAAAAATGAGCGACACAAAGAACTTAATGAACCTTGTATATCACTCTGCCGTGATAAGTGGACTAGCAGTAGCTTACTCTATGCTGGGAAAAAATATACTCAAAATGAAATCAGCAGACCTGAGTAGACTAGATTTCGAAGACAGTGCTAAGCTAATTGTAGTTGTTACTGCGTCAATTGCGACAAAAGATTTTCTTGTCAAGCAAGGAATTATTCCAGAAAATGTTTCTATGTAAATAAAAACTATGGCAACAATAGCTATTATGATTGGTGGGGCAGTTGTTAATGCATTAGCATTTAGTGGATCAAACTACCTCTTTTCAAAAATGGGTAGAGAGGAATCTGCAGAAGAAATGAAGCGTCACAATGAAGCATCTGAAAAACTTGCTCAAGTGCAACAGGATTATGAAAAGAATAGAATAGAGAAACTTGATTTCATCTATGAAAAATTGAGGCTTGAGGCCACGCACAACATACGTTTTCAAATACAGACGACGCAATTCGTGAATACTATCTCGTCACGGGTAAAGACATGTCTATCCCAAAACCGAAACTAAGTGACTATTACAAACCGAGTACAGAACAGAGAAACGGGGAGATAATCTTTGTTCTAGTGGGAATGACATTTGTATTTTTTACTGGTCTTTATATTGCTAGAAAAAATGAACGTAGAAAATAAGCTATCAAAAATATATTATTCCCCAATCGGATATTGGAAAGGAGCAACCGCTATTCAAAAATTACATGCCGCTGTGGGCGGAGATGTATCACTCAATCAAGTCAAACAATGGTTACAGAGACAAGCAATATGGCAGATATATCTTCCTGCTCTAAGAAAAATAACAAGACCCCATTTTGAAAACACTACCCCAAATGACACACATCAAATGGACCTCCTGTTCCTACCACATGACACAATAAGAAAGAAACGATACAAGTATGCACTGACTGTTGTTGACATAGCTTCAAGGTATAAAGACGCCGAACCCATATCTGACAAAACAGCCAGTACAGTTGCTACAGCATTAACAAAGATATATAGTCATGGCCCTTTAAAATACCCAAGACTTGTTCAAGTTGATGACGGATCTGAATTTAAGGGCGCAGTTAATCAGTTATTTGCAAAGCATGGCGTAATAGTCAGACGAGGCATTCCAGGTGTGCACAGATCACAGGCAATTGTAGAGAACTTTAACAAACAGTTATCAGAAAGACTTTTCAGCTACCAGTATTCTAAGGAACTCATGCATGACACCCGGAACACAGAGTGGGTACAAAGATTACCACATGTGATAAAAGCAATGAACAATGAAGGACATGTAAAACCTGCTGATGCTATTAAATTGAAAACAATTACAGAGCCAAAAAAAGAACCAACCCCAACACCAGACACAAGTTTGTTTACTAAACAGGTAAGATATTTATATCAACCAGGGGAGGCTGAAAATGATGTGAAGCGCAGAGCGACAGACCCCATCTGGTCAACGTCTGTACACAATATAAAAAAATAGTCCCCAGTCCTGATGCAACAATATATTACCTGTACGAGCCTGCGCCACAAAGGGCATTTGTCAGAGAAGAATTACAAATTATTCCCCCAGACACCGTTACTCATTTCAGTAACTAACTCATCAATTAATTCATCAACCAGTTCATCCACTATTTCTTCAGATATTTTGAGCCTGTAATGACCTGGTGCATAAGCTTTTTTTTTTACTGTGAAACACTCGTTTTGTGTCCCCAACTGCAAGTGACTTCTTATGTGTTTGAATCATTTCAAGATTATGTTTATTTGATCTCAGTGACTTGTTTGGATAATCAGGCATCAATGCACCATCTAACACTTCCTTATAATGTTCATGACGTATGTCTTTATTTTTTATTGCTTTTTTTTTATACCTTTAGCTTTTGACTGACTACCTTTTTGGTGTAGTATGGAATACATTTTTGATATCAGTCCAACGTACTCAACTATTGGCACACCATTCAGTTCATCCTTAAACTTACCAGGCACTTTTTTGTTTTGTGTGCTGTACAATGGATGATCTTTAGGAAAGTCAGACGTGTCATACATGTGTAACTCTGTTTTCATGTCTACATAAAAGTCTTCAGTACACACATCAATGATCATAGAGTCAGTGTCAGTGTATAGCAGACAACACTCAGGATACTTTGGTTTGAAGTAATCATAATAAAATTCAAGCATCAACAGTTTTGACAATTCTAGAATTGCCACACCAATGAATACTGGCTTGTCCAGTTTAACAATCTTTTTTTTGAGTGACACTGCATACAATGATGAATGAAACTCTTTGTACCCTGTGTACTGAGGCTTACCTGTAAGTTTAATTGCACCCGATTCAGTTGTGACCAGTCTCACATCTTTGCGGTGATGAGGATTTTCCAGTCTTGCCAAAACAGGCATTGTTCATAAGCTTAACTCTTAAACGTTCGTGCAAATTGTATGCATTTTTGACAGCACAACAGGTAAATGGTTAAAAATACACAAAACTAGTGCAAGTGTTAACATATTATAGACATATTATATATCAGTTGAAAGCAAATTGAATTTTCTTTCAAACAGGCACACTAACAACAAGAAAATAATTACACTGTAAATCATGAAGAAGGGTTCAATGTCTAAATTTTATTTTTATTTTACCGCAAAATATTAAACATTCAATAGTCGCAAAGAAGAAATTTTTTTTATTACTGTACAACAGTCACTAAAAGAAGTTAATTCTGAAAGCCACTACAATTCCTGACAAAACAAGCCCAAGTATGTTAAAATTGCTTTATAAATGTATGTTCTATCCTCATGAAGACAAAGTGACTGAAATACGTAAACAGCACAAATGCACAAGAATTTGCAGAGAGCAAGTACGTGATAGGATGCGAATTTATTTTATTTTATTTTAATATATTTCGTATTTTTACAGCATGGAGTCATTCAAACATTAATGTGAACCCTATACAACTAATAAAATTAGTGAAATTTAAAAAAAAAGACGATTCTAAATTTTTCATAGCAGTGGAAAATTCCACTGTGAAAGCATCGATGGAATTCCATCGATGTCAAGGGAGGCAAACGTTTAAGAGTTAAAGAAGTCTTTGTCAAATGCAGTGTTGCCATCTCTTGCACGCAATGTTGTGTTCTTCATTATGTAATCTTTCATAAAAGCACTCTGATCAAATTGAATTCCTCTGTGAACTTTCTTTAGTACTAACCCGTGTCTGATGTAAAACTGTAACAAACGATAGTGACAAATGTAATTGAATTTGTCATTTAAATTTGGTACAAATTTAGTGTCTTCTTTTTTCCCTGTCATACTCATTTTCTCAACTGCTAATGGATAATCATTGTGGTAATCATGTAGATGGTATGGGTACTCCAGGTCTACTTCAAAGATCCAACCCTTCATGTCGTTTCGGTCATAAGTCATAATATAGTTTGTTAACCCTGACTGTGTTACATCATACTGTGACAAATCATGCAGACAAAAGTTTTTCAGGGGCAATAACTCACACATCGCGTATCCGTAAAGGTTATTAGCGTCCAAGTACGTAATGTATGACCTTGACCTTGAGGGGTCAAAGCCCTGGTCAAGGTCATTCAGATATTTGTTGTTGGCTCTGAGGTAGTTGTTCGCTGCAATACTAATGCCTCCCCTCAATCCACGTTCCACCATTTCACCCATCGTACGATCAGACAACAGGTCTATAAATATCTTACTGGATTTCAAAAATGCATCCCATGTCATGCCAGGACTAGTTATGTAGCAAGCCGGGTCAAGACTGTAATGTAACAAACCCTTTTCATGGTAACTTTCAAATACGTCTGCTAACAAACAAACGTCAGCTTTCAAGTACTGGTCATGATAGTCACCAATTGTCTGACACCCTAACTTATCCCACGCATCAAGAGCGTGCTGGTAATCAGAGTCAGAAATACCTTTTCCAGTTAGTGTAGAATAAAATTTCTCTTTTGGTGGCAGTCTCCTTTCCTCAAACACAACCCACTCACTGATGTACTCGTACGGATACACACCTTTCTTAATCAAGTCTGGCTCAAAATATTTACTCGTTATTGGATACTCAGTCAGTCCTTCTGCAAGACTAGCAAGACCTAAAGACAAATGTTGCATGGAGTAATAAAATGCTAATTTATCTAACCTAAAGGTTAAGTATTTTTCAGTTATCTGTGCAATACAATTTATGTTTTTCTAAGACTCATCCACAGCCTGCATGATAATGTGTGAATCATATCCTTTGAGATTGTGGAAAAAGATTGGTAACTTATATGTCTTAGGATCTGTTTTTAATAACAAGTTACAATTGTTATGCGCAGCACCTCTGTAAAGTCCAGTTATGTGATCATGGTCACGAACTTTATCACCCTGGAGGGGTTGTTCCCAAATCCAACACGTCTCAGCTGTATCAAATTTCAGTTTGTCTTCTTCTGTCATCACCAAAGGCATCTGACTTGTTGTGAGATATTGTACTACCTGACTATACAGATGTCTCATTTCTGTTAAAAACAGACAAGCTGCATTTTCACCCCCTGTAGATAACAGGTTCTGAATGCTGTCTGTCTGACCTAACAATAATGTATCCGAAAGAACACACCACTTGGTCACTCAACTTTATAGTCTTTGGTAATGACTCTGGAACAGGACCTTCATATGGTACAACGAGTGATTCAAAATCAGCATACACTACAAACGGCAGCTTTTGTTGATTCCCATAGTTCTTAAAATATACTTGACTACCAGGATCTGGATACTTCAGTACAGTTTGTATGTCATCAGCTGATCTACAATGCAGTACATGTTTATGTGCCACTGCAATAGAAGAAAATCTTTGTAAACATTTTTTTACACACTTCCTGTTTACCATTGTGTTTTGTTGTATACCCATGAATTAGTCGTGACATATTTCTGATAATTGTGTAGTGAAAGTTATCATTATCTCCTATTAATAACATGTCAACATGTTTATCTTCTGGCTGCCCATAGGTTGGAGCAAGTGGTGATACTCTAATGGGTTGTAACTTATCAACAGACTCATTATCCCACACATACACATTTACAGATATACCAGGATTTAGTTTTTCAAATAAGTCTATGTCCTCTATTTTAACAGGGAACTCAATGCCACTAAAATCGAGTTCGTTTACAAATTTAAAGTAGTTAGATACACGTTCAGGTTTTGATTTTACAAAGTGTAATTTAGCAAGCACACACCACATGAAACAGAAATTGTCATTGTTCTGTATATTGACGACAGCCTTTTTGTTTGCAACCTCTGTTGGCAGTGGTATCCACGATTTACCTAGTATAGGATGATACCTTGACTGTTTCAATTGTAGTTCATGTACATGACCTTCGTGCCAACCAGACCCCTTCATTTTTGCACTGTCAATTGCCTGGAGGAAGTCAGGTAATAGTCTGTCTCTAAACACGTTCTCTAATTCTCTTCTTGTGTTTACTGTGTGTTGTCTTGTTGATATGTACGATACAATCACTTCACCGTCTACTCTAGTAAATTCTATTTTAGCAACAATCTGAATCTTCACACTGCCTGTAACAAGATTATCTTGTATGACAGAAAAAGAGTTTTCTATTGATTCATAGACATTATTAGTATTGGATATAGGCAAGTCTGTTGTGTGAAACACATTACGTAGGCTTGATGAGCCTGATGGGCTTTGAGCATTGTCCGTCATTTTTATTTGTCCGACAAAATAATAAATAAAAAATAATACCACTGACACACCATATGTAATACTGTATTATCTCTAGTTATGGTAAACAAGTCAACCACTTTCCTGGTGTTTGTCTTGAAGTCTTGTCCTGCAGATGTAATATCACTTTATTGAATGTAACACTTTCAATATAACAATGTAGTTTTCTTAATTGATCAAATATGTCTTTACACATGGTAATCCATCTGAATATTCCAAAGTAACATTATATGACATGTATATACTTATTGTCGGTGTTGAGAGTTTAAAGTTGGGTTCAAACACACGTGATATTAAGTCAGTAAAACACTTAACATCTTTGAAGCATTCTGTAACATCAAACACTTGGGTTTGTCCGTCTGTCATTTTTTAATGGACAAACAAATGTATAAATTAATTCACCAACCCATACCTTGTGGGCTGATCTGTCTTTAAAATAAGCTTTAGATGCTTAGTTGATTTCACTTTATTTTTTACATCATCACGTTCATGCTTATTTGGGATGACGTCGTTCTCTCTGAGGCAGACTTCAAAGCTGTCACGATCCTTACAGTAAAACAAACAGATAAACTTTAACTGTTCTCGAAAATCTTTCAGTACTGCATTATATTTTTGAGTTAGAATCCATACACTTATATTTGCATGTCTGCCACTGAAAGCAAGTTCTGCTAGAGTGTTTCTCTTCTTGACAATGTCTTTCTCTGCAGAACAGTCATCAACAATAAACAATGTTGGCTGTCCTTCAAATTGCTTGTAAAAATATTGTAGGTAGTCATTCAGTTTTTTCTCAGGGTCAACTAAGTAAATGTTGTTGTCAGTCCAAATGAATAAACGGTTGTGATAAGCTTTGTTGTGTTTGATTGTAGGACAAAATATTACAATGTTTTCAAAATGATGGAAGTATCTTGTTTGTAAGAGGTTAAGTACAAATTCAGTTTTACCACACCCTGTGGCACCACAAGACAATCCACAGGGTGGATCAAGTGTCATTAAGCTCTGGTTCATTTTAATACACAATATAATTTTAATATATGTGTCCACTTAGTCTACTGTCTTGTATATTGAGTTGTGCATCATATATCAGGTACAAATATATGTTTATTGCTGCAGCAGTTTCAACCTTTTTTTGTATCTGGATTGTAATTTCGTCACTACCATTTTCAACAGTTCGACCTGAAACATGCAGGTAGTCATCATCTGTACTACGAAGGTCTAGCCAAAGTGCATACTTATTTGTAAGGTATTGACCAATCCTTACGTCATACAGATGTAAATCTTTGCACGCAATGTTTGCTGGTTTATCTCTAATCCTTTCACCCGCAAAATACTTTGTGATCTCATCGTAGTGCTGGTATGGTAACATTCCAGACGAGTACACTTGATTAGGGCGGCCTTCGATTGTACAAGATAAAAGTGTAATCTTAGGATTGTAGAATTTTTCTGAATCCCTTTTGTATGGGCCTGCTGGTTCAACAAACAACATAAAAATACCTTTCAGTGACCTGGCAGGTGTGTTCAAGTTTATGTTCCACATTGGGTCACTCTTGTCTTTGTCTAATGTCTAATCACTCGGTCATAATAAATTGGAAGTCTTGACTGGTACTGATTTTGTATGAGTCTAGCTAGTTCAGTGTGTGTGACAATTTCGTATTCCAAAGATATGTTAGAGATCTTGTATGTTGCATTGAGATCAGATGATTTTATAATTTTGGAGTAGTCATTGAAGGTTAGTTCAAAACTCAGACGGTCATTCAGTGCTCCTTGGTAATAAGGTAAATGTGCTCTGAGGATTTCAAACTCAAGTGGAATGTAAAATCTGGTTCCATATGTTTCTGCTATAATAACTTCCTTGGCTACCCCAGTAGTTACCTTATCTCCAGCATCTATTCGAAGTTTACCAACATTATCAGATTGTATGCCTTGATAAATACGATCTTCTCTTTCTTCTCTTGTGAGCCAAAGATCTTTGTAACAGTAGAACACATCAGCATTATCAAGACTAAACACTTCCTGTCCTTCAAGTTTTACTTTAATAGTTCTAATAATTGCTCTACCAAGATTGTTAACTAGTGTTCTGTTCACATCTGCGTCTGATGATAGTTCGATATTAAATGCAAGGCGTGCAGTTCCAGGAACAATAACGTCACTGGGACCTAGGTTTGGAAACTTGACTGTAAGTGTTTGATTCTGGTCTACGGTACTTGGATTGTTTGTGATGACGATTGATTGTCTAATGCCCTTAACACCAAGATGCTCACGCAGTTTTCTGTATGGGTCTAACTTTGATCCGTAAGACACACAATATTATGCACAATAAAAAATAATAAATTAATAAAACAATGGCAGCAGGAGGATTTAATCATGAAGATTTTGAAATGGATGACATGAATGTCTCAGATACCAGTATCACAGATATGACTGGAATGGTAACTACTTCTAGTATGTATCACGAACTGTTAAAAGACAAAATAAACTCATTTTATGACAGTGTTGGTGCGCGCCCAGATGTAATAGATCCTAATCAGTTTAAATATGATAAAGGACACTTATTTGTAAATACGGACAGAGGGGAAATATATCTAACACATAAAAACAATCCTTCTAAGTTTAGAGCATTAAGTACAATTAAAGGTGAAGTCGGTGGTAACTCTGGGTTGGCAAGGTACCTTGGTATTGGAGGGTCTCCCGTGCCACCACTTGCACCTAGACTGGTTAGTGCCCTCCATGACACGCAAACAAAGTTGCCAATAGGGCAAGAATTTGAAATGGCACCAGTATCAAGCCTACCAGAAATAGCAAACACAGTAATACAAGAAACTTCATTTACTGAAGGACAAATAAATGATGCTATGAAAACAATAGACGACCAACCTTTGTCAATGAGAGAGATTATGGGCTTGGATAAATCTCTGCAGACATTAAGAGGTGAGATGGTGAATAATGTAGCCAAACTAGGTGAGCTTGATAAACACATAGAACGTGAAAAAGAAAAACTGGCTACAGCAGACAATGGGAATCTTGACACAGAAATGAAAGAAAGAATACAACACATGTTAAATGATTTGCAGATAGAAAGATCAGGAAGGTTAGAAGTGATTAGTATTGGAAGGGAAAAACTAAAAACACAGGTTATCAGGATTAGAGAAACTATTCAGAAAATACTTCATGAAGACACTACTCTGGCTGAGAGATTGAAAACACTTTTCAGAGAACAGGGTATTACAGTTGCTAGTTTAATTACTGCTCTTGGGTTTATTATCAGTACTGTTGTGTTGGCTGTCTCCAGTGCTGGTGGTGGTGGGGGCAGTCCAGCACCGACAGGTCCACCAGGTCCACCGGCTCCAACAGACCCAAAAGATTTACAGTCGTGGGTAAAAAAACAACTGTCTCACATATCAGACTTGCTTAAGAAATTGGTGCTGAAAGCAGTGGACGCGTTGCCTGGCATTATAGGCACGGTTGTCAGTTGGATGATTAGTACTACAGCAAAGGTAGTTGGATTTATGGCAGAGCATGTTTGGGTCTTTCTAGTTACAGTAGGAGGGTTGATGGTGGGTTATTTAATGAAACAGATAAAGAAGTAATACTCCTAATCCCGTGAGGCCTATTACCAATGCAGTTCTCTCTGACTCATGTGTGTCAGGGGTTGGTGATAGATCCGGGGTTGACTGTACTGGTTGTATTGGTGTTGGGGTCGGTGCCGGAGCTGGGGGTGTTACCGTCTGTAATGATTTTAATGACTGTACATGTGTGGTTGTGGCCCCCATGTTTACTGATTGATTGAGACCGATTTTTTGACCAACACCTGCAACAATCATTTCATTATTATAATTTGTTATTGTCCCCATTTGGAGTTGAAGATCAGACGGTAACATGTATAACCCAATGCCAACTACAAAGTCAACTTTTGATCTGGCATATCTGAGAACGTCTTGGTAGCGTTGTATGCTTGATGGGAGATCTACTGTTGAATTAATTGAATCTTCCAGGTTTGCAAGAAACTGTTTTTGTGCTTCAAATTTTCCACTTCCATTCAAAATATTCGATTTTGTTAATGATTGTGCACCTAGGATACACCAGACATATGTTCTGATAGACTCATTTACACGCTCGACTCCCGCTTGAGTAAACCCGTCACTCTTGTCTAAGATAAATGTGGTCCAGGCATTAGACTGTTTCTGTTCTATTGATCCTAATCAGACTTGTGATTTTGATGAGAATGAAGTGTAACCAGGGTAATAATCTTGTGGGTATTGTCTGTGACTCATAGCGTAATATAATGCACCCATACCGTTGTGATCATCAAGTTTTTGTGTAAAGTCATACCTGGTACCGGGGCTGATGTTAAATTCATTACATATCCGTTCAAACGCTTTCATATCCATGGGGTTGTTAAACCTGTTGAAACTGGATTCAGTTGGTAGTGGTGTATGCAGTTCTGACAAAATACATCTAAGCTGGTAATAAACATGAAAACGGTAGACAGACCTAATCAGTTTCTTTGAGTGATTCAAATGGTCTGTGAATGAAACACCACAGCCTGTAGTTGAACACAGTATGGCAAAGTTGAGTTGGTTTTGAAACATCTGTAGTGGACTTGAGGACCACTTTCTTGCAGTTGAATCGTCTGTTATTGGAGAGTTTAGGTAATGATCAAATGGATTGGGTACTTTCACTTGAAATAGATCTTGTTCACTTACATCTATGTCAAGCTGATTTAGTTGAATTATTTTCTGTTCATAAGTAGGTGCAACATTGTACTTGGCATCCACGTTAAATTGAAATGCGTTTGTAGTGGTAATGGTTGGTGATTTAAATTCCATCCTTCTTTTTTATGAGATAATAAAAATGTTTATTACCTTAACAAATCTTGACACAAGCAAACCCGTGTGGTTAACTAATGGGATTGATAATCGTGATGGTAGCAAGGCTGTAGCCATCCATGAAATGTTCTACACAGTAAAATGGTTTAATGTTACAAATGATACAGATTATTATGTAGATGGATCTATTATTGCTAGTTTAAATAGAGTTAATGTTTCACGAGCTGGGTATTATGACTTTTGTACTTTAGCTGAATGGCTACAAAATGAATTTAAAATTAAAGCAACTTTAAATCCGGCTAACTTACTTGTTACATTAGATTTTCCAAAAGATACTGAGTATTCATTAACATTAAGTCTTATAAAATTACTTGGGTTTATGGGTAGTATAATTTCTTTTCCAGATGAAGATTGGACAAGTCCAGACAAGCAACAACTACTAAAACAAAAAAAAAAAGAAAAAATAATTGGAAGATATCCTGTTCATTTGTCAGTACACACAGTACTAAATGTTTATTTGAAAGAACTAAACACAACTGAAAATGTTCACAATGGAAAGCCTTCAACTTTGTTGAGATGCTTACCGACTGGAACTGCTCCGTATTGTGAAAGTGTGGTTGCTAGATTTCCTAATTTACAGTTTAAGAAATTAGGTTCTAGTTTCTTTGAGTCACTGTGTATATCTGTAACTAATCAAGATAACAAACCAGTTGTAATGCATGATTTTAGTGTTGTGTTGGAAATTAAATAATTTTATTTTTGTTTATAAAAAAATGAGTGCTGGTCCAAAGTCGAGAATCATACCATATGCATGTCCGGTAACAGAGTTGAAAGATTTGGCAGATGTACAGGATTTTGAGAAGGAGGGAGAAATCGGCGAGGTGTATGGATTCGAACTTGATAAGACTGGTATGTACAAGAGAAAAGTAATCGATGACATAAAAGATGGTGAAAGACAGATTCCTAAACGTGGTCAGCTTCGTGATGTTACTGTACCTGTTCCTGTAAATAATGCACCATACAACTTAATACATGTTGGAAATAAGTGGGTGGTTTCACCTGTGCCGCCTGCGCCTACGCCAGCACCCACAATTGACTGGGACATAAAGTTGGAATTTATTAGTCCTTATGTATACGCTGATGATGAAGGTGCCTTAGTGTTTAGGAAGGTTGTTAATTCTGGGCCGCTGATTGCAAGCCTTGTTCCAAGCTTTTCCCCAGACAACAATAGCCGAGATAAACTGAAAGTTGAAAATTATGAGAAACGGAGATATCTTCTTACAACTAGAAAGGGAAGATCAGATACTTCTGTTGTGTTTATGCCAGCAAGCTTAGTCGTGGCTAGAGAAGTGACAATAGTATTTGAAATTATCTTGAGATCTATAGCTTCTGTGAAAGAGGCAAATATTGCACAGGGAATAAAACTAACTTGGGATGAAACAGTATCAGAATCAACAAAGGTCTTTATTGCTATTACAAAAAGTGGTGATGTTATTAATGTTTCGAGCAGTATTCCAGCTGTCAAGGTGGTGGTCGACAAACTAAATTTTGTTCGTCTAAGTTACATAAACCTTGAACACATTGATCTTGTTTCATTTTATTATGCAAGCAAATTATATACTTTTGCTGTGTTGCAAAATGTAATGGATGATTAAATAAATTAAAAAAAAAATATATGTCAAATAAAAATGATAGACTTGTATCCACAGCTACTGACGACTGAATCAATTGTGATGACTAAAACAACGCTTGCGCCTGATCAGCATGCGACAGCTGTGCCAATTGCATCAGATAAAACATTACCAGCAGACGCATTTCGTTTAATGAATATTATAGAAGCAATTAAATATTTGGAAAGTGAAGAGGCGAGGTACTCCAGATGCAAAAGGAGGTATCAGACCATTTTTAATTCTGTACAAAATACTTCAATGGCTGTTGGCGCAGTTTCAGCTGGATGTTCTGTAGGGGGTATTGTTCTGTTTGCCACAGGAATTGGAAGTATAATTGGCATTGCAGTTGAGGGTGTTCGCATTGCTACATGCCTGGCTTGCTTTGGTTTGGAAGCCCTAAACAAGAGGTTTCACACGAAATTACAAAAACATGAAGCATTGAGTACGCTTGCTGGTGCAAAGCTGAGCAGTATGAAACTTATTATCAGTAAGGCATTAAATGATAATTGTATTGATGACGAAGAATTTAAGTGGGTCCAGGATGATTTAAATAATTACAAGAAACAGAAGTCTGAAATTCAGAATCAAATGCGTAGTCAATCTCCCGTGAATGTTGAAGAACTGAAGGCTAGTTTTTTAGAGATGGGAAAACAGATTAGTGTTCAGGAAACCACAGAAAAACTACACAATCTTTTAAGCAAATAAAAATCATATTTGGTAATCAATCAATATTTTTGTCATATGCTTCGCAGAGAGATGACACGTCATTTACACCACTTGTGCCTGATTGTTTAGCCCCATCTGCACCACCGCCAGAGTACTATTGAGAAATAAAAGAGTTTTTTTATTGTCCTTGTATCTTGACAAATCTGACCGAGTAAGTTGTGACTTAAGTCAAGTTGTTGTAAGAACTTATAAGAACTTACAGTAAGTAATTAATAAGTTCTTATGATAAGTAATTAATAAGTTCTTATGACTACTAACTTGAAGGTTACCTCTGCAGGTTCCTAAAAGTTAGTTGTAACTTATTAGTAACGTATAAAGTTCTACTTAAATCACTTAGACAGGTACATGATTAGGTGTTCATAGAGACAATAGTTATAGAGATAGACAATAGGAGATTTAAAAGATAATTAGATCAATAAGGCCGCATCGGTCATGCTCGTCACTTTTTTAAAATCAAAAGGTTGATTTGGAAATAATGGGGGTGTAATTGGGGTCAAAAATTTTAATATTAAAAATAACATAATTTAATGACCATGCAGCTTTATTGAATTCATTGTCTTTTAAATCTCTTATTGTCTATCTCTTACCTGGTAAAATAGCCATCTTTAAAACATGAAGGAACTCGGTTACAGAGCGCTGTACTCCCCAGATTACAAAACACACACACACACACACACACACACACACACACACACACACACACACACACACACACACACACACACACACACACACACACAAACACACACACTCACTCACTAACGACGCTTCGCATCAAAAGTGCGTTCTGCATCGAGGTTGGCGTAACCAGACATGACTAATTTTTATCTGGTTACTTTAGTTGTCAGGTTTTGAGACCTGCCCGCCTATAGACGACAAAGTTTTACAACATGTAGCCTAAGTCTATGTTGTCTATATAAATCTGACTGTTCTTATGACCATCCGAAGTCTGTAGAGATGTCCGATTGGCTGGTGTGACTTTTTCAGCTAAGCTTACTTTTAAACTTTATTTTACATCATGTTTTAAGACCTTTCTCTTAATCTGGATGACCAGACTTAAACCCTTCCTGCCGTGAAATGGCTTTAGTCGCCTGCTCGGCATTAAATCCCACTAACTAACCAACTAACTAACCAACTAACCAACCAACTAGCCAATCAATTAACCAACCAACTAACCAACTAACCAACTAACTAACCAACTAACTAACCAAACTATAAAAGTGAATTAACGGTAAACTAATAGATCCACACCAGCCTAAACTAAAGGTACAGGAGAAAATGCCTCTACGAACTACAGAGATGTATAAATCTGGCACTGAAGCTGCCTTGTGATGAAAGGTTTCTTCCCATACAGTATTTCATTTCAGAGGTCACGTTCATGCCGGACGACTGCTGACAACGAACGAGAGCGAAGTCACGACGAAAACCAGCTCCTACCAGCAGCATAGGCAACACTCTAAACATTTCCAAGAGGCATAGATCCTCATGAGCTCCAGAGCATCATGAGGATCTATGCCTCTTGGAGATGTTTGCCCCACCCTTGAGCTATTATGGTTGATCTGCACCCCCCCCACCCCCCACCCCCCGCCTATGAGCTGTAATGGTCGACCTGCCCCCCCTCCCCTCCCCAAGAACCCCCTCCTGCTCCTCCCTTTCCGCCTCGCCCATGAGGGCTGAAGGCGGTACTTAGTGTGGTGCAGGTGTGGCTGGTGTCTGTGGTGTATAGACCGGGATGCGTGGTTGTTGTGGTACCGTCAATGAGGTTTGTGACATCACTTGATCACAAAGGGACTGTGACGTCAGCGGCTGTGTTGATGTGAAAGAAGCAACGTCGTAGTAGTTGGTGTGGACATTATCCGTTGTTTCCTGCAACAGTGGAGGGGATGGGTTGGCTTCAGGGCCTACATAGGTTACTCGATCAAAGTGATCACCGTCGGTGTGGCGGAGCGTGAGGAATGTTCGAGGAGACTCTACAGCAGGCTCTCTGTTCACACGCGGTGAAAACAGTAACCATTTATACACGCCTGCCACAGGTGTCTCCACGTAAATGTCTTGTTGCAATAACGTTGCCATGGCAAAGATTTCACAGTCAGTGGCCCATGTACGGTTACGTCGTAATCTGTCTACGTGGCTTGAAACATCTCCACCATCAGTGTACTGGGCGAACACGTGCGGAAGGGATTCAACCAGACTGACCGTATCAGCTCGCCATCTGCTGTGGTTTTTCTCTCTACCATCTACGTCCTTGGCAATGGCATTGAAGAAACAGTTTCCATCACCAGTTATCGGGTCCAGGCGCCACCGTGACTCCGAAATGAGGTTACCCGCTGATGTTGCCACCTGCTGAAGATTTGTCTGCCTTTGTGGAGATTGCGTCAGAGAGAGGAATACTGAGTGGACTGAACCAGCATTAACACAATGACTGAGTTAACCCCTTATTTATAACCTTTTGACCCTCCATTAACCATGTCCCCCGCACAGAGTAAATACCATTGGAAGTTACCCCTAAATCATTATTATTTAAACAGCCACATTTTTATGAAAATCAAAAATAATACTTAAGGGGTTAACTCAGTCATTGTGTTAATAATACTTCAGTCCACTCAGTATTCCTCTCTCTCTTAATTAGCTCATATGTCCGATGTCGCAATGCTACTATGTACGTAAACACAGCCCGTCGCCAGCACTCTAGGCAGGACACGACGCGTTGCAAGCCAGCTCACCTGTGTTGCCTTATCGTTGCTACGCGCTGGCACAGTAGCGCGCCGCGAGACCTGACACTCTATGAATAAGCCGGCTCTAAGGCTTTGTGAAGTCGACTTCATATATACTTATGACTGGTTCCCAAGAAATCAAAACGGAGGTCATACTCTGCACTAAAAACAGCCAGTTGGAAAACTAACAAGTGATATCTTACACACACACACACACACACGCACGCACATACACACACACACACGCACGGACACACTCAGACACACACACACAGGGCCCGCACGCACGCACACACACACACACAGATTGTAAGATATTTCTTTTGGGTGCATAACTGATGCCTGACTCGAGCTATAGTTCACGCGCCTGTGGGTGGTGTATATGTTTTAGACTGTAACTATGCTTTCAAGCTGAAAATAGACACATTACTCTCTGCTTTATACAGTCACCTGACTGAGTACATAAACAACAGATCCTCAAGAGCCGCCAAGACTCCAGGCTTGACTTCCGTTGTAAAATGTTTCAGTCAGCTGTACTCTCAGGACTCACATTATGAGTAGACTGAGGGTTTTGACTGTGATCATTTGCCATGAGCAATACGTAGATTAACAATTCAGTTTTGAATATTTCTACCGAGCTTGGGGCTCCAAGATTTATGAATTTTTTTAACGACGTAATTTTTAAGTGATGTTTGTCGTCGCTCCTGTCGTCTGCTTACTAATGTTTGTGTTGTTACCCTTGGTACCGTCTGTAGGTAACATACATGTCCCATAGTCACCCCACACAGAGAGAGGCCCGATTTAAAAGTCTATATAGATGTGTGTGCTATTTCATGCCCTGTTTAAACCTGTGTTCATTTAATATAGAAAAGCTGTCATCTTGTTTACCAGCAATGAGTCACGATCACCTGCCTGTTTGCACCGAAATCAGCCTAGTCTCACACTCACACACACACACACAGGGCCCGCACGCACACACACACGCACACACGCGCGCACATGCATGCACACACACACACACACAGACACACACGCGCACAATGGTATCATAACACACTTTTCTCAATCATGCCGTCCTAATGTTTATCCGGAATATGTTTACACCACACAGCCGTCAATGCCTAGGCCATACAAAGTCTTTGTGGCACTCCACCATTGCCAGCTGACAGCCCTGAATAGACGTCATGTTCTAACTGATATACTTGTGTGTACACACCACCCATTACATTCACCCCTGTATGGGCGAACAGGTTTTGTTTACCGGCGTTCTCAGCGATGTGGGACTATTGACACTACCCACGTTTCAATTCCAGTGCCATGTGTGTCAACTGTCACTTTGAAAACATGCTATTTGAGACAAACAGGTTTTGTTAGAGGTAAATAACACACATACACACTCACTGACACACAGACAAACACACGCACGCACACACACACACACACACTGACACACACACGCACACAGAACATGTATACACAAAACACGTACACGCCAGTGTACAGCAATACACAGCTGAACGCTCAGTTCAGTTATTTTAGGGTTCGGTTCACAGTGTCTTTTGTATAACTGAGTGACGCTATGAATCGTTCTACTTTACCGAATCCCTTCTATGAGAACATAAATAACACATGTTTTATTGTACATTTTCAGTAGCCCACTCGATCACAGATTCTTATGAGCATGGCGAGATTCTCAATAGCCACTGTTTTTTATTGGGTTTGAGTCAACTGTAAAGATTTCTGAATCTCTGCATAATCCAATGACACACACACACGAAACATGACACTGAGCTAAGCCTACAAATGTACATACCTGTACCCTTGCTACACACAAACAGGAACAATATCCTCAATGAGTACTCCATTGCAACACACTCACTCACAAATCAGTGACACAAGGTCATTCTTGGGTATGCCACATATAGTCTATGGGAGACAACTCTGTATAGTGGTTAAATCTTCTAATGATTACGTCCCTTATGTCATTGACTATAAGTAGGAAATACATGCTGATTGGTGCAAACGTAAAAAATTACTGTTCAGTGTAATTTCCTAGAAAACATGATTTTGCTTGATAACAATT
The DNA here is from genome assembly GCA_036245525.1 of Semisulcospira habei. Classification (NCBI taxonomy): domain Eukaryota; kingdom Metazoa; phylum Mollusca; class Gastropoda; family Semisulcospiridae; genus Semisulcospira; species Semisulcospira habei. Next base: position 139,282,997 of record BTPG01000001.1, read on the forward strand.
ATTCTTTTGTTTGTCTAATAAAAATGACAGACGGACAAATCCAAGTGTTTGATGTTACAGAATGCTTCAAAGATGTTAAGTGTTTTTATGACTTAAAAACACGTGTGTTTGGACCCAGCTTTAAACTCTCATCACCGTCAATAAGGATATACACAACATATAACGTTACTTTGGAATATTCAGATGGATTACCACATTATGATTATGAGACTGTTGATCTTAAGACAAATGCTTTTAAAGTTTATAATGCTAACAGTGGCCACTTGCGTTGGTTTGAGGTATTGTGTAATGACATATTTGTTCAATTAAGAAAACTACATTGTTATATTGAAAGTGTTACGTTCAATAAAGTGATATTACACCTGCAGGACAAGACTTCAAGACAAACACCAGACTTCAAGACAAACACTTGTTTATCATAACTATAGATAATACAGTATTACATATGGTGTGACAATGGTAATATATTTTTTCATTTATTATTTTGACGGACAAATAAAAATGACGGACAATTCACAAAGCCCTGGCTCATCAAACTCTGGCTCATCTGGTTTAAGAAACGTGTTTTACACAACAAACTTACCCATATCCAATATTAATAATGTTTATGAATCAATAGAAAACTCTTTTTCTGTCATACAGCAAAATCTTATCACAGGCAGTGTTAAGATTCAGATTGTTGCGAAAATCGAATTCACTAGAATGGGCGGTGAGATAATTGTATCGTATATATCAACAAGACAACACACAGTTAACACAAGAAGAGAATTGGAAAACATGTTTAGAGACAGACTATTACCAGACTTCCTCCAGGTGATTGACAGTGCAAAAATGAAGGGGTCTGGTTGGCACGAAGGACATGTACATGAACTACAACTAAAGCAGTCTAGGTATCATCCTATATTAGGTAAATCATGGTTGCCACTACCAACTGAGGTTGCAAACAAAAAGGCTGTTGTTAATATTCAGAACAATGACAACTATTGTTTCATGTGGTGTGTGCTTGCTAAACTACACTTTGTAAAAGCAAAACCTGAACGTGTATCTAACTACACCAAATTTGTAAATGAACTCGATTTTAGTGGCATTGAGTTCCCTGTTAAAATAGAGGACATAGACTTCAAATTTATAGTTAAATACTATTGACAAAGGACTAAAGTACTATTGACTAACAAAAAAGACCCTAGTAGGTTTAGGGCTTTAAGTACAATAAAAAATGAAGGTGGTGTTAGTGCCTTGCGTCAACTTGATATTGGTGGGTCTCCTGTCATGCCAAGACTGGTTAGTGTTCTTCACGACACGCAAACAAAGTTGCCAACAGGGCAACAAATTGAAATGGCACCAGTAACAAGCCTACCAGAAATAGCAAACACAGTGATACAAGAAACCTCATTTACTGAAGGACAAATAAATGACGCTTTGAAAACAATAGATGATCCACCTTTGTCAATGAGAGAGATTATAGGGTTGGATAAATCACTGCAGACAATAAGAGGTGAGATGGTAAACAATGTTGCCAAACTGGGTGAGCTTGATAAACACATAGAACATGAAAAAGAGAAACTGGCTACAGCAGACAATGGGAATCTTGACACAGAAATGAAAGAAAGAATACAACACAGATTAAATGATTTGCAGATAGAAAGATCAGGAAGGTTAGAAGTGATTAGTATCGGGAGACAAAAACTTAAAACCCAAGTTAACAGGATTAGAGAAACTATTCAGAAAATACTTCACGAAGACACAACATTGGCTGAGAGACTTAAAACACTTTTCAGAGAGCAGGGTATTACAATTGCTAGTTTAATTACTGCTCTTGGATTTATTATCAGTACTTTTGTGTTGGCTGTCTCCGGCAGTGGTGGTGGTGCACCCCCGGCACCAGCACCACCAACCCCGGCACCTCCAACAGACCCAAAAGATTTACAGATGTGGGTAAAGAAACAGTTGTCTCACATATCAGACTTGCTTAAAAAATTGGCTCTGAAAGCAATAGATGCTTTGCCTGGTATAATTGGCACTGTTGTCAGTTGGTTGATTAGTACAGCGGCAAAGGCAGTAGGGTTTATGGCAGAGCATGTGTGGGTATTTTTGGTGACAGTAGGAGGGTTGATGGTGGGTTATTTAATGAAACAGATAAAGAAGTAATACTCCTAATCCAGTGAGGCCTATTACCAATGCAGTTCTCTCTGACTCATGAGTGTCAGGGGTTGGTGTAGGGGTTACCGCTTGTATGAGTGCCGGTGTTGGGGCCAGGGCCGGGGTCGGGGGTGTTACCGTCTGTAATGGTTTTATTGACTGTACATGTGTGGTTGTGGCCCCTAAGTTTACAGATTGATTGAGACCTAGTTTTTGGCCAACACCAGCAACAATGATTTCATTATTATAATTTGTTATTGTCCCCATTTGGAGTTGAAGGTCAGATGGTAACATGTATAACCCGATGCCAACTACAAAGTCAACTTTTGATCTGGCATATCTGAGTACGTCTTGGTAACGCTGTATGCTTGATGGGAGATCAACTGTTGAATTAATTGAATCTTCTAGATTAGCGAGAAATTGTTTTTGTGCTTCAAATTTACCACTTCCATTCAAAATATTCGATTTTGTTAGTGATTGTGCTCCTAGTAAACACCAGACATATGTTCTGATAGACTCATTGACGCGCTCGACTCCTGCTTGAGTAAACCCGTCAGATTTATCTAAAATAAATGTGGTCCAGGCGTTAGACTGTTTCTGCTCTATTGATCCTAACCAGACTTCAGATTTTGATGAGAATGAAGTGTACCCAGGGTAATAATCTTGAGGGTATTGTCTGTGACTCAAAGCATAATACAATGTACCAATGCCGTGGTGATCATCAAGTTTTTGTGTAAAGTCATACCGAGGGCTTATGTTAAATTCATTACAGATGCGTTCAAATGCTTTCATATCCATGGGGTTATTAAACCTGTTGAAACTGGATTCAGTTGGTAATGGTGTATGAAGTTCTGACAGTATACGTCTAAGCTGGTAATAAACATGGAAACGATACTCAGATCTAATCAGTTTGTTTGAGTGATTAAGTGGTCTGTAAATGAAACACCACAGCCTGTAGTTGAGCATAGTATTGCAAAGTTGAGTTGGTTTTGAAACATCTGTAGTGGACTTGAAGACCACTTTCTTGCAGTTGAGTCATCTGTTATTGGAGGGTTTAGGTAATGGTCAAAGGGGTTGGGTACTTTGACTTGGAATAGGTCTTGTTCAGACACAGCTATGTCAAGCTGATTTAGTTGAATTATTTTCTGTTCATAAGTAGGTGCAACATTATATTTGGCATCCACATTAAATTGAAATGCGTTTGTAGTGGTAATGGTTGGTGATTTAAATTCCATCCTTTTTTATATGAGATAATAAAAATGTTTATTACCTTAACAAATCTTGACACAAGCAAACCAGTGTGGTTAACTAATGGGATTGATAATCGTGATGGCAGTAAGGCTGTAGCTATCCATGAAATGTTCTACACAGTAAAATGGTTTAATGTAGAAGATGATATATATAATAAAGTAAATTTACATGGTAAGACTGAAGCTTTACCACCCGGGTATTATGACTTTTGTACTATAGCTGAATGGTTTCAAAGTAAATTTAAAATTAAAGCAACTTTAAATCCGGCTAACTTACTTGTTACATTAGAATTTCCGACACAAAATTGGTTAAAGATCTCAGATAGATTTGCATATTTACTTGGATTTTATATTGATGAAGATTGGTGGAGATCAGATGATTTAGGTGAAGCTATGACGGGTATTATAACAATGAAGACAAAAAAACTTAAAATAACTGGAAAACGTCCTGTCAATTTGTCAGTACACACAGTGCTAAATGTTTATTTGAAAGAACTAAACACATCTGAGAATGTTCACAATGGAAAGCCTTCAACTTTGTTGAGATGCTTACCTACTGGAACTGCTCCGTATTGTGAAAGTGTAGTTGTTAGATTTCCTAATTTGCAGTTTAAGAAATTAGGTTCTAGTTTCTTTGAGTCACTGAGTATATCTGTAACTAATCAGGATGACAAACCAGTTCTTATGCATGATTTTAGTGTTGTGTTGGAAATTAAATAATTTTATTTTTGTTTATAAAAATGAGTGGTCTTGGTCCAAAGCGAACAATCATACCAGTTGCGTGTCCAGTAACAGAGTTGAAAGATTTGGCTGATGTACAGGATTTTGAGAAAGAGGGGGATGTTGGAGAAATATATGGTTTTGAACTTGATTTAAATGGCATGTACAAGAGGAAAGTAATTGTTGACATGAAAGACGGTGAAAAACAGATTCCTAAACTTGGTCAGCTACGTGATGTTACTGTACCTACTCCACCTGTAAATAATGCGCCTTACAACTTAATACATGTGGGTAGTAAGTGGGTTGTTTCACCTGTGCCTGTTCCACCACCCACAATTGACTGGGACATAAAGTTGGAATTTATTAGTCCTTATGTATACACTGATGATGAAGGTGCCTTAGTGTTTAGGAAGGTTGTTAACTCGGGGCCGCTTATTGTAAGTCTTGTTCCAAGCTTTGCCCCAGACGACAATAGCAGAGAAAAACTGAAAGTTGAAAATTATGAGAGACGGAGATATCTTCTTACACATAGGAAGGGTAGGTCTGATGCGAAGGTCGTGTTTGCACCAATAAACTTTTCCATCGCAAGAGAAGCGACAATAGTATTTGAAATTATCATGAGATCAGTAACTACTGCTAAAGAGGCTCAAATTGCACAAGGAATTAAACTTACATGGAATGACACAGTAACAGAATCATCAAAGGTCTTTATTGCCATTACAAAAAATAATGATGTTATTAATGTTTCGAGCAGTGTTCCAGCTGTCAAGGTGGTGGTCGACAAAACAACTTTTGTTCGTCTAACTTACATAAACCTTGAACACATTGATCTTGTTGCATTTTATTATGCTAACAAATTGTATACTTTTGAAGAGTTGCAAAATGTAATTGCTGATTAAATAAAAAAAAATATTTGTCAATAAAAAAAATGGTAAACTTCTATCCGCAACTACCGACGCTTGAGCCGACTGAAACAAATGTGACGACTAAAACAACACTTGCGCCTGATCCACAGGTAACAGCTGTGCCAATTGCATCAGATAAAACATTACAGGCAGATGCATTCAGATTAAATAATATTACAGAAGCTTTGAAATATTTGGAAAGTGAAGAGGCTAAGTACTCACGTTGCAAAAGGAGGTATAAGTCAGTATTTAATTCTGTTCAAAACACTTCTATGGCTATTGGTGCAGTTTCAGCTTCATGTTCTGTAGGGGGTATAGTTCTGTTCGCCACAGGAATTGGAAGTTTGGCTGGAATAGTAATTGAGGGTGTTAGCGTTGCTACATGCCTGGCTTGCTTTGGTTTGGAAGCCTTGAACAAGAGGTTTCACACGAAATTACAGAAACATGAAGCATTGAGTACGCTTGCTGGTGCAAAGCTGAGCAGTATGAAACTTATTATCAGTAAGGCATTAAACGATAATTTTATTGATGACGAAGAATTTAAGCGGGTCCAGGATGATTTAAATAATTACAAGAAACAGAAATCTGAAATACAAAATAAAATGCGTAGTCAATCTCCCGTGAATGTTGAAGAACTAAAGGCTAGTTTTTTAGCAGAGGGAAAAAGGATCGGTGTTCAGGAAACCACAGAAAAACTACACAATCTTTTAAACAAATAAAAATCAGATTTGGTAATCGTTTATTAATGTCATACACTTCACAGAAAAATGCCATGCCACTTACAACACTTGTGCCTGATTATTTAACCCCATCTGCACCACCACCAGAGTACTACTGAGAAAAATTTTTTTTTTTTATTGTCCTTGTGTCTTGTCAAATCTGACCGAGTAAGTTGTGACTTAAGTCAAGTTGTTGTAAGAACTTAGGGTAAGTACTTGTAAGAACTTAGGGTAAGTACTTGTAAGAACTTAGGGTAAGTAAATAATAAGTTCTTATGGCAACACACTTAAAGGTTACCTCTGCAGGTTCCTAAAAGTTAGTTGCAACTTGTTAATAAGTATTAAGTTTCACTTGACATCACTTGATCAGGTAAATGATTAGGTATTGACAGAGACAATAGTTAGAGAGAGAGAACAATAGAGACCCGAAAGATAATCAGATCAATAAGGCCGCATCAGTCATGCTCGTCAGTTTTTAAAAATCAAAGGGTTGATTGGGTAATAACGGGGGCGTAATGGGGTCAAAAATTTTATTATTAAAAATGACGTAATTTAATGACGGATGCGGCTCTATTGAATTCATTGTCTTTCGGGTCTCTATTGTTCTCTCTCTTGCGTCAGGTCCGTGCTGGAGTTGGCAGTGACAACTCTTTCTGTGTCGCTGACGTCTGAAGTTGCCTATTGAGCACAAACGATCTCACTTTAATTCGAGTTGATGTTTTCTGTGCGATATTCCGATTCGGCACTGTTAATAGCAATCTGACACATCGAACAGGCGTCCACGAAACTTAATGAATTATTTAACAACACACACACACACACACACACACACACACACACACACACACACACACACACACACACACACACACACACACACACACACACACACACACACGCACGCACGCACGCACGCACGCACGCACGCACGCAGAGGGAGATTTTCGTGTTTACACACAGAGATTTTGTCAGATTGCGAGACCTGCCCGCCTATGTCGTATAAACCTGGGTCTGAAGCTGCCTTGTGATGGAAGGTTTCTTCCCGTACAGTGTTTCATTACAGAGGTTACGTTTACGCCAGACGACTGCCAACAACAAACGAGAGCGAAGTCACGGCGGATCTATGCCTCCTAGAGATGCTTAGAGTGGTAACTATGCTTATAGTACAAATTGGTTATCCGCCGTGATTAACGTTTGCATTTATATCAAGTATAACCTACAATAAGTAAATACTGAAAACTCAAGTGGCATATATTAAGGAAGACCACAGAAGTAAAAAAAAAAAAAATCAGTGTCTCTGACTATAATATGGCCGTACTAGGAAAATAAAATATTATGACTATGGTCTGCGAGTGTGATTGAGTGGCTGCAAGTTGCACCATAGGTGAATTTCCTGTACATGACTAAGTGCCAAAAGGTGGGGTGCTGGGAGGGTGTTCATGACAGTTGTAATAAAAACATTATGTTAACATCTGAAACCCGTGTTCTCCTTCGGTTTGTGTGGCAGAATAAATGTACTGATAGTGGGGATCACTGCAAGCCACAATGTTTAGTATTTTGTTCTACACGTGAAATATTGTACAAAATTGTCTTAAAAAGCAAGGCGTCGAAAACGGACATTGCGTAGTCGGCCCTCAACGAAGATGTCGTGCTCAGCCTAGGTGTGAGTAAAGCGTTGGAAATTAAGCATGTGATCAAAAGATACATCGATCAACATAAACAAACTTGCCGAATGGATCGGAATTTCTTGATGCGTCTTTTCTGGCCGTTCAAATTTTCGGTGTCACACGTCAAAACTCGTTGTCAGACCGCCGTCGCAACTGCGAGTGTTTTTTTTTTAATAAACGGTTTGGGTTAGAGATTCCAAGAAGGCGTCATTTTCTACTCTCGATACGATTGTGAGTCATTATTAAGTTAAAAGTATTGAGCGTATTCTTATATGTTTTCTTTTAATTGCGATTGTAGCCATCACGAACATGTGTTGTAATATTTGACGTTCGACACCCAGCCCCAAAATATTCTTTCTCATTTCGAAGATATCGTAAATATCGATGGTATTCACTTCCGGTACACACGGCGGTTATACATTGGCTTGTGGTCGCATGCATATCGCACGAGTTTTGCTGTTGATGAAGAACTGTCAGCACCTGAAGGTATGTCATAATATAAATTCCTTGTTTTGACGTGTGACATTTGTTTGACGACCGACACCAAAACGTGCAGTATATAATAATAATTACGGTATTTATAATGCGCTTATATTATAATAATTATAACTCTAAGCGCGCACTCACAACTCGCGCACGCATGCGCACGCTTTAGACAGTGACTCGTGTACCACAAATACATTACGACAGTCAGCTTGGGGTGGGGATTGTGGTGATATAGTGCTAGAACTGTTGAAAGAGGTGAGTTTTGAGGGCGGACTGAAAGGAGGAGAGTGTGTGTTTCTGACGGAGAGAGAGTGGGAGGGTGTTCCAGGTGGATGGACCGTAGACGGAGAAAGAGCGGGGGCCGAAAGTGCTGAGTTTGGTGCGGGGGATGTGGAGGCGGAGAGGGTCGGAGGCGAAGCGGAGGGAGCGGGAAGGAGTGTAGGGGTGAAGTAAGTTGGAGAGATAGGTAGGAGCGTAGTTGTTCAGGGATTTGTAGCAGAGAGACAGAATATTGTATTGGATGCGTTGGGGGATGGGGAGCCAGTGAAGGAGTTTGAGCAGGGGAGTGATGAGGTCGGATTTTTTCTTTCTGAGGACGAGGCGGGCAGCATTGTTCTGGACGCGCTGGAGAGTGAAAGTGGTGGAGTGAGGGAGGTCGGAAAGGAGAGAGTTGCAATAGCCGATGCGAGATAAGATGAGAGAGACGGCAAGTTTGGTTGCAGCTTCGGTGGTGAGGTATTTTCTGATCTGACTGATGCGACGGAGGTGGAAATAGCATGCCTGGGCCGTGGCAGAGACGAAGCTGGTCATGGAAAGAGAGGAATCGAGGATATCGCCGAGGTTCTTGGCCGAGTCAGGGAGGGAGATGGGGGTGCTGTCGAGTTGAAGGTGGAGCGAGGGAGGGAGCTGGGAAAGTTTCTGGCGAGTGCCTACCAGCATGGTGGCTTCCGTTTTGTCGTCGTTCAGTTTAAGCTTGTTTGCTGTCATCCAGTTTTTCACGTCTTCGTAGCAGTCAGCCGTGAGAGTCAGTAGTGACTGAGTGTTGTCGAGTTTGTCTTTGTCTAGTAGTTGTGAGTCGTCAGCGTAGAGGTGGTGGTGCATGTGATGAGACTGGATGATGATGGACAGGGGAGAGGTGTAGAGTGTGAAAATAACCGGGCCCAGGACGGCCGGCTGTGGAACTCCGCAGGAGAGCCTGACTGGGTTGGAGGAGACGCCGTCGATGGTGACGGACTGCTGTCTGTCGGAGAGGTAGGAGAGGAACCAGGAGTGAGCAGAGTCAGTGATGCCGAAGGAGTGGTGAAGGCGGTGGAGGAGGATAGAGTGGTTTATAGTGTCGAAGGCGGCCGAGAGATCGAGTAGCGTAAGAAGGGAGATGTTGCCAGAGTCGGTGGAGAGGAGCAGGTCGTTTAGGATATGTAGAAGGGCTGTTTCAGTGCTGTGATGTTTGCGATAGGCAGACTGGAAGGGACTGAGGAGGTTGTTGTCGGCGAGGTGGAGGTTGAGCTGGTTGAAAACAACCTTCTCAAGAAGCTTGGACAGGAAAGAGAGATTGGAGACTGGGCGATAGTTTTTGAAATCGTTTGGGTCGAGGTTGTGTTTTTTGAGGAGAGGACGGACGATGGCGGACTTGAAGATATCGGGGACGGTAGATGTGTTGATGATGTCGGTAATGAAGGACAGAAGTTTTGGAAGGCCGTCCCGGTGGAGAGAAGCTGAGAGGGGGTTTAGTTCGCAGGTTTTGAAAGGCATGGATTTCATGGTCTTGAGGACTTCATCCTGAGAGACGGGGCGGAAGGACGAGAGGGGAGTGCCGGAAAAGGGGGGGGGGGGTCGGGAGGGCAAGGCGGAGAAGGCAGAGTATCGAGTGTGTTGCGCAGTTAGGATTTTGTCAGAAAAATAGGTGGAAAAAGCGGACGGGAGTTCTTCTTTGCTGTGTGTGTTGGGGAGAGGAGAGTCTTTAGAAGTGCCTAGGAGTGTGTTCATGGTAGCGTAGAGGGTTTTGGAAGAAGTGGATTCCAGAATTTTGTTTTGAAGGTGTTTACGTTTTGAGTCGGATATCATTCTGCAGACTTTGGATCTGGTGGTTTGGAAGATCTGTCTGTGAAGGGTGATATCGGATGAGCGCCAGCGGCGTTCCGCTTGTCGGCGCTCGCGCTTGGCCTTAGCTATGTCGTCAGTGAGCCAGGGGGAGGGGAGTCGGTTGGGTATGGAGCAGGTGGTGACAGGGGCATGGGTGTCTAGGAGTTTTCGAAGGGAGGAATCAAAATAAGATGCAAGATCGGGAGAGGGGGCGGGGTCCAAGAGAAGGTCGACAGCTTCGTCGAAGAAGCTTTCTCGATTGACAGATTTTAGTTTGCGACGAGAGACAAGGAGCTTGGGTTTTTTCGGGGGAGGTAGGTTGAGGGAGACGAGAATAGCGAGGTGGTCAGAGGGGAGCACCGAGGATGTGTCAGAGTCGAGAAAGAGTTGATCGGAGGTGCGGGTGATGATCCAGTCGAGGGTGTGGCCGAGTCGGTGGGTGGGTTTAGTGATGTGTTGTGTAAGATTGGGGTTTGAAAGTGACATGCAAGGGCGTTTTGTGTCTTGGTGGTTGGGTTTGTCGAAGTGGAAGCTGAAGTCGCCAAGAAGGATGTGTTTTCCGGGTCGTGTGCTGTAGTAGTCGAGGAGGAGGTCAAACTCGGTGAGGAACATAGAGTTTGTGAGTTTGTTTTGTGAACATTGTACAAATATCTTCAAAGCAGGTTTTGTCGTTCATTTGATTTTGGTCAGCTTCATACAGTAAGCCGAGGAAAATCTTATTCTGACGACAGAACAATGAATCGTAGCTTACGTCAAAATAGAGAAATGGTTTCCTTGATTTCTTACAACAAAGGCGTTTGTGGTAATTTTGACATTCGACACAACAGTTTTGTTGTCATTTTGACGCTCGACACCCAAGGTATTATTGTGCGTTAGTTTGGCGCTTTGTTTTATAAAATGTCTACCCGCTAGATGGTGGAGTAAAACTTTTGCTATGCATGCCGTATATTTGAACTAAGGATGTAGGATTTTGTTGACTATGGGGTGAATTATTCCTTTGTTTGTGCCGAAATGGTGTCGCACGTCAATATGACAACACGTGGTTACGGAAAAAAACAATTAGTTTCAACTGAATACAAAGGAAACCAGCATTAACCTCTTTAACCCTAAAACCACTAACCTCTCAGTTTAGCGGTGCTGTATGAGGTTTGTAGGGTTAAACTTTGATACTCATGATTGTATTTGATAGAGATATAAACATAGCAGTGCTATATTGTATCATTTATCATTAGATGCGTCAACAGTGATATGTAAGTAGTATCTGCTTTTGTTTATACAGTCTAGTCCTGAAATTGTCAACCTGTTGAAATCGAATAAGGGCATAATGAATGACGTGTTTCCTTGATTTTTGAAAATAGGTCCACAATGACGAAGCCCAAACAACCACCTTTGACTAATGCTGAAAAGTGTCGGAGGCGGAGATTGAAGCTGGCGGAAACGAATCCTGTGCGCTTTCAACAAGAGAAAGAAGAAAATAAAGAAAGGGCCCGAAAGAATCGACAGAAAGCGAAAACACCAGAGCAACTTCAACGACCTCGTGAAAAGGCATTGGAGCGCCAGAAACGATATCTGTAAGTAACGTTTGATTATACTTTGACATTTGTTTGTTTGTGTGTGTGTGTGTGTGTGTATGTGTGTGTGTGTGTGTGTGTGTGTGTATGTGTGTGTGTGTGTGTGTGACGTCATTCATATAAGTTCAAAGACCGAATGAAGGGAGTGTCCATCATGTTTGTAATATTTTCTAGTGATAATCTGTTCAGGGATCATTCATGGCGGAGCATATCATACTATAGGTCATTTGACCAGGTCACAAAAATCGTAATAGGTGATTTTGGAAAATACTCGGTCTAGATTCTCACCAGCTGACCGCGCGAACAAAAAGTCAGTAAGTCATTTGGCCGGGTGGTTGCAAGTACGATGCGTCATTTCGGATTTGTATGCGTCAGTGACCGCTAACCGACGCCAAAAATGATCCATGCTCTCTTGCCCTTTTGTGAAAACTGAGTGGTAGTTACTGTTGGCTTAGATGACCTGATTACGTCCGATAGACTATAGGTGGATGTATGTGTGTTTAGGGCAAAGAAGGCAGCAGAAGAGGCAGCACGAAGAACGAGGCTAGATGTTGATAAGGAAGCCAGAAAGAAAGAGGCCAATCGACTGGCAGTCCAGAAACATCGCTCCCAACAATCCGCCCAAAAACAGCGCAGAGTTCGGGACAAGGGCATGGCATATTACTATCAGAAGAAGGTTGTGAGAGAGGCAGGTCCTATGGAGCAGCAGCGCAACAACAGCAAAGCCACTCAGAGAGTGTCAGGGTGCCCCTACCCCATCGCTGAGAGCTTTAAAAGAGCTGTTAGGCGTGTGAAGGAAAAGCTGAGGGCCAGGGGTGTCAGGCTGGCTTACCTTTGTAAAGGAGTGCTGAAGAGTGCAGATAATGTAGCCCAGCAGACACTTCGGGAACTAAATGTTTCCTTCAACACTCCAGAAAAGAAGTCACCAAGGAAGACGCTGGCAGACCATGTCAGCAATATCAGTGCAAAGCGGGATGTGTCGACTCTGAGTCACAAGAGATGCCTTGCCCAAGCCTTTCAGAATGCTGACAGCTCATCCTACAAGGAAATTGGCCTCTCACGCAAGATTATTCGGGCGTCCAAGACTGGCAAGCTGTACCGACGAAAAAAGAATGGCTTGCAGCAACTGGTGCAAAATTTCTACGTTGACCAGTCATCTGCAGTTCTTTGCAAGTCGCACAAGAAGAGGCAGCTTCTGAAGCCAGTCAAAGAAGTCTACAGGGGCTTTAAGAAGAGTCACCCCTCTGCGAAAGTGTCTCTGTGGACGTTTAATCGTCTGAAGCCTAAGAATGTTGCATCTGTGGGGCGGGCAAAATTTCGTCAGTGCCTGTGTGAAATTTGCCTGAACCCAAAACTTAAGCTTAAGACGATAAATCGTCATCTTGTGAGAAAGTGTGAGTGTGTCAAAGATCTGTTGGTGGAAAGTGTGTGCGAGTTTGATGAAGAGCCAAACCGTGAGTGTGCGGAAAGAAAGTGTAGAGTGTGTGGAACTAAGCGAGTGAAGAGGCGATTGTTGGGTGAGCTTGAAGTGAGATTGGAAGAGCAAGTGGGCTGGTCAAAGTGGCAGCATGTAAAAGAGGGCAAGTCCAACAAGATGGACAAGGTGAAGAAAAAGGGCAGTGTAAGGGAGTGTGTGGATGAGTTGTGTGAAGAGCTTGGGCCACTGTATGCACATGTTTTTGTTGCCGAGTGGCAGCGAAAGCAGGTGCATGACCTGAAAGAAGATCTGCCATCAGGCTGGGCACTGGTCACTTGTGATTTTGCAGAGAATTTCCTCTGCAAATTCCAAGATGAACCCAAAAGAGTGCCCATTGGGCATACAAACAGGTAACTCTTTTTCCTGCTGTGATTTATTACAGATGCCCGCACTGCCCAGAGCTGAAGAGGGACGAGATCGCCTTCTTCAGTGATGATCTTGTAAAAGATGCACACATATCCCAGGTCTGCATTGACAGAGTGGTAGAGATGCTGTCTGCAGACTTGGGGCCGGTTCTGAAGAAGGTGATCTTGGCCAGTGATGGATGTGCAGCACAATTCAAATCGAAGCTGCTATTCCTCTTGTTTTCAAGGATGTCTGTGCCTGGGGTGTCTATTGAAAAGGTATTCTTTGGCTCCAGGCACAGCACGAATGACAGTGACTGGTCAGGTGGTGCAATTAAGAGGGCAGTCACAAGAGACCTGGCCACAGGGGCTGTTTGTGTGATATCTGCAGCTGACATGTATCAGCACTGCGTGGAAACACTGTCTGTCTCTGGTACACAAGGTTTCTGTCAACATAAGACAAGGGGGAGTCGGATGTTGTCCGCACTGTGAAGTCGAGCAGTGTCGCAACAGTTGCTGGCTGCAGAAAATTTCACCACATACGGTCACTTGGCCCAGGTCTCTTGGCGACCAGGGAGCTGTCCTCTTTTTGCACTCCGTGCAAGGCAGCACAATACGAATTGTGCAGGTCACCTGATGTCCCTCCATGGAGGATTATCCAGATGAGGTTTGACAGGAATGAGATGTAGCCTGTGTCAGATTTAGAGTCTGAGGAGGATGGGGAGCTTGATGTCTCCTTACGCTCTTCAGGCCTTGACTCTGACAGTGAGGCAGACTTTGACAACACCAGGGGTGTCGACTCCGATGCAGAGAACAGCAGTGAATCCGACATCGAATCTATCAACCCTGGTAACTCCTGCGCTGAAATGAACGAGGGTTTATTGGCTGACTCGAGCACCATTGTTGGTGACAGCGAGAATCCCAGTCAGTCAATAAATCCTGACGTTCTGTTTGACTTGGAGCGTTTTCATGCGGCAAGACTGCCTCTGGCCTCATGCTCTTCATATGATGGCCTGCAGACGAGATCGGCTGAGCTGAAAGAGGACATGGCGCAATTTCTGTTGCCTGAAGGCAAAGACCAATTTCAGAACAAGGCAGAAAATTTCCGATCTGTCCAGTTGCTGCAGCCAGATATGAGGGGCAGGTGTCGGCCACTTGCTGTGGAAGGTGATGGAAATTGTTGGTTTTTAAAAATTTTGTTAAAGGGCATTGCGTCGTTTACTGTTTGGCGGTGAGGACCACCACACTGAACTCCGTGTCCGTGTGGTTGTCACCATGTGCCTACAGGAAAGATTATTCCTTGATGGCCAGAACTGGTGTACACCATCAGACAACCTCGCGGCAGGGCATGCGATTCGTGTTGCAGTGCTGACATCTTCTGCATCCACGGCTACACCAGAGGATGCTTTAAGGACTGAATGCATGGCATTGGTTGGGAATGCTGTCTACACAGGTTTGGGGCAGTTCTTTGCTGCCTCCGTTGCCCTGAACAGATCTGTGCAATCAGTATTTCCATCACTTTGATGACCAGTATATAAAAAGCACTGCAACAGGATCATCCGTGCACCTGGCTGCACAAACAACAAGAAGCTGACAGTGATGTGGTCTTCGTCCAGGGACGACATGGTTGCGGAACACTGGACCTCCAACCATTTCGTTCCCTTGGCCATCTTTAGGAAGCCACGTCAGTGTCCTTTTATAGGAAACACCTACATGATCAGGTGGTCAGGTGTTGAATATCTCTGTCAGGTGTTGGAGACGGATAAACTCCTAGGAGTAGTCTGTGTGCACTTCATGTCAAAAGCCAGAAATGGCCTGTGGTGCTGGAGTGTAGCAGACAACTCTTGGGAGCCGCACAGTTCTCTTGTGAGGGAAGTCACCCTTAGGTTAATGAACAAGGTGTCCACACAAAGGCGTAAGCTGTTCAAAGTTTGTTAGCATGTTGACTTCAGACCTCACTGATGTTAGCGCAGGTTACATTGACTCAGTGGCCTTTGTGCGTGAATGTTTAGTTCAGATTGGTCCACGATGAAGTGCCACCTCCAGCCCATGCCGTTAGCACAGGTTACAGTGACTCGGTGGACTTAGTGGGTTAATGTTTAGTTCCGATTGGTCCATAAGTTAATTTTTGCGTCATTTTTCTGTTTGTGTCAGTCTGGTGATGTTGAAAACAAGACCCATGTTGTGATTTGTTGTAATATTGACGCGCGACACTTTTTTGAAAATCATCTTTCTCCTGAAATATATGTCTTCTTTTAGGAATACTTACATATAGCTTGTCTTGTTTTGTGTGTGCTGAATGTGCAGATGTGTTCTATTAGAATAAAACGTATGATTGGGCCTGGTGGCAAATTGTTAAAAATCTGACTGGTGTCGTATGTCAAACATTACAACATTACATGTCAATAAATTATGTTCAGGGTGTGGACATCAGAAGGAGACGATAGCATTGCATTTAGGCATGCTACATCGATATAAAAACAGTATCTTGGGTCTGCAGCATTTTACCACACAAATATTTTATGTGCATTTATGTTGTAATGTTTGACACGCGACACTTCAGACATTCCAACATATAAACTACGATATTTCAAAAACCAAGCTTTTGATTATCTTTTGCTTCCACACAATCATGCTTGGTATTGAGAGGTTTGAGACAGTACCACAGAGAACTCTTTAATGCAGGCTTTATTTTTCAACCCCTTGTCTTAAATCAGAGTCCTACCTTTTGTCACTGAGATGTATAAAAAGTCTATAGAAAAATAAATTAAACTAGTTGCTTTATTGATTTATCCCAATACAGGTAGCAGTGATAATATGGCCAAACTAGAAACATGTACAACACATTCATTCATTCATTCATTCATTCATTCATTCATCCATTCCATTCAATTCCATTCCATTCCATTTCATTCCATTCCATTCCATTTCATTCCATTCCATTTAATTCGTTCCATTCGTTCCATTCGTCCCGTCCCGTCCCGTCCCGTCCCATCCCGTCCCGTCTCGTCTCGTCTCGTCTCGTCTCGTCTCGCTTCGTCTCATTTCATCCCATCTCATCTCATCTCATCTCCTCATCTCATCTCATCTCCTCTCCTCTTCTCTTCTCTCCTCTCCTCTCCTCTCCTCTCCACTACTCTCCTCTCCTCTCATCTCATCCCATCCCATCCCATCCCATCCCATCCCATCCCATCCCATCTCACCCCATCCCATCTCATCCCATCTCATCCCATCCCATCCCATTCCATATCATCCCGTCCCATCTCATCCCATCCAATTTCATCCCATCTCATCTCATTCCATCTCATCTCATCCCATCTCATCTCATCTCATCCCATCTCATCTCGTCCCATCTCATCCCATCTCATCTCATCCCATCTCATCTCATCCCATCTCATCGCATCTCATCCCATCTCATCTTATCCCATCTCATTTCATCCCATCTCATCTCATCACATCCCATCCCATCTCATCCCATCCCATCTTATCCCATGTCATCTCATCCCATGCCATCTCATCCCATCCCATCCCATCTCATCCCATCTCATCTCATCTCATCTCATCTCATCCCATCTCATTCTCATCCCATCTCATCCCATCTCATTTCATCCCATCTCATCTCATCCCATCTCATCCCCATCACATTTCATCCCATCACATTTCATCCCATCTCATCTCATCCCATCTCATCTTATCCCATCTCATTTTATCCCATCTCATCTCATCCCATCTCATCCCATCCCATCTCATCCCATCTCATCTCATCTCATCCCATCTCATCTCATCCCATCTCATCTCATCCCATCTCATCCCATCTCATCTCATCTCATCCCATCTCATCTCATTCCATCTCATCTCATCCCATCTCATCTCATCCCATCTCATTTCATCCCATCTTATCTCATCACATCCAATCCCATCTCATCTCATCCCATCCCACCTCATCCCATATAATCTCATCCCAACCCATCCCATCCCATCCCATCTCATTTCATCCCATCTCATTTCACCCCATCTCATCTCATCCCATCTCATCCCCATCACATTTCATCCCATCACATCTCATCCCATCTCATCTCATCCCATCTCATCCCATCTCATCTTATCCCATTTCATCTTATCCCATCTCATCCCATCCCATATCATCCCATCCCATCCCATCTCATCCCATCTCATCTCATCTCATCCCATCCCATCTCATCCCATCTCATACCATCTCATCTCATCCCATCTCATTCCATATAATCCCACCCCATCCCATCCCATTTCATCCCATCTCATCCCATCTCATCTTATCCCATCTCATCCCATCCCATCCCATATAATCCCATCCATCCCATCCCATCCCATTTCATCCCATCTCATTTCATCCCATCTCATCTCATCCCATATCATCCCCATCACATTTCATCCCATCCCATCCCATCCCATCTCATCTCATCCCATCTCATCTCATCCCATCCCATCCCATCCCATCCCATCTCATCTCATCTCATCCCATCTCATCTCATCCCATCTCATCCCATCTCATCCCATCCCATCTCATCCCATCTCATCCCATCTCATCTCACCTCACCTCATCTCATCCCATCTCATCTCATCCCATCCCAGCTCATCTCATCTCATCCCATCCCATCCCATCCCATTCCATCCCATTCCTTTCCATTCCATTCCATCACATCCCATTCCATCCCAACCCATTCCATACCAACCCATTCCATTCTAATCCATTTCAATCCAATCCATTCCATTCCAAACCATTTCAATCCATTCCATTTCAATCCATTCCATTTCAGTCCATCCATCCATTCATTCCATCCCTCCATTCATCCATCCATTTCTTCATACACACTAATCTTCATTCTAGTGTACACTGAAAATCTCGCTTGTACACAGTTTCATGCTTGGTCTTCCAAGCTAGCCGTTACCTGAAACATCCTGGGGCCATGTGTTCAGTCTTCTGCTGAACCCGACCGCGCCCGCACTGAAAGGAACAGCCTGAGAAGGTTTTCGTCTGGCATAAAAGGCAGGTTCTCACTACTAGCCCTTGTGACTGCAGGGGCTAATCTTCTTCTTCTTCTTCTTCTCGAACGCCGTCACACTTGGAGTTTGGCTCTCAAAATGAAATCTGTGGTCTTCTGTAGCGCCTCCACAGGCCCCTACAGTTTCTCTTGTAAAGTGGCGGGCTTCGGCCATATCTCCTCCCTCAGCGGCTGGTGGTTCCCACAGTCCTGGAGGATGTGCTCTGCGGTCTGCTCTGCTTCTCCACAAGGGCACAGGGGAGATGGAACGAGGTGGAAGCGTCTGTGCAGGTGGAAATTGAGTCGGTTGTGCCCGGTCCTCAGACGAAAGATGGTCACCTGCTCTTGTCTGGACAGCTGATGGTAACTGTCTAGGGGCCGTTGTGGTGGTCTGTACACAGACTTAGTGATGGTCTTCATCTCTGTGAAGCTGACTCCATTTTCATCTTGTTCTTTCTCTGCGCCCACTTTTGCCATTCTGTCAGCTTCTTCATTGCCGTAGATGCCACAGTGTGAAGGGATCCACTGCAGCACCAGTCTGGTGCACTTGATGTTTTGCAGTGCCTCTTGTAGACGTGGCAGTTTGCTTGCTGTTGCTGCCTCAAGGATAGACATGGCATCAGTAAGGAAGACAATCTGGGCATCAGGGTCTGCAGTGCCACTAAGGGTGTTAGCTGCGCGGACTAGGGCTTCCACCTCAGCTCTGTAATTTGTGCAGTGAAGGCCTGTTGGTACTGCCTCTGCCTGCCATTTTCCGTTTGGGTACTGAATGTACACCCCAGCCCCTCCATCCTGAACTGCATCTGTGGCTGATCCATCGGTGTATGCCCGTATCCATGCTTCCTGGGGATACTTTTCTTCGAGCATGGCCAGTGTCAGGGCTTTCTTGCTCACAGTGCTGTGCTCATCTCTGGTGGTGATGTAGGGTACCGTGGAAGAGATGGTGATGTTTTCTGGCTTACTTTCCCAAGGTGGAAGGTCGCTAGCAGGATTCAGAGCCTCTACCTGCGCAGGCAGCTTTGCCTGGTGTTTTCTCTGCAGTGCTCTCGTCTCCTTCACAAAGCTTGATCTTTTCAGTCTCCCTGAGGTTGGTTGTTTCATCCTAGCGTTCATAGGATGGTCTTTGGAAGACTTGACCTTTGTGGACTGTATCAAGGCTTTGCAATCTCTTCTCATGCGCAGGGGTGGGATGCCCGTTGTCTCTTCCATCTTTTCAATTGGTGTGGATCTCATTGCGCCGGTGATGATACGCAGTGCCTGGTTCTGAACTCTGTCAATGGTCTGCTGGTGTGACTGGGCTGCCGTCAACCATGCATTAGATCCGTACTCAAGGTGTGGTCTCACTGTGCCTTGATATACATTTTTGAGGATCTTTTCATTGGCTCCCCATTGTGTTCCAGCCAGTTTTCTCATGATGTTCAGCTTTCTTCTAGCTTTCGCTTCTGCATTCCAAATGTGCGGCTTCCACGTCAGCCTCTTGTCAAGGGTGACTCACAGGTATGTCTGTTGGTCTTCATACCGCAGCGGGGTGTTGCCCAGTGTTAGGTTGCCAGCCTTTGCCTTGTTGGAGAGAGAGAAGAGTGTGGCTGATGATTTTTCTGTGTTGATGGTCACACACCAGTTGTTGGTCCAGTCTGTCAGCCTGTCCAGGGCTAGCTGCATCCTGTATGTAGCAGTTGTTGCATACTCTTCTGTGCACCAGAGTACCAGGTCGTCTGCGTACAGGGCTGCGTGTACTCCTTTTGGTAGCTCTGGCACAAGGTCGTTGATGAAAAGTATGAACAGTGTCGGTGACAGGACTCCCACCTGTGGCACCCCCTGACGCAACAGCACTTTTTGGCCACAGTACCCATCCACTGTCACACGGGCTCTGCGATTGTGCAGGTATGACTTGGTCCACCGGTACATATTCCCTTAGATGCCACTGCGAAGGAGTTTCACAAGGAGACCATCCTTCCACACCTTGTCGAAAGCCTTCTGTAGGTCAATGAAGGCAGCTAATGTCACCTTCTGATCTTGAAAGGCATCTTCTATGACCTGTGCAAGGTGTGTTGTCTGGTCTTCTGTACTCTTGTAGCTTCTGAAGCCAGCTTGCTCTGGCACGATAATGCTCTCAGAGTCCAGGTACCACTGC
The DNA here is from genome assembly GCA_036245525.1 of Semisulcospira habei. Classification (NCBI taxonomy): domain Eukaryota; kingdom Metazoa; phylum Mollusca; class Gastropoda; family Semisulcospiridae; genus Semisulcospira; species Semisulcospira habei. The sequence continues at coordinate 139,303,512 of BTPG01000001.1, forward strand.
AGGCGCTTGTTGATGATGCGCTCCATGGTCTTGCACACACAACTTGTCAGGCTGATGGGGCGATAACTCAGGGCTTTGGACTTATTCTTCCCTTTCTTCAAAATTGGGATCATCCTGGCTTCCTTCCAGCACTGGGGTACCTGTCCTCCTCTCCAGCTGTGGTTAAAGATGTCCAGTAGCTTCATTAAGGCAGTGTTGCCAAGGTGTTGTAACATCTCGTTTGAGATGCTGTCTGGACCTGGAGATTTTTTCTTCTTCAGCTGTTTGATGGCCATCTTCAGTTCTGGAAGGGTGATGTCCTTCTTCATTGCATCATGGATGTTCACATCTCTTGTTCTCTCTCTTTCTTCCTGTCTGATTTCTTTCGCAAGCATTCGTGGGACAGTGATGTCACTTTCTTTCGCATAGATCTGTGCAAACATGTTTGCAGCTTTCCTACCAGTCAGTGCTTTCCCTTCTTCTTCCAAGGTGATCTTCTGTTCCCTGGTGCCCTCATCGTTCAGCGCCTTGGTCAGTCTCCACAACTTCGTGGTGTCCCTGTCCATGTTTAGTCTTGCAGTCTTCTCTCTCCAACTTCTTCTTGTGCACTCCAACTTCATCTTCAGATACTGGGCCTTACTGTGTTGTAGCTTGTTGTTGTTTTCTTGGCTGGGGTTGGTTTCAGCGTCTTCTCTGGCCCTAGTGAGGTTGTCATGTGCTTTCTGAAGATCTGCGGTCCAGTATGGGGTGTAGTTTTTTCCGGACCCCTCGAGGTATGGATTCCTTGGCTGCCTTACTGATAATGTCATTAAACTCTCTGACCACATTGTTGATGTTCCTTCCCGACACAGCGAGGTCTTGCATTAGCTCATTTGTTCGGATACTGAACAAGCGCCAGTCTGCCTTTCGGTAGTTCCATCTTGGCCGGTGTGGCGAGCTAGCTGCTGTGCATCCTTTTAGGGTTAGGAGGATAGGGCGGTGGTCACTTCCTCCTAGCTGTGGTCCTACTGTTCTGCTGAGGCACTTATGAACATCTTCAGTGCAAAGCGCCAGGTCCGGTGTAGTGGTGGTGTGCCAGCGGCGAGAGTAGAAGGTAGGTTGGTCCTCAGGGTCATTGGCAAGTATCAGGTGGTTTTCATCTTGCCACTCCTCAATGTCTTCTCCTCTCTTGTCCAGTGTGTCATATCCCCAACTCTGGGACTGGCTGTTGAAGTCACCAGTGATGAGGAATCCACTGTCCGGGACCTGGATAGTGTCGAGGGACAGCAACGTATCATTAGGGCAGTATTAGTTGACAAGGTCAAGGGTGCTGTCACTGGTGGTTACCTTGACCTGAATGTATTCTGCCTCTTCCATGAATCTCATGGTTTCGCTGGCATTCAGGTTGTTTCTAACTAGGGTCATAACCCCCCCCCCCCCTTTCTTCCTCCCTTGGCGATCACTTCGGAAGACCTGATATCCTCTGACCTTAAAGGGTTTCCCTTCTTGCAGGTGTGTCTCTTGTATACAGCAGATGTTTATGCTGTTTTCATGCAGAAAGTGCTCTAGTTCTGTTTTCTTGTTGGTAAACCCTTCGGCATTCCAGTGCATGATGTTCACATTGGCTTTTTCTTTGTCTCTGGTCGTGTTTTTTCGCTGGCCAGTCGCTCTACTTCCCAGTCCCCTGGCTCCTCGAGACAGTCGGGAAGGTCTTCCAGTCGCTGGGGGTGGGCTCTGAAGAGGCGCAGAGCCCGGTACTGCACCTGCCTGGTGAGACTCCACAGGGCGAGCACCATTCCTCTTGAATCCATCTCCAAGTGTCATATGGCTGTATATGCATGGTACTGTGGTTTATTAGAGTGCGCTGTGCAGCCCAGTACCTCCGTCTTCAGCACTCGGGGTTTCTGTCGGGGTTACCTCACCCTTAGCTCCTGGTCAAAAGGCCTTTCCTGGGAGCACAGGATGGTTTAGTTTTGGAGTATCCTTCTCCTAGATGGATTGCCAACCAAGGCTTATGGGTCCCATCTACTCAGGTTTTTCCTCGGAGTTTTCCTTCTCGAAGGAGATCTGCCAACCAAGGCTATCGAGCATCCCTGCCCGGATTTGTATAGGGTTTACTCCCCTAGCCTTTGCCTCTCCCAAGGCACCCACAAGGCAGTGGGGCTATTTACCCATAGCTGGGGATCTGGTTCATGGGCATCAGGGCTTGTCCACACATCGATGGGCCTGCATGCCGCATGTCTGGGGGCCAGATCTCCTCCGAGTCCTCTGTAGTTCAGCCCGAGTCCGTAAGGTGCTCGGTTACCATGAGTCACCACGAGGAGGCACTACATGAGGCTTGTTGTTGGAGAGGCTGTGTACTGGCAGGGAGAGACTGACATGTTCTGCTCCCCTTTTCGCAAAACTGCTAGCCAGCGGTGGGAGCTGAAAGCGAGAGCGACAAGCACAGACGCTACACTACCACACTAGACGCATCACAACAACCATTTGACCCACACTGCAGGGGCTAATGTGAATGCATACTTTTTCAGGAGAAGCGGTATAGTCAGTATAGTATGCTCTTTCTGGTCTCCTCCACAACGACAGTTTCAGCAAGCGGCCTAGATTCTCATAGGTTTTTTTGCAGGCTACACACATGTAGAAGGCAACATCGTTCTTGCTAGGATAAATGTATGCCTATTGACCATGTCGAACAGAACGACATACTTTACTGTGGCTGGCAATATCAGCTTGGTGAAGCTACACAGATTCGAATGCGTCTGTGCAAGTTCCGAAAACCTTCGGTGGTCAACCTCTCTCCTGAATTATATTTTAGCTCTTCCTCCCTCACCAAAGTAGGATTTTGCTAACGTGTAAACCCCCGTCGTATTTGCACGTTATATCGATACGTTTTAAACTTCTTTAACTATGTGTTTATTCTCTGCGGAGGAGTTTGTTGGTACTGCGAGCCAGCGACGCCAGGCCTTCGCAAACGAATGCGGGTGCTACTAGGTTCGTTAGAAGCCTAGCTGCCTGGCTAAGTTTTAAAATGAATGGTCGTGCATATTTATACTTTGATTGTGCAGTATAAATAATATGAAATCTAACGCTCGCGGCACGTGAGGTCAACAAAATACACACTCAAACGAAAGTAATTTATGAATAGCTGACCGTTTAAAGCATTTTAAATAAAACATTTGATTTTAAAAACGTCGAAACATTGTTAAAAGTTCACTGGCATATAGCAATAGATTATCAAATTCTACATCACATACAAAAAGAAAAACAAGCGAAGAGAGTAAAACCAAGATGTCGGACCGCGTCGTTAGCAATGCAGTCAGCGATCGCTTTGCCGACTTGAAAACGGCTGAAATTTTTAGAAAGAGACTCTCGGGGAAATGTTTACAGTACACATAAACACGCCGGCATGATCAGGGAGCCATACAGCCGCAGCGGCGAGCTGTCAAGCCGGCCGAGGCGTTGACAGATACTGTCGTTATGTTGGGGGTAAAAGGCAGTCTGGCACCAGATTCTACCGAGGCCTTGTATCAGTATGTACATCTTGTGCATTCTACGGAACGCGCTTCGACCAGCCCCATTTCAAAGTCTACCGTATTTACAACAAAAACAACACAATCAGTTATAATCAGGCATATTAACGACGTTGAATCCTTCATTTCCAAATAGATTGTGGTTTCTTAATATGTCTGACTACTCGTACTCGACCCAGAAAGTGCAACCCTGACAGGGCCTCCGTCGGCAGATGGGATCCCCGAACACGCACATATGACGTTACTCAGTATAGCTGCTGTAGAGTGTCAGACGTCCTTGGCGGCTGTTACAGTTTCAGCAAACAGGTATACACGACCCAGCTGCTTAAGGTCACTTTCCGTTGCATATGTCCGTACACGGTAACATCCACAATTCTCGTGCAACTAGAAAGAATATCCAACTTGACGTCAGGGCTGGCAACGCAACGTTTCATTCATTTGACGGTGTTTGTCTGTCAGAATTCTGTCCTGTAACAGAGCAGTTTATGTCTGAACTCATCACCAAATCCCTATGTAAATCCTGTGTGTTTGACCCACTTCCCACAGATTTACTGAGAGACTGCATGGATCTGATTCCTGCGATTACAGCATTATCAACAATTCCTTGACGTCTGGCGATGTACCTCCTCAGTTCAAGCAGGCTGTTGTCACACCATTGTTAAAGAAACCTGGACTAGACCAAAATGACTTGAAAAACTTTCGTCCCATTTCCAACCTCCCATTTATTTCTAAGCTGTTAAAAAAGGCTGTCTTGCATCAGCTTTTGGATCATAAGTCAAGAAATGACCTGTTAGAGTTGTATCAGTCCGCTTACCGCAAGCATCATAGCTGTGAAACAGCTCTTCTTCATGTGACCTACAGTCTGCTTACTTCTGCTGTAGAGGGACGTGTGCCACTCTTGTCATTATTGGACCTGTCTTCGGCGTTCGACACTCTCGACCACAACATCCTTCTGAATAGACTTAGTGTGTCTTTTGGCATCCGCGGACAATTCCTTGACTGGTTCTCCTCATATTTATCCGACAGGTTCCAACGTGTCATTATTCAGAATTCTACTTCCGCTCCCCTCCTTCTGAGATATGGCGTACCCCAGGGCTCAGTTCTCGGACCGGTCTTGTTTTCTTTGTACACCCAGCCTGTGTCTGAGGTGATCGCCAGTAAAGGATGTGAACAACACAAATATGCCGATGACACACAGCTGAATGAAGACGCTCCTCTCAAACAGTTCCCGTCTCTTCAGCATGACATGGAACAATGTATAGAAGCTGCTAAGGACTGGATGACAGACAACAAGCGAAAGCTCAATGAAGGAAAAACAGATGCCATTGTGGTAGGCACTCGCTCCAGGGTGAATGTCTCCCACGATGAGTCATTGATCATTTGTGGACAGGACATCCCTCTAAAAAAATGTGTGAAAAACCTAGGTGTTTACATTGACAATGTTCTGTCCATGAACGATCATGTGTCTCACCTGTCCCGCTGCTGCTATCTTGAGCTCAGGAGGCTTAGCTCTGTTAGACAGTACCTTACGGACGATGCCTGTAAGCAAATTGCATGTTCACAGATTTTGTCAAGGCTTGACTACTGTAACTCTGTAATGTCAGGTATGTCGAACGATCTGCTCTACAGGCTCCAGAAGATTCAAAACCACGCAGCAAGCCTTGTACTGAAAAAATCGAAGCGTGACCACATCACCCCCTTGCTTAAGCAGTTACACTGGCTTCCTGTGAAGTTCAGAATTGAATACAAAATTGCTTGCCTTGTTTTTCAGGCCTTTGACAAGACACTCCTGGCATACTTGTCCTCCAGTCTCCTTGTCTATACACCAGGCAGAGTATTGCGCTCCAGCACTGACGACAGAATATTGACTATCCCCAGAGTGTCCTTAAAAACCTTTGGACAGCGGTCCTTTACTTTCCAAGCTCCCAAAGTGTGGAATGGTCTTCCCTATGATATTCGTCATGCACCATCTTTGGCTATTTTCAGGGCTAGATTGAAAAGGTATTTTTTCAATCTGGCCTTTGAAAGGGATTGATCAAACCTATGTTTTCCCATCAACATGTATATATCTGATCAGGCTCTTGACATGTTATGTTTATTATTTTAGTACTGTGTCAGTGTGCATGAATGATTGTGTTTTTGTACGTTGTCAGTACTTTAGTTAGTTAATTTCAATTAGTTAGATTATCTAGATGTAAAGCGCTCTGAGCCTTTCTTTGTGGGGATATTGCGCTATAGAAGAGTTATATATTATTATTATTAACTTTCACTTCCGTGCACTGGGGCCGCCGGACGGCACTGAGTGACGTCCAGAGCGTCCAAAAATGGTCCAGCGAATGGTGGCGGTAAGCCCAACACTGATGATATGGTGTGGTCTATTCACTTTTCTTGTACAAACACTGCTTTTGTTGGTAAGTATATTTCCAAAAACAATAAACACCCATGCCGCATGGTAGTTGACGTTTTTTTTTACAAAGGGAAGCTACCCGTAAATGTGTATTATCAAGGAACACCAGTTCTGCCCACTTCCTTGTCAACAACAGGACTGAAACGCTAGCGATCGTTATGTTATGTTATGTATAGGAGAATAATTTCGGAGAAACTATTACTGAGGAAGTAACTGCGGACGACAATGGAAAGACGTGGGCAGAACTGAAGAAATCGATGAAAAAAGTAAGAAATAAATTGGTAATCTCAGTCTCACTGTTCAGTCGTCTCTTCTGTAACGAGCGACTTAGCCGGCTCACTGCTGCTGCCGCTAGGTGGAGTAGTAAGGGCTAAACTCATTTTCAGTGTTTTAGTTGATCCCTGTCCGTGCACATTATCTTTGGTCCTCGCTACATACTGCATGTCGTTTTTCTGTTCAAAGGTTTTCGTTTTCATCTGGTATATCGCACAGTAGGATTAGTTAATGTGCTTTACTGCGCCGGTGTCCGGATTTTATGTCATCCAATCGGGCACCGAGTTTAGGAGCGCGCGATATACCTGCGGCCTGTAGTGTAGCGCGAGTACTGAAGCCTATGCACACAAACAGTTATCACCAAAGACACCGAGAATAGTGACTTTTCACCTTATAAGAGCAGCGACACCACACGGTAAGAGGAGAAGACAATTTCAGCTAAGTCGACCATTGCACTGTCACTACAGAGCAACAGCTTGAAACTTGGCTTTGTTTTTTTTTTCACTTTTCTTTCTTTCGTAAAATATTTTCTGGACTCTTTGCCATTACACATATTTGTATTATATACATATATGTAATTTGTCATATTTTCCGAGGTCTGGTTTGAGGTAAATTGAGAAGCTTCTGCGTTTATATATATATATATATATATATATATATATATATATATATATATATATATATATATATATATATATATATATATATATATATATATATATATATATATATTCTTTACTTTTAACAAAGGCGTCGCCCAAAGGAAAGAAGTGCGCTCAATCAGATTAGCTGCAAGGGACGTAATTTTTCATTCAATTATGAGAATGCTGTGCTAATGCCATGGAATTCCAGGCTGGTAAGCTTGCATTACGTCATCAGGACATCATCTGTCCTTTTTGTGACTAGAATTTTTCACTAGTTCTAGAAAGGAGAGGGTAGTGGGAGAGAGAAGGACTGAGCCTTCCACTGAACACCTACTGCATATAGCAATAGAGACTACCCCCCAGGCGCCCTGCAATCCGCTGGAGAATATCCAGTCCTCCCCCCAAGAGGGGAGGCTAGTGCATGAATATTCCCAAACAGATCTTGGACCTGCTGGATAGATTTTTGTTTTTGCCGCCTACGACCGGTTTCGCCCCAAGGGGGTTTTCTTCAGGTAGGCATACGGTGTAACCTGAAATTGCAAACACAACGCATGTACTAGAAGCTGCCTCCAGGATTTACTGGTAGCACCACTAGTACAGTGCGGATGGTAATGAGTTTCACAGTATGGCTCCCGAGTAAGATAGGCTCGTTTTAAATATGTCGAGGCGTGGCCTAGGTACGTACAGATTGTTCCTCTTTGTCTTGTACGGGGTGCTAGCGGGACTAAAGAAATCCGATAAGTAGAGAGGAGTTTTGGAGAGGCTGATTTTAAACATCAACACACCCTTATTGTGTATAAGTAGCTTACGTAAAGGCAGCATGCCAAGGGCTTTAGTCGGTCGTCAGTGCTGTCTTTACTATGGATTAACTTAGCTGCCCGCCGGTGGAAAGCATTAAGCCTTTTTAAGCATGCATCGCTACACCCATCTCAAACTGTAGATGCATAATCTATATGTGATTGGATGTGAGCGTTATAGAAGATTTTTCTTGTAGGCGTGTCTGTAAAATGAGTAAGTTTAGAGAGGAGGAATAAATTTTTGGACAAGGTCCGACATATACTATTGACATAAGCGTGCCAAGTGAGCTGATCGTCGATAGTGACGCCCAACAACCTGTGCTCTCTGACTTGCCTAATCGGCTCTGAGCCGAATAAAAGGCTCAGTGGAGGCGGGTGCAGCTGATGCTTCTGGCGAGTAGTGATTAACATGCACTCTGTTTTTGATGGGTTTGGAATCATATAATTTTCATGGCAGCATCTAGAAACATCGTTATTACCGCTTTGAATTGAGGAAATAAATTTGGAGATGTCGGCTGATAAAACGTCTAAGGTAGCGTCGTCAGCAAACATGCTGCACCTTACAATTGGCTGTAAAATATGTAGTGGTAGGTCGTTAATATAAATAGAAAATAAAAAGGGACTTAAAATAGAACCTTGAGGGACTCCATGCTTGATGGCACCTTCCATAAACCGTCTACCGTTAAAAAAACACATGCTGACACCTATTGTCCAAGTAGGATTGAAAGAAAGCTAAAAACAAAGAGTTGTGTTTATATAATACGTCGCTAGCTTCTGCAGCAAAAGTCCATGATTGACTAGATCAAATGCTTTTGAAAAATCTAAAAGTACAGTACCTGCCATCTGAGCCTTGTTAATAGATGTAAGCCAAGTATTTGTTAGGTGAGACAGCGCCATGTGACAAGAGTGGCGGGGTCTAAATTCTGACTGCAGGGGGTTAATTAAGTTGTGTTTTCTAGAAAATTGTTGAGGTGTCTGTGAACATGTTTTTTTTTTTTTAAAAATTGGTTTTGACAGGGATGACAAAAGGGAGATTGGTCTAAATTTGTTAGAATCTGTGAGGTCCTTACTTTTAGGCAAGGGAATAACCTTTGCTTTTTTCCACCAGGTCGGAAAAGTACTGTGTTGAAAGATGAGATTATAAATAAATGTCATAGACTCGACAACGTATGGGGCAGCCATTTTTAGAAAGTATGTATCGATGCCGTCATGACCTAGTGAGCACTTTTTTTTAGCTGACTTATTGATTTTCCAACATCAAACACATCAACATAAACGGAATATAGGAAGAAACATTTGTTTTTAGCTTTTCCTCACAAAAGTTTCTAAGTTTCTCCGAGACAAATGGTGTGTCTAGTTCAGCAGTACCTAACAGTATCTAACAATGAATCGGCGGCAGACAAGAAATGTTTGTTAAAAGTATCTGCTGATATTGAAGTGCATGGTGCCGTATGCCGCGATTTAGTGAAGCATTGTGGGCATGCTACACAGACACAATATCTGTTTTATTGTCCATAAAACGCTGAAAGTGCTTTTTCTGGGCCTCCAGGACTAAGTACATAACGCGGGTGCGTTGTTTTCGATAAGCAGCAAAATCTTTGTTACGTCTCAGTTCATCTCGAAGAATCATGGCCTCTTTAATTTCCCTACTTAATCACTGAGGTAACTGTGCGTGCTTAACTCTCTTTTCACGCAGCGGTGCATGTTTGTCAAGTACACAGAGGAACAAACTGTACCATCTTGCCAAAGTGTCTTTAGCGTTACTATGGTTATAAACCGCATCGAATGAAGTTTTACTTAGGTCGTTTAGGAACACTTCCCTGCTGAAATATTTAAGAGACCTATAATGAATGGTAGTATGCCCCTTAATTTTGGTGAGGGGAGGAGGGGGGGGGGGGTGGAGTTGGGGTCGGTGGTGGTGGTTTTTCTGTGTAAATATCTTCTGAACATACCAGCGTTTCATAGTACATGGCCCGTGTGTATTACATCATTACATCAATACACGTCGTTTGAGTCTTTTTCAGTGCCACACCAAGTGAGATCACATGCTCACAGAACTGCAGCAAGCAGAGTGTGTTATTTATGTGGATACATTTGTGAACCTGGTACAACTGAAGTAAACGGTGAAGGTGCATCAGTAATGGAGCACCACCCGATCTCATCACAATACATAAAATATAATCTTAGTGGCAAGGTAAATTGTGAACTTACAATGGGTGTGTGTGTGTGTGTGTGTGTGTGTCACGTGTGTGTGTGTGTGTGTGTGTGTGTGTGTGTGTGTGTGTGTGTGTGTGTGTGTGTGTTTGGGAAAAAATATACAGCTTAATAAGTTAAGTTAGCCGATCTGTGCAGCATGATTGTGAGATACACTTCAGCGGTAAAACGGACACAGAGTGATGTAACCATGCAGTTATGAGCGAAATGGCACCCAGCTACCCTTGAATTGTCATTGTTGACCTATTTCTTGCTGTAGAGCGTCGGGACTAAATGCGGTTAAGTACGCGTCCTTTGTGACACTAAGTTGACTTAGCTACACGGTACAGACGCCACGTGACATGCTGGAGCGCAGACAATGGGGGCGCCTTAGAAACGCGTCCTTGGCAACCTCTAACAGGGGCACATTTAACCCCTTATTCTGTGGACCAGGCAGGTCCGAGTCAGAAAGAGACATCAATTCTCATGGGCCTCTGCGACTGCAGAGCCTAATGTGAATCTGTTTCACGTACAATTTGAAGGTGGTGTATGATCCTGTGTGAGCGCGTCACCGGCCGACCGTATCTAGTGCATTTGATTATGATCGATGGAATGCTTGAAAGAGAGACCATAATTACGGACTCAGATGCGGATCAACCGACCTTGTATAAATGGCAAATTTCTCTTTAACTAATCAACCAATTAAAATATTTTCGGAAGCTCTCCGAAATACAAAGCATTTCCTAAAGTTTCAGGCGTGTACGTACACAAACACCGGAGATACTCGTGTCTCACACACACACACACACACACACACACACACACACACACACACACACACACACACACACACACACACACACACACACAAACACACACACACATACACATACACACGGTGTTTGGTGCCAAATGTACCTTCTCTAGCAAGATTTGCGTAACTAGACGTGACATCTTTTATTTATCTGTTACTTTTTTTGCCATAATTCGGGGCCCGCCCGCTCAGCACATCGGCATTCTACGGAACGCGCTCCGACCAGCCCCATTTCAAAGTCTACTGTATTTTCAATACGGTAGACACCAAAAACAACAACACAATCAGTTACAATGAAACATATTAACGACATTGCATCCTACATTTTCCAAATAGATCGTGGTTTCTTAATATGTCTGACTAATTGTATGAGTTGCAATGACTTACCTCTGGTAATATCGGCTCTGAAGATGGCTGTGAAGCTTTGAGCATTGTAGAACGCACCTCTGCTTACACGAAATAGTGTGCAAATGCGAGTATCTGAGTCGCCAATGTTTAGACATGAATGTGCCTATAAGTCATGTTTGAGCGTGATGTGTCCTTAAACTGCGAGCGTCAACCGCTGTTTGCTTTACACATACAAATGGAAGGTGTCTGATCCTGTCAGTGTAAGCGCGTGAACAGCCGACCGTATCTAGTGCATTGGATTATGTACGATAGAAAGATAAAGAGAGACGATACCGGCCGGTGCAGCACGCGAGACTGACTAACCACTCGAAATCGGCCGGGGGTCAATGTTGCGTACGCCAGAACGATCGACATCGTAGCACGTTTGAAGAGAAATGGAAAGGCCAGACTGATGAATTAGTTGCTTTTGCATCCGGAAGTGCACTTGGCCTTCAGTTTTACTTTTCCTCCAAACTCAAGCAGTTCGGATGTGCGAGACGTGGGTGAAATGAAAAAGGCGGTGTGGTGAGGGAGGTAGGGGTGCGGGGTGGGGTGGTAGAGTGGTGTGCGTGAGGCGAAAAAAAGGGCGGTTGGGTGTTTGGTGGCTTGACACTTAAGTTCTAAAGCTACGTTTCCATAAACTCATTCTACCCCAGACACACCACAGCAAGATAAGGATCGAGCATGATAGTTCAAGGGTGATGCCAGAATAACTTGGCGCCTAGGGGCGCCAAGCTATTCTGGCATCACCCTTGAACTATCATGGTCTATCTGTGTCCTGCACTGGAGTGCAGTCTTTAGAGGACAACGGCAACATTTAGGGATTTCGGTGTTGGGGTAGAACGAGATAAGCACGAATCCGATCCTAACCCGGCGATGCGATGATGCAATTTTCATTCAAACATTGCTTCATTTTTGTTCAAAGCCGGATGCGAATTCTCAGTCGTTTATCGCATCGAACATATGGAAACACACAAACATGAAAAGGACTTGCACAATTCATGTTTTTCTGTTTCGGACCCGCTTCGGATTTGGATCGGTTTCTTATCGATTTCGTGTTTATGGGTAGCCGCCTTTAGTCTACCCCGTCCCGTCAGCATGAGGCATAGATTCTCATGAGCCCGTGCTTATGGAAATCAGTATTTCCTGCTTTGCGAAACCAGTTGCAGTTGTGCGTCACTTTGAGGGTTGGGGATTGGCCGGAAAAATTACAAGAATTGGGGCAGAAAAGGGCCGGGGGTGGGGGGGATTTACTGTCTGGCAACAGACCTTCTCGTTTCATGAAATAATCTGGGCGTTTTCACGGATCACAAAAACCTTATTTGGGCTTTTACGTGTCCGCGACTCCTTTGATTTCACGATCACGAGTATGCAAATTTGCTTTCACAAATCATGGGAGCCGTCAAAACGCACCACGACTTTAGGGCATATCCCTCCCCCACACCCGCCCACACAGTTTCCCCGCCCGGCCTCAACTGAACAAAAGTTGGGGCGTACCTAAATGAAATCGGGTTTCTTAGTGTGAGGTGGACCCTCCCTCTGGTAATATTTCTGTTGCAACACGTGAAGCAGAAGCCAGGGGTGGGAGGATCCAGGAAACTTCTATGTAAGTACACGTGATAAACATATATTTATATTAACACCCATCCATCCATCCCATCCCATCCCATTCCATCCATCCATCCATCAAGCATGCAAGTAAATACGAAATCAAACATTCCATTTGAAAGAAAAACAGAAGATAGTGGTTTTCTACCGGTCGTTCCTTGTTTCGATTTTAAAGGGTTTTCTACCACTATCTTCTGTGTTTTTTTTTTCACATAAAACCCTAACGGCAACAGTTTTACTATATTTTGATAAACATTCCATTTATTATAATCTTTTAATCAAATCAGTCAATCCGTCAGTTTATCCATTACGCCAAAAATAAACCAGCCTGTCTGTCGGTCATGCATTCATTCATTCATTCCGTCGGTCGGACAGTCGGTAGGTTGGGCGACAGCTAGTCAGTCCAGTCATTCATTCAGTCAGTCAATGGAATTGAAGTGATCTATATCAACGCGTGCTCGCCTATGCACACACGGAAACACATACAAGACAGACAGAGATGACGGAAAAATGTTTTTCATCTGAAATGACCGAAAATGTCTCATAGTACTGTGTGACAAAATGTAATTAAATAATTTTTATGTATTTTGCTTGCAAATTATATCTGTCTGTAAAAATATCATCTGCAGCGATCATTGACACCAATCATCCACGTCAATGCTTTAAAACATAAGTCAGCGAAAAACAGAAAAGTCGCAACATTTTAATGTGCACTGTTCACGAGAAAAAGACCTTAAAAAAAGGTTCTCCAATTCTTGGGGATGCAACCACATGTACTGTTTACGGGCTGACGTCCGCCAGAAGACCTTCTGCTCACTGGGCATTACTGCATGGGTGCCAAAGATCTGTGTGCCCATTGTATTTGGCGTGTGTGTGTGTCTGTGTATGTGTGTGTGTGTGTGTGTGTGTGTGTGTGTGTGTGTACAAGGACATATTTAAAATACACATTTCGTTTCAATTCATCTCTCTCTGTTTCTGTCTTTCTCTCTCCCTCCCTCCCTCCCTATCTCCCTCCCTCCCTCCCTCTCTATCTCTCTTAGCCTTCACACCCCATCCCCTCCCGCTTCCTTCCTCCCATCGACAGCAGCTGTTTGGTTTTACTACTGAAACACACACACACACACACACACACACACACACACACACACACACACACACACACACCACACACACACACACACACACAGGCGCACATACACACACACGTACACGCCACACACCGACGGAATGAGAGAGAGAGAGAGAGAGAGAGAGAGAGAGAGAGAGAGAGAGAGAGAGAGAGAGAGAGAGAGAGAGAGAGAGAGAGAGAGAGAGAGAGAGAGAGAGAGAGAGAGAGAGAGAGAGAGAGAGAGAGAGAGAGAGAGAGAGAGAGAGAGATGATGATGATGATGATGAAACTTTATTTATCAACGGTAAAAAGTTTTGACCGAAACAAATCGTCATTTTACAAACTTGCCGTTGCTAACATCTACAAGATAAAATAGATTAAAAGATAATAATAATAATAAAGAATTATATTTACACATATTATTTCATGCAACAATAAAATTAAAAAAAAATGACACAAAATAATAACACTTAACATTCATCTTATACCACACACACACACACACACACACACACACACACACACACACACACACACACACACACACACACACACACACACACACACAATATAGATAAATGCATAATTATATTACATAAAAGCATTAACCATCAGGGTTTGTTTAAATGCCCAGTGTTGTTATGTTTGGCTCATCAGGTAATCGAAAAGTTTCGTTTTAAAGATTCCAAGTGAGGCTATAGTCTTCAAATGTGCAGGAATAGTGTTCCATACAAACGGTCCAGAAAAGGATAAACTAGTTTTAAAGAGGTCAATTCTAGGCAGAGGTAGGGGTAAAGTATTGTTCCTTGAGGACCGTTCGCGTTCTTGATGTGGCACAAATTTGGTGGTTAGATACTGCGGTGTCATGCTATTTAATATCTTGTGCATGAGGATGCATTTGTTGAAACTAAGTTGTTGACGTAGGCCGAGAATGTTTAGATGTCTAAATTTGTCTGTGGTAGGAATGGGCCGCGTATCTATCATTTTGACAGCTCTTTTATATATAGAGTTTAACCTGTTCATGTGAACATCACTACAACCGTCCCACACTGTGGAGACATAATCAACGTGAGACTTGATATGGGCATGAAAAAACAGTTTACGAGTATGTGTATCCGTTACTTGTCTAAGCTGGGACAACAGGAAAGTGTTTTTAGCAATGGTTTTTACAGACTGTATTTATATGCGTCTCCCAACATAATTGTTCGTCAACGTGTATTCCCAAGAATTTACGCTCTGTGACTTGTTCTATCGGTTTAGCGTTCAGTTGTAAATGTAACGGCTGTGGTCGGCGTTGGTGTTTTTTGTCGTGTAGTGATTAAAATACTCTTTGTTTTTCCTGGATGAAGAACCATATGATTCTCTCTACACCAGTCGGAAACCTCGCTGAGACTACTTTGTAAGCTAATGGTAATGTCAGCTGTTTTTTTACCTGAAACATGGAGGCTCGTATCGTCCGCAAACAGGTTGCAATTAACATCAGTGTTAGTAATATGCAAAGGCAAATCATTAATGAATATTATAAATAGAAGAGGTCCCAAGATCGACCCCTGGGGGACACCGTAGTTAACTTGTCCTTGTTTAGAGTATTTTCCATGAGTATATACCTTTTGTTTTCTGTCTTTTAGGTATGATCTAAAAAATGCTATGGCAGTTTCACTTATATGGTATGCTGCTAGCTTCTTTAAGAGAATGTCATGGTCGACAAGATCAAATGCTTTTTGTAGGTCTAAGAAAACAGCTCCAGACATCAGGTTTTTATTTATTGATTCCAGCCAGCTGTCTACAATGTGTGCCAGTGCTGACTGACATGAGTGTTTCGGTCTAAAGCCGGACTGATGAATATTTATGAAATTACCCTTTTCTAGAAAATCGAGGAGGTGTTTTTGTATGTGTTTTTCAATGGGCTTTGACAGGGCCGACAAAAGTGAGATAGGACGGTAGTTATTGACATCTTCAAGATCTTTTGATTTAGGGATTGGAATTACCTTGGCCTCTTTGAAAATAGTTGGAAACGTGCTGTGTTTTATACAGAGGTTAAAGATATAAGTGAGTGCCTCTACCGTATATGGTAGTGACATTTTCAGAATTTTGTTGTCTATACCATCCATCCCGGTGGACTTTTTGTTCGGCATGCTAGAGATGAATTTGCCGACTTCAGCGACGGTAATATCAGGAATGATGAATGTCTGCAGCATATTTTTGGCCTCACAGTATTTTTCCAGTACACTAGGAACTTGGTACTCTGTGTTACTACTTGCAGCTGACTGAGCAAGTGTTTCAGCTGTCGATAGGAAGTGCTTATTTAATATATCAGCTGACAAATGGGATGGTATTTCAGGGGCTTTGTTATAACGTTCAGGGCTTTCCACACCGATGCTGTATCTTTTTTGTCCCTAATCATTTCCTGGAAGAACAGTTTTTTTGACGCTCTCACTAAGTATTTAACACGATTTCGTTGTTTCTTATATTCATCAAACTGTTTTTCTTTCTTAAGTTTGTCTCTAAATGACATGGCCTGTTTG
>BTPG01000001.1:139322255-139324755 GCA_036245525.1 Semisulcospira habei
CCACTTAAGCTGACTGTCAATTGTAATCCCTAGTAGGCGATGTTCATTAACGTGTTCTATTTGCCTGCCCTTTAATAAAAGGTTAAGTAACAGGGGAGCTAACTGGTGTTTTTGACGAGTGGCGATTATCATAGATTTGGTTTTAATTGGATGAACAATCATAGAATTCCTGTGACACCATTCAGACACTTCATCAAGACTATGTTGCAAGTTGGAAGAAATTACTTGTATATCTTTGTTAGTCATATGAATGGACGTGTCATCAGCAAAAAGATCACATTGTACGTTCTTGCAAGTTATATGAAGTGGCAGGTCATTGATGAATAGACAAAATAATAAGGGACCAAGCACAGATCCTTGTGGAACTCCATACTTTATATCTTTTAGAGAAGAGTAAGATCCATTCATTAGAACTTTTTGTTTACGATCAGTTAGGTATGATCTAAAAAATGCAACTACTTCTGTACTATTCAAGTATTTCTGAATCTTTGTCATTAGAGTGGTGTGATCGATTAGGTCAAAGGCCTTTTTAAAGTCTAAGTAAACGACACCTGTTATCTGGGATTTGTTCATACCCTGGAGAGAGAGAGAGAGAGAGAGAGAGAGAGAGAGAGAGAGAGAGAGAGAGAGAGAGAGAGAGAGAGAGAGAGAGAGAGAGAGAGAGAGAGAGAGAGAGAGAGAGAGAGAACAATGAACAATGAACCTTTATTTTCCAACGGTAGAAGTTATTGGTAACAGGACCAGTTTTCAAACTTGCCGTTGCTACATCTACTACATAAATGACATAGACATGTAAACATACACATACCACACACTGACGCATGTATGCACTCGCTAACGCACGCACGCCCGCACACACACAAACACAAACTTGCACACGCACGCACTTAGACACACACGCACACATATACACACACGCTCTCGGACACGCACTCCAGACATACGTACGCGCATAACGCGTACGCACAAAAATATAAAATGAGTAAAAATGCAAAGTAACGCAATACACAGAAAATCATTAAGTACATTACAATTCATACAGCAAAGGCAAATATGTATATATGTGCTCTCTCTCTCTCTCTCTCTCTCTCTCTCTCTCTCTCTCTCTCTCTATGTCTCACACACACACACACACACACACACACACACACACACACACACACACACACACACACACACACACACACACAGCATGCACGCACACACACACACACACACACACACACACACACACACACACACACACACACACACACACACACACACACACACACACACACGTGAGCGCGCGCCCAAAAATATCGCGTACACACATATGAAGGCAAAAACATTATACATAGTACATGGAGTATTCAATGTACTGTTGACACTCAGATATTATGGTCCACTGTATATTATATAAAAAAATAATAAAAAACAAAAAACTAAAAAAAAAACAGACGCTCTCTCTCTCTCTCTGTCTCTCTCACTCTCGCACACACACACACACACACACACACACACACACACACACACACACACACACACACACACACTCTCTCACACAAACAAACATTCACACACCTGAACACACGCGCAAGTTATCCCTTTACTGTAATGATTAGATTACGTCAGAGATTCTAGGTGTTTGAAGAGGCTGACCCTAAATGAGGTGAGCGTCTTTGCGTTTCTGATTTCTGCAGGAATAGAATTCCAGAATGAACTTCCCGAGAATGACAAACTGGTTTTGAATAAATCAATACGCGGCAGGGGTACTTTGAATTGTTGTCCATGTCTAGAAGCTACAGATGTCCGTTCTGAGAAAAAAGAACTCAAGTACAGTGGACATGATTGCTTGTACAGCTTGTACATCAATACACCTTTATTGAACTGAAAGTGATGGGATAGAGGGAGCATTTTTAAAGTTTTAAGCTTTTCGTCAGTTGAGAGTTCGGGATCGGGAAATATAAGCTTAGCAGCTCTCCTATGTAGGGAGTTCAGCCTCTTCAAATGTACATCACTAGAACCATCCCACACTGTTGATGCATAGTCTATGTGCGATTTGACATGAGCATTGTAGAAAAGAAGACGCGCATCTGTGTCAGTATTTTTTTTCAATTTTGACAACATATACAGGCCGCTGGAAACCCTTTTGCACACATTATTAATATGCAGTTGCCATTTAAGCTGATCATCTATAGTGACCCCCAAGAGGCGGTGGTGTGATACTTGCTCAATTGGGCTGTCGTTTATACACAGACTAAGAGAGAGCGGGCATAGCTGGTGCTTTTGACGTGTGGTTATAACCATACATTCTGTTTTTGACGGATTCAGAGACATGGAGTTGGAATGACACCAGTCGGTGACCTCATGCAGGCTTTCCTGCAGACGCGTGCTAATTGCAGCTACATCTTTGTGAGGAGTATGTAGTGTGCAGTCGTCAGCAAACATGTCACAAGAAATATCGCGGCAACTAATATGCAGTGGAAGGTCATTGATAAATATGCAGAACAGCAATGGC
>BTPG01000001.1:139329755-139343620 GCA_036245525.1 Semisulcospira habei
AAAATGGGCTGTGAAGGATTAAAACCAAAACAACTCAAAAGCTAAGTGAATACTTTTAATATATGTGACTACTTAGCCTGCTCTCAGCTATGTTTAACTGAGCATCATAAATCAGATACAAATATATATTGATTGCTTCTGCTTTTTCTGTTTTTTTCTGTATTTGAATTGAGATTCCGTCACTACCGTTTTCGATAATACGGCCAGAACCATGAAGGAAATTATCCTCCGTAGAACGCAGATCTAGCCACAGTGCGTACTTGTCTGTCAGGTATTCACCGATTCTTACGTCATACAGATGCAGATCTTTGCACGCAATATTTGCTGATTTTTCTCTAAGTCTTCCCCCAGCAAAATACTTTGTGATCTCATCATAGTGCTGATATCCCATCATTCCAGATGCAAAAATTTGATTAGGTCGGCCTTCGATTGTGCAGGATAAATGTGTAATTTTCGGATTGTAAAATTTTTCTGAATCTCCTTGGTAAGGACTTTTTGGTTCAGTAAATAACATAAGAATGCCTTTCAGTGACCTAGCAGGCGTGTTTAGGTTTATATTCCAAATCTGGTCGCTCTTGTCTTTGGGTAATAAACTGTGTCTAATCACTCTGTCATAATAAATCGGAAGTCTTGACTGGTACTGATTTTGTATGAGTCTGGCTAGTTCAGTATGCGTGACAATCTCATATTCCAAGGAAATGTTAGAGATCTTATATGATGCATTGAGATCCGTTGATTTGATAACTTTGGAGTAATCATTGAAGGTTAGTTCAAAACTCAGGCGGTCATTTAGTGCCCCTTGGTAATAAGGCGAATGTCCTGTTAGGATTTCAAATTCGAGTGGAATGCAAAACCTATTTCCATATGTTTCGGCCACAATAACGTCCTTTGCTTCTGTGGTTGTTTTGTCTGATGCATTTATTCGAATTTTCATAATGCTATCTGACTGTATGCCTTGATAAATACGATCCTCTCGTTCTGGTTGTGTAAGCCACAAATCCGTGTAGCAGTAGAACACATCAGCATCGTCAAGACTAAACACTTCCTGTCCTTCAAGTTTAACTTTAATATTCTTAATAATTGCTCTACCTAGATTGTTAACTAGTGTTCTTTTGTCATCTGCGTCCGATGAAAGTTCAATATTAAAAGCAAGACGAGCAGTACCAGGAACAATAACGTCACTGGGGCCTAGGTTTGGAAACTTGACAGTAAGAGTCTGGTTTTGGTCTATAGTACTAGGATTGTTTGTGATGACAATTGATTGTCTAACTGCTTTAACACCGAAAGGTTCACGTAGTTTTCTGTGTGGGTCTAACTTTGATCCATAGGACTGTGTCATTTTTATTATGCACAATAAAAAAAATTAAATTAATAAAAACAATGGCCGCGGGAGGATTTAATCATGAAGATTTTGAAATGGATGACACGTATGATTTTGGTAATACAACAGATATGACAGATATGACTGGTACAAGAAATATTTACAGTTTACGTCACGAACTTTTAGAAACCAAAGTGAACTCATTTTATGATCATGTTGGTGGCCGCCCAGACAACATAGACCCTAACCAGTTTGAACTTGATGTCAAGGGTCATTTATATTTAAATACTGTTGACAAAGGAAAAGTACTATTGACTAACAAAAAAGACCCTAGTAGGTTTAGGGCTTTAAGTACAATAAAAAATGAAGGTGGTGTTAGTGCCTTGCGTCAACTTGGTATTGGTGGGTCTCCTGTCACGCCAAGACTGGTTAGTGTGCTTCAAGACACGCAAACAAAGTTACCAACAGGGCAAGAAATTGAAATGGCACCAGTAACAAGCCTACCAGAAATAGCAAAAACAGTGATACAAGAAACTTCATTTACTGAAGGACAAATAAATGACGCTTTGAAAACAATACATGATCCACCTTTGTCAATGAGGGAGATTATAGCGTTAGATAAATCACTGCAGACAATAAGAGGTGAGATGGTTAATAATCTTGCCAAACTGGGAGAGCTTGATAAACACATAGAACGTGAAAAAGAGAAACTGGCTACCGCAGACAATGGGAATCTTGACACAGAAATGAAAGAAAGAATACAACACAGATTAAATGATTTGCAGATAGAAAGATCAGGATGGTTAGAAGTGATTAGTATTGGAAGACAAAAACTGAAATCACAGGTCAACAGAATTAGAGAAACTATTCAGAAAATACTTCACGAAGACACTACTCTGGCTGAGAGATTGAAAACACTTTTCAGAGAACAGGGTATTACAATTGCCAGTTTAATTACAGCTCTGGGGTTTATTATCAGTACAGTTGTGTTGGCTGTAACGGGTGGTGGTTCTCCACCTCCAGCACCACCAACCCCAGTCCCCACAGATCCAAAAGACTTACAGTCGTGGGTAAAGAAACAACTGTCACACATATCAGACTTGCTTAAGAAATTGGCTCTGAAAGCAGTAGACTCGTTGCCTGGCATTTTAGGCATGGTTGTCAGTTGGTTGATTAGTACAGCGGCAAAGGCAGTAGGGTTTATGGCAGAACATGTGTGGGTCTTTTTGGTGACAGTAGGAGGGTTAATAGTGGGTTCTCAGTGTGTACTCCCCAACCCTCTTGGCAGAGCCTGCTGAAAAGGACAAGTTTTACACTGACCTGCGCAGCCTCATACAGAGCACCCCTGCAGACGACAAAGTCATCATCCTTGGCGACTTCAACGCCAGAGTGGGCCAGGACTCTGAAGCCTGGAAAGGAGTCCTCGGCAAGCATGGCGTGGGGAACTGCAATGACAATGGCCGCCTACTGTTGGAGTTCTGTGCAGAGCAGCAACTGGTCATCACCAACACTACTTTTCAGCAAAAGAACAGTCGAAAGACCACCTGGATGCATCCTCGCTCCAAGCACTGGCACCTTATCGACTATGTCCTAGTGCGTCAGAGGGACCGCAGTGACGTCCTCCTCACCAGAGTGATGCCCAGCGCAGAGTGCCACACTGACCACCGCCTTGTCCGCTGCAAACTCAGGCTCCACTTCAAGCCAAAACCCAAGAAATGGGGGCCCCCCAAGAAAAAGCTTGATGTTGCGAGCCTTCAGCGTGACGACGTGAAAGCTGCCTTTCAGACAGATTTACAGCGCAGGCTCAAAGACACAGCGGACCCAGCAGACTCCTCCCCTGAAACACTTTGGGAAGAACTGAAAACTGCTATTGCAAAATCCCCTGCAGAAGTCTTGGGTTTCGCTAGAAAGAAGAATAAAGACTGGTTTGACGAAAACGATGTAGAGATCCAGGAACACCTAGCAAAAAAAAGAGCCGCCCATCAGGCCCACCTAGCCCAGCCTTCCTGCCCTGTGAAGAAGTCTGCCTTCTGCCTCGTCTGCAGCAGTCTCCAGCGCAAGCTCAGAGATCTCCAGAATGAGTGGTGGACCAGACTTGCACAGAGGACACAGCTTTGCGCAGACAATGTTGACTACAGGGGCTTCTACGAAGCATTGAAAGCAGTGTATGGCCCCAGGCACCTGGTACAAAGTCCCCTGCGAAGCGCGAATGGCCAGGCACTCCTCACAGATAATACCTCCATCTTGAACCGCTGGTCGGAATACTTTCAGAGCCTCTTCAGCGCTGAGCGCACTGTTCAAGAAGCAGTCGTCCTACAAATCCCACAGCTCCCAGTAAAAGTTGAATTGGACGAACCGCCCACCGCTGAAGAGACCCTCACAGCCATCCACCAGCTCAAGAGTGGCAAAGCAGCAGGCATTGATGGAATACCGCCAGAGATCTGGAAACATGGAGGCACAGCACTGCACAACAAGCTCCATGACCTCTTTCTCTGCTGCTGGGAGGAAGGAACACTACCAAAGGATCTCCGTGATGCAGTCGTTATCACCCTGTACAAGAACAAAGGTGAGAAGTCTGACTGTTCCAACTATCGGGGAATTACACTGCTGTCCATTGCTGGAAAAATCCTTGCAAGGCTGCTCCTGAATCGGCTGGTACCTGCCATCGCTGAAGACCAACTCCCAGAGGGCCAGTGTGGCTTCAGAGCAAACAGGAGCACCACCGATATGGTCTTTGTGCTGAGACAGCTACAGGAGAAGTGCCGCGAGCAGAACAAAGGGCTGTACGTAACGTTTGTCGACCTAACAAAAGCGTTCGACACTGTGAGCAGGCAAGGCATGTGGCAGATCCTGGAGCGACTTGGCTGTCCCCCAAAGTTCCTCAACATGATTGTCCAGCTACACGAGGACCAGCAAGGTCAGGTCAGACTCAACAATGACCTCTCAGAACCATTCCCCATTCTCAACGGCGTAAAGCAGGGCTGCGTGCTGGCACCGACCCTCTTCACCATCTTTTTTAGCATGATGTTGAAGCAGGCCACAGTGGACCTCGATGATGACGATGCAGTGTACATCAGGTATCGTCTCGATGGCAGCCTGTTCAACCTCAGACGACTGCAGGCCCACACGAAAACCCTAGACCAACTGATCCGTGAGCTGCTTTTTGCTGATGATGCTGCCCTCGTTGCACACACAGAGAGAGCCCTGCAGCGCATCACGTCCTGCTTCGCAGACGCTGCCCAGCTCTTTGGACTCGAGGTCAGTCTGAAAAAGACAGAGGTCCTCCATCAGCCGGCACCCAAGACAGTGTATCGCCCTCCTCACATCACCATCGGCGAGTCTGAACTAAAGTCAGTGCACCAGTTTACTTACCTTGGCTGCATTATCACGTCGGACGCCAAGCTGGACAAGGAGCTTGACAGCAGGCTGGCAAAAGCGAACAGCGCTTTCGGGCGACTTTTCAAGCGTGTGTGGCACAATCAACAGCTGAAAACAGGCACCAAGATCAGCGTGTACAGAGCTGTGGTCCTCACCACCCTGCTGTATGGTTCCGAGTCCTGGGCCCTCTACCGCAGCCAACTACGACTCCTCGAACGCTTCCACCAGCGCTGCCTGCGTACCATCCTGGGCATTCACTGGAGTGACTATGTCACCAATGTCGAGGTCCTTGAACAGGCTGAAACCGTGAGCATCGAGGCTTTGCTGCTGCGGACACAGCTCCGCTGGGCGGGGCATGTCTCCAGGATGGAGGATCATCGCCTACCAAAGATCACCCTGTTCGGCGAGCTTGCTACTGGACACCGTGACAGAGGGGCACCAAAGAAGAGATACAAAGACTGTCTCAAGAAGTCACTTAGTGCCTGCCAAATCGACCACCACCAGTGGTCTTCGCTTGCTGTGGACCGTGACACCTGGCGCTCCACTATTTACAAGGCAGCTGTCTCCTTTGAGGACTCTCGCAGAGCTAGCCTTAAGGACAAGCGGCTCAGGAGAAAGAACAGAGATGCCGCAACTCAGAACTCTGGCCATACCTTCCCCTGCAGCCACTGCGGTCGAACCTGCCTGTCCCGGATTGGCCTCCGCAGCCACGAACAAGCCTGCAGACGTCGTGGGCAACTCCTATAAAATCTTCGTTCGCGAAGTCCAGCCAAGAAGGAAGAAGAGGAGGGTTAATAGTGGGTTATTTAATGAAACAGGTAAAGAAGTAATACCCCTAATCCAGTGAGACCTATTACCAATGCAGTTCTCTCTGACTCATGTGTGTCAAGGATTGGTGTTGGTGTTATCGTTATGGGTACCCGTGTCAAAGCTGGAGCTGTTACTGTCTGTACAGGTGATGATGTTACTGGTGCCGTGGGTGTTACCGTCTGTAATGATTTTAAGGACTGAACATGTGTGGTTGTGGCCCCCAAGTTTACAGATTGATTGAGTCCTAATTTCTGACCAACACCTGCAACAACTATTTCATTATTATAATTTGTTATTGTCCCCATTTGAAGTTGAAGGTCTGATGGCAACATGTATAACCCAATTATAACTACAAAGTCAACTTTTGATCTAGCATATCTGAGAACGTCTTGGTAGCGTTGTATGCTTGATGGGAGATCAACTACTGAATTTACTGAATCTTCTAGATTAGCGAGAAACTGTTTTTGTGCTTCAAATTTACCACTTCCATTCAGAATATTAGATTTTGTTAATGATTGTGCACCTAGTATACACCAGACATATGTTCTGATAGACTCATTTACGCGCTCAACTCCCGCTTGAGTAAATCCGTCACTCCTGTCCAAGACAAATGTGGTCCAGGCGTTAGACTGTTTCTGTTCTATTGAGCCTAACCACACTTCAGATTTTGATGAGAATGAAGTGTAGGGAGGCCAGTAATCTTGAGGGTATTGTCTGTGACTCAAAGCATAATATAATGTACCAATGCCGTGGTGATCATCAAGTTTTTGTGTGAAGTCATACTTAGTGCTTATGTTAAATTCATTACAGATGCGTTCAAATGCTTTCATATCCATGGGATTATTAAACTGATTAAAACTGGATTCAGTGGGTAGTGGTGTATGCAGTTCTGACAGTATACGTCTAAGCTGGTAATAAACATGAAAACGATACACAGACCTAATCAGTTTGTTTGAGTGATTCAAGTGATCTGTAAATGAAACACCACAGCCTGTAGTAGAACACAGTATAGCAAAGTTGAGTTGGTTTTGAAACATCTGTAGTGGACTTGAAGACCACTTTCTTGCAGTAGCATCGTCTGTTATTGGAGGGTTTAGGTAATGATCAAAAGGGTTGGGTACTTTGACTTGAAATAAATCTTGTTCGCTTACAGCTATGTCGAGTTGATTTAGTTGAATTATTTTCTGTTCATAAGTAGGGGCGACATTATATTTAGCATCTACATTAAATTGAAATGCGTTTGTAGTGGTAATGGTTGGTGATTTAAATTCCATCCTTTTTTTATGTGATAATAAAAATGTTTATTACCTTAACAAATCTTGACACAAGCAAACCAGTGTGGTTAACTAATGGGATTGATAATCGTGATGGTAGCAAGGCTGTAGCTATCCATGAAATGTTCTACACAGTAAAGTGGTTTAATGTAACGGATGATGAAAATTATTCTGTAAGTGGAACTCTTGATGGTATTGAGAAGGGTGATACTTTACGAGCTGGGTATTATGACTTTTGTACTTTAGCTGAATGGCTTCAAAATGAATTTAAAATTAAAGCAACTTTAAACCCAGCTAATTTACTTGTTACAATTGATTTTCCGAAAAGTGGTCAGTTTTCTTTATCAATTAGTCTTTTATTATTACTTGGATTTTTTAAAACAATAACACATCTAGATGAAGATTGGTCACAATCAGTTGGTAGTCTACTATCACCAAAAAAACCAAGAATAACTGGCAGATATCCTGTTCATTTGTCAGTACACACAGTGCTAAATGTTCATTTGAAAGAACTGAACACTACTGAAAATGTACACAATGGAAAGCCTTCAACTTTGTTAAGATGCTTGCCGACTGGAACTGCCCCATATTGTGAAAGTGTGGTTGCTAGATTTCCTAATTCTCAGTTTAAAAAATTAGGTTCTAGTTTCTTTGAATCATTGTGCTTATCTGTAACTAATCAGAATGGTAAACCAGTTGTAATGCATGATTTTTATGTTGTTTTGGAAGTTAAATAATTTTATTTTTGTTTATAAAAATGAGTGGTCTTGGTCCAAAGCCTAGAATCATACCAGTTGCGTGTCCAGCAACAGAGTTGAAAGATTTGGCTGACGTACAGGATTTTGAGAAGGAAGGGGAAATTGGAGAAATATATGGTTTTGAACTTGATTCAAATGGCATGTACAAGAGGAAAGTAATTGTTGACATAAAAGACGGTGAAAAACAGATTCCTAAACTTGGTCAGCTACGTGATGTTACTGTACCTACTCCACCTGTAAATAATGTGCCCTACAACTTAATACATGTAGGTAGTAAGTGGGTTGTTTCACCTGTACCTGTTCCACCACCCACAATAGACTGGGACATAAAGATTGAATTTATTAGTCCTTATGTATACACTGATGACGAAGGTGCCTTAGTGTTTAGGAAGGTTGTTAATTCTGGGCCGCTTATTGTAAGCCTTGTTCCAAGTTTTGCCCTAGACAACAATAGCAGAGAAAAACTGAAAGTTGAAAATTATGAGAGACGGAGATATCTTCTTACAACTAGAAAGGGTAGATCAGATACTTCTGTTGTGTTTATGCCAGCAAGCTTAGTCGTCGCTAGAGAAGTGACAATAGTATTTGAAATTATCATGAAATCTGTTGCTTCTGCAAAAGAGGCTCAAATTGCACAAGGAATTAAACTTACATGGAATGAAATAGTAACAGAATCATCAAAGGTCTTTATTGCTATTACAAAAAAATAATGATGTTATTAATGTTTCAAGCAGTATTCCCGCTGTCAAGGTGGTGGTTGACAAAACAACTTTTGTTCATCTAACTTACATAAACCTTGAACACATTGATCTTGTTGCATTTTATTATGCCAGTAAATTGTATACTTTTGAAGAGTTGCAAAATGTAATTGCTGATTAAAAAAATATTTGTCATAAAAAATGGTGAACTTGTATCCACAAATACCACCTGAGCAGCTTGAGCCTATTGAGCGTGATAAAACATTAAAGGCAGATTCATTCCGTTTAATAAATATTACAGAAGCGTTGAAGTATTTGGAAGAAGAACAAGCAAAATACTCGAGGTGTAAACGCCGTTACAATACGGTTTTCAATTCTGTACACAACACATCAATGGCCATGGGGGTGGTTTCAGCCGGATTATCTGTAGGAGGTATAACTCTGTTTGCAACGGGGGTGGGAAGTGTCGTAGGAATTGCTGTTGAAGCTGTTGGCCTTGCCACAAGCCTGGCATGCTTTGGTATGGAAGCCCTTAACAAAAAATTTTATACTAAGTTGCAGAAGCATGAAGCATTAAGTACGCTCGCAGCAGCTAAGCTGACGAGTATGAAACTTATTATTAGTAAATCTTTGGAAAATAATGAAATTGACGATAACGAATTTAAGAGAGTCTAGGATGATTTGGCCAACTATAAACAACAAAAATCTGAAATACAGAATAAGATGCGTAGTCAGGCTGTAAATGTTGAAGAGCTAAAGAAATCTTTTTTAGAACAAGGAAAAAAGATAGGCGTAGAAGAAACTATGAAAAAAGTTCGAGAACTTACAAGCAAGTAACGATAGGTTTTGGTAATCCATTATTTTTGTCATACTCTTCGCAAAGAGATGTCATGCCTGCTCATTTGACGCCATCAGCTCCACCACCAGATTATTACTAAAAAAAAGTTTTCTTATTGTCCTTGTAACTTGAGAAATCTGTCCGAGTGTCTTATGACTTGGGTTAAGAACTTATGATAACTAACGTCAAAGTTACTTGTAAGTTGTAGGTAACTTTGAAATTAGTTATCAAGTAAGATCATAAGTTATTCACAGGCAAAGTTTTTTTTTTTTTTTCATTATAAAAATGAATCAAGACGAATTACTTCTTCTAAACGATATTAATGCTGTAGAAAACAAAGACGTAGACTCGAAAAAACAGCGTCTTTTGTCTGTGATTGTCTCAGGCAAATCAAAGACTTATCTAGGAAGACAATACATGATAGAGGATATTGAATCTCTAACCTCTGACGAGCTAATCAAGCTTCATTCTAAATATGAAAATCACATTGCCTCACTAATGACACGTGATTTAAGCAGGTCTATAATATTCCTATACACAAAAGCTGTAAGTCACTTTCTACCTGTGGATAGTGACAGTCTTTCACACGACCTTGAAAGCAATCCTATTGTTTCAAGTTCAATTGGCAAATTAGCATGTGTCATGTTTTACAAGTTTGGAAATTACCTTGCACCTGTCATAACCCTTCTTGTTACTGGGAGTCATATTGATTTCTCAAAAATAAATTTTACTGCAGAAGAAAATGGACGAAACCCAGGCGACTCCACAACTGAACCCTGTTTTGACACAGGTTCAAACTGTGACGAAGACTAAAAGTCCAGGCAGGGTTGAGGCTGGAAAAAGATTAGCTGAATATAATAGGCAAAAAAAATTACAGCTTAAGGCACAAACAGAAAAGACTCATGTAACTGATCCACCGTCAGGATCGTCAGGACCTGTGTCAGTACCGTCACACCTTCATGAAAGTGAGAGACAAACAACTAAGTCTGACCCTGACCCCAAACCTCAAACAACAAAATATGTAGTTGCCGGATTTGTTGTCGGATTTGGTTACGTAGGTTATCAATTATACAAAAAATACAAACCACAGACTCGTACAGTGACCAAAAAATCAGACACTCCAAAAACAAAACCAGAAGTCGCCACATTACCAGTAACACCCAAAGCCGTTGACCCATTTTTTATGCAGTAAATAAAAATATTATTTTAATTTTTCTTGCCTAAGAAATGAACGACTCAAAAAATTTAATGAACCTTGTGTATCACTCTGCCGTAATCAGTGGATTAGCAGTAGCTTATTCTATGCTGGGGAAAAGTCTACTCAAAATGAAATCAGCAGACTTGAGTAGACTCGATTTCGAAGACAGCGCTAAGCTAATTGTAGTTGTTACAGCGTCGATTGCGACAAAAGACTTTCTTGTCAAGCAGGGAATTATTCCCGAAAATGTTTCTATGTAAATAAAAATAATATGGCGACGATAGCTATTATGATAGGAGGTGCTATGGTTAATGCTCTGGCATTTAGTGGCTCTAATTATCTCTTTTCAAAAATGAGTAGAGAAGAATCTGCAGAAGAATTAAAACGTCATAATGAAGCATCTGAAAAACTTGCTCAAGCCCAGCAAGATTATGAAAAGAATAGAATTGAGAAACTTGATTTCATCAATGAAAAACTCAGGCTTGAAGGTCACGCACAGCATACGTTTTCAAATACAGACGAAGCAATCAGGGAATATTTTCTTGTCACAGGTGAAGACATGTCTATCCCAAAACCAAAACTAAGTGACTATTACAAACCAAGCACACAACAAAGAAACGGGGAGATAATCTTTGTTCTAGTGGGAATGACATTTGTTTATTTTACAGGAGTTTTCATTGCTAGAAAAAATGGCAGCCGAAAATAAACTATCAAAAATATATTACTCTCCATCAGGCTATTGGAAAGGAGCAACAGCTATTGAAAAATTACATGCCGCTGTGGGCGGAGATATAACACTCAATCAAGTCAAGCAATGGTTACAGAGACAGGCAATTTGGCAGATATATTTACCTGCTCCAAGAAAAATAACAAGACCCCATTTTGAAAACACTACCCCAAATGACACACACCAAATGGACCTCCTGTTCTTACCACATGACACAATAAGAAAGAAACGATACAAGTATGCACTGACTGTTGTAGACATTGCTTCAAGGTATAAAGACGCTGAACCCATATCTGACAAAACAGCCAGTACAGTTGCTACAGCATTAACAAAAATATATGGTCGAGGCCCTTTAAGATACCCCAGACTAGTGCAGGTTGATGATGGATCAGAATTCAAAGGTGCTGTTAATCAGTTATTTGCTAAGCATGGTGTATTGGTCAGAAGAGGCATTCCAGGTGTGCACAGATCACAGGCAATTGTTGAAAACTTTAACAAACAGTTATCAGAAAGACTTTTCAGTTACCAGTATTCTAAGGAACTCATGCATGACACCCGTAACACTGAGTGGGTAAAGAGATTACCACATGTGATAAAAGCAATGAATAATGAAGGACACCCTAAGCCTGCTGATGCTATTAAATTGAAAACAATTGCAGAGCCAAAAAAAGGGCCAACCCCACCTCCAGACACAAGTTTATTTACCAAACAGGTGAGATATTTATATCAACCAGGGGAAGCTGAAAATGACATAAGACGCAGGGCGACAGACCCCATCTGGTCAACATCTGTTTATAATATAAAAAAAAAATAATCCCTGGTCCAGACGCAACAATATATTATCTGTATGAGCCTGCGCCTCAGAGGGCATTTGTCAGAGAAGAATTACAGATTATTCCCCCAGACACCGTTACGCATTTTTAATCATTTCATCAACTAACTCATTGATTAGTTCATCAACCAGTTCATCAGCTATTTCTTCAGATAACTTGAGTCTGTAATGACCTGGTGCATAAGCTTTTTCCTTACTGAAAAACACTCGTTTCGTGTCCCCTACTGCTAGAGACTTCTTTTGTGTTTGAATCATTTCAATATTGTGTCTATTTGACCTCAGTGACTTGTTTGGATAATCAGGCATCAGTTCTCCATCTAACACTTTCTTGTAATGTTCATGTCGAATGTCTTTATTTTTTATCGCTGTTTTTTTGATACCTTTTGCTTTTGACTGACTACCCTTTTGGTGTAGTATAGAATACATTTTTGATCTCAGTCCAACATACTCAACTATAGGCACACCATTTAGTTCATCTTTAAACTTACCAGGCACTTTCTTGTTTTGTGTGTTGAACAGTGGATGGTCTTTAGGGTAATCAGATGTGTCATACATGTGTAACTCTGTTTTCATGTCTTCATAAAAGTCTTCAGTAGGCACGTCTATGATCATAGAGTCAGTGTCAGTGTATAGCAGACGACACTCAGGATACTTTGGTTTGAAGTAATCATAATAAAATTCAAGCATCAACAGTTTTGACAATTCAAGAATTGCCATACCAATGAATACTGGCTTGTCCAGTTTAACAATCTTTTTTTTGAGTGACACTGCATACAATGATGAATGAAACTCTTTGTACCCTGTGTACTGTGGCTTACCTGTAAGTTTAATTGCACCTGATTCAGTTGTGACCAGTCTCACATCTTTGCGGTGATGAGGATTTTCCATCGTCTTACCAAAACAGGCATTGTTCATAAGCTTAAAGAAGTCTTTGTCAAATGCAGTGTTGCCGTCTCTGGCACGCAATGTGGTGTTCTTCATTATGTAATCTTTCATGAAAGCACTCTGATCAAATTGAATACCTCTGTGAACTTTCTTTAGTACTAACCCATGTCTGATGTAAAACTGTAACAATCGATAGTGACACACGTAATTAAATTTATCATTTAAATTTGGCACTAGTTTGGTGTCTTCTTTTTTCCCTGTCAAACTCAGTTTCTCAACTGCTAATGGATAATCATTGTGGTAATCATGTAGATGGTGTGGGTACTCCAGGTCTACTTCAAAGATCCAACCCTTTTCATCATTTTGACCTCGAGCCATAATATATTTTGTTAATTTTTTTATGC
This sequence comes from Semisulcospira habei, assembly GCA_036245525.1. Taxonomy (NCBI): domain Eukaryota; kingdom Metazoa; phylum Mollusca; class Gastropoda; family Semisulcospiridae; genus Semisulcospira; species Semisulcospira habei. The sequence goes on from BTPG01000001.1 coordinate 139,342,879, forward strand.
CATACTGTGACAAATCATACAAACAAAAGTTTTTTAATGGCAACGATTCACACATCGCGAATCCGTACAAATTGTTAGCGTCCACGTACGTAATAAATGACCTTGACATTGAGGGGTCAAAGTCGTCAAGATATTTATTATTTGCCTTGGCATAATTATTTGCTGCTAAACTAATCCCTCCCCTCAATCCACGTTCCACCATTTCACCCATCGTACGATCAGACAACAGGTCTATAGATATCTTACTGGATTTCAAAAATGCATCCCATGTCATGCCAGGACTAGTGATGTAACAAGCAGGGTCAAGACTGTAGTGTAACAAACCCTTTTCACGATAACTTTCGAATACGTCTGCTAGCAAGCAAACGTCAGCTTTCAAGTACTGGTCATGGTAGTCACCAATTGTCTGACATCCTAGTTTACCCCATGCATCAAGTGCGTGCTGGTAATCAGAGTCAGAAATACCTTTGCCAGTTAGTGTAGAATAAAATTTCTCTTTTGGAGGCAGTCTCCTTTCTTCAAACACTACCCAGTCACTGATGTACTCATATGGATAAACACCTTTTTTAATCAAGTCTGGCTCAAAATATTTACTTGTTATTGGATACTCAGTCAGTCCTTCTGCTAGACTAGCCAACCCTAAAGACAGATGTTGCATAGAGTCATAAAATGATAATTTGTCTAACCTAAAAGTCAAGTATTTCTCAGTTGTCTGAGCAATACAACTTATGTTTCTGTAAGA
>BTPG01000001.1:139343640-139368640 GCA_036245525.1 Semisulcospira habei
CTCATCCACAGCCTGCATGATAATGTGTGAATCATATCCCTTCAGATTGTGGAAAAAGATTGGTAACTTGTATGTCTTAGGATCTATTTTTAATAACAAGTTACAATTGCTATGTGCAGCACCTCTGTAACATCCAGTTATGTGATCATGGTCACAAACTTTATCACCCCCCAGAGGCTGTTCACAAATCCAACACGTCTCAGCTGTATCAAATTTTAGTTTGTCTTCTTCTGTCATCACTAAAGGCATCTGACATGTTGTGAGATACTGTACTACCTGACTATACAGTTGTCTCATTTCTGTTAAAAACAGGCATGCTGCATTTTCACCCCTGTAGATAACAGGTTCTGAATGAAGACCGTCTGACCTAACAATAATGTATCCAAAAGAACACACCACTTGGTCACTTAATTTTATAGTCTTTGGTAATGACTTTGGAACTGGACCCTCATATGGAACAACGAGTGATTCAAAATCTGCGTATACTACAAATGGCAGCTTTTGTTGATTAACATAGTTCTTGAAATAAACCTTGCTGCCAGGATCTGGATACCTAAGTATTGTTTGAATGTCATCAGCCGACCTACTGTGCTGGGTATGCTTATGTGCCACTTTTATACAGGAGAACCTTTGTAAGCATCTTTTACATATTTCCTGTTTGCCATTGTGTTTTGATACATGATTATGAATTAGTCGTGACATACTCCTAATAATTGTGTAGTGAAAGTTATCACCAGAGCTTATTAGTAACATATCAACATGTTTATCTTCTGGCTGCCCATAGGTTGGGGCAATTGGAGATACTCTAATTGGCTGTAACTTATTCTCAGATTCATTTTCCCACACAAACACATTCACGGATATACCAGGATTTAGTTTTTCAAACAAGTCTATGTCCTCTATTTTAACAGGGAACTCAATGCCACTGAAGTTGAGTTCATTTATAAAATTGGTATAGTTAGATACACGTTCAGGTTTTGTTTTTACAAAATGCAGTTTGGCAAGCACACACCACATTGACCACACCCTTTTTGTCTACAACCTCTTTTGGTAGTGGTATCCATGATTTGCCTAAAATAGGATGATATCTTGACTGCTTTAGTTGTAGTTCATGTACAAGGCCTTCATGCCAGCCAGACCCTTGCATTTCTGCTCTGTCAATTGCTTCATGGAAGTCTGGTAACAATCTTTCTCTAAACACTTTCTCTAGTTCTCTTCTCGAATTAACTGTGTGCTGCCTTGTCGAGATATACGTTACAATAACTTCACCAACATCTCTGACAAATTCTATTTTTGCAACAATCTGAATCTTTACACTATCAGAAAGAAGGTTATTTTGTATGACTAAAAAAGATCTTTCTATTGATTCATAGACATTGTAAATATTATATATAGGTAAGTCAGTTGTGTGAAACACGTTTCTTAATCTTTGACGGTTGTCCATCTTTTTTATTTGTCCGACAAAAAATAAATAGAAAATTATATAATAAAAATTGTACTTTATTGGCTGTAACTCCTATAATAAACAGATTTGTTTACACACTGACTCAATCATCATTATTGTATGTGTAATACCATTTTATTAAATGTAATATCGTTAAAATATAAATTTATTTTATATAGTTCTTTTGCTAAATTACTACACAATTTAGTAAACCAACCATCGTAATATTCGTTAACAGTAAATGATTGTGTCTTAATATCAACAGTTATTTTTTTAATAAATGGATTATCAACACATAAAGTTATATTACCAGACATATACACTGTTGTTGGTAACATAAATAAATTACCAGCCCAGCCAGCACACCAATATAGGTCCAATATTGGCCCAATATTGGCTCAGATATTGGGCCGATATATGGGTGGCAATATTGGTCCAATATTGGAAGCGCAAAATGGCCCATTGTTGGCCCAATATCGGGTAAATGTTGGCTGCCAAGCTGGATCCATTGTTGGCCCAATATCGGGAAAATGTTGGCTGCCAAGCTGGATCCATTGTTGGCCCAATATCGGGTGAATGTTGGCCACCAATATAGTGCCAAGCTGGATCCATCCTAGAACCAGTATGGTGAATATTGGCTGCCAATATAGTGCCAAGATGGATCCATCCTAGGGCCAGGATGGTGAATATTGGATGCCAATATAGTGCCATGCTTAATCCATTCTGGTGCCAACATGTAGCAAATATTCTGCCAACCTTTTTCCAACATGAATAGTAGTGTCCCAGATTTGGATATTGGTAATTTAATCCAGCTTTTTTTATGAGGAAAAAGACCATCATGCAAACATATATTAATCTGATAGTTATCAAATCAAACGTTCATCAAAATATGTAACTCAAAACACAACTTAAAAAGAAAGACCTGAACTCAGATTCACAGTGATGCACAAGTTTAATCTGATTTTCAGTTTTATGAAAAGAAAACACTAACTATACCGAAATGAAGGACAATGATTATCTTATTTAACCCTTTCCATCCTGATACATTACTGCCTGAAATAATTTGACCATGATAGCTCAAGAATAGTGCCAGAACAGCTTGGTGCACAGCTCTTTCACCACCCTTGAACTAAAATGGTTGATCTACCCATAACATACCTTTTACAGGGCAATCTGAAGTTTAAAAAAAAATCACCCTCAGGCAGGATTCAATGGATTAATTACATCCCCCCCCCCCACCCCCCCCCCCACAAAAAAAGAAACCTGTCTGTAACAATACACAAAATGTAAAAAAAAAAAAAAAAAAAAGCCCACAATTATTGAATTAAGAAAACAATTGTTCTGATACATGACATACAAAAACCATCTCTGAATGTATACACACAGATGTTCAGGTACTGGCAATAGGATCTGTAAACATAACAGATTTTGTACACAGCACATTTTTTACCTGCTCCCATAAATAACTTTCATACAGATTAACAGAATACACTGACATAATTCGATTGGAGACTAAATTTCCTCCTAAACATACAGGATTTGGCACAAACAACATTGGTTATGAAAAGAAAGAAGATAATCTCATGAATTGTCCTTATTAACCCTTTTCATCCTAATACACACATGCTTGAAATTAATTTGACTATGATAATTCAAGGGTGGTGCCAGAATAGCTTGGCACCTGAGACACCAAGCTATTCTGGCACTACCCATAAACTAAAATGGTTAATCTGTCGCAAAATTTGTAATGTAGCCTTCAAGCAAATCTGACAAAATCAGCCTCTGGATTGAATGGGTTAAAAATAGTATCAAATAAAACCTTAAATGTAATGGGGAGGAGGGGGGGGGGAGTAAAAGTTCATGCATGCAGCCAGTTAGCATTTTAATAACTTGCAACTAAAAGCAGGTTTGCTCTACATTGCTTGAAAGCCCTAAACTAGCCAGTAGCTGCCATCACTTTTCAAACATAAACACTTCTGCAACAGATGGTTACAAAACATGTATGTCTTATTAAAATGTTATGTGCAACAACAAAAAAACATGAGGCAAGCTTAAGTGATCAGGCAAACTATACTTGTAAAAATAAACAATATGTTTACAAGCATCTTGGCCCGACTGACTTAACAGTGTAGCAAACTGAATATTTGAATCAGAATGAAACTTAATATTGCAATCAAAATTAGTTTAATTTTCTTCTGTCATGGACAGTTTAGTTGAAATTAATGTCCAATGTTTGAAGTTGATGTTGCTTTGACCGGAAAAAAAGTTAATTAAAAATTCTAAGATGGTAGACAGAAATGACAGATCTATACCATATATAACCATTACACAACATATATTTTATAACGTTTCATAACAAAAGAAATTGTAGTTTTAACAAAATCACAAAACATGCACTACATTCTAGTTTCTACTTAATATGATAAATCTGATAACAACAGGTATGATTAACCCTTTGGCTGTCTGTATTGCACTATAAGTCGCAATGATTCCTGCAGGAATCATCACAATGTCAGGCAGTACTGATAGCCAGAGGGTTAAGCAGCTTGCAAAGAAACTAAAATAAAACTATACTAATCACTGTCAGTCTGTGTCCTGCAGGATCATCACAATGCCAGGCAGTACTGATAGCCAGAGGGTTTAGCAGCTTGCAGAGAAACTAAAACTATACTAATCACTGTCAGTCTGTGTCCTGCAGGAATCATCACAATGCCAGGCAGTACTGATAGCCAGAGGGTTTAGCAGCTTGCAGAGAAACTAAAACTATACTAATCACTGTCAGTCTGTGTCCTGCAGGAATCATCACAATGTCAGGCAGTACTGATAGCCAGAGGGTTTAGCAGCTTGCAGAGAAACTAAAACTATACTAATTCACTGTCAGTCTGTGTGTGCTCGCTTTGCCGCCTCCCACCTCTGCTTATTCCCATCGCGATCAATTGATCCAGTAACTGAGTTAAAACGTGGCCTATGTCTGTTGCACTACCATGGCACCTTCTCACACCATCTGAAAATAAAATGCATGTCTGATTACTGAATCCTGTAGAGTTGACTTTAAGAGAGGTCACTGAAATTGGTGTTTATACTGTGGAAAGTACCCTTGGGCCAAGTCTGAACATTTACAGAAGACTGTGGCTTGCTTAGTCTCAGAGAAATACCAATTGATGCATGTTTCATGACGGGCAATGGCTAAAACTAAAAACCATCTGACAGATGACCCAAAACAAAGACTCACTTCGGCCAGTTTTGCAATATCCATGCAGTCACTTGAATGGTTTGATTCCATTTTGGACTTCAGTTTTCTTTTAAGTCTTTTAAGTCCCTTCTATTTATAGAAAGGAGCTTTTAGGAAAGGTCGCAGTGGGGCGAATTTAATAGCATGTCCATGTCAAGGCAAGCAGGCTAAACCTCTAATTGAAGCAACAAGATAAAAATTACGTCATGTCTAGTTACACTAACTTCGCTGCTGAACGTACCTTTGGTGTGAAGCGCCGTATGTGCGAATGTATGCGTGCATATGTATGTAAACAAGAGTTCTTATCTTTGATATTTCTGTACACACAAGCTTGAATTTAAAACTTGGTCTTGGTGAAATACTTTCTTAAGTGGGTGGCGGCTAAGACAACCTCCGAGCATATTGTAATGAATGACACATTGAAGACATAAACAACCGTTTATAGGAAGTCGGTTGACCCAGATTAGAGACCGTAATTTTTGTCATAATTACTTGAACCTATAGCTAGTTTGGAGAAAGACATTGGATAAGTTCGTTAGCCAGCTTTTCATCCTTTCAACTTCTTTAGTAAAAATTAATTCTTTTCAGAAAGGCATTAAAACACTACAAAAAACTTTACTTCTAGAGAAAGTCAGACCAGCGGTGACGTAAAAGAGGCAACTCCGTCACTACGGAGATACTGACCTAATACTCTAAATATAATAATAATTAAATTTATAAAGTGCTAACTCCCTGCAGTGCAGGCTCCAACATCTGAATGAGCTCTAAAATATGACAGCATTCTCTCTTGCACGAGTGGCCCTCTCTCTCACACAAACATGCGCGCATCTCCAGGAGGAATAGATCCTCATGCGCACTCCAGGCGCCTCTTGGAGATGTTTGGAGCGCGTGTGCATGCACGCACACACACATCGACGCGCTTTAAGAAGAGGATGCAGGTGACCAGTGTACTTAGTATATCATGTAGTTAGGTAAAGTCAACCTGCTTTCACACAAATTATAGCAAGACTGAAATTGTACTATGGAGTTCTAGTTTTGACACAATTTTCTCAAGCCTATGAAGTGAAACTCATATCATGTAAAACTAAATGAATACGTAAAAACTAAAACTTGCGTCATGACAAATGATGTTTGACAAATCAATCACCTCGGCTGTTTGGCCCAGCGCTAGAAGTGGCCACTTAGTTTGTTCCAGGCGCAGTACAGCAGGGAAAATGACTACATTTTGTTTTTCATGAATTTCTTATGTACCGTTCAAGTGTGTGATGCAAAGCTTTGTTTGTTTAAAAGCGGACATTCTGCCCAACACACTGACACCAAACACACTATAGTTGTGACAAACCAGTAGCCAGCAGGATAAGGTGGAAATAAAGAGAAAAAAACAGATCTCACAAAGTTTTGCATCACACACTAGAACGGTAAATAAGAAAGTCATGAAAACAAAAGGTAGTCATTTTTCCTGCTGTACTGCGCCTTGCAGGAAGCCCGCTCATCAGCTAGCCTGACAGCTGAGAGACTCGCTGCCTCAGTGTGCGAGCACGACTTGTGACCCAGTTTCTCGGCTGGCCTGGAACAAACTAAGTGGCCAAACTGAAACAGCCGCGTGGCGTGTATGTCTTGACATACGCGTCATGCGGCTGTTTCAGTTTGGCCACTTAGTTTGTTCCAGGCCAGCCGAGAAACTGGGTCACAAGTCATGGTTGGTTGGTTAGTTCGGGTTTAACGTCCACAGCACCGAGGTGATCATGGACGGCCCTGACGGGCGGGTTATGGGGGACAGGGAAATCTATTGCCTATGGAGTACGACCTGAACACTGATCAACTCAGGCGCACTCCAACTGTGCCACTTTGATTTACCAGGACCTTTCAACGGACATGCTATTGAACAAATCCGTTTTTTCCCCTGGATTGTGAGTCCAGCTACCGGGGCCAAGTCATGCTCGCGCACTGAGGCATTATAGAACTCACTGACGCATTGGCAGATCTGTGAGACTTTTTCAATAGATAATTCAACATCAGAATCAGATCAAAGACAAAAGCGAGGACAGCACTCATATAGAAGGGACTTTGTGGGTTATGTTTTATCCCATCTTGTTTTAATAATAAAACAGAGCATTAATTACTTAATTATAATTTACCAATCATTGCGTTGTGCAAGTTACACAGTCTGCTGAAGGCTTCATTCCCCTTTTTTCAGTGAGGTTGTACAATATATCCAGACACTGACTTGTCCTCATCAAAAAGGGCATTGTCCTCCGTACACAATCTTTAAAGCCCAAGCCTCCAGTGGGATAAGTACAGCCTCGAATCTGCAAACACACACAGAAAAAAATAAAACGGTTTTTACAAATAAAATTTGTCCAAAAGAATCACTATCAAAATTTACCTTTCTCTGTAGTTTTCCTGCATAGAGCAGAAAGCATAAAACGAAACACAAAACTGCATGTAAATTATAATAAAATATTATTTTTTAAACCTCCAGCTACATAACTAAATTCATCAACTCAAGCAGCACACCACAAAACAAGAAAATGCAAACAATATTCAGATTTCAAATGTATAATTACCATGTTGTTCCTGGTCGCCGCGCGTTGTCTAGGACTGTGTTGATGTTCTCCAGTTCTGCACGATCTTGTAGTGGGAATTCCTGATTTTTCTCCTCTTCGACCAGTACGACTCATCTTTAAAATCCATATTTTCTCAAGGAGAAGTTTAAAATCGTACTATACACGTACGTATACCTTAATCAGCAAGTGCACGTGGCGTCAGCGAAAGAAATATAGAAGAAAGAAAGCTGGAACTTGGTCTGGCAATGGAATTTGTAGCCTTGATTTGCAGTCAAATTTGGCGGAAATAATCGCAGCAGGTGCTAATACCGGCATGCAATGCAGTGTCTGACAAAACATAGAATGTGGCGAATAAATGTTATATAAAAAAAATTATTTAACAACAAAAAAAAGTCACGGCGTGCCCAAACTATGGTAAAAGATTGCCGTTGTATATTTATTTTCAAGATAAATGTCGGCTAGATTTAAAATTTCATCTGTCAATGTTGCGAATTGGGCCAGACTGGCTCGCCTATCGTGTGCCAACATTTGCAGGCGAAGCAGCGCGCGGGCGCGGTACAGCCTCCGGCGGCTCGCGTGATTGTTCCAGCTTGGCACCAAGATTGATTATACCGGCGCGCGCGCGGGCTCACGCGATACCGGCGCGCGTGTTGGTTTCAGCATGGCGCTAAGCTCTCGCATACTGGCCCAATATATCGGCCATTATCCAGCAATGGACCAATATTTGCCCAAGATACTGTGCGTGCTGGGAGGTGACTCTCTATTATTAAGCTGGCTTTCATATTTAACATCTTTAAAGCAATGTGTAATATCTATGATTTCACTAATAGGCCAATTTTGTCTGTCTGTCATTTTTAAAGACAAACCCAAAAGTATAAATTAATTCACTAACCCATACCCTGTAGGTTGATCTGTCTTTAAAATGAGCTTTAGATGCTTAGTTGATTTCAGTTTATTTTTTACATCATCCCGTTCTTGCTTATTTGGAATGACATCATTCTCTCTGAGACAGTCTTCAAAGCTGTCACGGTCCTTACAGTAAAACAAACAGATAAACTTTAACTGCTCACGAAAATCTTTCAGTACAGCATTATATTTCTGAGTGAGAATCCATACACTTATGTTTGCATGTCTGCCACTGAAGGCAAGTTCTGCCAGTGTGTTTCTCTTTTTAACAATATCTTTTTCTGCAGAGCAATCATCAACAATAAACAGGGTTGGATGTCCTTCAAATTGCTTGTAAAAATATTGTAGGTAGTCATTCAGTTTTTTTTCAGGGTCTACTAAATAGATATTGCTGTCAGTCCAAATAAATAAACGGTTGTGATAAGCTTTGTTGTGTTTGATTGTTGGACAAAATATTACAATGTTTTCGAAATGATGAAGGTATCTTGTTTGTAAGAGGTTAAGAACAAATTCAGTCTTCCCACACGAAGTGGCGCCACAAAATAGGCCGCAATGTGAATCGTGCGTCATTAAGTCCATTTTAATACAAAATATAATTTTAATACAAGTAACCGTCTGCAATATGATTAAAACAAAACTTATCTTTTGGTTTACAAGATGTTTCTTAACAAAACACATAAATCCTTCCTAGCAAAACACATCTTGCATTCAACACATCATTTTCAAAATGACTACACAGACGACTGTAAAATCTTTCAGGCAAAACTAGCCTAACATAGTTCGTTCGTCCACAGCACCGAGGCCGTGATCATGACTGGCCCTGAGGCCCTGAGCGGGTTATGCCTTGGGTGGGACAGAGAAATCTATTGCCTCATGCACAGCAGATGCGAGATTGACGTGCGGGAGGCGTTGACTGAGTTACGGGTAGTAGGCTAGCATGAGGCATAGATTTTCATGCGAAGCCCTGCGACTCAGTGCAGCAGCTTATGAGAATTTATGCCTCATGCGCAGGCCGTGGTTAGTTCGGGTGTAATCATATGGACGGCCCTCAGTGACTGATGGGCGGGTTATGGGGGCCGCGCAGACGCGACTGAGATTGACGTGCCAATAGGAGGCAGCTTTGAGTTACGGGTGAGTAGGCTAGCATGAGTGCATGTGTCACAAGTCCTGTTAGGGCTGGCCTGCGCAGAAGTCAACACTAAATACCCTTTAGTCTACTCACAAGAAGGGCCTTATCTTAAAGCTTTCTCTGTTTTCCAACAGGTTGCAAACTCATTTTGGCTCTGTGTCTGTGAAGACTTCATGGTGTTTATACATAGAGTGGGTTTTTTCCCCCGCCCGCCCACAATCTTTAGTCAATGCTTGTTATGTTGTTATAAACACAGATCTAAATGAGTGAGGGGTAATGTATATAATTACTGAATTTATGACGGGGCTCTCTCTGTGTAAGAAAAAAAAATTGTGGGCGTGAGGAGCCGCTGGCTATTTGAATATATGAAAGAAAACCATATAGTGAACACATAATTAAAAAAATTATACATTTCTTTTTGAATATTGTGTAGGGTCTGGTACATATTTAAAAAAATTAAAAATTCCTGTATGAATATTGTGTTTGGTCTCGTACATATTGACTCAAGTCGGGTGAATACCAAGACAAGTTCGGTGCATAACGATCTTTCAGAACAGGTCCAATCATAACGCGCCTGAACGAAGGTGGCTGTTTACTAGTCTGAGGTTATGTATATATTTCGCACTGTCGATTGTGTGGCCATGTCAATTGTATGGTGGACTGCGAAAGTAGGTCAGTTTGTTTAGAAGTGAATCGGCGCATTGTCGCCGTGTGCTGGTCTATTGTTTATTGTGACATTGTATGGATGAGTGCGGAGGGTGGTGACGTTTAAGGGGGGGGGGTGTATTACGCAGTTTGTTTAGCAGTGACTGAATCAGCGCACTGTTAATTGTGTGGCCCTGTGCTTGCCTATTGTTTATTGTATGGTGGAGTGCGGTGGGTGGTGACGTTTTAAGGGGAGGGGGGAGGTGTATTATGCAGTTTGTTAAGAGGGCATTATGTGGTGAATCAGATACATTCTTTGCACTGAGAATTGGGATAACGGGAGATTGGAAATTCTGAAAAGTAGCCTATGTAATTTACCCTGATTTAAAACTATCGATACGGTATTACTGACATAGGTGTCATTAGCGTAATTACGTATGTAATTTACCCTGATTTAGAAGTATCGATACGGTATTACTGACATAGGTGTCGCAGGGCTCACTAATATACTATTTTGTATGTGCAGAGAGAGAGAGAGAGAGAGAGAGAGAGAGAGAGAGAGAGAGAGAGAGAGAGAGAGAGAGAGAGAGAGACACACACACATACACTATTTGGGCATAGAAGACTATTGTTTACCATGGTGGTATAAACAGGAAGTATTCTCAGGAAGACCAACTCTGACAGCATTGAGTGGTGGGGTGTGTGTGTGTGTGTGGGGGGGGGGGTGGCGTGTACGGTAGTCATTATTTCTCGGGAAGATATTTTAACTAGCCTTTTGTTTCCAAGGGGTTGGGGGACCTGACTGGGCAGATAAATCTGTTAAATGTATTTGGTCAAGTGCGTTTGTTTATTTACGGAAAGGATTAAATAAATCAATTGTTTCTTAAATGGGTGTCGTTGTATTCTCCTATATACTTTCTCTAGAAGTCTGCCATGGAATTAGACTAGACTTGTATAGCGATCCCGCAACCACCGCGCGCGCGGGTCGACGCGAAGAAACCACAGCACTGCCACGCCTCGCGAGCGCCCAATGCTGTGTCTATCGACGGCATCCCGTCTGGCCAGCCGAGTCCATGGGATCATGGATATTACATAATGCGGCTTGCTGGAATGCCAGCGGTATATTACATGCGTTCATAAATGTTAGAAGAGAATGCAGACTATCCGGGAAATGCCGCATAAGGCATGGAGTGCTACATGTAAAAATAAAAATAAAAAATAAAAGAAAAATTAAGTTTTGTCTAGATGTTTGAGCAGCTTGGTCTTGTAAGTTTTAAGCGATGGCGCGGCTCTAACATCCGCAGGAATAGAGTTCCATAACTTTGCACCAGAATAGGACAAGGACGACCTATAAATGTCCAGTCGAGGCATCGGTACAACAAGATTGTTCCCTGGTGTTCGACTGGACCTCGTATGAGCAAAGTGGAACAAACTATTGAGATAGGCCGGTGTTTCTGAGAGGGTGATTTTGCGCATGAGCACCAACTTATTATACTTAAACTGTTTTTCAAGTGGCAAAATGTCTAACAGCTTGAACTTATTGTCAGTATTAATGACTTCTGAGGGTCTGTCAACAATGAGTTTAATGGCTCTTCTGTGGAGCGAGTTCAGACTTTTTAAATTAGCATCGCTACTACCGTCCCAAATAGATGAGGCATAATCCAAATGTGACTGAATATGGGCATAGTAGAAGAGTTTCCTTGTTGGCTCATCAGCAAAATGTCTCAATTTCGACAGGAGGAATACATTTTTAGATACTATTTTACACAGTTTAGTAATGTGGCCTTGCCAGCACAACTTGTCGTCTAAGTTGATTCCAAGCACGCGTTGTTCTCTGACTTGCTCCACAGGCTGGCCGTTAAGTGTTAGTTGAAGGGGAGGGGGGTTCAACTGATGCTTTTGCCGTGTGGTAATCAGCATGCATTTGGTTTTAGTGGGATTAGGTATCATGGCGTTATGTCTGCACCATTCAGATATCTCATTTAAACTGTCTTGGGGAATCTTCACCATACATGTTACGTCTGATGACGAAACGTCCAGTGTTCCATCTTCTGAAAAAAGACTGCAAGTTACACTGGAGTCAGATATATGTAATGGAAGGTCGTTTATGAAGACAGAGAGAGAGAGAGAGAGAGAGAGAGAGAGAGAGAGAGAGAGAGAGAGAGAGAGAGAGAGAGAGAGAGAGAGAGAGAGAGAGAGAGAGAGAGAGAGAGAGAGAGAGAGAGAGAGAGAGAATGACAATGATCCTTTATTTGACAACGGTAAAAGTTTTGGTAGTAACAACTATTTTTCGAACTTGCCGTTGCTAATCTACTGATTACAGAGTTACTATCGCACTAATTGTTTTCTACTACTGAAAAGGGAAAAAAAAATTACATGACACAGCACAAGCCAAGAATGAAGGAAAAAAAAAATGTAAGGGGGAAGTGACATAGGAATTACCAACTTTACTGGTCGGGCATAATGACATGTTGTGAGGTTTAATTAAAATAATATAATAAGAATACACACAGCCTAATACGCATACATATCGCATGCACATTTGAGCACGCCACTCTCTATCTCTAATATACACGTACGCACACGCACACACGCACAATGCACACGCACACACACACACACGTGCACACACACGCTTACGCGGCTTATAACGTTAAGCTAGTCAGTCATATGAGTAGCTGGTTACGTACAAGCTGTACCGAGTAAATATGAGTCATCAGTCGAAACCTGTGATACACGAAATTAATAATCTAATGAGAAATAGTATTTTTCAATATGTGCACAGTCACGGGGATGCTGCTGACAAAAATAAGAGAGAGAGAGAGAGAGAGAGAGAGAGAGAGAGAGAGAGAGAGAGAGAGAGAGAGAGAGAGAGAGAGAGAGAGAGAGAGAGAGAGAGAGAGAAATGAAATGAAATGAAATAAAACTTTATTTTCCAAGGATAAAAGAATAGGTGCGCAGACCTTTTTTCATTCTTGTCCTTGCTACAAACTACATGAAAACACACACGCACGCACACACACACACGCACGCACACGCGCTTGCACACACTCACACACACCTACACACGCGCGCACGCACACACACGGAAGTACGTAAATCAGAGTTAGGTTATGATGAAAATGTAGTTCAAAATCGGAAGGTTACAAAGTAAAGTAGATTATAGCACTGTCAGGGGAGAGAAATGTGCATGATCGACCAGTGATCATAGATCTACTGTGGCCAAAGCACACACAAAAAAAAAAGAGATAGGAAAGAGAGGGGGCGCTAAAAAAGTGACTGAAAGCAATGCATATGGAAGCCCCCCCGAAGGGGGGCGTATCACATATCCCACTGTTCCAGCCACTCAGTGCATGGAAATTTAAATCTAGGTCCCCCCGAGGGGGGTCCAGATATTTAGCCGGTGTGGACAGCTGTTTCGGTCTTGGCGACCTCATCAGCACACCATCGGCGATACTGGAGGAGGCAGGAATTTCTGCCCACCTGCAAAGACAACCACATTTTACTGTGGTGTCTGCAAGGGCATACATTCCATGCCACCACCTAGAGCCAAATTTCCATGCACCCTAAAAGAGAACCTACCAAAAGGGGGGAAGGGGTTGCAGTCGATATTGTAGTAGTAAATGAAAAGAAAAGGGGAGACTGCCAGTGCTAATATTTTAGGAAGGTTACAAAGTAAAGTAGATTATAGCACTGTCAGGGGAGAGAAATGTGCATGATCGACCAGTGATCATAGATCTACTGTGGCCAAAGCACACACAAAAAAAAAAGAGATAGGAAAGAGAGGGGGCGCTAAAAAAGTGACTGAAAGCAATGCATATGGAAGCCCCCCCGAAGGGGGGCGTATCACATATCCCACTGTTCCAGCCACTCAGTGCATGGAAATTTAAATCTAGGTCCCCCCGAGGGGGGTCCAGATATTTAGCCGGTGTGGACAGCTGTTTCGGTCTTGGCGACCTCATCAGCACACCATCGGCGATACTGGAGGAGGCAGGAATTTCTGCCCACCTGCAAAGACAACCACATTTTACTGTGGTGTCTGCAAGGGCATACATTCCATGCCACCACCTAGAGCCAAATTTCCATGCACCCTAAAAGAGAACCTACCAAAAGGGGGGAAGGGGTTGCAGTCGATATTGTAGTAGTAAATGAAAAGAAAAGGGGAGACTGCCAGTGCTAATATTTTAGGAAGGTTACAAAGTAAAGTAGATTATAGCACTGTCAGGGGAGAGAAATGTGCATGATCGACCAGTGATCATAGATCTACTGTGGCCAAAGCACACACACAAAAAAAAAAAAAGAGATAGGAAAGAGAGGGGGCGCTAAAAAAGTGACTGAAAGCAATGCATATGGAAGCCCCCCCGAAGGGGGGCGTATCACATATCCCACTGTTCCAGCCACTCAGTGCATGGAAATTTAAATCTAGGTCCCCCCGAGGGGGGTCCAGATATTTAGCCGGTGTGGACAGCTGTTTTTTTTAGTAGTTCAAAATCCTTTATCCTTTCCCACTCAATACGAGAAGAATGCTCTTTGTATTCTGTATGCAGATTGTGAAGCTCCGAAATATCAATTTCCCGAGTTAAGAGAAGGCGTTCAACTTCACCATGGTGGAGTGGTTGTTTGGATATTTCTTGATAGAGTTTCAAAACAGATTTGTCAACAGATCCACCACCGTCACACAACTCTCCCTTTTTATTAACAGTTTCAACACAGTTTTGTGAAACTTCAGCAGCCACTTGTTTGCAGAAAGTAGACTTTTGGGAATTTTCAAAACAAAATTTGATGACTGACCACAAGTTCACAAGTAGCTTTCCTCGTTCGCACGAACGACTGGCTCCTGTCAGTTTCTTGAAATAAATAAACACATTGTCCTTTCTCGGCACATCAGGGTCAGAGGGTAGTTTCCTTTTGTTTCCGAGTTTCATAAAAATGATCAAGCTGTATACAGAAATCTTCGTCTTCTGCTAAGACACCGAGATGTTTCAGTGATGGAATCAGGCGGGGCACTACATCAGTCCTGCATAAGTAAGCGCCGGCATTGTTTAATCATCGTCATTGCTTGGAATATTGTGTTTTATGTGCTTTCTTATAATTTTAAAGTTGATATAAGTTGCGGAAAGGACGGTATATGCAGGTCAGATCGATCAGGCGTTTCAATCGAGGCATATAACATGGACACACTTGAATCATTCCATTGAAATGTAAGCGTAGTTGGTGTGCTGAGTGCTGTTAAATTTTGGGGTTAACGAGGAGCGGTCCACAAAAGCTATATCCCGATGGGTGTACTGTCTGTCTTCATATCCCAATGGGTGTACTGTCTTCTTGAACTAACTGATATTTTTCAGGATATTAATGCACAAGTGCATGTTTTCAACCATGTTTTCGTTATATTTGTTACAACAGTTACACAGTAAAAAATATCACCACGGCAGCCTGCCGCCGCGGCTGAAGTGAACGAAATGCGAATAAAAAATAGTAATAAAATGTCTCTTACCTTTGGTCGGATAATGCCGACATCTTCGCTTAGTTCAAGTTGACGACGGCCGCAAATTTGGAGACCATCTCCGACTTGTTAAGCGATATATCCGAATACGACACACAATATCACCCCCCCAAAAAAAAAAACACAAAGAAAATTCGCAGCTGATTTTTAAAAAAAATTATATATCCAGCAACTGCAGAATTAATGAAATGTGCACCGCATACACATCAGAATTATATACTGACGTCCACACATCTTAACCGTAGGATGAACACAGGGTCGATCTCTGCTAGAAGCTGTATGATCATCAACAATCTTTTGCACATGAAAATCTATGCCTCTTGTAGACGGAGGGCCCTTGAATTCACTCATTTAGGGGCGCTAATGTAGATGTAAATAGGACAGCAAAACGCACAGATTCTCGTGATCTGACGGATCAGCCTGTGAATGTGCATGGGGATCTATGTCAAGTGTAGTTGAAGTAATCTGACAGGGGAACAATGTTGCGAGTGACAGAAACATAAACACGAGCGCTCACATCGGCTTGATGAGGTTTCCGACCTCACCCCGGGGTCAGGGGGTATCGGATTTCACTGAAATTTCAGGGACTCCGGTGGCGTTGGCCCGACGACTGGGCCAGCAAACAGACAATTACAATAGTCAATGCGGCTCAAAATCAGTGAAGAAACAAGCTGAGTGTGGCAGACAGAGTCAGGAAAGATCTTACAGAGCTGATTTTCTTCACCTGGAAATAGGCTGCTCTACAGATGGAAGTGATATGGTCATGCGTAGACAAAGAAGAGTCAAACAGAACACCAAGGTCACGAACACAGTGTTTGAAAAGTATGCTGGCTTTACCAACAGTCAAGCTGCTGCATGTGACCTGGGAAAGAGTATGATATGATGTGACACACATTGACTCAGTTTTGCCATCATTCAGCATGAGCTTGTCCATTAATTAACATCCATTTCTTAACAGATGATATACAGAGTTTGACTTCCTTAATTACAATTGGGACATCACATGGCTTGGAGTGTCTGAGCAGCTGTGTGTCAAAGGCTTGTTTGCGGAAACTATGCCGACTCATGACAAATGACAGGGGTTGAGTATACATTGAAAACAGTACAGGCCCCAAGACAGAACCCTGCGGCACGCCTCAACGCAGAGGGAGTGTTTTGGACTTTGCACCTCCAACAGTCACACCCCGAGAGCGGCCTATCAAATAGGAGGCAAACTATCGTAAGGCAGTGTAAGTTATGCCAAACGTACACTGCAGTCATCTCAAAAGAATGTCACAGTCATGATCGATGGTGTCGAACGCAGCAGACAGATCCAGCAGACAAAGAATAGAAACTTTTTTTCTGGTCAACGGGTGTCAGTAAATTGGTGACAACATGAAGGAGGGTGGTTTTGGTGGAATGAGTTTTCCTGTATGCTGTCTGATACATGTCAAGCAAGCCATTGTCATTCAAGTGCTTTTGAAACTGCTGAAGAACTGCCCTCCAAAAGTTCAGCAAGGAAAGGCAGATTGGAAATTGGACGATACTTTGTCAAGCACTCCTTGTCAAGACTTGGCTTCTTGAGAAGAGGCATGACAAGTGCTTGCTTGAAAAGATCAGGAACACAACCTGACACGAGGGAAAAGTTTAAAATTCTGGTTATTATTGTGTTTTTTTTCCACAAATACTATTCACAACTTCAAACCCAAATTTGCTACAGAGATATCTGATGGTAAGACCTATCTATCAAATGATGCAGACAACAAGGAAGAATTTTTGCATTCCTGTCCAAGAAGATTGAAAGCAGTGATTTTCCTCCTGGCAAAACAGTGGTGGTGACACAAGGAGAAAATGTTATCATCAGAGGAAGTGACCACGTCATACTTGCCTGCAGCCATAAAGAGGCCGATAC
The DNA here is from genome assembly GCA_036245525.1 of Semisulcospira habei. NCBI lineage: Eukaryota > Metazoa > Mollusca > Gastropoda > Semisulcospiridae > Semisulcospira > Semisulcospira habei. The sequence continues at coordinate 139,360,958 of BTPG01000001.1, forward strand.
CAGACTACTCTTCCATGTGCAAGATGCATTACAGCAGGGTTCAAAGACTTGCTTTGTTCACACCGTAGGACACCGATGTTATATGAATGAATAAACTTTATTCTTCCAAATACATGTTGCCACGTACAGGAAAAATTGTTTCGCCACCTGAGGTGCAAACTCACACAACAGTTTACACACAACACTGAAATGGACAATGGCTCGGGGCGGGTGAAGCCCGTCGCCAAGGCGTCTCATGGCCGGCGCCAACGGCCACAACCCGACCTGAACCTCCCTAACACAAAGCAAACTAAGGACAGCCCTATCATAGTATCTCTTAAACACGTAATATATCATAGTATCTCTTAAACACGTAATATACAATGTTTTTAAACTTTCTGCTTGGCTAATACTAGTTACACAAATGAGAGATACGCATCAACAGAACAAAAAGACGAATTTCACAGTTGCTACCTGGGGGCCCGTCGCTATAAGAACAGCGCCGTCTGTTAGACAGTCGCTCCGGCATAAACAGTCACCACCTTAATTATAGCTTAACTATAACTTCACACCTACTAATTTTTAAGCAATAATAGTAAAACTACAACATTAACGCAAAAGCGGCAGTCCAAAATTGTTACTAAAGCCGCACAGTACACACATGCACACGCTGTTAAGTCAGTGTTGTAAGAAATACAGTCACTGTGTCCGTCATCACGACCCTCGGCTGGAATGTGGAGGCCCGAAGCCTGCCGGCACTCGCCTCGCTGCACGCACTCACGCTACTCGGCCTCAGGCAGTGATGATGAGCGTGGTGTGGGAAGAGCCACTCCTGAGATGCTTGAAAGGGGAGAAAAGCACGTTGTTTTTTTGCCACAGCATAATGCGCGCTGTTCTTCTGAGATCGGAATTCCAATGGCACTAACAAAAATCAGCCGGCGTGTATAAACTAGCATTGCACTGCGGACGGCGGAGGAAACTACTGAAAGTCCAATTAACAGCCACAGCACAAGAAATAACCAAAAGTCATCCAAAAGAAACACCAGTCATGATGTAGCATTGCAGGATCCGACATCATATATCAAACGAAGGCCCAATGACTGCTAGACTGCGGGTGGCGACCATTTCTACCGAAGCGGGCGGCCTGGAGGTGTTGTATGGCCGCCATCTTGTCTTCATTCGTAATATAGTTATATTGATTGGCAAGACATATGGTCAACATTGAACATTTGGGTTGGGTTTGGCACAGGAAGAAGCTTTTTCTACATTTATATCAATGCTCTGGCCCTAACCCTTGGCAAAGAAATGTAAACTGCCTTGCCAGTTTTCCACATCTTCACATGCTGCGATACAGTATCAGCCTTTCTTGGAAAGGGAAAAAGGTCTGCCTGGGAGACTTGGAAATTTTCCCTGATGTGACCAAGGCCTTCATTGACATCGCCAGTCACCCTTTCAAAGAAGTGGACATCAGTGATGAGAACTTCAAACTTCTGGAACGCTTCACCGTTCTCATGTACCAGAAGACAAGTGGATTTGAGACTGTGAATGAGGCTCCTAGGGAAATGTTTTGCCAACAAAGCAAAACCATGGACACTATTCCTCCCACACAAGGTGCTCTCCTGCAACACACAAAGCGTTGTGTCTACCAAGCTGGAATCTGAACAACAAGCGATCAATCTCAGCAACAAATACCAACTCCAAAAAGATGGGGCTGGAAAATGGACGATACCACTTGTTGTTGGATTCCACTGTGGACAACTTTACCAATTGCTTCAGAAGCACGTAGTGAACTTGTCAAGTGTCGCTGCAAAGCTGCTGCTGGCTGTACCGGAAAATGTTCTTGCAAAAACGCCATGTGGAGATGTAAGACCTTTGCAAGTGTTACTGCATGAAGGATTAGATGCTAATTTCATATGAACATTTGTCTTGACAAACTCAAACGTTTTGCGGCAAAACTGCTGCTGACTGAACATTAAGCCTTTAATCCTTTCTACCAAACTTGTTTAAAAAGTGATAGCGTCTGCTATGTCTACTATGTGTTCTGTGTATTTATTTTGTCAAAATTAGACACATTTATCAATAAAAATTAACCTTTAGCAAGCCGAACAAACTTTTTTTGGACTTTTTACATTTGTCGCGTCATCAGTTTTTGATACTTGTCACGTGAAAACATCAGCTGAGACTGATTTTGTGGAACATATAAAGATTGTTGTTACAGGACCAACAAACATCTAAAAATTTGTTGCTTTTGTCAACTCTGTCCCCATCATTTTGCTTATAGTGAAGAACCAGCCCACTTCGTGTACAGTTAATTTGCCAATTAGCGGTACTGCATACTTACTGTATCTCAGGGCGTTCTTTTTTGCTGGGGGTAGGGTTACACACTTGCAACTGATGACCTTTTAAAGATCGATTTGTACACCATGACTTTTACTGTTTGATTCTAGACTGTTTATCAGATATTTTTATGCCGTTATATAGAATATTACAAAGTCGATATGCACTTCCGCCGTAAAAACGTATATTATTGTCAAACCAGGTTTGCTTTTTGGGCACAGACCATAATAATAATAATAATTACAGTATTTATAATGCGCTTATCTTATAATAATTATAACTCTAAGCGCGCACTCACAACTCGCGCACGCATGCGCACGCTTTAGACAACGCCTCACGTACCACAAACAGTGAAATACATTACGACGGTCTGCTTAGGGTGGGGAGTGTGGTGGTATAGCGCTAGAACTGTTGAAAAAGGTGAGTTTTGAGGGCGGACTGGAAGGAGGAGAGCGAGTGTTTCTGACGGAGAGACAGTGGGAGAGTGTTCCAGGTGCCGTGGGTGGACCGTATACTGAGAGCGAAATATTTTGCCGTTTCCTTTCACAATCCGCCCTGAGCTAGTGCCTGAAACGGGGCGAGTTTGGATTTTGGATGAGTTCACCGTTATACTGCTATTATGGTACCGTCGGGATATCATACTACAGGCGCCGCGCGTGCGCGGGACGCCATCTTGCACCGTTTGCCTTCCGCGCTCGCTTCGATTCTTCTGTCGAGAACTTTATCTAAATTATTACATTTTCTGTTAAGTTTTAGTGTGGGAAAGTTACAAAAGGTAATGTACAATGTCTGTATATAGTGTTTTGGTTGTGTAACCCCCACAACGTTTATTTATTTATTTATTTTTTGGTGTGTTTTCATTTTGACTGATAACTGCTAAGTTTGCGTTCGTCTTGAAACTTGACTTTGTTTTTCACTTTTTTCTCTTTCATAAATAATTTCAATATTTTCTAGACTCTTCGCTATTACTCATATTTTTTATTATATACATAAATGTAATTTGCCATATCTGAGGTCTGGTTTGATGTTAATTCTGAAGCTTCTGCGCCGTTTACTTGATTTTTTTCTTTTTCAAGTGGGGGGAGGTATGAGGTGGGTGGGGTTGGTGGTAGTTGTTTTTGTGTGTAAATATCTTCTGAAAGCCCCGGCGTTTCATAGTACATGACCCGTGTGTATTACATAATTACATCAATACAAGTCGTTTAAGTCTTTTCCAGTGCCACACCAAGTGAGCTCATGCTCACAGAACAGCAGCAATCTCCACCCAATCCCATCACAATACATGAATATAATAATAAAATAATAAAATAATACCGTTATTATATAGGCGCTTTTTCTCAATTTTGGGGAAATCGACTCAAAGCGCCGCGCCTGAAACCCAACACACACACTCACGAAACAGACACGGATTTACGCCATTTAAGACAAACACAGTACAAGACAAACGAAGGGCCAGTCAGCTACTGAAGTTACAGAGATTTTTGATCGCTTGTATTTGAAATTTGTAAAGTGGCCTGAGACCGGTACCAAAGTGTGGGGGGTGGAAGAACCGGAGTACCCGGAGAAAGAACCCCCGACGGTCCGCCCGAATCAACGGTGACACTTACCAGAGGAGAAAAGTCCAACGCCGGAACCCGGTATCGAACCGCTCACCTTTGGAATTGGTGGCAGGCGCCTTAACCACTGCGCCACGGACCGCCCCAATATAATCTCAATGGCAAGGTAAATTGTGAACTTAAGAATGTGTGTGTGTGTGTGTGTGTGTGTGTGTGTGTGTGTGTGTGTGTGTGTGTGTGTGTGTTTGTGTGTGTGTGTGTGTGTGTGTGTGTGTGTTTGGGAAAAAATATACAGCTTAATAATTATGTTAAGTTAGCCGATCTGTGCGGCATGATTGTGAGATACACTTCAGCGGTAAAACGGACACAGAGTGATGTAACCACGCAGTTATGAGCAAAATGGCACCCAGCTACCCTTGAATTGTCATTGTTGATCTATTTCTTGCTGTAGAGCGTCGGGACTAAATGGGTTAAGTACGGGTCCTTTGTGACACTGAGTTGACTTGGATACACGGTACAGAAGCACGGGACATGCTGGAGCGCAGACAATGGAGGCGCCTTAGAAACGCGTCCTTGGCAACCTCTAATAGTTGCACATTTAACCCCTTATTCTGTGGACCAGGCAGGTCTGAGTCAGAAAGAGACATCGATTCTCATGGGCCTCTGCGACTGCAGGGCTTAATGTGAATCTGTTTCACGTACAAATGGAAGGAGGTGTATGATCCTGTGTAAGCGCGTCACCGGCCGACCGTATCTAGTGCATTTGATTATGATCGATGGAGTGCTTGAAAGAGAGACGATAATTTCGGATTCAGATGCGGGTCAACCGACCTTGTATAAACGGCAAATTTCTCTTTAACTAATCAACCAATTAAAATATTTTCGGAAGCTCTCCGAAATACAAAGGATTTCCAAAAGTTTCAGGCATGTACGTACACAAACACCGGAGATACTTCGCGTGTCTCACACACACACACACACACACACACACACACACACACACACACACACACACACACACACACACACACACACACACACACACACACACACACACACACACACACACACACACACACACACACACACACACGGTGTTTGGTGCCAAATGTACCTTCTCTAGCAAGGTTTGCGTAGCTAGACGTGACATCTTCTTTGCCATAATTTCGAGGCCCGCCCGCTCAGCACATCGTGCGCATTCTACGGAACGAGCTCCGACCAGCCCCATTTCAAAGTCTACTGTATTTTCAACACGGTAGACAACAAAACAACAACACAATCAGTTACAATGAAACCTATTAACGACATTGCATACTACATTTTCCAAATAGATCGTGGTTTCTTAATATGTCTGACTACTTGTATGAGTTGCAATGACTTACCTCTGGTAATGTCGGCTCTGAAGATGGCTGTGAAGCTTTGAGCATAGTAGAACGTACCTCTGCTTACACGAAATAATTTGCAAATGCGAGTATCTATCGCCAATATTTAGACATGATTGTGATTATAAGTCATGTTTGAGCATGATTTGTCCTGAAACTGCAAGCGTCAACCGCTGTTTGCTTTACACATACAAATGGAAGGTGTCTGATCCTGTGTGTGCGCGTGACCAGCCGACCGTATCTAGTGCGTTGGACTATGTACGATACAAAGATAAAGAGAGACAATACCGGCCGGTGCAGCACCACGCGAAATCGGCCGGGAGTCAATGTTGCGTACTAGTACGCCAGAACGATCGACATCGTGGCACGTTTGAAGAGAAATGGAAAGGCCAGACTGATGAATTAGTTGCTTTTGCATCAGGAAGTGCACTTGGCCTTCAGTTTTACTTTTCCTCCAAACTCACGCAGTTCGGATGTGCGAGAGGTGGGTGACTGAAATGAAAAAGGCGGTGTGGTGAGGGAGGCAGGGGTGCGGGGTGGGGTGGCAAAGTGGTGTGCGTGAGGCGAAAAAAAAAAAAAGGGCGGTTGGGTGTTTGGTGGCTTGACACTTAAGATCTAAAGCTACGTTTCCATAAACTCATTCTACCCCAGACACACTACAGCAAGATAAGGATCGACCATGATAGATCAAGGGTGATGCCAGAATAGCTTGGCGCCTAGGGGCGCCAAGCTATTCTGGCATCACCCTTGAACTATCATGGTCGATCTGTGTCCTGCACTGGAGTGCAGTCTTTAGAGGACAACGGCAACATTTAGGGATTTCGGTGTTGAGGTAGAACGAGATGAGCACGAATCCGATCCTAACCCGGCGATGCGATGATGCAATTGTCATACAAAAATTGCTTCATTTTTGTTTCGAAGCCGGATGCGAATTCGTTTATCGCATCGGACATATGGAAACACACAAACATGAAAAGGACTTGCACATGGAAACACACAAACATGTAAAGGACTTGCACATGGAAACACACAAACATGAAAAGGACTTGCACATGGAAACACACAAACATGAAAAAGACTTGCACATGGAAACACACAAACATGAAAAGGACTTGCACATGGAAACACACAAACATGTAAAGGACTTGCACATGGAAACACACAAACATGTAAAGGACTTGCACATGGAAACACACAAACATGTAAAGGACTTGCACATGGAAACACACAAACATGAAAATGACTTGCACATGGAAACACACAAACATGAAAAGGACTTGCACATGGAAACACACAAACATGAAAAGGACTTGAACATGGAAACACACAAACATGAAAAAGACTTGCACATGGAAACACACAAACATGTAAAGGACTTGCACATGGAAACACACAAACATGTAAAGGACTTGCACATGGAAACACACAAACATGAAAAGGACTTGCACATGGAAACACACAAACATGAAAAGGACTTGCACATGGAAACACACAAACATGTAAAGGACTTGCACATGGAAACACACAAACATGTAAAGGACTTGCACATGGAAACACACAAACATGTAAAGGACTTGCACATGGAAACACACAAACATGTAAAGGACTTGCACGATTCATGTTTTTCTGTTTCGGACACGCTTCGGATTCGGATCGGTTTCTTATCGGATTCGTGTTTACGGGTAGCCGCCTTTAGCCTACCCCGTCCCGTCAGCATGAGGCATAGATTCTCATGAGCCCGTGCTTCGGAGGTTTATGGAAATCAGTGTCTCGTGCTTTGCAAAACCATTTAGTGCAGTTGTGCGTCACTTGGAGGGTTGGGGATTGGCCGGAAAAATTACAAGAATTGGGGCAGAAAAGGGGGGTGGGGGGTGGGGTGGGGGATTTACTGTCTGGCAACAGACCTTCTCGTTTCATGAAATAATCTGGGCGTTTTCACGGATCACGAAACCCTATTTGGGCTTTCACGTGTGCGCGACCACTTTCTTTCACGATCACGAGTATGCAAATTTGCTATCATAAATCATGGGAACCGTCAAAACGCATCACGACTTTAGGGCATATCTCTCCCCCAGCCCCCGCCCACACAACTTACCCGCCCGACCTGAAACAAAAGTTGGGGCGTACCTAAATGAAATCGGGGTTTTTAGTGTGAGGTGGCCCCTCCCTCCGGTAATATTTCTGTTGCAACAGGTGAAGCAGAAGCCAGGTGTGGGAGGATCCAGGAAACTTCTATGTAAGTACACGTCATAAACATATATAATAACACCCATCCATCCATCCCTTCCCATCTCATCCCATCCCATCCCATCCCATCCCATCCCATCCCATCCATCTATCAAGCATGCAATTAAATACGAAATCAAACCTTCCATTTATTATAATCTTTTAATCAAATCAGTCAATCCGTCAGTTTATCCATTAAGCCA
>BTPG01000001.1:139371140-139383640 GCA_036245525.1 Semisulcospira habei
AGAAAAGAGTTGTGATATATTCTGGTATTTTCTGTTTCCACACTTTGAACATAAAAATAGCCTTATTGTATTTGAAGTGGTCTTGCAGCGGCAGAAATCCTATTTTGGCGAGTTTTTCTTCTGTTGTGAGTCGTGGGTCAGGAAGGATTAACTTTGCTGCCCTTCTGTGTAACGAGTTGAGTCTCTTCAAGTGGACTTCACTGCATCCATCCCACACCGTTGACGCGTAATCAATATGAGAACGTATGTGAGCATTATAGAATAGTTTGCGCGTGTCCGAGTCGGTGTAATATTTCAGTTTGGACAACATGAAAAGATTTTTGGCTACCGTTCTGCATAGAGTGTCCGTATGAGCCTTCCACTTAAGCTGACTGTCAATTGCAATCCCTAGTAGGCGGTGTTCATTAACGTGTTCTATTTGCCTGCCCTTTAATAAAAGGTTAAGTAACAGGGGTGCCAACTGGTGTTTTTGACGAGTGGCGATTATCATAGATTTGGTTTTAATTGGATGAACAATCATAGAATTCCTGTGACACCATTCAGACACTTCATCAAGACTATGCTGCAAGTTGGAAGAAATTACTTGTATATCTTTGTTAGTCATATGAATGGAAGTGTCATCAGCAAAAAGATCACATTGTACGTTCTTGCAAGTTATATGAAGTGGCAGGTCATTGATGAATAGACAAAATAATAAGGGACCAAGCACGGATCCTTGGGGAACTCCATACTTTATATCTTTTAGAGAAGAGTAAGATCCATTCACTAGAACTTTTTGTTTACGATCAGTTAGGTATGATTTAAAAAATGCAACTACTTCTGTACTATTCAAGTATTTCTGAATCTTTGTCATTAGAGTGGTGTGATCGATTAGGTCAAAGGCCTTTTTAAAGTCTAAGTAAACGACACCTGTTATCTGGGATTTGTTCATACCATGGAGCCATGCGTCAACGAGGCGCGTGAGTGCAGTGTGGCACGAGTGTTGTGGGCGAAATCCGGATTGAAAGGGGTGCAGGAGCTTGCGGTTTTCTAAGTAGGCAAGCAGGCGTTTGTGGACATGCCTTTCAAGCGGCTTTGATAGAACTGATAATAATGAAATCGGTCGATAGTTGTTAGGGTCAGAACGATCTTTAGTTTTTGGAAGTGGAATGACTTTAGCGTATTTTAGTTTGTTAGGGAAAGTATGTTGTTTGATACAAAGGTTGTAAATGTACGTAATAGACTCTACTATGTACGGCAGGGATAACTTAAGTATTTGGGGGCTGATGTCATCAGGCCCCGAAGACTTTTTATTTGGTAGTTTACTAATGAGCAAACCCACCTCATGAACTGATAGCAAGGGAATGCTGAAGGGGTCTGTGTCCTCTGTTCTGTGTTTACAGAATTCAGAAAGCAAATTAGAACATTCATACTTACTGCTATTAATTGAGGCATTTAGAGTTTCAGCGACTGAAAGAAAATGATTATTAAAAGTTTCTGCAGTAAGACTGCTGGGAATGGTTGTTGAAGTGCCAGGGCAGCCTTTAGTTAGAGTGTTTAATAGGCGCCAGATAGTGGAAGTATCCTTACTGTCTTTCACTGTGTCACGGATTAACCTTTTCCTTGCCTCTCTGATCATGTACTTAACACGGTTACGTTGTTGCTTGAATTCAGGAAATAGTTTTCGACTACGCAGATCATCTCTGAGCGCCATCGCTTGCATTATTTCTGGGGTTAACCATGGAGGAAGAGTGTTTGATTTAACCCTTCTCTCACGAAGGGGTGCGTGTTTGTTTAATACAGTTAGAAAAAGAGTGTACCAAATAGAAAGGGCAGTGTCCGGGTCATTGGAGAGAAGTACATCGTTGAACGGAGTATTATTTAAATCAAATAGGAATTTATTATGGTTAAAGTTCTTGAATGATCGATATGTTATGGTTGTATGGCCGTTCTTCTTTGCTTTCGGAATCTTTTTTGACCATGAACAAACAACTGGATAGTGATCACTAACACTTAGATTTGAAACCTCAACATTATAGACGGCTTTGGGTTTATTAGTGTATATGTGGTCTATAAGTGAGGACGTATTTTGAGTAATTCTGGTGGGCGATTTTACTAACTGGACTAGACCAAACAATGAAGATATTGTATCCCACGCAGTGTGATTCTTCAGGAAGTCTATATTAAAATCTCCCATGAGAAGAAGGTCAGCCTTTCTTTTGCACGCTCTATCAAGGATCTGACTAAAATGGTCATACCATTCAAAAGTGGCGGCAGGGTTTCTGTAAAGGAATCCAACTAGTAGCGGTGTCGATTTAGGGCATTTCACTTCCAACCACAAACACTCTACGTCTGCTGTTTCCAAGTCCAAGCGTCTATGGACTAAATGCTGAATGGAGTTGTGAATGTAGACAGCGATGCCTGTTTGACCTGGGGACGAGGGGTCTCTCCTAGTCAAGGAAAAATTAGGAATACTAATGGCTTCATCGCTCACACACGAGCTCAGGCGCGTCTCACTAAGCCCAAATAAATGAAACGGTGTGGGATTGCTAATGTAGACAGATATATCGGTTAGTTTATTGTACAAATGAAAAACATTGAGATGCCCTATTCGCATAACTTTCAAATTTATGTCTATTACGGAGTAAGGCAAATTTGTACAGAACAAACAACAACAACTACAAAGTAAAATGTCAAAAGAAGGAAGTATACGTTGAGATTATTAAATGAAACAGCACAAATGCCTATGTATATATAAAGCTGGTAAATGGATAAGACACAATGAAATGATTTAGCAGACTCGTCGGCAGGGAAATAATCCAACTGCTCGAACATCAAAGTCCCGATAGCAAGTTCAGTTAGGCGTATCAGCCGCACACGAGCACAATACTGGCCGGGGTTTGGTAATCCGCTTTCAACTCGATACTGCTCAGCGAAGTAAAGCGGAGACACAGTTATCACTGGTAAATTGAAGCTTGATTGAATCGTCTTGATTCAATCGAGTTTCCTTCACGCTGATAGTCTGCTGGTATTCGAACAAGCACTGACTGACCTCGTATAAAACACACAGAGTACTCCGACACAGTAGTAAACTAACGGATCAATGATATTCTAGTCTCGGAGAGACTTTATCCACGACGAACGAACGAACGACACAGAAAATGATGATCGTAACTGTTCTTGGTCATCGCAAAATACATAACACTACAGTGGCACATTGATCACCAAAAGTTTTGCTTACTGCGCACTGTCCACAAGCTAACAAGAGTTCTTGAACAGTCAGAAATACAAATACATAAAATAAAAGTCCACAGGCACAGTCCCGAACGAATGCCTACAAGTAAAGTAATAGCGGTGTCGAATACACACGTTTATCAAGGAATAGAATCAGAAATGAACTGTCAATCGCTAGAATTAATGGAACGACGAAACACCACCGATCGTTGTTGTTTTTTGTTTTGTTGTTGCTGTAAACATGTTGTTTTTTAAACAATGAACTAAAAACCTGTTTGTTGACTGATATACCCCTGGATAAATGGCTGAAGCAGCTGCGCCAGTACGCGCATTACCTGCGAGTCGTTGTCTCCGGGGATAGCTGCAGGGGTCTCCCACCCCCTGGCCGGGGTACTTGCGGTTTTAGGAGTGGCCAGAGCCTGGAGAGCGCTGTTGATTCTCGAGTTGTCCTGAGGCGGGGGCGGCATGCGGGGAAACTCTTCCTCCGTCACTGTAAATGGCTTGGCGTGACCTGGCTGAGGACAGTACGCAGAGGGATGGCCAGGTTGCACACGGTTGGACATGGAGTGGCTGCGGCTGGCATAGTTTGCAGGCAAGTGGCTGGCCTGGGAACTAGGGGATAGAGGGTGGCTGGTAGAGGGGCAATTTGTCTGGGAGTGATGTTGGGAGAGGCTGGGTTGGGAGTAGTGGACGTGCGTAAACTTTGGCCCTCTGCCACTGCCCGACTGGTTGTGATTGTGTTGATAAGACCAGTCATCCTGCTGTTGATGCTGCTGGTTGCGGCGATCTACGATGGGTCCGTCACCTGGTGCACGGCGCGGCACTCCAGCAAACCTGATGTTGAGTGCCAGTGTTCTGGTACCGGCAGGAGTCAGGTGGATCCGGTCTTTCTGGAACAAGGCCTTGCGCGGTGCCAGATTGTAAGTAATGAAGGCCGGCATATGGTCGATGTAAAAGACCTTCTCTTGCTCGCACGTTGCCCGCAAGTTGTCGTTGGAGGGGAACACGGCCTTCGACAGGTAGTGGTGGGCCCCTCCAGGAATGATGGAGGACGTAAACAGGGCGGCATTAGGAAAGGCTGCACGGAGTCTGCGGATAAGCTGCACCCATGACTGCTTGCTGACCACGCCCACTTTACAGCTGTTTATCCCCGCGTGTAAGGTCACACGGCGGATATTTGGCGACGGCGGTAGACTCCTTAGCCACTCAGCGACGTCACTCACTGTCAATCCTGAAACCGACAGGTTCTGGACCACGGCACCATTGACCGACATCCTCCGCTCGTCCACGTTCTTGAGGATGGAGTCGCCGATGAGGAGTGTGTTGACGTCTGGCCGGACCTGAAGACACTGGAGCTGGTGTAGGGGTGTGGGGCTGTGATTGCTGTCACTATCACCTCTGCCGTTACTACTGCTGCTGCCAGTACTTGTTTTGTCGATGGTGTTACCGTTATCAGCGCTGGGTCCTTGGGTGTTCTCATCTATGTCAGATAAAACAGAGAACCTGTTTTCTATATGCACCTGTGCGAGAACAGCACTCTTCGATGCGACATCTTGGGCTTCAGAGGGTTTGTGAGGCTGAGGCGGGAGTGTGGGGTCAGCGGGGCTTTTCACCTCAGTTTGATCGGTGGTATGATGCGTCTGTTTTACCACGGCCTCAACTTGCTTTCTGAGTTCCTTCAGCTTACCGGCTTGGTTGTCCCTGCTGCTGGTAAGCTGGAGTACCTTTTCACTGAGAGCAGCATGGCTGGTGGATAGGTCGTCGACAGCCGAATTGACACCCTCAGCATACTCTTCCGCTGCCTTCACGCTGTTCTTGGCTTTAGTCTCGTTGTCACGGACGACGCTGTCAACACGCGCCAGTTCCTCAGCATGCGCAGCGCACTGGCTCTTAACATCGGAGAGCTCAGTGCGCACTTTCTGCAGCTCGGCTTGCAGGCTATCGATGGTTGCAGCATTCAGCACTAGTTGTTGCTGCATCTGAGCCATGCACTGGTTTAGCGCCGAGACTTGTGCCTCTACAGAGAGAGGAGGGGGCACACAGTTGATGAGTGGGAAGGTGTTTGTATGGGGCGTGACCTCGGCCGAGGACATATCAGGCGGTATGTCAGCCTCGGCTGGCGGAGAATTGTCGCCCTTGTCCCCATCAAGGGTTGCTGGAGCAATTTCACAACTGCTTGCATGGTTGAGTGAAACCTTTGATTGGGAAATAGTAACGTTGGAGTTGGCAGGGGGGTCGCTGGTGATGTCGTCTGTCCCCGTGGCGAGTACGCTGTTTGGTTCGAGAGTGGCGAGAAGGGCTTCGCTGTCGGCGAGTACACTAATCCCATCAGCGCACTCAGTCATAGAGTCGCCATTGTGGACGTCAGGGGATGCTGGTTGTGAGGATGTATCCATTCTGTTTATAGTGTCTTTTAATAGTTCGAACTCATCGTTCACCCACTCTTGGCAGCAGTTGCCCTGTACACAAACAGTCCCGGTCGTATAATATATTGTTATGGTAATAAGTTTCTTTGTATCATTCTTGAGCTGAATTATTGTTTCAAAAAGTTCACTTGGGTAGGGAGGGTCGATGGGAACTACAATACTCAGTTCATCTTGGTTTTTGTCCCTGTCTTGCCAGTGCAGTGTCACGCCAGGGGGCATAGACTCTCGTGCGTATATGGTGTATAGAGCATGTCTCCACAGGGGTACACGGGTTGAAATACTTTCAAAGGTCACTTGTATAGGGTCTCTTGTTCTTGTAATTTTCTCAAGGGAGAGACGTGAATTCGCTGCAGTGGAGCGGGTTATCGGGCCCATTGTATAGAGATGGTGGTGTCGCCATTGTCACTTTACTCGAAGCGAGTCAGCATGATTGCTGAACAACTAGAGTGTTTCACCCGTAACGCCGAGAAGCGGCGTCAAAGACCACTCTATCAGAGTGATATTATGCAGCGCCTCGCTAGGCGCGGCGGCTGTTTGGTCCAGCCACTAGTACTGCATACTTAGTTTGTTCCACTGAGGCGAGCCGAGAAACTGGGTCACAACTGGTACCGGCGCGCTGAGGCACAAGCCTCCCCCAGCAGCTAGGCCGGCTGACAAGCCGGTGGCCTTCTGACAAGCGCGGCAGCACAGCAGGAAAACTTGAAATGCTGCCCTCTGCGAAATATGAAGTTGACAGTCCTGAAACTACACCATTGCAGAGTTTTCACTAAGCACAAACACTCTGCCAAGAATCATACTTGCAGAGTAAACCTTGCCAGCACAGTGTCCAAATGAATGGAGAGAATCTTACACGCGATGCGCACATCAGCAAGATGGCGCGTCAGAGACATGTAAACATACACATACCACACACTGACGCATGTATGCACTCGCTAACGCACGCACGCCCGCACACACACAAACACAAACTTGCACACGCACGCACTTAGACACACACGCACACATATACACTCACGCTCTCGGACACGCACTCCAGACATACGTACGCGCATAACGCGTACGCACAAAAATATAAAATGAGTAAAAATGCAAAGTAACGCAATACACAGAAAATCATTAAGTACATTACAATTCATACAGCAAAGGCAAATATGTATATATGTGCTCTCTCTCTCTCTCTCTCTCTCTCTCTCTCTCTCTCTCTCTCTCTCTCTCTCTCTCTCTCTCTATGTCACACACACACACACACACACACACACACACACACACACACACACACACACACACACACACACACACACACACACAGCATGCACGCACACACACACACACACACACACACACACACACACACACACACACACACACACACACACACACACACACACACGTGAGCGCGCGCCCAAAAATATCGCGTACACACATATGAAGGCAAAAACATTATACATAGTACATGGAGTATTCAATGTACTGTTGACACTCAGATATTATGGTCCACTGTATATTATATAAAAAAATAATAAAAAACAAAAAACTAAAAAAAACAAACAGACGCTCTCTCTCTCTCTCTGTCTCTCTCACTCTCGCACACACACACACACACACACACACACACACACACTCTCTCTCACACAAACAAACATTCACACACCTGAACACACGCGCAAGTTATCCCTGTACTGTAATGATTAGATTACGTCAGAGATTGTAGGTGTTTGAAGAGGCTGACCCTAAATGAGGTGAGCGTCTTTGCGTTTCTGATTTCTGCAGGAATAGAATTCCAGAATGAACTTCCCGAGAATGACAAACTGGTTTTGAATAAATCAATACGCGGCAGGGGTACTTTGAATTGTTGTCCATGTCTAGAAGCTACAGATGTCCGTTCTGAGAGTACAGTGGACATGATTGCTTGTACAGCTTGTACATCAATACACCTTTATTGAACTGAAAGTGATGGGATAGAGGGAGCATTTTTAAAGTTTTAATCTTTTCGTCAGTTGAGAGTTTGGGATCGGGAAATATAAGCTTAGCAGCTCTCCTATGTAGGGAGTTCAGCCTCTTCAAATGTACATCACTAGAACCATCCCACACTGTTGATGCATAGTCTATGTGCGATTTGACATGAGCATTGTAGAAAAGAAGACGCGCATCTGTGTCAGTAATTTTTTTCAATTTTGACAACATATACAGGCCGCTGGAAACCCTTTTGCACACATTATTAATATGCAGTTGCCATTTAAGCTGATCATCTATAGTGACCCCCAAGAGGCGGTGGTGTGATACTTGCTCAATTGGGCTGTCGTTTATACACAGACTAAGAGAGAGCGGGCATAGCTGGTGCTTTTGACGTGTGGTTATAACCATACATTGTGTTTTTGACGGATTCAGGGACATGGAGTTGGAATGACACCAGTCGGTGACCTCATGCAGGCTTTCCTGCAGACGCGTGCTAATTGCAGCTACATCTTTGTGAGGAGTATGTAGTGTGCAGTCGTCAGCAAACATGTCACAAGAAATATCGCGGCAACTAATATGCAGTGGAAGGTCATTGATAAATATGCAGAACAGCAATGGCCCGAGGACAGAGCCCTGAGGCACTCCGCTTTTGACGAGACCATACGAGGAGTAGGATCCATTTAACAGTACTCTTTGCTTCCTTCCGCTTAAATATGAAGTAAACAATGAGACAGCACCTGCATTGCAGAGATATGCTTGAAGTTTTGACAAAAAAATGTTATGATTTACAAGGTCAAAAGCTTTCTTAAAATCAATAAAGATCGACCCAGTTATTTGGGAGTTATTCATGGATGCTAGCCACGCATCAATAAGTCTTGTCAGTGCCGTGTGGCAAGAATGCTTGGGGCGAAAGCCGGACTGAAATACGTGCAAAAGACTGCGACTCTCCAAATATTGATAAAGGTGTTTGTGCACGTGTCTTTCAAGAGGTTTGGAAATGCTGGATAATATTGAAATGGGTCTATAGTTATTAACATCAGACAGATCTTTTGATTTAGGCAAAGGGATAACCTTGGCTTGCTTCAGTTCTGATGGAAACATATTTTGTTGGATACATAAGTTATAAATATACGTTAACGATTCTACTGTATAGGGAAGGGACAGTTTCAGTATTTTAGGGCTGATCTCGTCAGGTCCCGATGACTTTTTGTTTTTCAGTGACCCGATCAGTTTTCCTACTTCATACACAGCTAGAGGCGGTATAGAGAATGGGGGTTTGTCCTTAGTCTTCTGCTTACAGAAGTTAAGTAGGGCCTCCGGGCATGTGTAAGACGCGTTACCGCTTGAGGGTATGATTGACTCGGCAACAGACAGAAAATGTTTATTAAAAGTGTCTGCAGTAATACTAGAAGGAATGGCTGACGATTTCTTGCTGTTACCTCGGGTGACGAGATTAACCGCTTAACCGCGCGCCAGAGTGCGACAGTATCTCTGTCTTCTTTAATCATTCGTTCAAAGAGAGACTTTTGAGCCCTGCGTACCATAGACTTGACACGGTTACGTTGTTTATGGTATTCGCTAAATAGCTTGTGTCTCCTTAAGTCATTTCTCAATCTCATAGCTTCGATTATTTCTTGGTTTAGCCAAGGCGGTAACGTGTGGTTTTTTACCCGCTTTTGCCGCAAAGGGGCGTGTTGGTTAAGTACTCTTGTAAAGAGTCCATACCAAACAGCCAGAGCCTTTTCAGGGTCAGTTTCGTTATTAACGACATTAAATGGTGTTTGATCAAGGTCTGCTAGAAAAGCAGACTGATTAAACTGTTTAAATGAGCGGAACGTTATAGTTGTGTGCCCGTTTTTACGATGCACTGGCAGTTTTGTTGACCATGAACACACAGTAGGAAAGTGATCACTGATGCTGAGGTCAGGAACACTAACATTGAATACACTAAGGGGACGGTTGGTGTAAATGTGATAAATGAGTGTTGCGGTTGTTTTTGTGATCCTAGTAGGGGCCGAAACTAACTGTTCTAAGCCTGTTTGTGTGGTGATGCAATCCCATGCGGTATGGGGCTTCAACATATCGATGTTAAAGTCGCCTAGTAGCAGCGCGTCACAGTTAGGTAAGCCAACTTTTTCTACTGCATGCAAAAAAATCATCGTACCATTCAAACTTGGCAGCTGGGTTACGATAACAAAAGCCGACGAAGACGGGTTTAGTTTTTGGAGCCCTAAATTCCAACCAAATGCACTCAACTTCCGGAGTTTCTAAGTCCTCACGCCTTTTTACTAAATGTTGGATTGAGTTATGGATGTAAACGGCAAGCCCAGTTTGACAAAGTACACGAGGGTCACGTCGAGTGATGCTAAAGTTAGTTATGTGAACGGCTTCATCGCTTATGTCCGAGTTAAGTCGCGTCTCACTAAGACCAAACAGGTGGAATGGTTCAGACGAGTTTAGAAAAACATTCAAATCGGCCACCTTGTTAAAAAGATGGTAGATGTTCAAGTGACCAGTTTGAAGGCTTCCGTGTGTCTGAGCATTATGGATCATATTGAATTCTAATTCTCACAATTGAAGTGCAACACAATACAAAAAAATATAAACAGAGAGAATAAGAATAAAAGTGTCAACGCAGTAAAACGCGGCTGAAGTTATAGCACCTCGTATCAAACGTCACAAACGGTGTCCAACACAGCGTTATCAAATGAAGATCGCTTTTGATTAATAGTGTATTCACGTATGAATGCCACGCAAGCTGTCTAAATAGTGACTGTGGTATAGCACACGTATCAGATGTCACACGTGAAAAGAGTGCACAGCGGCACACTAGGCAGCGAGAAAAAACTATAGGCCCTGAAATGTGTTGATAAGACCAGGCACACCGTCAGTGGGTGTGGATCTGAATGCTATCACACGATTTCCTCACGAATAATCCAAAGATATGAATGAGTGGCCGTAATTGTTAACCGTTACACGGACAACACCTTGAATTTTCCGCTGCTGGCACAATGTAGAATGATTTCCACAACGAAATAAACGGCTAATTGTTTACCCGGCGCTACAGCGGAAAACACCTTGTATTCTCCGTTGTAGCAGCAAACAACACACTGCTGGCACAATGCGGTAACTATTGAGAGAGAGAGAGAGAGAGAGAGAGAGAGAGAGAGAGAGAGAGAGAGAGAGAGAGAGAGAGAGAGAGAGAGAGAATGAATGAATGAATGAATGAATGAATGAAACTTTATTTTCCAAGGATAAAAGAATAGGTGCGCAGACCTGTTTTCATTCTTGTCCTTGCTACACACTACAAAACAAATGAACGTACACACACACACACACACACGCGCGCCGGTGTGCAATTGCCGTGTGCACAGGCTTGTGCCAGATTAGCTTGTAGCCTACAGGCGCCAAGCCAAGCCTGCACAACCCTCCACACACACACACACACACACACACACACTGACACACACATACACACACATCAGTATATCATATACACATACATTCTATCACTTAAAACTATACTACAGCAAATATAAAAAAGTATAAAGGATTTTGTACATAAAACCGCTATTGTTCTCATCATAAAAATCAACACGGCTCAGTCACTCCAACAAACATAAACAGGCATACACACACACACACACACACACACCGTGTGCACACACACACACACACACACACACACACACACACACACACACACACACGCACACACACACTCGCACACACACACACGCGCGCGCGCGTGCGCAAGCACGTAGGGATGCGCGCGTGCACACACATACACTTGCACACACACAGATAAACACACACCCGCACACACACGCGATAGCGGCCTCCCCGCGCCACTAAGCCGCGCACAGCTAGAAGTCTGCCATGGAATTAGACTAGACTTGTATAGCGATCCCGCAACCACCGCGCGCGCGGGTCGACGCGAAGAAACCACAGCACTGCCACGCCTCGCGAGCGCCCAATGCTGTGTCTATCGACGGCATCCCGTCTGGCCAGCCGAGTCCATGGGATCATGGATATTACATAATGCGGCTTGCTGGAATGCCAGCGGTATATTACATGCGTTCATAAATGTTAGAAGAGAATGCAGACTATCCGGGAAATGCCGCATAAGGCATGGAGTGCTACATGTAAAAATAAAAATAAAAAATAAAAGAAAAATTAAGTTTTGTCTAGATGTTTGAGCAGCTTGGTCTTGTAAGTTTTAAGCGATGGCGCGGCTCTAACATCCGCAGGAATAGAGTTCCATAACTTTGCACCAGAATAGGACAAGGACGACCTATAAATGTCCAGTCGAGGCATCGGTACAACAAGATTGTTCCCTGGTGTTCGACTGGACCTCGTATGAGCAAAGTGGAACAAACTATTGAGATAGGCCGGTGTTTCTGAGAGGGTGATTTTGCGCATGAGCACCAACTTATTATACTTAAACTGTTTTTCAAGTGGCAAAATGTCTAACAGCTTGAACTTATTGTCAGTATTAATGACTTCTGAGGGTCTGTCAACAATGAGTTTAATGGCTCTTCTGTGGAGCGAGTTCAGACTTTTTAAATTAGCATCGCTACTACCGTCCCAAATAGATGAGGCATAATCCAAATGTGACTGAATATGGGCATAGTAGAAGAGTTTCCTTGTTGGCTCATCAGCAAAATGTCTCAATTTCGACAGGAGGAATACATTTTTAGATACTATTTTACACAGTTTAGTAATGTGGCCTTGCCAGCACAACTTGTCGTCTAAGTTGATTCCAAGCACGCGTTGTTCTCTGACTTGCTCCACAGGCTGGCCGTTAAGTGTTAGTTGAAGGGGAGGGGGGTTCAACTGATGCTTTTGCCGTGTGGTAATCAGCATGCATTTGGTTTTAGTGGGATTAGGTATCATGGCGTTATG
>BTPG01000001.1:139386140-139426140 GCA_036245525.1 Semisulcospira habei
AAAAAAACCAGACGCTCTCTCTCTCTCTGTGTCTCTCTCACTCTCGCATACACACACACACACACACACACACACACACACACACACACACACACACACACACACACATTCTCACACACACAAACATTCACACACCTGAGCACACGCGCAAGAGAGAGAGAGAGAGAGAGAGAGAGAGAGAGAGAGAGAGAGAGAGAGAGAGAGAGAGAGAGAGAGAGAGAGAGAGAGAGAGAGAGAGAGAGAGAGACTGGGGCGGATAGAGAGAGAGAGAGAATCAATGAATCAATGAATCAATGAATCAATGAATCTTTATTTTACAACGGTAAAGATATTAACAATGCCAGAGGCAATGCCATTTTTCAAATCTGCCGTTGCTACATCTACAACACAACAATTACATTACATTAATACATGTATAGGACGAACGCCTACGGTGTGTTGGGGGAGGGGGAGCAATGGTAAAGGGAAAGAAAAAAAAAAAGAAAAGAAAAAAAAGCAACAACACAGCAGCACTATACATACACAGCAGTAGAATGGGTACATTACTAACAATGATATCTACGTATAGAAAGCAAAGCTTGAAGATAGTTATGGCTGCGAAGATAAATGTTCAAAAAGACTTTTCTTGAAACATGATACTGTTGGAGTGGTCTTCGTGTGGGATGGAAGCGAATTCCACAAAGTCGCCCCCGAGAATGCTAGACTGGTTTTAAATAAGTCTATTCTGGTTTTGGGTACTACATATAGGCTTTTTGTATCGCCATAGCGGGACTGTGACCGGACTAGCAGCTGGGTTAGATATTCCGGAGTGTTGTCATTCCGAATCTTAAAAAGGAGAACACCTTTGTTGAATGCAAACTGCTTTTTGAGAGAAAGAAGTCCCGCTTTGTAAATCTTATCATCCGTTGTCAAAGTAGGATCAGGTAAAATTAATTTCGCTGCTCTTCTGTGTAAGGAGTTCAGTCTTTTTAAATGTACATCTCTGCAGCCATCCCACACCGTCGAAGCATAATTAATGTGGGACTGAATATGTGCATAATAAAATAATTTTCTGGTTTCAAAGTCAGTGAAGTGCTTCAGTTTGGACAGCACGAAAATGTTTCTTGAAACAGTTTTACACACTTTATGTGTGTGTGCCTGCCATTTGAGCTGATCATCTATGATAATTCCAAGGAGGCGGTGTTCAGACACTTGCTCAATAGAATTGCCTTCAAAGGACAAATCAAGTGAAAGGGGGCTTAATTGGTGTTTTTGGCGTGTCGCAATTACCATTGACTTGTTTTTTGCTGGATGGATACTCATTGAGTTACGTTCACACCAGGCGGACACCTCATCAAGGCTCTGTTGTAAGTCATCTGCAACCACATTAAGGTTTTTATTTGCCGTGTGGATTGACGTATCGTCAGCAAACAAGTCACATTCGACAGATTCTGACGTTAGGTGAAGAGGCAGATCGTTGATGTATAAACAAAATAGAAGAGGGCCTAACACTGACCCTTGAGGTACTCCAAACTTAACCTCCTTCACTTCAGAGTGTGATCCATTAACTACAACCTTTTGCTTTCTTCCCTTTAGATATGAACTAAAGAAGGAAACTGCTGAGACGTTTTTTAAATAATGACTAAGTTTGCTTATCAGAGTGTCGTGGTTAACCAGGTCAAACGCCTTCTTAAAGTCAAGGTAAATAACACCCGTCAGTTGCGAGTTGTTTACGTTAGATAACCACTTATCTGCAAGTCTGCTTAGCGCTGTATGACAGGAATACTTCGGACGAAACCCAGACTGGAAGGGATGAAGCATATTATTTGTCTCTAAATACTGAGACAAATGTTTGTGTACATGTCGCTCCAGAGGTTTGCTTAACACGGACAGTAACGAAATCGGTCTATAATTATTTAGATTTCCCCTGTCCTTGGATTTCGGTAGTGGAATTACTTTTGCAAGTTTAAGCTGTGTAGGAAATACACACTGATGGAGACATAGGTTATAAATGTATGTCAGCGATTCAACAATGTAAGGTAGGGATAGTTTCAGAACTTTAGTATTTATGTCATCAGGGCCTGATGACTTCTTGTTCGCGAGACTACTTATGAATTTACCTACTTCATGTATTGCAATCGATGGAATACTAAAAGGAGTCACAGTCTTCTGATTGCAGTAGAGAGAGAGAGAGAGGAGAGAGAGAGAGAGAGAGAGAGAGAGAGAGAGAGAGAGAGAGGAGAGGAGAGAGAGAGAGAGAGGAGAGAGAGAGAGAAGAGAGAGAGAGAGAGAGAGAGAGAGAGAGAGAGAGAGAGAGAGAGAGAGAGAGAGACCCCCACCTCCCCTTACCCATTCCACACCAGGAAAACCACTGGGCATACACTTTTTGACATCACCCTATTTCACAGCAACCGTGATTGCTCGGTACGGTTTTCACTCACACCGCAAAAATGTAAAAAGCCTGCCGCAAAAGGCCGGGTAATTTCACTTGTCAGTACTCGCGAGCCGCGCCTGGATCAGTGTAAAAGGCCGCCCGCAAACGGAGGTGGTTAGTCATTAAAGTGAAATTGCGACAGTGTCGAATTTATCCGCTTGGCCTTTTACATCACTTCGCAGCAACCATTTCGTGGACAAAACGAACCACTTGTCCACAAACGCAGGTCAAGACAAACCGTGCCGCAAGATCGGCCTTGAGATTCTGTCCTCGGTAACTGTATTCGTGGGGAACGGGCTGAGTTTGTCCACGGATATCGTTACTGTGAAGTGAAATCAGAGTAGGGTGCAATCACTCGTCAAAGAATACAGGCCTTCTTCAAAACTTAGAAAACTATCTTTCCCCTTTGATTCTCGAGACATAACAACTGCGTTAGTGCAATGAAGACAGTGCCTGGGGGAGGGGGGGGGGTGTGGTAAAGAAAAAAACAAACAAAAAAACATCCACTTCACAGTATCGATATATGGGGACAAACTCAGCGCGATTGCCACGAACGCGGTTGAGTGCACAGAATCCCAACGCCGTTTTTGAGGTACCGTTTTTCTTGCTCTACAAGTTTTCAGGTCAAATAGCAACCGTTGTCTTGGAGAAAGTCAGTGCGTTCTCCACGACTGCAGTTGCTGTTAAGAGAATCCCAGTCATAATAATATTGTTTCCCACCACCCCAACGGCCAAGTTTTACTGCAGGCCCTTTACATTTGCGCGCCTCCTGACTTCCTCGGATCAGTGTGGTCGGGGTTAACCGTTTATCATGTTCCCTCACTCCGTAATCGAACCCCGATTCTCTGCTACCCGTTGGCATGGTAGGCATTTATTTCACCGACCTTCGTCATTTGATAGGGCCGGCAGACATTTGAAAGATGCTTCCCCGACGGGGCGCCCCGTACCCCCAGGACTGGTTTTCAACTAATAAAAAGCGCTTCCTTTTTCCATGAGCTTAATGACAAATTCGCAGTTTCACTGTACAAGGGTGTGTAGCTTGGACATTGCTATGCTTAATCTTTGAGACAAGCATATAACTTTACTGGCAGGATCAACCAGAACGTACCACCTTCCCACGCAATTTCTCCTGCCACTCATCACGAGGAGCAGACGGGAGTCGTATCACCCCAAGACACCTCAACAAAACCGCCAGCACGTGTCGCAAAAAGCCAGACAAAATGCACGTACGGTCTGTGTGTGGCTCTTGAAACGATATGCACCGTCAGCCACTACGCTTCGATGGACCAAAAGAAAAAGGCGGGACCCGGTGAAACCAACAAGTGCCTGAACGCCCGCGCGCGAGTCTCCACGGCACAGCACCAGAGCAATCCCGTGATTCCACATGACAGTATCCAATTCCGTGGTGAACCTCAGAGCGTTCTCCACGATTGCAGTTACTGATCAGAGAATCCCAATCATAATAATGTTTTCTTTTTTTGTGTGCAAATTGTTACAAAATTATCATGACTGGAGGCGCAACACTGACCAGGTACACTCGCGGCGCTTGCGACAAGGACTTTCGGGGGAGCTCAGCAGTGGAGGTGAAAGGACGTGCTCCAGTGTTCACTCAAGCGAATCGCAGCAACAGTGTTTTCAGTACAGCATAGCTGACTGGTGGCAGAGCTGTTGCTCTGACCACCAAGTGTTTAGTTTAGTAATAGTATAGCCAGTGTCCACCAGGATAGATAGGGAGTGATAGGAGCAGAAAGGAGGCTGCAGGGACTAGTAGCCCGTTAGGGTGGTGGTCCCTGGCCCCGACCATAGGAATAGTTAGAAAAACGACAAAGGAGGACCTCGACTAAGGCGCCCACACAGACAAGCAAGCAAGCGACGTACGGTTCTGAGAGCCAGGTAGGGCCATGTTTCATACTTAAATACTTAAACACTTAAATTATTAAAAGAAAGACAAAGAGGGCATAGCATAGCGCCCACGCTTACCAGTCAACGACAACATCGACGGACGCCTGAACGCTAGCCTACATTTAAGCTTTCGTTGTAAACCTGAAGTCTTTGCTTACGCTTGGCATTTTTACTCTGACGCTTAAACGGTTGTACGGTTTTACTCCCACGCCTAACATTTTTTACCCTAAAGCTTGACAGTTTTACTCTGACGCTCAACGGTTGTACAGTTTTACTCCCACGCTTAACGGTTTTACTCCAAAGCTTGACAGTTTTACTCTGACGCTTAATGGTTGTACGGTTTTACTCCCACGCTCAACAGTTTTACTCCAAAGCTTATCAGTCCCACTCAGTTTTACCATAACGCTTAAAAAATTAAGTTAGGCACCCCCCTGGGTCGCCCCCACAAACCTTAACAACAAATAAGGCTGGCTAGAGCCATCCCGTGGAATAACTACAAGATGGCCACCCAAGGAGGCCACTCGGATTCAAATTTGAATCCGAATGTAGGCCACGAAGACTCAGACTCGACCCAGAATGTAGGTCAAGCAAACTCAGACCCGAACAATGGGCAAGATGGCGGCCAGGGGCCAAACAATGAACAGCCCGGCGGGAACAGCCGGAATAGCAGCAAGAAAGCAAACAAAGGACAGAAAAACCAACAAAACAATGATCCAAATACTGATACTAACGCAAACAATGACGAGACTAGCAGCGGGGGTAGGATAACCCGCAGCTCAGTGGCTCGCAGCAAAGAAGCAGCAAACAAAACGAAGCCCCCGCCCGAGGGCATGACAAACAACACAATAGTCACCGAAGAAGGTGAACCCGAACTCATGAGCACACAGGAAGATAACAACACACAAAGCAGTGATCCAGGAAGAGACAATGAGAGAGAAACAATCGACGAGAATACAAGCGATAGTGATAGCGATTAGCGAAGATGACAACAAGCCATTCACAACAATAAACCGCAAACCACGCAAACGCCTCCCCCGGAAACAACAACCACTACTCCACTACCCAATACTGATCACACCAACAGACCACAACGCAACACTGTACCACATGAGCAGCCACCTACTAAACGAAACCATGACCACAACCTTTGGCCCCCTGACAGAGATCAGGAGAATCGCATACGGCAAAAGAATCCTCATAGGATGCCCGAGCATCCAGGCCCAGGCCACAGCACTCAATAAACATACAGCAGGCGGGATAGAATTCACATGCACCATCCCCAAAACACCAGGGACAAAAGCCAACGAAACAAGAGCACTGGGCATCATTAAACCCGTACAACTAGACGAAGAACTGACATTCGTAGAACAACAAATCAAAACCAAACACCCAAGTGCAAAAGTAATCAGGCGACTAACACTGCAAAACGGCCATCGCAGCAAGGCAATCCTAGTAATGTTTCCCGGAGAAACCCTCCCTACGGTAGCCAGAATAGGGGGCGAGATACTACAAGTGGAAAGGTACAAGGCCAAGGCCATCCAATGTAAGAACTGTCAAAAATTCGGACACCTTGCCAAATGGTGCAAGGTCCACCCGAAATGCGCCAGATGCAGCCAAAAACACCCCACAAAGGACTGCGAGTTCAACGAACCGGAGGAATACCTCTGTCCAAATTGCCTAGATGCAGGGCACTCGGCCAATTATGGAGGTTGCAAACACCGCCGCGAGCACGATAGAGCCGCGCAAATAGCCAGTGCTAGACGAGTGTCCTACGCTGCCGCTCTGAAAAGTATTAGGAAACCACAAAGCAACCATCCCAACCACGTAAGCACAACACATCGACACACACCAGAATCAACCCAGCACGACCACACACAAGCACGGAGCGAACAGGGCCCGAGTGGACCACAAAACCGCCACAACTCAAACAGACAAACCAGCACACAAGAAAACACAATCCCACACCGCCCAGAAGAAAGCGCACAACACAACCCACCAACGGACAACACCACCAGGCAAACAAACAGCACAGAAGTACCCAACGGAGAAACTAAACAGCACAGCCGCCCACCATCCAACACCCGGCAACTCCAACCAGCCAAACACATCAAACAAACAACCAAACCCCACAGCGAACCGACGGGCAAACCCACAACCAAACTCAAACAACACCCAACACGGACCCCCCAAACAGACCAACCAACAACCTGCCAGCAATCAGCAAACACAGGAGCACACCCAACCACCATGTAACGAACCAGCCCAGGGGCAGAGGACTCCAGAGGCCGAGAGCAGGCCCCAGGAGATCTCGATAGACGATGCGCTCCTGGCCATTCCTCCCCCATTCTTTACATGGGAAGGCATGTCGGCCATGTACGGTCAGGGCCAAGACGAATCACCCCCGCAGGGGGCCAGCGAGGAACTCCAATTCGTCACCTGGTTCATGAGCTGGGGAGTAGCCAAAATTAGAAGCTACAAATCAAACGGAACAGACCTCAACATCTTCCTCCGATATTTTCGAGATATCCTCAAAGCAGTAGGTTAAGATGGCAGGCCTCCAAATCCTCCAATGGAACTGCAGGTTCCTGTATTCTAAACTAGATAAACTCAAAAACTGGTTAACCTCCAACCCCCCGGAAATCCTCGCCCTCCAGGAGACGGGTTTCCGGGACAAACCCCCCCAATTAAAAGGGTACAACTACCCACCAATTTATAAAAATAGAGCCAATAGGAAAGGAGGAGGAGTAGCCATCTACACCAAAGCTGGACTAGCGATCACGGAAATAAACCACAACGTAAACCCTCAAATTGAAGCCATAATAGGAGAAGTAATCACACCGTCCAACCGAAAACTAAAAATAGTTTGCGCCTACATCCCATCCGAGCGAACCTATAGCCAAGTAACAATCGAAGACCTCAAGCAGCTGCTGCTCGCTGGAGATATAGTGGTAGGTGATTTGAACGCCAAAAGTCCCCAATGGGACGAAAGTCAAATAACAGCCGACCCAGCGGGAAAAAAATTAGAGGAAGCCATAAATGAAACTCATAGATGTATATTGAACACGGGCGAACCTACCCATATGTATGCCCAGGGCAACAAAGACACTATGAACACCCTAGACATAGCAATAGCCACCAACACCATCGCCAACACGGCACAGTGGCAAGTAAACAGCGATAATCTCGGAAGCGATCACTTCCCGACACTCGTCACCATAAGTAGTAGGGGCGAACCCCCCCCCCCCCCCCCAGCAAGACCGCACCGGGGTCCCCGTCAAAATTAACACCAAAAGGTCCGACTGGGACACATTTTCTGAACTCACAAGGTTTGCATCGGCATGGGATGAAGAGCCTACCATAGACACCAAAACGGCCCACGTCACAGACCAGATTATCCGAGCAGTCAAGGAGAGCACGCCCACCAGATCGGATAATGGGAAACCAGGGAAATCCTGGTGGAACAAAGACTGTGACCACGTTGTAAAAAGTAGGAAACGAAAACTCCAAATCTGGAAAAAACATAGAACGCCCGAAAACAGAATAGAATACAAACGTGCCAAAACAATAGCCGACAGAACTATTAAAGAAGCCAAGAAAGCAGACTGGCATGCCTTTACAGAATCTATCAATATTAAATCCCAAATGAAGGAAAGCTGGGACAAAATTAAAGCCCTCAATAACGGTCCAAGATCAGACATGCCATCCCTAAAAACTGAGCATAGGGTGTACGCTACCGAACAAGAAAAAGCAGACATACTAGCCCACACCTTCAGCATGGCCAGCTCGAACGAAAACCTAACAGCAGAATTCAAAGACCTTAAACCACACATTAGTCAATGTTTTGAAAGACCCACATGGAAAGAGAATTATGAACTAGACAGCGAAATCTCCAGCATTGAACTAAACCAAGCCCTGCAAAGTACGGGGAAGGGCAAAGCCCCAGGAGCGGACTTAATTACATACGAAATGATTAAATATGTCACCCGTCCATGAAACAAGCCATTGTAACCCTATTTAATGACATATACACTAGTGGTCAATACCCCACCCAGTGGAAAAAAGCAATAGTATTCCCACTCCCCAAACCCGGCAAACCGACATACCAGCCAGGGAGCTACAGGCCCATAGCACTAACATCTCAGCTGGGCAAATTATTGGAGAAAATTCTCAAAATCAGACTCACGTCCTACTGCGAAAAACACCAACTCCTACCACCCCAACAGAGCGGGTTTAGGAAAAAACGCAGCACACTAGACCATTTGGCCTCCCTACAACAAGAAATTCTAAACACCCACCGGGAAAGGAGAACCGAACTGGTGGGAATATTCTTAGACATAGAAAAAGCTTATGATATGGTATGGCACGAAAAATTACTCAGCAGGATGGGCGACCTAGGGATATCCAACAAAATGTACAACTTCGTCCAAGCCTTCCTGGCCGACCGTCGGATAGTAGTCAGATTAGGCAACGCGATATCCAAAGAATACACCTTAGATAACGGGGTACCTCAAGGATCGGTACTCAGCCCCCTCCTATTTACACTCCTACTCACGGGTCTACAACACGTAGTCAGGAACAGTAACATAATGCAATTCGCAGACGACACGTCCCTAACAGGAAAAATCACGAACAAATGGAAAGGGAATAAAATGGAACTAGTGGGACTTCAAGAACTCCAACAAGACCTGACAAGAGTCGAGAAATGGCTAGTTACAGCAGGCCTAAAAATCTCTACCCAAAAGACCCAGGCTATCATATTTCAAACCAACCGCGCCAAACGATACAAAATAATAACCCCCGTGCCTCAGCTTCAAATCGATGGGACCGACATAGAATACCGCAAACAAGTCACATTCCTAGGAGTATTATTCACACACAATAATAATTGGGCACCATACGTAAACCAAATCTGTCAGTCGGCCAGGAAAGGAATCAACCTAATGCGCAAAGTAAGCGGAGCAGATTGGGGCACGGACCCCAAATCACTCCTAAATCTATACCACTCATACGTGATGTCCAGGCTACTTTATGCAGCCCCCCTCCTCACCAACCTCAACAAAACTCTAACAAAAAAACTCCTGACAGTCCAGGTCGGGGCCCTGAGGGTGGTCTTGGGAGTCCCAAGACATACCCCCAACCTCCTTGTACTGGCGGAGTGCGGCCAGAGACCCATCAACATCATAATAGCAGAAAGAGCAGCTAACCTCTTCTATAAAACAATAGTTATGCCGGCCAAACAAACCCTAAACACCAACCACACACCCAAACTCGAACCCACTGAACAACCCCAAATAAAAACAGTGGTACAGAAGCTAGAAGAATCCATAAATCTTAAGATACCAAATAAAGCACCCAACGCACCAATAAGCGTACCACCATGGAAACTACCCCAAATAGAAGTAGACCTGGACCTAACCAAGCTAAAAAAAGAAATAGACGGGCCCAAAATGAGACTAGAGTTCGACGTAAAAAGAACAACCACGTACAATAAATACACCATCATCTACACAGATGGATCCCACGACCCACTCACACACGCAACCGGACTAGGTATCCACGTTCCTCACAAATCGGACAGAGCCATCAAATTACCGGATCACACGGCAGTCTTCACAGCCGAACTCACGGCAATCCTATGAGCCATCAAAGTAATAAAAGCAGACCTGAATGCAGCTAAACAAATTCTCATAGTCACTGACTCCCTATCAGCGATCCAGGCGATCCAAAACTTGGACTCCTCCCGAGAAGACCTAACATATCTTATTAGACTCAGAGTAGCGGAACTCACAGAATTAGGCCAGGAAATTAAGTTCATTTGGGTTCCCTCCCATGTAGGGATCCCAGGTAATGAGAAAGCAGATAAAATAGCGAAGAAAGGCCTCGACCAAGAATCGACCTTCTTCGACCTACCCCTGTCGGCAGCCGAAAGATCAAACGCCCTCCGGCCAGCCTTCCAAAATCTATGGGAAAAAGAATTTCATCACGCAAAAAGAGGTAGACGTAAAGGCCTCACGAGGGTCCTAAACAACGTACCCATCCTACTCTCAGGCAAAAGGAAAGACCAAACCCGACTAACAAGAATCAGACTAGGGGGCGAGAGATACCTGGTCCACCCCATCCCAGTCATATGTACATGCGGCCACACACTCACAACAGAACATATACTCCTAGACTGCCCTACCATAAACCACGCCAGAGCTAGACTAGAAGACATACTAAACCCACCTCTTACACTGGAAGGTCTCATAAACCCCACCCCAGACACTTGGCACACCACCGCAAACCAGACAATACAACTACTTAACAAACACCCCCTGATCCAACACATCTAAACAAACGACCCGTCACTGACGACAAGAACGAAGGAAAACCCCTCCCCCCCCCCCCCCTACGACTCGACCCCCATAGGGCGCGGTCAGCCATGATGCAAGATTGTAAAACTAGCGATGCGCGAGCACCAGCGACAGACAGCCAGAACTAAACCCCCTTCTCCCCCCCCCACCCCCTTGGCCCATCCCCCCCCCCCCCCCGGACGAAATCAGCGCCAGCTGGAAGTCCTTGTCCCTTCAATAATAGCATAGCATAGCATAGGACTTTCGGACACTTTGCTGAACGGCGACTCGGTGAGACGAGCGCGTTCTGAGACGAGACAACGGGTCAAGCGTTTTCGTATCGCCGACCGCACGAGGGAAAGCCAACCATTCTCTCGCTAGCTCGTGCAAGCCGAACGACTCTCGGAGTTTGTCGCTTGTGTCACCACACCCACCAGCTTCGCATCGTACCTTACCTTCTCCGGACCGTAGGCTGCCGAGTAATTTCCGTCGCCTGCCGCGAAACACTCAAAAACTCGTGTACCTTCTTCTCTTGGACGCGCCTACGGGAAGACATGAGCGGGAAAACAAGTTTGCCACCCACACTTCGCACGCCGAGCGGTCACCAAGTCGCCTGAAACGCGGGGGGAATGCTTACATTGATCGACCTTCGCCGACAAGCCCACCCCACATATATATAGTGATCACCTTAGACACCCATTAAGTAAGAGCGCTGTATAGCACTAAATCAGCCTGACCACAACGAACCCCGCCAACACCTCCACCATGATAAAATGTCGCATTGCGCATGCTATCCCAACAAAGCACTACCCCTCCCTCCTCCCCCCACACCCCCCTTACCTTCCTACCCATACCACACCATAACAACCACTGGACATACACTTTTTGACATCACCCTGTTTTAGTCACACCAAGCGCGATAGCACGCCACATGAACGATTTCCTTGGAGAAACTCAGACGCGGTGGTTAGTCTAAAGTGAAATTGCGGCAGTGTCGAATTTATCTAAGGTTTACATTCTTTTTGTGTGTCTTTTTCTGCCGAGCATTTTTCACTTTGCAGTAGACAAACGCAGGTCAAGGAAACCGTGCCGCAAAAATCGGCCTTGAGATTCTCGTCCTCGGTAACTGCATTGTCAATGCGTTCTCAACCCCTGCAGTTGCTGTGAAGAGAATCCCAGTCATGATAATTTTGTAAAAATTTGCAACAAAAAAACAAAACAAACAAAAAAACAACCAACATTATCATGACTGGGATTCTCTGCTCAGTAACTTCATTCGTGGAGAACGCGCTGAGGTTCACCACGGAATTCGATGCTGTGGTGTGGAATCACGGGATTCTCCGCTCAGAATCTGCATTTGTGGAGCACGCCCTGAGTTTCTCCACGGAAATTGTTACGGTGAATTGAAATCATGGTAGGGTGCAACCTTGACAAATTTTGAGTCGGGACTCTCAAAATAGAGTCGAGTAAATTAGTATGCACATTAAAGTCTTATCATCAGTTACCTTTGTGTGCCAATTTTGATTGAACGACCACGGGCCCTAAACATACTCATTTTTGCTTCACATGCTGTGAGCCCAAAAATTACCCAAATCACCATAGAATATCCCCCCCCCCCTCCTTTTTGTTTGTTTGTTTTGTTTTGTTTGTTTGTTTGTTGCTTTTTAAAAAATGTTATTCATTAATTTTTATTATTTTGTTATTTATTTATTTATTTAATTTTATTTAACTTTTAAATTTTTTTTCTTTTCTTTTTTTTTTTTTTTTTTTTTTTTTGGGGGGGGGATATTAATTCTTATTTTATTTGCTTTTTAGTTTAGCTAAAAAGAAAATGGGAAGGTATTTACAATATGAGCAGGGGGAAAAAAATGTCATCTCCAGGATTCGAACCTGGGTTACCTGCGTGCTGATTAAGTATCATAACAACTGAGCTATCGAGGCTACTAAAACTTTACATGTGCATTTAATTACTTATAGATAAATTTTCGCATCGCATCACGTCGTCTTTTATTCCATACGTACACGCAAACGGCCCTGAAGTGCCATATTTTTCAGTATGAGTGATCCCATAGTTTCTTCATAACCAATGTGATAGATACGCTTTCATCCACGAGAAACGGTCCGAGCAGGCCTCCAACACACTGACTTGTAATGTTATTGATAACATCTGGGCAACTCGCGAATGAGTTAACCCATATCATATTGAGGCTAAAAGCTTCAAATTTGTACACTGCCATTTGCAAGCTACATTGTAGCACTTACAGATAAGGATATAGACCAATGGCTTTAGGCGCCAAGCTATTCTGGCACTACCCTTGAACTATTATAGTCAAACTTATTTTACACACTGGTGTATTCCGAATGATATGGGTTAAAAACTGAAAGACACTTTTGGAGAGTTCAAATTATCAGAACAAACTGTTGTGCCTGTGCACGTCGCGCGCATGAATACTGATGGAACCTACAATAATAATTATTGTTAACATCTGGTCAACTTGCGAGTTAAAAACTGAAATACACTTTTGTAGATCGCACTTACAATTCAAATTATCAGAACAAACTTTTGTGCCTGTGTACGTCACGCAAAAAAATACATGAATTACTGGAAAATGCGCACAAATAATGATGGAACCTAGAATTCACACTAGACATGACCTCAACAACTTGACCCCACAACAAAAACACAACCAAAACATTTTTTCCTCTTTTTGCAACAAAAACAATTTACTCCCTCACACAAATATAAAACCCTTGCATGGATAGAGCCATATTGGCTTCATGTGCCAAGCTACTAACCTGGAACTATACTCTTCAATAATCATGGTCAAACTTCCCACACAAAGACACTGCTAAAACACACACACACACACACACACACACACACACACACACACACACACACACACACACACACACACACACACACACACACACACACACACACACACACACACACAGGAGCACAAAAGCCTCACAATGGGTTACCTACCATTTCATGTGAAAATGGGTTCCCATATTTCTATTTATTCTAGGGCTCTGGAATTGATGTGAATGTTTAGAACTCACCTTATAACTAAGCTCTATAACTTAAAATAAAATAGACATTTTCTAGAAACGGAGCCACTAGATGCAGAAAAAATGGGTTTCTACCAATGAAGTGGGTGTCTCTCACACAAAAACTGGCATTACAGTCAAAATGGGTGTTTCACAACATTAGGCGTCTGTAATAAGGTCAAGTGCATGGAATACTTTTTTTTCACATTCATTTTTTTGTTTTGTTTTTTTCAACTTAATGTGTATGTATGCATTAACATTCTTAACATTGTATGGTGCAAAATTGAATGAACACTGGCCTGTAACCTTTTGATTATGATTTTTACAGAGGAAATCTTTTAAACATTGCTACGTTTTGTCCTTCTGAAGCAAAACAGTTTATCATGGCATTTATGTGAGAATTCTGGAAATTAAACGACTTTAAAAAAAAAATGTACTCTGCAGTTTGAGCCAAACAGCAACAAAGCATTCTGAATATTAACCCTTATTATTCGGAATACACCAGTGTGTGCAACAAGTGTGACTAAAATAGTCCAAAGGGTAGTGGCAGAATAGCTTGGTGCCTCTAGGCGCCAAGCTATTGTGGCACCACCCTTGAACTAATAATGCCCTTGGTCTATGTCCTCATCTGTAAGTTCTGTAATGCAGCTTGCATATATGGCAGTGTACATATTTAAAGCTTTTAGCCTCAGTATGATGCAGGTTGAAAAGTGTGGAAAAATATGAAAGACAGAAAAAGACCCAGACGAAGAAACTAACACTTAACTTATTCTACCCCAGACACACCAGAGCAAAATAAAGATCGACCATGATAGTTCAAGGCTGATGCCAGAATAGAGTGGCGCCTATGGCCGCGAAGCTATTCTGGCATCACCCTTGAACTAACGTGGTCGATTTGTGTCCTGCCCTGCAACGCAGTTTTCAGAAGACGACTTCAACATTTGGGGATTCCGGTCTTGGGGTAGAATGAGTTAAAATGACAAAACAGAACACTGACATTAATTAATGAACTGACAACATAGGAAATCAATCACTTGAAACTTCAGCCTTTATTAATCACATCAAAGGTGCATGCATATAAAAACACAGTAATTGTTTGTAAACACTTCAAATCAAACAATCAAGAGCAGTCAAACCTTTTTCTGCCAACTTTGTGATGAGGAAAACTAGTTCTTGCCCAAGTTCGGCACGTAAAGGCTTACCGCGACTTATGTGCCTCTATTCATAAAATGGAGAGAGAAATATAATACTGAGTTTTAGCAAGTGCGACAATAAAGTATAGTCGACTTGGTATACCTCGTCCAGTGCCTAGGTTAAATGCACCAGTGGTGCCAATGTTGCTATATTGGCACCAGACCGGTCGCTCGGACCGGTCTGGTGCACCCGATCGGTTTAGAGCGTGTGCTTTCTGCACCTGTAATGGGCAACCTCGGAGAAAGAATCACGTGAGCTTCGTTTGACTGCTGCAAAATAACATGAATAAAGAATAAACCCTTTCCCATATATGCAATCCAGCAATTATGCATCCATCCTTATGCTAGCACCATGAAACATTACGCGATTTGGCAGATTTTAAAAATAGCTTTCTTAAATCCTCAATGGAGGTGATTATTGCGACATCTGCGTCGTTTGCGGCAGAAAGCACCGTCAAAGTTGAAGTTCGAGAAATGAGCGCACTACATGTACAATAGACTTGATTCAGTGGTGTTGGGCATGACTCAAGCCTCCGCCATCTCAACACAAAACTGGCGTGTTCGGGGAGATAAAAGGCTACAAGTTAAAACCGCAAACGAACCTTTTTTTTCCGACTGCGATCACAATCTTCTGCGTGAACGTACGAGACCACACTACAAGTGCACAAGCCAACCTGCGCGCGCAGTTCTGGTGCACATGACCGGTCCGAGCGACCGGTCTGGTGCGAAAATAGCAACAGTGGCACTGCTGGTGCGTTTAACCTAGGTAGAGGGCGAGGTATACCAACTCAGCTAAGGTTTATGCTTCCTGTGACTTTAGAAACAATGCACAGTATGCAAAGTGTACTTTATAGTAACAAAAAAAAAAAAGAAAAGTTACAGACATTTCCAAAATGAACCAGGCGTACATCAGATAAAAACAAGCTATACACACTGAAAAAATAACGCTCTTGTAATAAATCTTTATCATGTTGACAATGGTTTTCTTATCTTATTATTGTCTTTCGTCCCGATTGGTTGTACATTGCTGAACGTCCAGACGTGCCAGCACTAATAATGAAGGGGGAAAAATAAAATAAAATAATGACAGAATATTGAATGTATGTCGCCAGCCAGTCTAATACGCTAAATAAACCTAAGATCATTTAGCAACACATATCCAAAATCAAGAGAGATACACCACCACCACCCTCCCCCCCCCCTTCCCCCCAAAAAACCCCAAAACAAAACAAAAAAAACCCCAACAAACAAAAAACACACAAAAAACAACAACAAACAAACAAAAAAATTATTCAGACCCAAAAGGTGACTGCCAATGATGTAAAATGCAAAGAAAAGAAGTGCCCAACGGAGAAAGAAACAAGCTTAGAAAAAGACGGTTACAACACAATTCAGTAAAATTTCGGGTAAATCCGCCTTGTCAAAACAGACAAACAAACAAACAGAGAGATCAGTCGCTACGTATCTTTGTTCACAGAAGGAATGTGCTGCACATTCCTTCTGGCAATGAAGATAAGTAGCGGCTAATCTCTCTGTTTGTTTGTCTATTTTGACAAAGGGTATTTACCCGAAATATTAATAAATTGTGTTGTACCCATCTTTTCTAAGCGTGTTTCTTTCTCCGTTGGGTACTTCTTTAATGTTACACAGCATACAAAATGATCCAGGTGTACATCAGATAAAAACAGAGCTATACACGCTGAAAACAACCGAATAATAACGTTCTTGTAATAAGTCTTTATGTTGACAATGTTTGTTTCTTTTTGTCTTATTATTGTCTTTCGTCCCCAACCGCCGTTTCATCAGCAGTTTCATTTTCAAAGTTTTACATGTTATATACAGTATACAAAATGATGCAGGCGCACCAACCCCATAGTAGCACTCTTGTAATAAATCTTTATGTTGACAATGGTTTTCTTACTCCTTATTATTGTCTCTCGTCCCCAACCCCCGTTCCATCAGCAGTTCCATTTTGAATGTTTTACATGTTATATACAGTATACAAAATGATGCAGGCACACCAACCCCATAGTAGCACTCTCGTAATAAATCTTTATGTTGACAATGGTTTTCTTACTCCTTATTATTGTCTCTCGTCCCCAACACCCGTTCCATCAGCAGTTCCATTTTCAAAGGTTTACATGTTATATACAGTATACAAAATGATGCAGGCGCACCAACCCCATAGTAGCACTCTCGTAATAAATCTTTATGTTGACAATGGTTTTCTTACTCCTTATTATTGTCTCTCGTCTCCAAGCGTCGTTCCATCAGCAGTTCCATTTTCAAAGTTTTACATGTTATATACAGTATACAAAATGATGCAGGCGCACCAACCCCATAGTAGATTTCTTGTAATAAATCTTTATGTTGACAATGGTTTTCTTGCCCCTTATTACCGTCTCTCGTCCCCAAGCGTCATTCCATTTGCAGTTCCATTGACAAAAACAAGTTAGACATGCTGAAACTAACCCAATAATAATGAACACTCTTGTAATAAATCTGTATGAAAACGAAAATGACATTTGCAGTTCCATTGACAAAAACAAGTTAGACATGCTGAAACCAACCCAATAATAATAAACACTCTTGTAATAAATCTGTATGAAAACGAAAATGACGTGAGTGTCGGAGAATCTCAATTCATTTCTTTTGTAACTTTTTCAGTCTGTTGCGGATGTAATCCTTAATGTTTGTCCAGCGCCTATGTCTAAGTGCAGCCTCTTCTGCAATTGCCTGCTGTATCTCGGCCTTTCCAGGAAGCTTGTTCACGACGAGGTGTGTCTTGAAACGAGTTTCAACAGCTTTCTCTTCAGCTTTCCTCCATGGTTTCCTTGTAAATCTAGCTTTCTTTCGAACAGGACCCGACACAGAACTGTCATCATCAAAACTATCTAGTTTGTCATCAGGCTCTGGACGTGTTTTCTCGGTCATGCTCATTGATTCCTGTGTTGTTGACTTGCTATTTGCTTCATTCACAGGTGCTGTTTCCCCAGAGACCTCTCTGCCAGTTTCTGATGTGTTTTCATTGTCAAAGTCAATCTCTTCATCATCACCCAGTTCAGCTCTAATGCAACTCTCAAAATCTGTCATCACATTGTTAACTGACAGAAGAATCTTTGCCACTTTTGTCTTTTGAAGGACGTCTTGAGGTTGGCGGTAGATATGGCGATGTATCCGAATATCATGACCAAGGAAGTCTGCCAGCTGATCCTGGTCTAACTCCGAGATGGCCATGGACTGAGCCAAAGTTGCAACCTGCTTCCGTAACTGAGTAAATGTGAACATGGCTGGGTTTGACATTTGTGCTTGTAGCGCATGTTCCTTCAGAACATCATGGCCTCGGTAAGACCTCTGACCAGAAGGTGTGGCAAAGATGTACTGGGAATCAGCGAGAGCTGGCACTGATTGCCTCATTTGAAGGATTCTGTCCACAGTTGTCATCATCTTCTTCGTCAGCAAAACGGGAACACTAATATTAAACTTGCCTCTGATTTTCACTCGCTGAAAATGATTCACCATTTTCTTCTCAACCTCTGTGAGACCTTTCAAGATATCTTGATTGGTGATCGATCCAATCTTAGCATTCTGGAAGTCTGACACCTTCATTCTCTGAACTTCTCCCCCTCGTTTTCGGTTGAAAAGTGATACAGTGCAAAGAGTTGCTTTAACCACTGTCGGATAATCTTCCGAAACCATCCTTGTCTCAAGAAGCTGTTGGACCTTCCTCACATCTTTACATGATGGGATCAGCTTGGGTTTGTTCATGGTCATTTTTCCGACCGACTGGGCTGGTGTAGCTGACACACAATCGTACCAGTCCCCGGTGAAGACAGCGTCAAACCGCTGCGCCTCAGAGAGCTCCTGTTGCCACCTGTCATCTGAACCATGCCCAAGCTGTTTGGATGCCTGCGACTGTTTGATCTGTGAACATTTTTTCAAAGCATGGCCTATGCGCATTGCAAGATTGCCTTTTTTGAACTGATGTGTGTCCTCATCAAATTCTGCTAGCTCTTTTACAGCCAGTACAACATGATCAAAGCTAGCTGAATTAACCACAGCATTTAAACTTGCGATTTTCATTTCTGACCTCACTCTAAGAATCTTTAATAGTCTCCCTAACTCCCACATCCTGGAGCTGATTTGCCCAGCCGTGTGTTCTTCAATGTCCCTGCGGTCAAATAATCTCTTTCCATACTCCAGAAGCAAGGGGTCAGTTCTGATGAGACGGCTTATCTCATCATCTCTCTGTCTGGCTAAAACCTTATGATAGAAGGAAAAGTCAACGTCTAAAGGTATTGGAAGCATTAGCCTCCCACGTTCAGCAGCCTCACCTCTCATAGCAAACTGAACCCTCCTTGTTTCTGACAGCAACGTTTTGAGTGTACAGAGATCAGCTTTTTTTGATAGAGCCCTTTGCAATGGCTACAGGTGAGAAGGTCGTCTACCTTACTAGTTTTGGTGCGATACTTAGGAATCAAACATCCTGATTTCTTTTCAAGAACGGCAACATTATGCATGTAATCACCCTCATCTTGTATTCTGATCCATGCTTGACGTCTCTGCTTAATCCCTTTTTTTATCATCAAAATTTTAGCAACGTCTGCCTCATCTGCATGGACATCGTGTAAGTGCGTGCTCATTTTCAAAACAAACTTGCCACAAAATTTGCATGCATGTTTCTTGTCCCATTTGTACTTTCCTTTCCCTCTCTGCGACACGTGCACACCCGTTTCTTTGGTAAGAGCTCTTTCCCCACCCCCAACATCATGTTCCTTCTGCCTATCCACATTGTCATTGCCACCCCCTAATTCATCCCCTAACGCACACTGCACCTTGCTGGTACTTGCTTCACTGACACCTGCCCACCCTGAACCAGCCACTTTGAAATCTAACATACTCAATACAATACTGTCTGTCAGAGACCCCAGAGATTGATGGCGACACACCGTCTGAATCCTGTGAGCTCGAGCCAGGAACAAACTACTCGTCATCACTGTCCTTGTATTGCGATGCGCTTGCACTCTCAGTCTCAGGCCCATCCCAGGCTCCATTTGCCAACTGGAAAAGGAAAGAAAAAAGAAGAAAGCTGCATTAGTACAAAAGCAGCCCAATTCTGGTTTAAGGGGCCTTGCACAAGAATATAAAGAGTAATCCCGTGTATGACCGATTTACATATGTGTGACCTTGGTGACGAGGGCTGGCTTTCGCAGCAGCAAAATCCATGTTTTCTGAAAATGTAAGCAGTTTTCACACATCTGTCAACCCCGCGTGACCCTTTGAGAGAGGTCACTCAAATTGGTATGTTTACAAAGGTCTTGCCACAAAGTATCCTTGGGCCAAGCTTGAAGAATGTGGCTTGAAAAGTCTCCGAGAAAATGCCACTGTTAACGTTTACCATGGACGCGGACGGACGGACGGACGACCAGTGGCCCAGAACATAAACTCACTTTTGCTTCGCACGCGAGCCAATAAAATGAAGATGATCATAGAATCACTTACCAGTTTGTAATTGGGGGCATTCCGCTGGCGTCTATGCACCCTCCTACCAGACGCACCCTCTGCGACAGACGACGCTGGGCCATCCTGCTGCAGCTGACTAATTTTGCCATGGGCCTTGGTCATGTGCCAGGAAGGGGCGTGCTTGTCCACTTCCATAGATCCCGATGGGTTTGGACATCCTGCTGCCATCCGGCGCTGGGTGTGTGCAGAAAGTGCTGAGTGTGACCAAAACGGTGTTGCTGCAAACATGTCAAATACAACCATGTAAACCATTGACATTTTGAATCAGATATTATACATAATTACTGCAGTACCCCCTGCCCCCTACGAACAATAACTGGTAATACAGTAAAATGCGACACTGCAGTTGCAAAATCCGAAAAAAACTATTCGTGCAAGTCTGTTCTTCAAATCGCGAGGTAGTTTTGCGTACGAGGATTCAAATACACACTGAAATCTGGCGCCATCTTGTTTACAGTGCATGCATGTGTCAAGTTACTTTTTGATCACAATCACACATGTCAGAAAAAAAAGCCACCCAATCGCGTGACAGATTGACCTTGTAATGTGTTATTGAACGAATTCCTTTCGTTGAAGAAGAAAGCTTTTGTTAAATTCGTGGGGTTCTATTATCTGTTACTACAAGACTGACTGAGCAGCGCTGAGACGCGGGTCGTAGCAGACGGCGTCTCAGTTTTCTCGGCCAAATGGGTCCATATAGGCTACTGTGCAATTGTATCTGATTGGGAGCATCTCAGTTAAATAACTGCGCTGAAGAAGTACACTTGGGCGTGCTCTTAACTAAGAAATATTGCATAAAAACAATCTTACCTGATGGAACGACGTTTGGCGGGATGAGAGACAATAGAAGGGGAAACCACTCAGTTCACTCTGCGCAGCCGAACGTTGCTCGCTTCCGTGGTAACACACTGGCCCAGTGCGTTTAAAACACACAAAATTAGGTAAATCTGCACAAATGGGACATCCAATTTTTATATTTTTTTCTGACTTTTGAATGAAAGATAATGCAGAAACAACCCTCAGAAAATATGGGTGCCTGACTTGGTCACCCAGAATTTTACACACACCCATTTTCCAGAAGGATGTTAAAGAAAGTTACCCATTTGAGCGTTTTTGTGCACGCACACACGCACACACACACACACACACACACACACACACACACACACACACACACACACACACACATACACACACGCACACACACACACACACACACACACACGCACACACACTGTTGTTTGTTCACACTCAAACTGCCGACACTTTAGTGCGCTGGTCTGTGATGTTGGACATTACGGCCTAGGATGGTAAGGTTGAAAACCACAGACCGGCACAGACATGATTTTCTATCATTCCCTGGTGTGGTCTGGTTACGACTGACTTTTAGCTCTTGAAATAGGCTCTCTGTACACCCGGTGCAGGCGAACTTAATATATAGTTCGCATACTGCATACAAAAGTGGATCAGCATAATATATAGTTCGCATACTGCACTCAAAGTGGATCTGCATAATATATAGTTCGAATACTGCATACAAAGTGGATCAGCATAATATATAGTTCGCATACTGCATACAAAGTGGATCAGCATAATATATAGTTCGTATACTGCATACAAAGTGGATCAGCATAATATATAGTTCGCATACTGCATACAAAGTGGATCAGCATAATATATAGTTCGCATACTGCATACAAAGTGGATCAGCATAATATATATTTCGCATACTGCATACAAAGTGGATCAGCATAATATATAGTTCGCATACTGCACACAAAAGTGGATCAGCATAATATATAGTTTGCATACTGCATACAAAAGTGGATCAGCATAATAATATATAGTTCGCATAGTGCATACAAAAGTGAATCAGCATAATATATAGTTGGCATAGTGCATACAAAGTGGATCAGCATAATATATAGTTCGCATACTGCATACAAAAGTGGATCAGCATAATATATAGTTCGCATGCTGCATACAAAGTGGATCAGCATAATATATAGTTCGCATAGTGCATACAAAGGTGGATCAGCATAATATATAGTTCGCATAGTGCATACAAAGGTGGATCAGCATAATATATAGTTCGCATAGTGTATAGAAAGGTGGATCAGCATAATATATAGTTTGCATAGTGCATACAAAGTGGATCAGCATAATTTATAGTTCGCATAGTGTATACAAAGTGGATCAGCATAATATATAGTTCGCATACTGCATACAAAGTGGATCAGCATAATATATAGTTCGCATACTGCATACAAAGTGGATCAGCATAATATATAGTTTGCATACTGCATACAAAGTGGATCAGCATTATATATATTTCGCATACTGCATACAAAGTGGATCAGCATAATATATAGTTCGCATACTGCACACAAAAGTGGATCAGCATAATATATAGTTCGCATACTGCATACAAAGTGGATCAGCATAATATATAGTTCGCATACTGCATACAAAGTGGATCAGCATAATATATAGTTCGCATACTGCATACAAAGTGGATCAGCATAATATATAGTTCGCATACTGCATACAAAGTGGATCAGCATAATATATAGTTCGCATACTGCATACAAAGTGGATCAGCATAATATATAGTTCGCATACTACATACAAAGTGGATCAGCATAATATATAGTTCGCA
Source organism: Semisulcospira habei (assembly GCA_036245525.1). Lineage (NCBI taxonomy): Eukaryota > Metazoa > Mollusca > Gastropoda > Semisulcospiridae > Semisulcospira > Semisulcospira habei. The sequence goes on from BTPG01000001.1 coordinate 139,409,217, forward strand.
TACTGCATACAAAGTGGATCAGCATAATATATAGTTCGCATACTGCATACAAAGTGGATCAGCATAATAAGCCCAAAAATATGAACAACTCTGAATATTCCTAAAAGATAAACGCATCTGGGCTCCAAACAATACGGTCGACTTTGGGATGAAATACTCATCTTGTTGTTGTTTGCTTTGTCTTTTGTATGTTTGTGGTTCGTGTGTGTGTGTGTGTGTGTGTTTGTGTGTGTGTGTTTGTATGTTGTATGTGTGTGTGTGTGTGTGCGTGTGTGTGTTGTTTTGTTTTTTAGTGTGTGTGTGTATGTGTGTGTGTGTGTGTGTGTGTGTGTGTGTGTGTGTGTGTGTGTGTGTGTGTGTGTGTGTGTGTGTGTGTGTGTGTGTGTGTGTGTGTGTGTGTGTAGACACGAGTATCTCCGGTGATTGTGTACGTACACAGTACTAACTCAGACTCCGAAAAGCCTAATCATTTTGATTCGCTGGAATGTGAGCTCGCGCTATTCTCGGTTTCTGCCCCCTTTTTCGATCAGAGCGGTTTGTTTATGTTTGCTGTCATCGCGTCTAATACACTATGGAAGGCAGTCACTGAATCAGCTCGTGCAGCTTCTTCTTTGTAAGGACCAGCATAATGATAGAAGCAGGCAAGAGCCAGGATTCTTATTAGCTTTCGTATCTGCGGGCGCCATGAGGATCTATGTTTATTCAAGACAGGAGGTGCTTATCATTGAGTGTATCTCGGACAGTGTGATAGTCACCCTTTCTACAGATGGGAAAAAGCGTAGATCCTCAGGAGTCCTCCATGCAAGTTACCGGACCGTGACCCATGAGAATCTGAGCCTAAATTTTGCTTTTTCAGTTCACACAATTTTAATTTCCAGGGTGAGTAGGGGAGGGGGGGGGAGGGAGATGCACTATTGTGGTATGCAGTAAGTTTCAGCCGTTTCTTTTATTTTTCAGTAACCGTACACCAAATACCATATAAATGAACACACTATTTTCCCCTCTTTCGTTTTGGTAAAGACAGAGTCGGGTTCACCTCGGAATATACTTGGATCTGCTGAGGCACATATACGGGCGGGTTTACTTCTGAAAACTCAGAAATTTAAAAGCCAGGTTACAAATTAAAAATATATACTGACATGGGCTTCTGGGCTGTTATTTGGTTGAGGGCTGGGGGCAGTACACAAGGCTAGGGCCAGATGAACTGCCGTCAGATGGTACGGCAGAAGGTTTTCTTTCCGTCTGATGTGCACAGAGACAAATAAACCTATCAAGAAACATTCATTCCACCGTTACCGCATACTTTCACGAGGATAAATATATTCTTGTTTTTTTTCAGGCGGATGTTATTCACTGTTTAGCAATGTTCGCCTATAACCATAGACAAAACTCTCCAAGAGGCATAGATCTTCATGAGTTCCGCGCAAAGTGCGGTGGCTTGTGAGAAGCTAAATAATAATAGTAATAATAATTACGGTATTTATTATGCGCTTATCTTATAATAATTATAACTCTAAGTGCGCACTCACAACTCGCGCACACATGCGCACACTTTTGACAATGACTCACGTACCACACATACATTACGACAGTCAGCTTGGGGTGGGAAGTGTGGTAATGTTATAGTGCTAGAACTGTTGAAAGAGGTGAGTTTTGAGGGCGGACTGGAAGGAGGAGAGAAAGAGTGTTTCTGACGGAGAGAGAGTGGGAGAGTGTTCCAGGTGGATGGACCGTAGACGGAGAAGGAGCGGGGGCCGAAAGTGCTGAGTTTGGTGCGGGGGATGTGGAGGCGGAGAGGGTCGGAGGCGGAGCGGAGGGAGCGGGAAGGAGTGTAGGGGTGAAGTAAGTTGGAGAGTTAGGCAGGAGCGTAGTTGTTAAGGGATTTGTAGCAGAGAGACAGAATCTTGTATTGGATGCGTTGGGGGATGGGGAGCCAGTGAAGGAGTTTGAGCAGGGGAGTGATGTGGTCGGATTTCTTCTTTCTGAGTTCTGGACGCGCTGGAGAGTGAAAGTGGTGGAGTGAGGGAGGCCGGAAAGGAGAGAGTTGCAATAGTCGATGCGAGATAAGATGAGAGAGACAGCAAGTTTGGTGGCAGCTTCGGCGGTGAGGTATTTTCTGATCTGACTGATGCGACGGAGATGGAAATAGCATGCCTGGGCCGTGGCGGAGACAAAGCTGGTCATGGAAAGAGAGGAATCGATGATAAGGCTGAGGTTCTCTGCCGAGTCAGAGAGGGGGATGGGGTGCTGTCGAGTTGAAGATGAAGAGAGGGAGGGAGCTGGGAGAGTTTCTGGCGAGTGCCTACCAGCATGGCTTCCGTTCGTCGGCATTCAGTTTAAGTTTGTTTGCTGTCATCCAGTTTTTCACATCTTCGTAGCTGTCAGCCGTGCGAGTCAGTAGTGACTGAGTGTTGTCGAGTTTGTCTTTGTCTAGTAGTTGTGAGTCGTCAGCGTAGAGGTGGTGGTGTATGTCATGAGACTGGATGATGATGGACAGGGGAGAGGTGTAGAGTGTGTCATAAGGACCGGGCCCAGAACGGACCCCTGTGGAACTCCGCAGGAGAGCCTGACTGGGTTAGAGGAGATGCCGTCGATGGTAACGGACTGCTGTCTGTCGGAGAGGTAGGAGAGAAACCAGGAGTGAGCAGAGTCAGTGATGCTAAAGGAGTGGTGAAGGCGGTGAAGGAGGATAGAGTGATCTATAGTGTCGAAGGCGGCAGAAAGATCGAGTAGCGTAAGAAGGGAGATGTTGCCCGAGTCGGTGGAGAGGAGCAGATCGTTTAGGATATGTAGAAGGGCTGTTTCAGTGCTGTGATGTTTGCGATAGGCAGACTGGTTGTCGGCGAGGTGGAGGTTGAGCTGGTTGAGAGCAACCTTCTCAAGAAGCTTGGACAGGAAAGAGAGACTGGAGACTGGGCGATAGTTCTTGAGTTCGTTTGGGTCGAGGTTGTGTTTTTTAAGGAGAGGACGGACGATGGCGGACTTGAAGATATCGGGGACAGAGCCATTCTCTAGAGATGTGTTGATGATGTCGGTAATGAAGGGCAAAAGTTTTGGAAGGCTGTCCCGGTTGAGAGAAGCTGGGAGAGGGTCTAGCTCGCAGGTTTTGAAAGGCATAGACTTTATGGTCTTGAGAACTCCATCCTGAGAGACAGGGCGGAAGAACGAGAGGGGAGTGCCGGAAAAGGGGGGGGGGGGGGTTGGGGTCGGGAGGGCAAGGCGGAGAAGGCAGAGTATCGAGTGTGTTGCGCAGAGTTTGGATTTTGTCAGAAAAATAGGTGGAAAAGGCGGACGGGAGTTCTTCTTTGCTGTGTGTATTGGGAGATAAGAGTCTTTAGAAGTGCCTAGGAGTGTGTTCATGGTAGCGTAGATGGTTTTGGAAAAAGTGGATTCCAGGATTTTGTTTTGAAGGTGTTTACTTTTGGAGTCGGCGATCATTCTGAAGACTTTAGATCTAGTTGTTTGGAAGATCTTTCTGTGAACAGTGAGGGCTGATGAGCGCCAGCGGCGTTCCGCTTGTCGGCGCTCACGCTTGACCTCAGCTATGTCGTCAGTGAGCCAGGGGGAGGGGGGTCGGTTGGGCATGGAACAGTTGGTGACAGGGTCATGGGTGTCTAGGAGTTTTCTAAGGGAGGAATCGAAGTGGGATGCAAGACCAGGAGAGGGGGGCAGGGTCCAAGAGAAGGTCTACAGCTTCGTCGAAGAAGCTCTCTCGGTAGACAGAATTTAGTTTGCGACGAGAGACAAGGAGCTTGATTTTTTTTCGGGGGAGGTAGGTTGAGGGAGACGAGAATAGCGAGGTGGTCAGAGGGGAGCAGAGAGGAGGTGTCAGAGTCGAGAAAGAGTTGATCGGAGGTGCGGGTGATGATCCATTCGAGGGTGTGGCCGAGTCGGTGGGTGGGTTGTGTAAGATTGTGGTTTGAAAGTGACGTGCAAAGGCGTTTTGTGTCTGGGTGGTCGGGTTTGTCGAAGTGGAAGTTGAAGTCGCCAAGAAGGATGTGTTTTCCGGGTCGTGTGCTGTAATGGTCGAGGAGGAGGTCGAACTCGGTGAGGAACATGGAGTTTGTGAGTTTGTTTTGAGAGCTTGGAGGGGGGCGATAGATACATGAGAAGATGAGAGACTGGCCAGGGAGTGTTGCTACGGCCTCGACAGATACAAAGGAGGGATGAGCAAAAGGGAGAGACTGAGAGAAGGAGAGATGAACAGAAAGACAGTCCCTGTGTATGTATTTCTGAGTCGAATTACCTTCATGCTGCTATGTTTACGTAGTTTAATCGGGTTGTGGTGATGAAAAGAACACAGGCAAAACGTCGACAGCTGCAAAAATCACATATGCTCATACGCGACTAGGAGTAGGCGCGGTCCTAAAAATCTGTATGTATCTTGCTGGCTAGTGTTGCTTCTATGCTGCTATGTTTACACAGCCGGGATAAAATCGCGACCACCGAGCCCAAAACCAGACACCCATGGCTGTCAACACGACACGCGATTCGACGACCGTCCCGGCTCTTCGGCGTAGAATAGCGCGATGCTCATGCTCCTTATAGGTTCACGGCAGTGCAAACTCGAGTCAGGAGACTAACTGTACAGGCCTGAAACTTCATGAAATGCTTCGATCGAGATGTATTTCGGAGACACAAATAAATAAAGACACACGGCGCCTCCCGCCATTAGTACGCTCTGTGGGTTCGTATAGCGACAGGAGTCCATCTCCTTCTACTCTAACCCACCCTCTGATCCACACACATTGGCACACAGAAATAAAGACGGACACACGGCGATTTCCGCCATATGTAAGCTCTGTGGTCTAGCGTAGCAAAGCTATTCTGAAGAAGAATAATAGCACGAGCAGCGAAATGACGTCACTTCAAGCTTCACGTCATGGCATTATTAGTCGCACGACGCTGTGTTCATAATGACGACTCGATGTTATACGTCACTCATGGCAGTACTAACATTTGACGTATCAGAGAATCAACTTTACAATTTTCTTGGTGATTTTCACTAATAAGGATTACAGGTCACAATTGACCTAATCGTACCCGACAGACGAGACAAACTGTAGGCTTTATGTAAATACCATATACAAAAAATCATGCGATTATTAATGAGAAGATTGTTTTAAGATTAATCCATATAATTCGTGAAATTAATCCCAGAAACGTGAAAAATATATGTTTTCAAAAAATATTTAAGTATCACTCCCTTTTATTTAGCTATACGCAAAATATATAGTAAAATTAAGAAAAATTACGGACTCCAGTGTGGATCAACCGCTTTTTGTGAAACGTCCATTTTCTCGCCACTGAGCATCTTAATCAAAACATTGCAAAAAAGGTCCCGAGATAATTTGTTTAGACACAATATCCTAAAATTTAAAGCTTGTCCGTCCTCAAACGCGGGCTCTAGTCGTCGTCACACACACACACACACACACACACACACACACACACACACACACACACACACACACACACACACACACACACACACACACACACACACACACACACACACATGCAGACAAAAGCGTCAGAGTGGGTTACCTACCATTTTATGTCAAATGGGTTCCCATATTTCTATTTATTCTAGGGCTCTGGAATTGATGCGAATGTTTAGAACTCAGCTTATAACTAAGCTCTATAACTTAAAATAAAATAGACATTTTCTAGAAACAGAGCCACTAGATGGAAAAAAATGGGTTTCTACCCAATAAAGTGGGTGCCTCTTACACAAAAACTGGCATTACAGTCCAAATGGGTGTCTTCACAACATTAGGCGTCTGTAATAAGGTCAAGTTCATGGAATACTTCTGTTTCACATTATTTTGGGGGGTGGTTGTTTTTTCAACTTAATGTGTATGTGTGCTTTAACATTTTTAACATTGTATGGTGCAAAATTCAATAAACACTGGCCCGTAACCTTTCGATTATGATTTTTACAGAGGAAATCTTTTAAACATTGCTGCGTTTTGTCCTTCTGAAGCAAAACAGTTTATCATGGCATTGATGTGAGAATCAACATAATGTATTCTGGAAATTAAAGGACTTTTTTTTTGGTTTTGGGTACTCTGGAGTTTCAGACAAACAGCAACAGAGCATTTTGAATATTAACCCTTATCATTCGGAATACACCAGTGTGTGCAACAAGTGTGACTGAAATAGTCCAAGGGTTAGTGCCAGAATAGCTTGGTGCCTCTAGGCGCCAAGCTATTGTGGCACCACCCTTGAACTAAAGCCATTGGTCTATGTCCTCATCTGTAAGTACTGTAATGTAGCTTGCATAGAATTATGGCAGTGAACAAATTTGAAGCTTTTAGCCTCAGTATGATGCGGGTCAAAAAGTGTGGAAAAATATGAAAGATAGAAAAGACCCAGACGAAGAAACTAACACTTAACTTATTCTACCCCAGACACACCACAGCAAAATAAAGATCCACCATGATAGTTCAAGGGTGATGCCAGAATAGCTTGGCGCCTATGGGCGCCAAGCTATTCTGGCATCACCCTTGAACTATCATGGTGGATCTGTGTCCTGCACTGCAACGCAGTCTTCTGAAGACGACTTCAACATTTGGGGATTCCGGTTGTGATGAAGCTCTATGCTTGTGCATAGTGCTCACACAGTAGAATTAGTACGGTACGGTTTTTGTTAACGAGTAGGATTAGTACGGTACGGTTTTTGTTAACGGTTTGTTTGCCGAAAGTCCGTGTGGCAGTAGACGCACGTGAAATCTGTAAGACATGGTTAGTACGGTTTTTTTTAGTGAGTTCTGTTTAGTGAGTTCTAGGCGGAAGCTGTGACTGTCAGAGGTCTAAATTGGTAGTGCGGGCTGTCTTGTCGTATGGAACGGTTGTGCTCGAGTTACCTAGCCCGCATTCCAAGACTCTGAAGCCTAGATTTCAGGTATGTTTCTATAAATGTAGTATTGATAGTTGTTTAGTTAAAGACAGTATGCGTGGTAAGATTAATGTGGTTGTATAGCGGTGTTCCGGTTTGGTTTAGTTATAGTATGTTTAGAATTCGGTGAAGTAACAGGTGTTTTTGTATACAGCTGTTTACCGAGTTAGATGACTAAAGGAATATGAAGTGTGTATGTCTAAGCCGCTATGAAGATAGTACGTGGTTGGGTAAGCATAGTCTTTTCCAGGGTATAGAGTAATGTATAGCAGGAGTGTCAGTTAGGCTATAGTCTGTTTCAAGATAGTGACAGAGATATGGGGGTGATACGAAAATAGTTTATGAAGCACGTGTGTGTGTGTGTGTGAATGAACGTGTGAGTTATTTGTATCAGCCAGGTTACGTGACGTTTCTCATTGATCCAATATGTTGTGTGTTTAGCAAGTGTTACGTTAGGACTTTTGTTGTCTATTTAGAGTTCTTGTAACAAGAGTGGAAAGACGGACGCCGAGACGTCGAGTCGCAGGTGGGACCTACATGAGGTCATCCGTCCAGCTCCTCTGAGAGTGAGTCTGACTGGGAACCAAGACACCCAAGTCCAAGCGAGAACTGAGTACCGTACGAGAACGAGGACGTCCGTGCCAAAGAGACAGGACGGCAATAAGCGTACGACGAAGGACTTTCACGCCTAGACGTGAGAAGGACCAACGTAACCAGGCAATAACATCAAACAGGTTGGAGACATTGAGAGACTAAAACCTAGCCTGGCAAAGATACTGTGATTTGAGTGAGTCTGTGATAGGAGAGCAGTGTATATAGTTGATAGTCATTTAAGTTGTTCTTTTCATTTATAGTGTATAAAGCTTACTTTAGAAAGGGAGCCCGTGTGTTGTGTTTTACCGCATGAATGCGCCCGTCTGAGTCAGTGGCGGTGTATGCGTCTGTTGCGTGAGAGTCTGACGTGCGACTGTGGGCAAGTCTGCGTGCGTTACACCGGTCTTGGGGTAGAATGAGTTAAAATGACAGAACAGAACACTGACATTAATTAATTAACTGACAACATAAGAAATCACTTGAAACTTCAGCCTTTATTATTGTCTTTCGTCACCAACAACCAACCATTCTTCCGTTTGCAGAGATTTAAATGGTATGCAGTATATTACAAAATGATCCAGCCCCCACCCCCATAATAACACTCTTGTAATCAATCTTTACATTGTCAATGGTTTTCTTATCTTATCTTATTATTGTCTTTTGTCCCCAGCCGGCTGTTTCGTTTTGCAAATCCAAAGGTTATACAGTATACAAAATGATCCAGGCGTCCATCAGATTAAAAAAAACACAGGCTATATATGCTGAAACCACCCCAATAATAACACTCTTGTAATAAATCTGTATGAAACCGAAAATGCCGCGAGTGGCGGGGAACCTCAATTCATTTCTTTTGTAACTTTTTCAGTCTGTTGCGGACGTAATCCTTAATGTTTGTCCAGCGCCTATGTCTAAGTGTGGGCTCCTCGGCCATTGCGTGCTGTATCTAGGCCTTTCCAGGAAGTTTGTTTATGACGAGGTGTGTCTTGAAACGAGTTTGAACAGCTTTCTCTTCAGCTCCCCCCCCCCCCCTCCATGGTTTCCTTGTAAATCTAGCTTTCTTTCGAACAGGAGCTGACGCAGTACTGTCATCATCAAAACTATCTAGATTGTCATCAGGCTCTGGACGTCTTTTCTCCGTCATGCTCACTGATTCCTGTGTTGTTGACTTGCTATTTGCTTCATTCACAGGTGCTGTTCCCCCCGAGACCTCTCTGCCAGTTTCTGATGTGTCTTCATTGTCAAAGTCAATCTCTTCCTCATCGCCCAGCTCAGCTCTAATGCAACTCTCAAAATCTGTCATCCCATTGTTAACTGACAGAAGAATCTTTGCCACTTTTGCCTTTTGAAGGACGTCTTGAGGTTGGCGGTAGATATGGCGATGTATCCGAATATCATGGCCAAGGAAATCTGCCAGCTGATCCTGGTCTAACTCCGAGATGGCCATTGACTGAGCCAAAGTTGCAACCTGCTTCCGTAACTGAGTAAATGTGAACATGGCTGGGTATGACACCCGTGCTTCTAGGGCATGGGCCTTCAGAACATCATGGCCTCTGTAAGGCCTCCGACCAGAAGGTGTGGCAAAGATGTACTGGGAATCAGCGAGAGCTGGCACTGATTGCCTCATTTGAAGGATTCTGTCCACAGTTGTCATCATCTTCTTCGTCAGCAAAACGGGAACACTAATATTAAACTTGCCTCTGATTTCCACTCGCTGAAAATGATTCACCATTTTCTTCTCAACCTCTGTGAGACCTTTCAAGATATCTTGATTGGTGATCGATCCAATCTTAGCATTCTGGAAGTCTGACACCTTCATTCTCTGAACTTCTCCCCCTCGTTTTTGGTTGAAAAGTGATACAGCACAAAGAGTTGCTTTAACCACTGTCGGATAATCTTCCGAAACCATCCTTGTCTCAAGAAGCTGTTGGACCTTCCTCACATCTTCACATGATGGGATCAGCTTGGGTTTGTTCATGGTCATTTTCCCGACCGACTGGGCTGCTGTAGCGGACACACAATCATACCAGTCCCCGTTGAAGACAGAGTCAAACCGCTGCGCCTCAGAGAGCTCCTGTCGCCACCTGTCGTCTGAACCCTGCCCAAGCTGTTTGGATGCCTGTGACTGTTTGATCTGTGAACACTTTTTCAAAGCATGGCCTATGCGCATTGCGAGATTGCCTTTCTTGACCTGATGTGTGTCCTCATCAAATTCTGCTAGCTCTTTTACAGCCAGGACAACATGATCAAAGCTAGCTGAATTGATCACAGCATTTAAACTTGCGATTTTCATTTCTGACCTCACTCTGATAATCTAACTCCCGCATCCTGGAGCTGATTTGTCCAGCCGTGTGTTCTTCAATGTCCCTGCGGTCAAATAATCTCTTTCCATACTCAAGAAGCAAGGGGTCAGTTCTGATGAAGCGGCTTATCTCATCATCTCTCTGGCTGGCCAAGACCTTGTGATAGAAGGAAAATTCAACGTCTAAGGGTATTGGAAGCATTAGCCGACCACGGCGCGCCGCGTCCCCTCGCTTCTGACAGCAACGTTTTGAGTGTACAGAGATCAGCTTTTTTGAAAGAGCCCTTTGCAATGGCTACAGGCGAGAAGGTCGTCTACCTTAATAGTTTTGGTGCGATACTTAGGAATCAAACATCCGGATTTGTTTTCAAAAACAGCAACGTTATGCATGTAATCACCCTCATCTTGTAGTCTGATCCATGCTCGACGTCTCTGCTTTGTCCCTTTTTTCATCAACAAAATTTTAGCAACGTCTGCCTCATCTGCATGGACATCTTGTAAGGTACTTTCCTTTCACTCTCTGCGACACGTGCACATCTGTTTCTTCTGTAAGTGCTCTTTCCCCACTCTTTCCAGCATCATGTTCCTTCTGCCTATCCACATTGTCATTGCCACCCCCTAACGCACACTGCACCTTGCTGGTACTAGCGTCACCGACACCTGGCCACCCCGAACCTGCCACTTTGATGAAATCTAACATAGTCGATACAATACTGTCTATGTCAGAGATCCCAGCAATTGATGCCGACACGCCCTCTGAATCCGGTGAGCTCGAGCCAGGAACAAACTCCTCGTCATCACTGCCCTCGTATTGCGATGCGCTGGCACTACTCTCAGTCTCAGGTCCATCCCAGGCTCCATTTGCCAACTGGAGAAAGAAAGAAAGAAAGATTGAAACCAAAGCTGCATTAGGACAGAAACAGCCCAATTTTGGTTTAAGGGGCCTTGCACAAGAATAAAAAGAGTAATCCCGTGTATGACCGATTTACATATGTGTGACCTCGGTGACGAGGGCTGGCTTCTGCAGCAGCAAAATCCACGTTTTCTGAAAATGCAAGCAGTTTTCACACATTTGTCATCCCTGCGTGACCCTTTGAGAGAGGTCACTCAAATTGGCATGTTTAAAAAGGTCTTGCCACAAAGTATCCTTGGGTCAAGCTTGAAGAATGTGGATTGAATAGTCTCCGAGAAAATGCCACTGTTAATTCATTCTACCCCAGACACACCACAGCAGGATAAGGATCGACCATGATAGTTCAAAGGTGATGCCAGAATAGCTTGGCGCCTACGGGCGCCAAGCTATTCTGGCATCACCCTTGAACTATCATGGTCGATCTGTGTCCTGCGCTGCAATGCGGTCTTGAGAGGACAGGGGCAAAATTTAAGGATTTTGGTGTTAGGGTAGAATGAGTTAAAGTTTACCATGGACGACGGACGGACGACCAGTGGCCCAGAAGATAAACTCACTTTTGCTTCGCACGCACGCCAGCCAATAAAATGAAGATGATCATAGAATCACTTTACTTACCAGTTTGAAATTGGGAGTATTCCGCTGCCGTCCATGAACCCTCCTACCAGACGCACCCTCTGTGGCAGAGGCTGGGGGGCCATGATGCTGCAGCTGACTAATTTGGCCATGGGCCTTGGTCATGTGCCAGGAAGGGGCGTGCTTGTCCACTTCCATAGATCCCGATGGGTTTGGACATCCTGCTGCCATCCGGCACTGGGTGTGTGCAGAAAGTCCTGAGCCGGTGTGACCAAAACGGTGTTGCTGCAAACATGTCCAATACAACCATGTAAACCAATTGACATTTTGAATCAGATTGATTGTACATTGCTTAACGTCCCGACAGCAACAAGGCTTTCTCAGGACGTGCATGCACTGCTTGTGAAAAAAACACCTAAACAGAACATTGCCATGTATGTCGCCAGCCGGTCAAATACGTTAAATAAACCTAACACATGGGGCCTAAATAAAGCTAAGACCATTTAGCAACACACATCCAATATCAAGAGCCACAGGCAGTGCAGACAGTAGGGAGAGTTTTAAAAAGGCAAATACAGGTGAATGGACAAAGGGTAGACAGAAACACATGCCCCAGAATAGAGAGAAAAACCCACCCTGTGGGGCTGACTAGAGTGACCCTGGGAACTAAAAACTGGTAATACAGTAAAAAGCGACACTTCAGTTGCACATTCCGAAAGACCTGTTTGTGGACGTTTGTTCTTCGAAACGCGAGGCAGTTTTGCGAACGAGGATTGAAATCTGGCGCCATTTAAAAAAAAAAAAGTCAACTCATACTGTGCATGCATGTGTCAAGTTACTTTTCGATCACTGACAATCACACATGTCAGAAAAAAAAAAGAAACAAAATCGCGTGGCAGATTGACCTTGTAATGGGGTTATTGAACGAATTTCTTTCATTGAAGAAGAAAGCTTTTGTTAAAATCGTGGGGGTCTATTATCATTTACTACAAGACTCAACGGTCAGAGAGAGGAAGACACGGACCGAGCCACGGCTGAAGCAGACGCCTTATTTTTCTGGGCCAAACGGGTATCGGGGATTGGAGGCATATCTCAGTTAAATAACTGCACTGAACAAGTACATTTGGGCGTGTTCTTAACTAAGAAATATTGCATAAAGTACCTCTGCAAACGTGAAGAATGGCCAGCAGTTGGGGACGAAAGACGTTTTAGGAAGGGCAAGGGAAACAACTCCGTTCATCGGTGTTGGGCTAACCAATCAGCGATCATCAAGTTGATCTGAAAACACTCGCTTCCGTGTCAACACACAGGCCCAGGGCATCGCCAAAACACAACATAAAATAAATCTGGGGAAATGGGGACATCCTATTTTGATATTTTTTTCTGACTTTTGAATGAAAGATAATGCAGAAAAAAACCCTCAGAAAAAATGGGTGCCTGACTTGGTTACCCAGAATTTTACACACACCCATTTTGCATAAGGATGTTAAAGAAAGTAACCCATTTGAGTGGTTTCGTGTACGCGCGCGCGCGCGCGCACACACACACACACACACACACACACACACACACACACACACACACACACACACACACACACACACACACACACAGTCACATGCATATATAAAAATGATCCCACCACCCGCACGATCAATTTTGATATTGTGTTGCTGACTTACTTAAGTAAGCCTGGATAAAAGCAATGCCATCAATAGGCAAATGTAACCCATCTGCAAAGGGCATAGATCTTGATTTAACCCCGCAGACCATAATGTGGATTAGATACAAGATGTGTGACCCTTGTGACAAAGAGATGACTTCTGCACCAGCGAAATCCATGTTTTCTCAAATGTAATTAGTTTTTACACAGCTGTCAAACACCCGTGACCCTTGACCTTTATGATATCATAGAGTTGACTGATCTAGTATACATAGGAAGGTCTTATCATCATCATCAACTACCTGCGTGCCAAATTTGATTGAAAAATTTGCAAAACTGTTGATAATACATGTAACTACAATTCTTTCCACAAAAAATGGAAAGCCATTATGGCTCACGTGGACAACCGATATACTTATGTGTGACCTTCTTTGTGACAATAAGTAAATGACTGGAATTTCACACCAGCAAAGTCCATGTTTTCTCATACTGTAAGTATTTTTGACACATATGTACACCTCCACCCCCTCCTCCACCCTTGACATTTGCAGCGAGTTAAGTAAATTAGTATGCACAGGATGGTCTTATCATCAGCAACCATTGTGCCAAATTTGATTGAAAATTTTGCTAAAATGTTGAAAATACCTACAATTTTATAAAAAATTGGCATTTTACACACATTTTTAAGCCTCTCCGAAGGGTTATCCAAATCAGTATGCATAGATATATCTTACCATCAGGTATCTCTGTAGCAAGTTTGGGTTTGAAGTTGTGAGCAGTATTTGAGAAAAAAACATCTTTTGTCAAAATATGGCTATTTTGGACCTATTTTCTGAGCTCTTGTGACCCTTGACCTTTCCGAGGGATCAACCAAATTAGTATGCATGGAAAGGTTTTGCCCTCAGGTATCTAAGTACCAAGTTTGGGTTTCAAGTTGTGAATAGCTATTTCTGACCTATTTCCTGAGCCCCTGTAACCTTTCCCTGTGTGGAGAGGTCACTCAAATTGGTATGTTTGGAAAGGTCTTGCCACAAAGTATCCTTGGGCCAAGTTGGACGACTGGCTTGAATAGTCTCCGAGAAAATGCCAACGTTCAAGTTTTCGGCACAGACGACGGCAGACGGACGACAGACAGAAACACAACTGGACAAAAAATAGACTTACTTTCACTTCGCACGTGAGCCTACCCAAAAAGTGAACGCGGTCCTTTCAGTATCTGACCTCATGTGAACGCTCTAAAAAGAAAATCTTACCTTAAAATCCCTCTATCAGCACCAGTCCGACTGTCAACAACGAGCGTTCTTTGGTATTCCTTTGTGTTTACTGTCCCACTGGCACTATTAGCAGTTTTGGCGTCGTTTTCAACAGTTTTGGCGTAGTTTTTTTCTTGTAGGTTTAGCATAGTTGTTTCCCTCCTCCTTTCTCATCCGAGCTTGGGACCGGCAATGGCGGAGTTGTATTCCTTTGCAGATAAACGCACATGAGACTCTGTAGACAATTAAAACAAATTACAAGGTGCTTTCGAAGCATCTCCTCCTACAGCGCACATGTCACGCGGTCGAATGCGCATTCAATTGTGCCATATAACCGCAAGATGACCGAAACTAAATTTATTTCTTGCAGGGAATGAAAAAATACCTTATTGGTCGCAGAGGGTACAATGCATGGTTCCTTTGACCTCCCTCAGGCCTACAGGGGTCAGTGTAGCGAACCCCCGTGACCCGGGCAATAACTAATCAGATACTAGCCTCATGTATTGGTATCAACACACACCAACACCACCCCCCCCCCCCGCCCACCTCCAACTACACCTCCCTCCCCCCACCCACTCCACAGACACACCCTTTCCAACACACACATAATTTAGCCCCAAGGCCCCATTTCACAAATGTTGGAGGTGTTGCCTAACTACTGTGTACCACTGAGCTGGATAGATTGACCATGATAATTCAAGGGTAGTGTCAGATTAGCTTGGCTCCTGAAGGCATCAAGCTAATCTGACAGTACCTTTGAATTATCATGGTCAATCCATCTCCTGCTTCAGGGTCCCGGGCGAAATGGGTTAAGACACGTTCAGAAATACTCGATGTTGACTGAATTACACACATGACTCATATGACCGAAATGTTGTAAGAACACATGACAGGGTCGGATCACTTCACTCCAGGAGGGGTCCGACTTCTTGTTTGGGACCATGAACCTGGTACAAAAGGTATCCACGACGCTACACTTTGCTTCGACGGGGCCGGAAAATCAATCAGTGGGGGCAAGGGGGGAGGGGAGGGGTGGAGTCGACAGACCTTGCTTCCATGGGTCCGGGAAATCAAACAATGGGCAGGGGGGACGGTGTGTGTGTGTGTGTGAGGGGGGGGGGGGGGGTAGGCATCAGACCTTGCTTGCAGGGGCCGATAGATCAAACATCAAACAACAAGGTGTGGTGGGTAAGGGAGGGTGGGGGTGGGGGGGTGGTGGTCTTCAGACCTTGCTACTAGTGGCTGCAAAATCAAATTGGGGGTGGGGGGGGGGGGTGGAGGTGTCGTCAGACATTGTAATCAAACAATGCGGGGTTGAATCAAACAATGCGGGGTGGGGGTGGGGGGTAGGGGGGGGGGGCGTCATACCTTGCTTCCAGAGGCTGGAAAATCAAACAACGGGGGGGGGGGGGGGGGGGGGGGGTAGTCGACAGACCTTGCTTTCAGGGGCTGCAAAATTCAAACAACCGGGGGTGGGGGGGGGGTGGGGGGGGGGGGAGAGCCACAGGTCTTTCTTTCAGAGGCCGAAAATCAAACAGCCGGGAAGGCGGTAGGGGGGGTCGGGGTGGGGGGGGGGCGGAAGGGGGGAGGGGGGGGGGAGGGGGGGGGGGGCGGGCCGAGGCGATGCACCTTGCTTCCAGGGGCCGAATAAACAAACGAGGGGGGGGGGGGAAAGAGGGAGGGGGGGTCCAAACACCGCCCAAAAGGTTCTTTGTTATAGCAATTTTAAAAATTTTGGCTCTGGAGGGGGAATCCATGGAAGACCCTGCCCCGCACCCCCCCCCCACCCTGGATCCAACCCTGCACCCTCTTCCCCACCCTTGACCTTTGCAATGAGTTAAGTAAATTGGTATGCACAGGAAGGTCTTATCATCAGCTACCTTTGTGCCCAATTTGATTGAAAAAAATTGTCAACAATTTTGCTAATACCTCAAATTTTATCAAAAATTGGCATTTTACACACATTTGCCAGCCTGTGATTCTTGATTTTCCGAAGCGTTATCCAAAACAGTATGCATAGATAGGTCTTGCCATCAGGTATCTGTGTAGCAAGTTTGGGCTTAGAGTTGTGTTTGAGAAAAAAACATCTTTTGTCAAAAGATGGCTATTTTAACCTATTTCCTGAACCAGATCTTGTGACCCTTGACCTTATCGAGGGATCAACCAAATTAGTATGCATGGAAAGGTCTTGCCCTCAGGTATCTTTGTACCAAGTTTGGGTTTGAAGTTGTGAATAGTATTTCAGAAAGAAAAAAAAAAGTCAAATATAGCTATTTTGGACCTATTTCCTGAGCCCCTGTGATCTTGACCGTTGTGAGAGGTCACTCAAATTGGTATGTTTAGAAGGCTTCCCCACAAAGTATCCTTGGGCCAAGTTTAAAAAATGTGGCTTGAAAAGTCTCCGAGAAAATGCCAACGTTAAAGTTTACGAAGGACGGACGAACGACCGCTGCCCAAAACATAGACTCCCTTTTGCTTCGCATGTGAGCCAAAAATGTACTTCACATACGTACGCACACACACACAAACACCACACCACACCACACCACACCACACCACACCACACCACACTCACATGTGTACACACACATGGAGACAAAAGCCTCAGAGTGGGTTACCTACCATTTTATGTCAAAATGGATTCCCATATTTCTATTTATTCTAGGGCTCTGGAGTTGATGCGAATGTTTAGAACTCACCTTATAACTAAGCTCTACAACTTAAAATA
>BTPG01000001.1:139431140-139444335 GCA_036245525.1 Semisulcospira habei
CCATATACATGGGATGTATTATCTACAAGCAGATCCAACTTGCACATTTGTTTCACACCTGTTTGCGGACTGTCGTTACGCTTCAGTTCCCTGAGTCAGTCAGCCGCATCAGTCGCAAGCCTCATTTTACTAGCATTTACAAGGAAGAATGCGAACCATGCACCCACCAACCCTTTAACCCAACAGTCAACCAGATAGCCAACAAGCCAACCGACACGCCACATCACATTTTCAGCTGGTGAACACAATAGATTGGCTACAATGACACGCAGAACAAAAATCCATCAAAGAAAGAAACACACTTTAAAAGGACTATTACAACTCAATTTATTATTTTTCGGGTTTTAGCCCGAAAATTTAATAAATTGCGTTGTAGTTATTTTTTGTGAGTCTGTAATTCCATTTTGAAAAGGAGTTTAACCCCTTCCATGCCACTACAACGTTATTGTGTTTCTGGATTCTTCGCACATTCAACGACCACAAGCCGAAATTTTCCAAGGAGCTGCGATACACACTGGTTTCAGTAAGAGGCAGATTTTCCTGAACCCCCGCGACTGCGGTACGTTAGTGCGACTGCGGGGGCTCATGAAGATCTATGTCTCTTGCAGCTAGATCTTGTTAACTTTTTCTGAAGGGGTTAGCCATTTTTATAAATATTAATTAATACGAAAACAATTCGCTACTTATCTTTGGTTTGCCGAAGGAGTGGTATGTTCCGATAATTCATTAAATTGTGTTGTAACTGTTCAAAGACACACTACTGTAACAGACGGTTACGAAGCGCTACACACAGGTCTAGTTATGGTTCATTTAGACACACAAGAATCCAGTTCAGCCCATGTCGTCTTCATATCAAGTAACCTGACAATGACTCCGCTACGTTCCAGAAATACAACGCTATCAGTGCGAGAAAAGCTAAAATTAGACTGACACGCTAACGGCGGCGCAGAATAAATTATAAGTGCGATTAAACGTGTGCTTTTGCTGCGTGTCCAAACTGACTGCTGTTAAAGTTCATTAGGTGTGTCGACAAGGCATAACACACACAAATGGTGCTGAAATGTGTCTTCAGATTTATGCGTAATGGGTTTCTTTGCATTGTAGTAGTAGTAGTAGGCCCTAGTAGTAGCAGTAGTAGTAAAATTTCACTCGCTTTTACTTGCAGTCTCGTATTTGGTCTAGGTCTTATGATGTAACCCACGAAAGATAATTATGCCTCTCTCTCTCTCTCTCTCTCTCTCTCTCTCTCTCTCTCTCTCTCTCTCTCTCTCTCTCTCTCTCTTTCTTTCTCTCTCTCTCTCTCTCTCTCTCTCTCTCTCTCTTTCTCTCTCTCTCTCTCTCTCTCTCTCTCTCTCTCTCTCTCTCTCTCTCTCTCTCTCTCTCTCTCTCTCTCTCTCTCTCTCTCTCTCTCTCTCTCTCTCTCTCTCTCTCTCTCTCTCTCTCTCTCTCTCTCTCTCTCTATATATATATATATATATATATGGGGGTCTAATATTTCGGATCTAACGGCTATCAGCCGTAAGGTTAAAAATCACAAACCATTGAACATGTATCCGTTTCTGTTTAACTCTTGGTCGGTCGGTAGCGGTTGTTGTCGCGATGATTCCTACGGGAATCATTCCTACGGGAATCATCGCGACAATAACCGCTACCGACGGCCTAAAGGTTACTGTTGGGTCCCAACCTCTCCCACAACCCAACCTCGGTCATACTTACTTACTTATGCCTGTCACCCCTACCCGGGTATAGGCCGTCGACGAGAGACCTCCAGCAACTCCTGTCCTGTGCTTCTCCTTCGATTCTACTCCAGGTGGTTCCCAGTCTCTTGATGTCTGCTTGGAGGTCTCGACGCCAGGAGTTTCTCGGCCTACCTCTTTTCCTCTTTCCCTGGGGGTTCCATGACAATGCCTGCCTAGTGATACTGGAAGCTGGCTTTCTCAGACTGTGACCGATCCATCCCCATCTTCTTCGCCCAATTTCATTCTCTGCTTTTATCTGCTCTGTTCTCTCCCAGAGTCTGACGTTGCTGATCTTCTCTGGCCAGTGGATTTTCAAAATTCTTCTAAGGCAACTGTTCATGAAGGTTTGTACTCTGTTGACTGTGGTTTTTGTCAATCTCCAAGTCTCTGCTCCATATAGGAGAACTGCTTTTACATTGGAGTTGAAAATCCGGACTTTGGTGTGTTGTGACAGCTCTCTGGAACTCCACACTTTTTTCAACGGGAGAAAGGCTGCTCTGGCTTTACCGATTCGTGCTCTGACATATGCATCAGTGCCGCCTTTTTTGTCTATGTCTTTTTTGTTTTTTTTGTCCAACCTCGGTCATGAGTGACGTATAATGCTAAAAAATAGTAAGGTACAACTTCCCATTTAATTATCTCCGACGTGGGAGATCAGGGGACGTAACTCGTGTACGCTACCTGGGTCTGTGACATTATTATCTCCGACGATGGAGAGCCGAGTACGTTCCCTGCTTTTCTGACGTAGGAGAGCAGCTATCAAGGGATGTGACCTTGTGGTCATACAGGGCAATTAGGTTACGCCCCCTTTTCACACACTGTTATCTGTTAGCCTCTTGCAGCATAAAACTATGAACGAAGAACTTTTCTGCCAAAACAAAACATCCACGCGGAGCACATCACCGGAGAAACATTTTCAGCAATTCTTAACAAAAATTAAGAATTAGCATATTTTACAACACTCTAATGCACTAAGTACTCCATGACAAAACTGTCGTCTGCAAACCTGCATACAACCGTGCACATGCCCCAATAAGGCTCCCATGAACACACTAGGTCGACTAAAATTACCCAGATTTTGCTCTTTTTCACACCACCTGTCATGCCTTTTTTTTGCTCAAAACGCCAAAAAAGACACAAAATTGAAGTTTTACACCCTAAACAAATTGCAAAAAGGGACTGAGGAAATTCGTTGAACTATTTCTGGCGGAAAATTACTACATGCACCGGAAGCAATTGCCCTGTGTGGCCTGTGTGCTACATATAGCCCTGTGGTGGGAGTGCATGCCCCTGAGGCAGGAACTCGATGTCTAGTTCAGTTGTAATTTTGTTTTCGATTAGTTTTTATTGTTTCATGTGCATGTTCATTTTATTTTTCACTTTCATACTTTCATAAACATACTTTAGATTAAAAAAATAAATTATAATTGTTCATTTCTTTATATATATATATATATATCGTACTCGTTTAACCCGCCGAATTCAACTAGCCGGAACTGATTGAAAGCCTCAGATTGCCGTTCTGCGTGAGAAGCGCAGATGTTGATGGAGTCAGCAAGTGGCGTAGATACTCATGAGCCACCGCAGCAGCGGGGTCTCATGACGATCGATGCCTCGTGCTGACCTTAGTAATATTAAATTATATAAGCTTCAAGGGTAAGACACTTAAAGCCGCAACAGGCATATATACCAGTAATTATAAATATAAGCGGCATATGGTGAATGCCCAATGAGCACAAGGTCATCGGGCCGAAGTCGGCCGCCGTCGGCCCGTGACCTTTTGCGCATTGCGCATTGGGCCAGTGTCAGCGTATTTACTGTTAGCGTGGTGCGGCTGCCAGCCAGATGCGTTTACCTGACGGTCAACTGGCGAATGTTGTGCCTTTAATCAGCGATAGTTTCTGAGGCATTAAAAAAAAAAAAAAAAAAAAAAAAAAAAAAAAAAAAAAAATATATATATATATAATATATATATATATATATATATATATAATATATATATATATATAATATATATATATATATATATATATATATATATATAATATATATATATATATATATATATATATATATATATATATATATAATATATATATATATATATATATATATATATATATATATATATATATATATATTTGCAGCTAGCAAGAAAATGGTCAACTATACACTATTATCACGTGTGAAACAGTTTCAATTTAACCCAATTAGTGTCGGAACATAAATAACAACATCCTAATGCAAGCGTCATAGAACCTCATGAACCCCGCATTTGATGGGTTTTTTGAGGACCTCTGTCTCTTGCTGGTCGACTACATGTCTTTAAACCTCAAGCAGACAAGACTATAACAAACAAAACAACCCTCACCCCCCTCCCCACCCCCCCCCCCAAAAAAAAAAAAAAGGGCAAAAAGGGCAACTACTACCACCTCACCTCCACCATCAACAGCATCAACAAATACCAAATACAACGACATCAACATCAACACCATCACCAGCAACAACAAGAACAACAACAACAAGAACAACATTTACAGCGACAATAACACCAACCACAGCAGCAACAAAAACAGCAAAACAAAATCAGCAACAACATCATCACCAGCAACAAGAACAGCAACAACAACAGCAACAAGAAGAAACAGTCAAAACAACGACCAAAAAAGCGACAACAATAGAAGCAGCAGCAACAACAACAAAAACAACAACGAAGAACAACATCAAAAACTATACTAACAAAAGCAGCAGCGGCAGCAAAAACAAAAACAAAACAAAAACAAACAAAGAAAAACGCAAAAAAAAAACAAACAAACAACAACAAAAACGAAGAAAGAGACATGGTTTGAAAAGACGCGCAATAATAATAATAATAATAATTTTTAAAAAAAGTTCGAGTTGCTAAATTTTTCAAAGCGGACAACAAAGTATTAATACGGCAGCGATATACTGCTATGTGTTAATGAGAAAAATCATATCCTGGTTTTGACAATGGAAAGATTAACCCCTTCGCTACCGAGATAAACCGAGCACAACGCAAGTTCAAAGCATAGATCCTCATAGTCGCGCGGGCTCATGAGGATCTATGCCTCTTGCTTGACACCAGTTGGTATCTGTGTTCCTTACACGGCTGACACTCTCTGGTGTTAAAGTAATAAAGATTTGAGAAGCACAATCTGTGTCCAGTGTCAGCGGAAAGGTTAACAACGAGCCACCCAGACAGCCAATCACATTTTGTAGGCGTGGCCTAATTTGCAGATACATCCGTATATTAGACAGGAAACACGATACATCGAACACTACAGTCGCTGCTTGTGTTCGTGTGGAGTTGAGGCTCAATTAAGTCAGGTGACAGTCTACAATGCAGAGAACAGCGCTGATTGTATTTAAGCTTGTCGGCTTGCTTTGCTGCATCCAACTTGCGTTTGGTATGTTCAGTCTGATTTTACTTTATATTTATTTATTTCATTTCATTTTCTTTCATTTTTTATTTAAATTTATATTTATATATTTCATTTCATTTTACTTCTCTTCCCCGCCGTGAGATGGCTTTAGTCACCTGCTCGGCGTTAAACCCCAATAACTAACTCTTCTCTTTTCTTCTTTCTATTCTTTCCTTTTCATTCATTCATTCATTCATTCATTCATTCATTCATTCATTTCATATCATTTAGTTTATTGCATTTAATTTTTTTTTAAAAAGGATTTTTTTTCAATTGATTTCTGTTGTTGTTGGTTGTTGTAAGTTTGGGTTCAGCCCGACCTGATTTGACTTTGCTCGAAGTTAATTAATTTTGATTTAAATTGACTTTACTTTTTATATGTCCATTTAATTGATTCATATCATTTCATTTATGTTTGTTTCGTTTATTTATTTTAAATTTAACATTTTCCTGAGTGGTTTGTGTTTTTCGGTTTGCCTTTGCCTTGCATTGCTCTTTTATTGTATTCATTTATTTATTTATTTTTTGTTTGTGGGTGCGCGTGCGTTGTATTGTCTTACTCTTGGTGCTGCGGCCAAGCGTCTGTTATCAATGCGAGGTTCAGTACCCGGATCCGGCCTCTTCTCTCAGGAGTGTAATGTTAAACCCATTCAGCCACTAAGCACTACAGCAGGAGATCGAGATCTACCATGATAATTAATAATAATAATAAAGGTTATTTGTATAGCGCCTAATCACCAAGGTGCTCTAGGCGCTTTACAAGCACAGTAATGAAACACAAAGCAAAATACAAAAACAAGCACATACAACAACAAAACATACATTGATTTTCAAGGAGCAGAAAACTCACACACACTCACTCACTCACACTGACACACACACACACACACACACACACACACACACACACACACACACACACACACACACACACACACACACACACACACACACGCACACACACATATGATGAGCCGGCGGACAAAATGGTCTTCACGTATATGCAACAGAGAAAAGGTGTGTTTTAAGTTTGGATTTGAAAATGGAAAGAGATGATGAGTGACGCACATCAGCTGGGAGGGCGTTCCATGTAATGGGACCAAAATATGAAAATGCACGATGACCTTGAGTAACCTTATTACGTCTAGGGATACGGAAAACACGAGTGTCTGAAGCAGAGCGTAGTGAGCGGGACGGTATATACAGCTGGACAAGATTAGATAAGTAACGAGGGGCAGAACCAGAGATGATGTTGACTGACAAATAACACAGACTTTATACTGAATTCTGTATGAAACTGGCAGCCAGTGCAAACTGATCAGCTGGTAGAGGCATAATGTGTTCACGTTTCGGTACACGAAAAATCAGACGTGCAGGACAGTTCATGACTCTCTGGATTTGGTCAAGAAGATTTTGCGGAACACCGGACAAAATTCAAGGGAAGTGCCAGATTAGCTTGGCGCCATCAGGCGCCAAGCTAATCTGGCACTACCCTTGAATTATCATTGCCGATCCAACTTCTGTAACTGGTTCACAGTCTTTAGGGGAAACTTCCGGCCGTGGGATTAAAGGGGTTAGTAAAAGTTATCTGTAAAAAATAGGAATTAGAAGCTACAGCA
This sequence comes from Semisulcospira habei, assembly GCA_036245525.1. NCBI lineage: Eukaryota > Metazoa > Mollusca > Gastropoda > Semisulcospiridae > Semisulcospira > Semisulcospira habei. The sequence goes on from BTPG01000001.1 coordinate 139,437,942, forward strand.
CGGAGAACACGGATATTGCGATTCACTCATTGCGTTCCGCGTTCATTTTTCTGTAATTTCATACCCCGCTCCCCCCCCCTCCCCCCCCATCAACGACCCTCCCCCATCCTCCGAGTAGCCACCGACCTAACCCGGTATCCCGGACCCAACAGCCTCACCCGCTAGAGCCAAGGGGCCTTTGCCGTCATAGATCTAGTCTATGTTTATTTTATTTTTTTAAGTTGCCGTAGCAATTTACTGCGCAATTTACTGTCATAAAATGGAAACGTAGGTCAACTTGGACGTGTTTTTGCAACACGTCGTCAAATCCTGGATATTTGCCAAGCAATCCTGTTGTCTAAGTACTAACACCAATTTATTGTCGCAATATTTGGAGTTGTTTGTGAGAGGATGCGTGGCAGCTGTGGGAGGTGAATTCGGCCATGATAGTTCAAGGGTAGTGCCAGATTAGCTTGGCGCCTTGCCAGGCGCCAAGCTAATCTGGCAAAACTCTTGAACTGCTCATGGCGTATCCATCTCTCGCTGTGAGGTTTTAAAGGAGATATGAGGCCAGCCCAACGTAGAAACATATTCTGTAGTCCAACACAACGCAATCATCTTGTAAAATTTACTTTTTATGGGTTTTTAATTTTACTAAAAAAAAAAAAATTAAAAGAATTGGATCAGCAGTTCAGCCTCAATACAGTCCTGAACACAATTATACGTAATTTCTTTCACAGCACAAAGATAAAATACAGAAAATTATGAAGCCACCATTTTTTGTGATACTCTATTGTGGCCGAAAAAAACAACCCATCTGATTTCTGCTAGCTGGTTTTATTGTGCTAAAGTAAGTTCCTTTACATATTGCTTCGGGTTCCCTTTAAAGCGCGTCGAATATTTTATGGATTTCACATGAACATTCAATGAACCCAGTCCTCTTTTTTCCGAGGGGACAAAATTCGTTCATGCGAATGTCCAAATTATTCCGTTGCCGTAGCGTTTATTGTATACATACGGCAGAAACAATGAGTGAAACAATGCGTGTTGGGCTATTTTATGCTGACTTCGAGTCTCCTTTAAAAGGAACGCATAACTTGTTCAGTGCCGAGAACATGTGAGCAACACACAACTGCAAGAGGTATAGATACTCATGAGCCCCCGCGGATGCGGGGGCTCATGAGGATCTATACCTCTTGCTGAGACCACTTTGTATCCATATTCCTGGGACAGCTAGGTCTCTCTGGTGCAGAAACACAGTGTGCGTCAGCTGGCACTCAACGGGTTAACATTGGGTGTTTCTATCTGTGGGGGGTTAACATTGGGTGTTCCTATCTGTGGGTGGATTAATTTGCCTTTAGGGTGTGGTGTTGGTGTGGGTGTGGGTAAAGAAAGACAATTTCAAAACTTCCTCAAGGAGTTACATCCCCCACCTTTTCAATTACTGAATAATTATGCCCTTGAGCGGGGGGAACTCTCGCACACACAAGAAGAGCTTAAACAAACCACGCTAACAGTACAAGTGATATTTATATTAAAAAAATGAACAGGACGATCTATAACTGACTTTTTTTCTCTTTCAGATTTTAGACAGGGAAGTGGATGCAAGATGGTGGGGAAGGGATGGGGTGGTTTAAAAGCCCACTACAGCAGTCATTGTTCAAAGATACACTTCTGTAACAGATGGTTACGAAACGCTACACACCTGTCTGTTTATGGTTTATGGTTCATTTAGACACGTCGTATGTATATCAAGTAACGACAATGACTCCAACGGTTCTAGAAATACAATGAGAGAGAGAGAGAGAGAGAGAGAGAGAGAGAGAGAGAGAGAGAGAGAGAGAGAGAGAGAGAGAGAGGAGAGAGAGAGAGAGAGAGGAGAGAGAGAGAGAGAGAGGGAGAGAGAGAGGCGAGAGAGAGAAGAGAGAGAGAGAGAGAGAGGAGAGAGAGAGAGAGAGAGAGAGAGAGAGAGAGAGAGGGAGGGAGGGAGGGAGGGAGGGAGGGAGGAGGGAGGGAGAGAGAGAGAGAGAGAGAGAGAGAGAGAGAGAGAGAGAGAGAGAGAGAGAGAGAGAGAGAGAGAGAGATGAAACTTTATTGAAATGAAACTTTATTTTTCAAGGATAAATAATTGGGTACCTTCAATGACCTTTTTTCAATCATGTCTTTGCTAAGCTAAGGCACGCACATAAAACACGTACACATAACTGTATATATAAAACGTTTACATAATAGTGAAAAGTACAGGCAACAATAATTCCATTTCAAATAATCAATGGTGACATTACACACACACACACACACACACACACACACACACACACACACACACACACACACACACACACACACACACACACACACACACTGATATATATACCAATGGTTCAGTGCTGACGATCGGTATCGAGATGAAGTTTAGTAGCCTGGAATTGGAAACAACACTTAACTCATTCAGCCCCGCGCCCGTATTTCCCAAAATTTGGAGGCGTCATCTAACGACTATGCACCAGTTGCAGGAGAAGGATCGACCATGATAATTCAAGGGCAGTGCCAAGCTAATCTGGTACTACCTTGAATTATCATGGTCGACCCATCTCCTGCTGTAATACGTCAGTGCTGAATGGGTTAATGCAGATTCTTTCAACGTTTCGAGTGAACGGTGAGATAACGTCTGCGTTTGTCACTCTATTTGTGTCCATTATGTGTACATTTGTATGCAGATCCACTTGTATACAAGGGTACAGTTCATAACGTTTGATGGTATCTCACGCTGAAATCAATCCGTGGTCCAAACTACACTTGATTGCCAACCCCGCCATCTGCCTCCAGCGTCCTAAGCAGAATGCGACAAAAGCAACCGATCAACAACAACAACAACAACAACAACAACAATAAAAAAACAATCAAACAACAACAACAACAACAACAAAAACCGAGCCACAAGCACCTCGACAAAATCGTCCAGCCCACCAGCTAGCTGAGTGCCCAAAGACCATCGGGCCGACGTCGGCCGCCGTTGGCCCGCGCACGGCTGTGCGCGGGCCAACGGCGGCCCACGTCGGTCCAATGGCCTTTTGCGCATTGGGTACCCAGCCAGCCGCACCAACAGTCAAAAGGAAACAAATAAAGCAAGACTGAAAGAAAGAAAGAAAAAGATAAACAGATAGAAAGACAGACAGACAGACATAAAGCCAGCCAGCCAGACGGACAGACAGACAAAAAGAAAGAAAGGAAGAAAACGAACGAACGAAAGCATCCAACTCAACCCCCCCCCCCCCCCCGCCCCGCCACATCCCAACCAACTAATAACAAAACGCTTATTAGCAAATAGTTGCATTTTATCTCCCACATACTAAGACTCGGGCGACTTTTCAAGCGGGTGTGGCACAATCAACAGCTGAAAACAGGCACCAAGATCAGCGTGTACAGAGCTGTGGTCCTCACCACCCTGCTGTATGGTTCCGAGTCCTGGGCCCTCTACCGCAGCCAACTACGACTCCTCGAACGCTTCCACCAGCGCTGCCTGCGCACCATCCTGGGCATTCACTGGAGTGACTATGTCACCAACGTCGAGGTCCTTGAACAGGCTGAAACTGTGAGCATCGAGGCTTTGCTGCTGCGGACACAGCTCCGCTGGGCGGGGCACGTCTCCAGGATGGAGGATCATCGCCTACCAAAGATCACCCTGTTCGGCGAGCTTGCTACTGGACACCGTGACAGAGGGGCACCAAAGAAGAGATACAAAGACTGTCTCAAGAAGTCACTTAGTGCCTGCCAAATCGACCACCACCAGTGGTCTTCGCTTGCTGCGGACCGTGACACCTGGCGCTCCACCGTTTACAAGGCAGCTGTCTCCTTTGAGGACTCTCACAGAGCTAGCCTTAAGGACAAGCGGCTCAGGAGAAAAAACAGAGATGCTGCAGTTCAGAACCCTGGCCATACCTTCCCCTGCAGCCACTGCGGTCGAACCTGCCTGTCTCGGATTGGCCTCCGCAGCCACAAACAAGCCTGCAGACGTCGTGGGCAACTCCTATAAAATCTTCGTTCGCGAAGTCAAGCCAAGAGACTAAGAATATTCTATGAGCGCAATACTCTATCCAATATTAAGCACCTATCTGCTATTTTCCACACAACACATGTATAGGTCTGGGACTTATATAGAACATATAATTAGTGTTTTCTGTTCAAACAGTGCCTGTTGTGAACTGATATCAATAAATGTGAATTCAACAGGATGTCAAACGTTCTCCTTGTGGTGCGTCAACATTTGTCTTTTATTGCAATTTGCAAGCTGTGCACGTAACAAAAAACAAAAAACACAAACAAAAACAAAAACAAAACAAAACAAAAAAAAATCCCCAAAAACCCAAATCCCCTCTCCCCCAACCCCACCTTCCGAAAAAACAACAACAACAAAAAACAACAACAACAGCAACAACAAAATCAACCCAAAACAAAACAAAAACAAAACAGAAAAAACAACACCACCACCAGCAACAAAAACAAACAAACAAACAAATCAAATCAAATCCCACCCACCCAAAATTACAAACGCCAACAACAAAAAATAAAATAAAACAACAACAACAAAAACGAACAAACGAACAAACAAACAAAAACACATAAAAAACATACAAAACAACAACAACAAAAAAGCAGCAACATCCAACAACCAAGCAAACAAAGAACTGAACCAAACAAGCATACAGTTCACAGCAAACTTCGGATATAACAAAATCGCCAGGATTGTTATGTTGCTTTTATCCCAAGTTTGTTATAAGCGAAGTAATTTACATAGAAAGAGTTCTGTGGGAGCCGATATAAAAAAGATCGTAGTTATATATATATATATATATATATATATATATATATATATATAATATATATATATATATATATATAATATATATATATATATAAGCTTGCATTGTGTCATCAGGACATCAGCTGCCCTTTTTGTGACTGCATCGCTTACTAGATCTACAAAGAGAGGGTAGTGGGAGAAAAGGCAAAATACTAAATCTAATCAGCAGGTTCAATATCTGTTTGGGAATATTTACTAGCATCCCCTCTCGGGGAAAGACTGGATATTCTCCGGCGGATAGCGGGGCGCGTGGGGGTAGTCCCTAATACTTTATGCAGTAATTGTTAAGTGGAAGGCTCAACATGATAGGTCTGTCATTCCTTCTCTCCCACTACCCTCTCTTTCTAGATATTGTGAGCGGCGCAGTCACAAAAAGGGGAGCTGATGTCTTGATGACACAATGCAAGCTTACCAGCCGGGAATTCCATGGCATTAGCACAGCAGAGCATTCGCAGAATTGAAATGAATAATTACGTCCCTTGAAACTAATCTGATTGATTGACATTATGGCTTTTGGCGACGCATTTGTTTAAAAGTAAAGAATAATTACACCACACAATATTGCCTAGGTATTGCCTTTTCAAAATTAGTCTGTCTTCTTCCACTGCAACACCACATAAAGCTTTAGGGATGCAATCCGCGCTATACTAATGATGCTACCAGTAAATTTTGGAGGCGGCTTCTAGTACACACGTTGTGTTTGCAATAAAAAAAATGTCAGGTTACGCCGTATGCCTTGCTGACGAGCCCCCCTCTCATGGGGAGGACTGGATATTCTCCAGCAGATTGCGGTGCACCTGGGGGCAGTCCCTAAAGCATTATGCAGTAGGTGTTCAGTGGAAGGATCAAAATGATAGGTCTGTCATTCTTTCTCTCCCACTACCCTCTCTTTCTAGGTCTCATGAGCGATGCAGTCACAAAAAGGGCAGCCTGGAATTTCATGGCATTAGCACAACAGAGCGTTATCAGAATTGAAATGAAAAATTACGTCCCTTGGAATAATTTGATTGAGTGCGCTATATATATATATATATATATATATATATATATATATATATATATATATATATATATATATATATATATATATATATATATATTATATATATATAATATATATATATATATATATATATATATATATATATATATATATATATATATATATGTGTGTGTGTGTGTGTGTGTGTGTGTGTGTGTGTGTGTGTGTGTGTGTGTGTGTGTATGTATGTATGTATGTATGTATGTATGTATGTATGTATGTATATATATATATATATATAATATATATATATATATACATACATACATACATACATACATACATACATACACACATACATACATACATACATACATACACACACACACACACACATACATACATACACACACACACATACACACACACACACACACACACACACACACACACACACATATATATATATATATACATATATACATTGGACCTTGTTATGAGCGAAGTGAACTGTGAAAATGATTATTAACCCCTTTACCTTCAGGACACGGCAAACACAACCTAAGTTT
>BTPG01000001.1:139444423-139516969 GCA_036245525.1 Semisulcospira habei
GCCTCTTGCCGAGCTCAATTTTATCCACGTTCCTAAAGCGAGCAGGTTGTCTGTCGATCAGTCAGCGATGTTCACCGGGTTTTCATTTATGGCCGCCGCCAGGGAAGGGATTAAAGGGACGGGTAAACATGGTGACGTAATTACTCCTACCCTGCTGAGTAATTGACGTGTTAATGACATAATGGTATGTTTTGCACAAGCAGCAATTGTCATAACGCTGAGTCGGTTATTCTGAAACGAGAATTAAGTCGAGGGTGGCGGGTCGTGGGCGGAGTGGGCTTTCGGGCTGCTTTGGTGCATGTGGGGGCGGGGTAGTGACAGTCAGTCGGTTAGTTAGCCAGCCAGTCAGCCAGTGAGACAGTGTGTCACTTAGTTAGTTATTTGGGTTTAACGCCGAGCATGCGACTAAAACCATCTCACTGTGAAAGTGAGTCAGTGAGTTAGTCAGTCAGTCAGTCATCCATCTATCCATCCATCCATCCATCCATCCATCCATCCATCCATCCATCCATCCATCCATCCATCCATCCATCCATCCATCCATCCATCCATCCATCCCCTACCCCTCCCCTCTCCCGTCTGTCTATCCATCCATCCATCCATCCATCCATCCATCCATCCATCCATCCATCCATCCATCCCCTACCCCTCCCCTCTCCCGTCCATCCATCCATCCATCCATCCATCCATCCACCCATCCATCCATCCATCCATCCATCCATCCAGCCATCCCCATGCAATCAAGGACTAGACGGTCAGTCGTCAATCCGTTCGTCGATCATTTTTAGTCATTCGAAGCCCAGTGCCACCGCAACAGCTCATCGGACTGACGTCGACCGCTGTCGGCACGCGTACATACGTGCGCGGGCCGACTGCGGCCGACGTGGGCCCGGTGGCCTTTGCTTGCTGGGACTCACGTCCTGATGCTGTCTTGATTGTTTTCAGCACAGTGCACGGACAAGTCTACGTCCTGCTCTCAGATACTGGGCAAACCGTCCCTCTGCTACAGCGCCTACAACAAGGACTTGTGCTGTAAGACTTGCCAGACGGTCAACACAGGCCCTGCCGGTAAGATGCTCAACTGTGACCCAGCGCGCTGAGGTTCTAGGGCCTACGCCGGCCGCAGTTGGCCAGCGCACAGCTGTGCGCGGGCCAACTGCGGCCGGCGTCGGCCAAATGATCTTTTGCTATTGGGGTTATTAGTGGGGATGTTGCTGTTGTTGTTGGACTTGTTGCATTCGTTGTTGTGGGGCGGTCCGTGGCGCAGTGGTTAAGGCGCCTGCCACCAATGCTAAAGGTGCGAGGTTCGATTCCGGGTTCCGGCGTCGGATTTTTCTCCTCTAGTAAGTGTCACCGTTAATTCGGGCGGACCGTCGGGGGTTCTTTCTCCGGGTACTCCGGCTCTTCCTCCCCCTCCACTTTGGTATCAGTTTCAGCCAACTTAATAAAATTTCAAATACAAAACGATTTCCAAATACCGTGTAGCTCGCTTGAGCTTGCCCTTAGCACCACGTGAATGTTCTGTGTTTACGTACAGTGTGTGAGTGAATGCGCGTGATTCACGTGAGCGTGCTTGTTGGGTTCAGTTCGTGGCTACATTCTGCGCATTGAGTTATATTATAAATATGAGAAATGCGCCATATAAATGCTATGCATTATTATTATTATTTATTATGATGTTCATCCTCATTGCTCACTTGTGTGTTTGTTATTGATGATGATGACAACGGCTTTGTTTGTTTCTGCCTTTGTTTGTTCGGTCATTAGTCGTGCATTTTTTCGGACGCTCTGTTCTATTGTCTCTTTCTTATTTCGCTTTGATGCACAACAACATGTAGAGGTATGGTAAGACTTTTCTTCCTTGCGTTCACAAACCAAGTGCGTATGCACACTTAATGGTTCCTACTGCCCCCAGTGCGAGTCGGTGGAACTCTCCTACACGCAAAGGAGAAGAAGAGCAAAAAAGTCTTTCCCTTTACGACAATCTAACTTCTTTATTTTAAAGTTAGTCCTTTTCTCCAGCATCATTGAAAAACATACTAAGAAAGTTAATAAAGCAGACATTGCGAACTTTTGACTCTTCATTGCCTGCAGCAGGTCGCTTTAACGTCCTTGTCCACCACGAAGGTGATTTCAAAGTCTGAACAAAATTTGACCCCAGCAGGGTTTGAACACTTGACCTTTTGAACGAGAGTCGAACCGATTTCTTTATACCCCCCCACCCCCACCCCCCCCACCCCCCGCACTACCACCTGGGCTCCGCAGCTCCTCTATTGGTCTGTGATTCTGGACCTTACGACTGAAAGCCGTAAGGTCCAAAATCACAGACCAGCTGACGATTGTGTCTAGTCCTGCATTCCCAGGTTGTGAATACGGGGACAAATCTTCCTGGTGCACGGATGAGCCCAAGCCGGACTACCCTACAACCTGCTACGACAATGAAGATCTGTGCTGCGCTTCCTGTGTCAAGTACAAGGACGCCTCGGCGCCTGCAAGTACGTATGGATATTGGTCGCGAAGAACGAGTTCGTACTGGATGTACTTCTCTGCCAAATAAGAATAATTCAGTGCAGTGGTTTGTTTCTTTTTTTCGTGTATTTTTGCATTTCCAAGAATTAAAAAATAAAATGGAGAGAGAGAGAGAGAGAGAGAGAGAGAGAGAGAGAGAGAGAGAGAGAGAGAGAGAGAGAGAGAGAGAGAGAGAGAGAGAGAGAGAGAGAGAGAGAGCGCAAAAAGAAATCATTATTTCAATCAATATCGTTATTGGGCGCACAAATTTAAATTAATATATGTTCCATATCTGTATAAGACTACACAATCAAAATTACTATATGTAGATATTGATATTGAACGTGCAGACTGCACATATGGTGACAAGGATCCCAGCTGCGCAGCGGCAGTAGCGGGCGACATGGCGGTGTGTGACGTAGGAACCAACTCCGATATTTGCTGCAAATCGTGCGGCAGTATTCCCAATGGACCAGGTAACTGTTAAGACTTGAAATAACCAACACAGAAGGAAACACACTTGGAAGGCACGAGCACAAACCATACATGTTTAGCAATTAGTTTATGACTGATATCCCATGACGCAAAATAAAACACTTGTGATCAGGTTGAGAGATAACATGCGAGTTATAAATCTCGCATTTTGTCTGACAAACTGAGCACAAGTGACCTTCCCATTACACAAAATAAACCACCGGTGATCAGGTTGACATAAAATGCGAGTTTCGAAAAAAATCTGTCAACCTGATCACAAGTGACTTTCCCAATACGCAAAATAGATCACGTGTGAGTGCCAGTAGGCAAAAAAATCACTTGCGATCAGGTTCACAGATAAAATGCGAGTGGTATAAAACTCGCATTTTGTCTGTCAACCTTACCACAAGTGACCTTCCAAAAATCAATTGTGATCAGGTTGATCGACAGACAAAAAGCGAGTTTAATAAAACGTCACTTGTGATCAGGTTGACAGATTTTTTTCGAAACTCGCATTTTATTTGTCAAACTGATCACAAGGGCCTTGCCAAAATATAATTTCTCGTGATCAGGTTGACAGATAAAATGCGAGTTTATTCAAAACTCGCATTGTATCTGTCAACCTGATCACTGTGTAATGGGATGATTTACAGACAACGAACATACCTCAGATTTCAGTTCGAGTCGGTGTCCTGGTCCATAGTTGCTCACATGAAGTCTGACACGTTTGTGCGTGATTCCCAAGGTATTCTCCAGACGTCATTTGTTGCAAATGTCTCCTGCTATCGTTAAAAAAATGCGCCTATAACTCTCTTGGATTGACCTGACACTCGAAATGACGTCAGACTGGCACAATTCACAGTACTGGCTGTGGCGACTTACCAAAATTAGTGAACTTGAACATGAGATTTCTTACTCTTAAAAATACCCAATGCGCACAAGGCCATCGGGCCGACGTTGGCCCGCGCACACTGTCCGACGGCCAACGACGGCCGATGTCTCGTAAAATGGACCAAATTTTGTAAAATTTCACATACGAATGAAATATTGCTATTTCACTCTTATGATTGTACACTAGTTTGCAGCCAACTCGGATAAACTTACGGGAACGTGACATATGTCTCAGACTGTAATAAATCTCCATTAACTCATTCTACCCCAACACCGAAATCCTCAAATGTTGCCGTTGTCCTCTGAAGACTGTATTGCAGCGCAGGACACAGATCGACCATGATAGTTCAAGGGTGATGCCAGAATAGCTTGGCGCCCATAGGCGCCAAGCTATTCTGGCCGCATCACCTTTGAACTATCATGGTCGATCCTTATCTTCCCGTGGTGTGGCTGGGGTAGAAGGAGTTAACGCCTGTACTACAGAACGTTTTTTAAACCCTACCTTCAAGTCCTTCTAGTCGTACACCATCTCTGTCATGTTGGATTTATATTATAATTATATACAGAAGAACAGACGATACGTTTATTCAAATCAAAATTAGTTACGTTTGTCGATGTAAATATGGTCTGCTGCAAATCATTGTCGCCATATTGTAAACGCCGATAACTCCGGACACACCTGGTACTCCCCCCCCCCCCCCCCCCCCCACAAAGGAATGTTTATGGAAAGTGTATTGTTTTGTGTATTGGTTCGGTAACAAATAGCGAGATTACAAAGTGTTGAAAATATCTTGATGCAATGTTATAAGTTGAATTGATTTCCAGATAACATGAATCCTGCCAACTGTTGCTGTAATGTTTACGCCCCGCCCCCTCTCTTCCCCCCCCCCCCCCAATGACAATATCTTCCAAAGCCACTGATATATCATTGTATTGTGTACGATTGAATGGTTTCATGCGGTACTCGTACATGAATGTACACATTTGACAGGGGAGTGTACAGATCTGTCTGTGATTGCTTTCCAATCACTGAACCATAATTAAAAGTTTTTCTTGCGTGACCATTTCTAGTTTCACGTAGCTGTCCCATTTCATTATTTCCAACTCCCCCGCACTATAAATATAATTGCATCGCGGCCACAGTAATGTTCAGCAATATCCTGCATTCCCAAAACTCTTTCAGCCCTGACGCACTACAGCAGGAGATGGGTCGACCATGGTAATTCAAGGGTAGTGCCAGATTAGCTTGGCGCCTGTCGGCGCCAAGGTAATCTGGCACTTCCCTTAAATTATCATGGTCGATCCATCTCCGGCAACTGGTGCATAGTCACTAGATGACGCCTCCGAAATTTGTGGCTGAATGAGTTAAAGCTGTGTAAGTGTGATTGATTCGTTGCTGCATACGTTATCCCTCCTGTGAACAGTTACAGTGGCCGCACGCGCAAGAGGGTTAACATTTAATCAACTTAGACTTACAGTCAGTGTCCCGAACTGTACGAGTGAGATAGTTCCGATGAAACTCATTTTAGTCTGAAGGCCGCATTTCCCACATAGTGGCGCTGTCACCTAGCGGCTATGTGCAAGTTGCAGGAGATGGATCGACCTTAACAATTTAAAGGTAGTGCCAGATTAGCTTGGCGCCTGATGGCGCCAAGCTAATCTGGCACTAGTCTTAAATTATCAAGGTCGATCCATCTCCTTATGTAGTGCCTCGGACTGAGGTAAGTAGGTTAAATCAAAATGTCTTTGCTGTTTTTATTGGGGGTGGGGGGGGGGGTGGGGGTGGGGGGGGGGGGGGTGAGGGGTTTGCGGGGTGGGTGGTGGGTGTGTGTGGAAAAAGTGTTAATTTAGCGTTAGCGGCTTTAAAAAAAACAACAAACGAGTTCTTAACATAGTCGAACATCTGCTGGCGAACATGTTCCAGAGAATGATATGACAAGTCCGCACATACACACCTGTGAAACCCAAAGTGTTCCGGAACACTGCCTTTTGTTCGCAAGTCAATTGCTCCGCCAACATATGTTCGGCCGAAACACCGAGAAACGATTCTAATTGGCGAAATGAAAAATAACTCAGAGTCATTCCGTGGATCCCCCCCCCCCCCCCTCACATACACGCACACACACACACACACACACACACACACACACACACACACACACACACACACACACACACACACACACACACACACACACACACACACACACCCGGCGCAAGCTCATCTGAGACTGGGCGGCTCACTGGCTCCAAGTTTCTTAAAGTTTTGATTTAAACATCCATTCAAACGTCATTTAATTTTCCAGATCTATAAATCAAGATCTGTACAAGTCAGTTTGTAAATGGCGCCGTCAAAATGATCAACCAATCACCAAGGGGCATGCCTCCATTACGTGACTACTCGAGACCGGAAAATTTCTTGTTGGGGCGTGCCACAGCTTGGGGTGTAACACATACGTTAGCATAAACAGACAGCAGCATGAAGCACTCAAATGTTTTTTTTTTTTTTTTTTTTTTTTTTTTTTTTTTTGCACTCGATTGGAGTACAACCGTGTGGTTGTCTGACTGTGGGTGTCTGATCATATTTGACATCAGCATGAAGCGCTCGACCGAAGTTCGTGCACTCGATTGGAGTACGATCTCTGTCCGATTCGCGTTTCATACGTCCGCAAAACCAGCAGCAGCACTCGAATGAAGTTAATGCACTCGATTGGAGGGAAGTAAATCTCTCTGGTCTGTGTTTCCGCACACATAACACTCAGCATCAGCACGAAACACTCGATTGGACCTCGTGCGCTCGATATGATTTAATCTGTGTCCGATCTGTGTTTCAGCCGTCAGCACAATCGACAGCAGCATGAAGCACTCGATTGAGATTCGCGTCGTCGTGGACAAGTTTGCTTTCGACAAGTATGACTTCATCTCTCATCCGCTTGAACCCCGCGACTGCCGAGAACTGAAAGAACTGAACACCACTAATTAGCAAGAGGCATAGATCCTCGCGAGCCCCCGCAGTTGCGGGGGCTCGTGAGGATTTATGCCTCTTGCTGAAACTATATATATATATATATATATATATATATATATATATATATATATATATATATATATATATATATATATATATATATATATATATATATATATATATATATATATATATATATATATATATATATATATATATATATATATATATATATATATGAAGGAAGTCTAATTGTGCTGAAATGTGATTTGGACGTGACTTCTGAACGCCGTTTTGCCCAAAATGATGACGATGATATGTTTGTTTTTTTGGTGACGATTAAAGTGTTTTGACTTGTGAAAGCAATCACAGTACACAATATTTATACTGAGAGGTCGTTTGTGATCGACGTTTCTTTTCAAGTTAGCAGAGAACCACTTTTCAATAAAACTCTTTGAACAAATTCAATTTAGCGCAAGTTGACCTAATACGATGTAAAAACAAAACACGCACGCACGCACGCACGGACGCACACACACACACACACACACACACACACACACACACACACACACACACACACACACACACACACACACACACACACACACACGTTTGCCAGTTTTGCACAACAGTCGTAAAAATGCGGAAATTTGTCCATGAAATGATTGATTTTACATGCCTAAAATGTGTCTGAGATACGTTCCACCCAATAAAAATTAAACAAAAACACGAAAAACAAAACAACAACAACAATAAACAAAAAGACAACAACAACAACAACAAAACTGTTGCAAGTGAATGAGCAAGCTGACCACGTTTTAAAACCTAAAATAGCGCAGGCATACATGAAGTCGGTATGCTTAATCTACATATTGAAAACCTGGGCTTATATTTTGCCTTCTGGCGATTTTCTCACGAGTGCACATCAAAATCAGCCAGTCATAGGAGTTATGTAAAAAAATAGCCCATATTAGGTCAACTGACACGTAATGGTATTTTGTTCTTAAGGTAGTACAAAAAAAGCATCTTTGCAAAGATTTCTATTAAAGAAAAAAGAAATCCGCTCCGATGTAAAACGGACTATTACAATTCACTTAAAAAAGAGAGTTTTAATTGTTTGTGTGGTCATTGATGTTTCGTCTACGAATCAATAATAGTGAATATTGTTGTGAGTTTGTTTCCGTCGTTTCGTTCCTTTATTGACAATAATCATATTATATTGGTTTCTAATGATGATCACTAACAGATGGAAGGCGACTGTCAGCTCCGCACTGACTGAGACGCAGAAGAAAACGGAGACAGGACGCAGCATGGATCAGTACATCAATGCTGTTTTCCAGGGAGTAAGTTATAGTTTTTTTTTTCAGTAAACGACAGATCCTCTGGATGACATCGGTCGCATCTGGTCCGCGCTGTGCGCGGACCAGATGCGACCGAAGTCAACCGAGGATCGTTTGCTGAGTGGGTTTCCCCTGCGTACGCCGTGAAGGGGAGACAGAGAGACTAAAATTAATGTGTTTACCTCCTTACCCACTTAGTAACTTTTTGGTATTATAAATAAACAAGATAGGATGAACCATAACCCACAAAGTCCCTTCTATATGAGAGCTGTCCTCGATGTCAAGGGTCTCTACCTTTTGTCTTTGACCTGATTCTGATGTTGAAATATCTCCTATTAAACAGGATGAGGATTTCATCCCAAAGTCTACCGTATTGTTTGGAGGTCACATGCATTTTTCTATTAGGAACATTCAGAGTTGAACATTTTTTAAGCTTATCCTTCTGATCCATTTCGTTCCTCTCTAAAGGCTTCCTCACACGGAGAATCGAAACGAAACATTTCGTCGAAATGTCCGCATTTCAGACATTTCTCCAACATTTCACCGTTTCACGAAATGCGAAACGACACATTTCACGAAATAGAACCTGTTCCTATTCCTATTCGCGAAACATTTCGCCGAAACATTTCACCCGTCGCCCAATCAGCGTCGTCCGCTCGGTCGCATGCCAATCTGACGTCATTCAAGCCCAAACACTGAAGATAGCAACGGTAAAGCGATGCCGTGGAGTCAGGTCTATTATGACTAGAATTGTGTGATGTGATGCACGATTCTATAAGATTTAAGCGGAAAAATCATTTTCGAAATTAAATCTATCATTGTATCAAGTATCATCACTAAAGTACTACCAAAATATGATTTTAGGTCAGTTTTCTGAACCCCACTTTCATCGGCTGCTCTGCAAAGCCGCCTACACAATGGCGGCTATCGCTTCGAGACGGCGGCATCCTCGATTCACTTGAACCAGCCTTGTTTACGCATTCAAAAGCGCTTACGGTTATTCGATATGGTCGGCAATTCGCTTTAATTGTGCAAGTGAAGGCACACATGTCTTATATGTTTAGTTTTTAAGCGTCAGTAGTCAGAAATATGACCCGATATCCACCGATACAATTCAGAGCATGTGTCAGTGAAGAGTTACTTCCCATGTACCAATCGAAATGAATTTTCACCGCGTTTCTGCGTGTGCGGAGGAGGCATTTCGATGCAATGAAAATGTTTCGTTTCTTGTGCATTTTGTTTCTCCGTGTAGGGAAGCCTTAAGCCAACCTCTGATCAACACACACGCCGGCACACACAAATACAGACGGACACACCGCGCTTCCCGCCATTAGTACGCTCTATGGGCTGGAGTAAAGACAGGAATTTTGAAGAAGAATAGCACGAGCAGCAAAATGACGTCAAAATAAGCTTGACGTCATGGCATCGCTAGTCTCACGACGCCGTGTACACTGTGACACTGTGACAAATTTGATGTTTCATGTCACTCATCCTAAAGGCACGCAGCCTCTTCCAGAGCTGAATGTTTTGTTCCCCACAGCCTCTTCCAGGGCTGACTGTTTGACGGGAGTAAATAGTGGCTCCAAAACTTGCAAAAATGAATTAATTATTATTGAAAAAGTTGAAGACGTACAACCCTGGATTACGAACTCATTCAATATTGCAAGTCCTTCCAGTCCGCTCTCAAAACTCACCTCTTCCAACAGTTCTAGCACTATAACATCACCACAACCCCCACCCCAAGCTGACTGTCGTAATGTATTTGGGGTACGTGAGTCATTGTCTAAAGCGTGCGCATGCGTGCGCGAGTTGTGAGTGCGCGTTTAGAGTTATAATTATTATAAGATAAGCGCATTATAAATACCCTAATTATTATTATTATTATTATTATTATATTGTTGTATTAGGAGTTAGGCTTTGCCAGTGGTTCTTGTCGCCTCGAGGGTCCGGTCAAAGGGGGGGGGGGGGGGGGGAGTGGGGAGTGATGGGGTCGGGTGGTCAATGTCGGAGGTAAGAGTCGAGGGCTTTGCCCTCGACTCTTACCTACGACATTGACTCCCCTGACCTGACCCGAGAGGCGACAAGAACCACTAGCAAAGCCTAACTCGTAATACAACGATTTTGTCTTCAACTGTACAAATTATAAGTGTACCCTTGAAAAGACCCCAAACTTTAACGTGTGACGTAGAGATTCAGAGTACTTAATTTTTCCACACTTTTGACTATCAGTACAACCTCCCACGAACTGCATTCGCCTGGGATTTTACTCTCAGGTATTTTTTTTAATTTAACACGTTTTCAGTCATTCTTTTGTACGAAATTGGTCATATAGGGTGAACACAAAGCGTGCATATAGTTATTTTGTTGCGTAACACCCTCATTTTGTATTTATTCAACTTTTTTTCCTTCTTCGCCGTTTCAGATGCGGTCAGTACATGATAGGGCCTTCGCTTCAGTTCAATTTTCTTGTCGTTCATATTAACTAACTTATCCAATTATTCAGTTATGTTTTGTATGAAACTGGTACCAGCGGTATCACAGAACACCTACATGTACTTCGTTTTGTTGTGTAGGCCCCCTACATTGTTTATTTATTGGCATATGTTTTGTTCACGTGCGAAGCAAAAGTGAGTGTATGTTCTGGGCCAATGGTTGTCAGTCCGTCGTTCGTCGTCCCTCGTCTATCGTCCGTCCGCCGTCGTCCGTCATAAACTTTAACGTTGGCATTTTCTCGGTTACTATTTATGCTACAGTCTTCAAACTTGGCCCAAGGATACTTTGTGGCAAGACCTTTCTAAACAGAGCAATTTCAGTGACCTCTCACAAGATCAAGGTCACAGGGGATCGGGAAATATATCAAAAATAGTATTTTTGGACATAATTTATTTTTCTCAAATACTATTCACAACTTCGAACTCAAACTTGGTGTAAAGATACCTGATGGTAAGACCTTTCTATGCATACTAATTTGGTTGATCCCTTAGAAAGGTCAAAGGTCACAAGAGCTCAAGAAATAGGTCAACAATTGCCATATTTTGACAAGAGATTTATTTTCTCAAATACTATTTACAACTTCAAACCCAAACTTGGTACAAAGATACCTGATGATAAGACCTATCTATGCATACTAATTTGGATGACCCCTCAGAAAGGTCAAGGGTCACAAGAGCTCAGGAAATAGGTAAAAAAATAGCTATATTTTGAGAAGAATATTTGTTTTCTTAATTACTATTCACAACTCCAAATCCAAACTTGCTACATCGATACCTGATGGTATGAATTATGTATGCATACTAATTTGGATGACCCCTCGGAAAGGTCAAGGGTCACAAGAGCTCAGGAAATAGTTAAAAAAATAGCCATTGTTTGGCAAAATATGTTTTTTCTCAATTACTATTCACAACATCAAACCCAAACTTGCTACAGAGATACCTGATGGTAAGACCGATTTATGCATACTAATTTGGATGACCCCTCTGAAAAGGTCAAGGGTCACAAGAGGTCGACAAATGTGTATAAAATGCCAATAATTGTAGTTATTATCAACATTTTTGCAAACTTTTCAATCCAATTTGGCACAAAGGTAGTTGATGATAAGGCCTGCCTATGTATCCTAATTTAGTCGACTCATCGCAAAGGTCAAGGGTCACGGGGGTTTCACAGATGTGTGAAAACTGATTACATTTTGAGAAAACACGGATTTTGTCAGTGCAGAAGCCATCCTTTACTTATTGTCAGACATGTGTGGATCGGTCATACACGTGAGCCATAAGAACTTTGCCTTTCTTGTTGTTTAGAGGTTTGACTGAATGAAGATTAGGGTGTGTCTGTTCCGAGAAATGTGATAGACCAAAGATTTATTTGGGGGAGAAGGCTTTGCTCAGCGAGTAACGTTGTCATCGTAACATTTAATAAAAAAAAGTCTACTTATCACATGTTACCTAACGTCCTTGGTAACATATGACAAGGGGACTTCCGTTGCCTTGAGTACGGACGACCATGGGAAAAAAATCGAATAGAGCCAGGCCAGTGAGAAAAAGTGTAAAGAGAATGAATGAAGACAACTCCCTTTAATCCTTCTGCCCCCCCCCCCCCACCAACGCACCCCCCCCACACACACACACCGTCCCCTGATCCGCACGGCAATGGCACACACAAACACAAACGGCAGAATGGCACACACAAACACAGACGGCAGACACACGGCGCTTCCTATCGGTTATACGTTCTGTGGGCTGGCGTAACCACAGCCATTTTGAAGAATAAGGTGGAATGGCCCATGCCCACAAAGCCTCTTCTGTATGAGCTTGCATGCATATTTCACCTTTTCCACAATACGTTCGCAAATATCATACAAAAAATAGAGAGACTGTCTTCTAAATGAAGGAGAACGTCGCCTAAGCTCATACACATGTAAAACACTGACGTGCTGGTGATTTGCGTCAATTAGGAACATTGTATAAAACACTGACGCGTTTGGTGCTTTTACGTCACCGTTACAGTTTGATTCTTTTGATTAAATCAAGGAGTCTTACTTTTGACATTTTTCCGCACTGAACATTTATTTTCGAAAAAGTTGAAGAGGTACAAGGCTGGCTAACGATCGAACACATCCAATGTCTTTCTACAAACTAGCCATATCCAAAATTTTAAGTGCATAATAATAAAAATTGCGGACTCTAATCTGGGTCAACCTTACTTACTTACTTACGCCTGTTACCCCTACCCGGGTATATGCCGTCGACGAGAGACCTCCAGCGACTCCTGTCCTGTGCTTCTCCTTCGATTTTACTCCAGGTGGTTCCCAGTCTCTTGATGTCTGCTTGGAGGTCTCGGCGCCAGGAGTTTCTCGGCCTACCCCTTTTCCTCTTTCCCTGGGGGTTCCATGACAATGCCTGCCTAGTGATACTGGAAGCTGGCTTTCTCGGACTGTGACCAATCCATCCCCATCTCCTTCGCCCAATTTCATTCTCTGCTGTTATCTGCTCTGTTTTCTCCCAGAGTCTGACGTTGCTGATCTTCTCTGGCCAGTGGATTTTCAAAATTCTTCTAAGGCAACTGTTCATGAAGGTCTGTACTCTGTTGACTGTGGTTTTTGTCAATCTCCATGTCTCTGCTCCATATAGGAGAACTGCTTTTACATTGGAGTTGAAAATCCGGACTTTGGTGTGTTGTGACAGCTCTCTGGAACTCCACACTTTTTTCAACTGGAGAAAGGCTGCTCTGGCTTTACCGATTCGTGCTCTGACATCTGCATCAGTGCCGCCTTTTTTGTCTATGATGCTCCCGAGATAGGTGAAGGACTCCACCTCCTCCAACGGGGTGCCAGCAAGCAAGACTGGTTCTTCCCTGGTTGCGTTCAGCCTCATTGTCTTTGTTTTCTGTTTGTGAATGGTGAGGCCCACTTGGGACGAGATGTCAGCAAGCCTCGTGGTCTTGTCCTGCATTTGTTGATGAGTGTGGGACAGTAATGCCAAGTCGTCTGCAAAATCGAGGTCGTCAAGCTGTGTCCACAGTGTCCACTGTATTCCACTTCGTCTGTGCTCTGTGGTCATCTTCATGACCCAGTCTATGGCCAGTAGGAAGAGGAACGGAGACAGCAGACACCCCTGCCTGACACCAGTTCTGACCTGGAGCTCCCTGGTGAACTGCCCTTCGTGGATCACGCGACATGTCATGCCATCGTAGCTGCTCTTGATCAGGCGGACGAGCTTTGTGGGTACACCGTAGTGTCGTAGGAGTTTCCACAGAGTCTCTCGGTCCACGCTGTCAAATGCTTTCTCATAATCCACAAAGTTGACGTACAGCGGGGAGCTCCACTCCAGAGACTGTTCCACGATGATGCGGAGAGTGGCGATCTGGTCTGTACATGATCGGTTTCTTCCTGAATCCTGCTTGCTGGTCTCTCAGCTGGGGGTCAACGGAGCTCTTCATTCTCTCCAGGATGATCCTGTTGAAGACCTTTCCTGGTACTGACAGCAAGGTGATTCCTCTGTAGTTGGAACACTTGCTGAGGTCGCCTTTCTTGGGAAGCTTGATTAGGTACCCCTCCTTCCAGTCAGCCGGCATCACCTCCTCTTCCCAGATCTTTCCAAACAGTGGGTACAGCATCTCAACTGTTGTCTCTAGGTCTGCTTTCAGAGACTCCGCTGGGATGCCATCTGGCCCTGCTGCTTTGCCGTTCTTCAAAAATGCCACTGCTCTTCTGATCTCTTCCCGGCTGGGTCTGTCACAGCTGATGGGTAGGTCGGTCTCTGCTGGCTGGATGTCTGGGGGGTCGGGTGGGCTGGGTCTGTTCAGTAACTCTTCAAAATACTCGGCCCATCTGTCGAGTTGGTCTGCTCTGTCTGCAATAGGCTTGCCTTCTTTGTCTTTTACTGGTCTTTCTGTATGGCCATACTTGCCCGACAATCTTCTGGTAATGTCGTAGAGCTGTTTCATGTTGCCGCTGCCTGCTGCCTTTTCTGCCTCTGCTGCCAGGCTGTCTGTGTAGGCCCTCTTGTCTGCCCTGATACTCCTCTTCACCTCGCGGTTGGCTTCCGAGTATTCCCCCTGTGCCCTTACTTTGGCTGCTCTCGTGCGACTGTTGTTGACAACTGCTTTCTTCTGCTTCCTCACTTCTATCTTCTTCAAGGTCTGTGCCGACAGCCAGTCCTTGTGATGGTGTTTCCTGAACCCTACAGTGTCTTTGCAGGTTGAGTTCAGCGCCTCTCTAACTGCCTTCCACTGCTGCTCTGTGGTGACCGCCTCCTCTTCATTTACTAGCTCCTGTAGCGCTTGAAACCGGTTGGACAGCACCAGTTTGAACTCTTCTCTCACTCCAGTTTCTCTCAGGAGGCCTACATTATAGCGCTGTCTTCTTGTTGTCTCTGTGCGGCTTTTCTTTAGCTTGAGCTTCATTCTTAAGGTAAGCAGATGGTGGTCTGAGGCGACATCTGCTCCCCTCCTCACTCGAACATCTTGAAGGGATCTTCTAAATTTCTTGCTAATGCAGATATGGTCTATTTGGTTCTCTGTTGTATGGTCAGGTGAGACCCAAGTTGCTTTGTGTATTCTTCTGTGTGGGAAGATGCTGCCTCCAATGACAAGTCTGTTTAGAGCACAAAAGTCTACAAACCTCTCCCCGTTCTCACTCATCTCCCCTAGTCCCTGTCTCCCCATCACCTCTTCGTATCCGGTGTTGTCCTCCCCTATTTTGGCATTAAAATCGCCCATGACGATGGTGATGTCTCGCTCCGCACATTTGTCCACGGCACTCTGGAGTCGGTCGTAGAACTCTTGTTTCTCTTCCTCGTCACTGTCATTAGTGGGCGCATAACACTGGATGACGTTCAGCTTGAGCTTTTTCTTGGTTCTAAAGGCTGCTGTGATAATTCTTGGCCCAAGAGGTTCCCAGCCCATCAGCGCTCTCTGTGCCACTGGTGACAGCATGAATTCTACTCCTTCTGTATGGGGGGCATTCTCCTCTTCATGACCTGAATACAGAATCATCTCCCACTTAACAGCCTTTTCTGGCCAGACTGCGTCCATCTGGCTTCACTGATACCTAGCAGAGAAAGGTTGTACTTTTGCATTTCCGCTGCTATCTGGGCGGCCTTGCCGCTCTGGTACATGGTCTTGACGTTCCATGTGCCCATGGTTGTGTCCCTGGATAGAGAGAGGCGGCTCGGTCCTGTGGCTTCCGAAGACTTCCGGCTTTCACCACAGGACGTCATAAATCTTCTGGTAGAAGAACCTTCCTCCTCCAGGAAAGGAATTACTGTTTGTCTTTTCGTCGGCGTTTTTGTAGCTATTTCCTTTTTTGCAGGGTGGGGAAGCTACCCCCACGCCCATGTTGGTTCACGGCACCTTCATTCGGTGCACCCCTCTCGCGAGGGACCCCCTAGCCACCACCCAGGGGACGCGCATCAACGCCATATGGTCCCAGCGCGAGGAATCTGGGTCAACCGACTTTCTATAAACGGTCTTTTATGTCTTCAATGAAACATCTAATTACAATATGCTCGGAGGCTCTCTTAACCATCCCTTGAATAAAGTATTTCGCCAAGTTTCAAGCTTGTGCATACAGAAATATCGGAGATTCTCGTGTTTACATACTTGCGCGCGCGCACACGCACACACACACACACACACACACACACACACACACACACACACACACACACACACACACACACACACACACACACACACACGCACATACGGCGCTTCGCGCCAAAACGACGTTCAACTGCAAGGTTAGAGTGCCTAGACGTGACGTCATTTTTATCTTGTTACTTTTTTGCCAGACCATGAGCCCCGCCCGCCTGTTATGTCCTTTGCATTCTATGGAACGCGCTCTGACCATCCCCGTCCTAAAGTCTACCGTATTTTCGGTAGACAAAAACCCTAGATGTCCCAGGGACATGGATTCAAAGTGGTGTCAGCAAGCGGCATAGGTTGCGGGGGCTCATAAGAATCTATGCCTCTTGCAGTTGGGTGGTTACGGCGGTAGTGGGCCTTTCATTTGTCTGTCGGTGTTTGTCTGTCCGTCCAGGTGAACTCCATATTTGGTGGATTGGTATCGGCCGGTATCAGCTTAGACACCCGCATTGTCAGCGTGGAGTACATCACGGTAAGACTTACTCTTGGTTGGTTGTTTGGTTGATCAGATGGCTTGGTTTACTTGACTGGTTGCTCGTTTGGTTACTGGGTGAGCAGACTTCTTGGTCTGTTGATCGTTCCGTCGGTTTCTGGGCGCTTGCAGACTGGTTTAGTCAGTTGTTTGACCGTTGGTTGATCGGTCGCGTGGCTAGTAGGCCGCTGCACTGTGGTTGGTAAACCGAACGTTCTTTTTGTGTGTATCGCTGGTTGGTTGGTCAGTTAGCTGCTTGGCTGCCAAGTTGCCTGGCTTGAAAATTCCTCGTTCTGCACGTTGTTTCCTTTTCCTCATTGATTAGTTTAGTCGGTTTGTGGGTTAGTTGGCTGTTATTTGGACTGTCCCCAGTGCGCAAATGCCATCGGGCGCCGGCTAACGGTGCGCGGGCCAACCGCGGCCGATATCGGCCCGATGGTCTTTTGCGCATTGGGTCAGGCAATCATTTGTAGACACAGCAGGAGCCGAACATCGTAGTTACAGAGTCCTTAATTCAGCTGTGATTCGTTTCCTGGTGTCTAATGCGAGAAGGCGCGGACAGAAAACTTCGGCTTGGTCTAAATAAGAACTTCTAGCCTACTGTTACAACTCCGCCTTCCCGCATTAATTGGAACCCGACTGACTGTTGAGGGTTGAAAGAGTAAAGCACGTTCGTTTCGTCACCAGACACAGACAGTGGCCAAGGAGTCCAGCCCTGGCTTTGGAAACGTCGACACCATGCTGGACGAACTGAAAGTGTGGCTCTCGACCAACAACTACACTAAAGTCGACCACACGCTACTGCTCACGGGGTCTTTGTCTTTTTATGTGTCTTTGTCTGTGTATGTCCGTCTTCATATGTGTGTGTCCACCTGTCTGTCCGAAGGACAGGAGAAGCTTTTAGCTCACAGCACGTTTGAAGCATACGGCTCTAGATTAGTAAAGAAATCACAAACAAAGAAAGAAACACGTTTAGAAAGGTCTGGCTTGGAAAGTACCCGTCCTTTCTAATCGTGATTTTTCCTGTGCTGGGTACGCGCTTTGCAGTCATCTTTTGGCCTAGAGAATTCAGGCCCCAAAATATCGACAAACACACATTATCCCTGCCTCTATGTGTGTCTGTCTCTGAACATTGCATTTTTATTTTATATTTTAAATTTTAAAAAAAAATTTATTTATTTATTTATTTATTTATGTTATTTTTATTATTTATTTATTTATTTATTTAATATATATGTTTTGACATATATACATTTCTGAAAACTACAATGTTTGCTGATTACTGTGATATATGACTGTATGCTGTAGTGCAAACATTGTAGAAGTTGTTAGTGTATAAAGTTGTTAAAGCCTCTGGCAGCCATTTTGAGAAAACAGCCTAGGAAGTTTCTGTGTGCAGCATAATTGGGGCCAAGGGCAGACTTTTAAAATCATTTTAAACCTATTTAATGGCAATTTTCATGATAAAGATTTTTAACCATAGGATACTTTGGTGTATGCAGAATACATTTCTGCAAAAAAGTGAAAATGACCCAGATTGCCCCCCACCACATGTTATTGCGTGTAGTGCTGATCGGCTCCCTGCAAGTTAAGACTGGTTTCGTGAGAGACGGTCATATATATATATATATATATATATATATATATATATATATATATATATATATATATATATATATATATATATATATATATATATATATATATATATATATATATATATATATATATATAATTTTTATTATTATTATTATTTTTAATTTTATTTTATTTTATTTA
Source organism: Semisulcospira habei (assembly GCA_036245525.1). Taxonomy (NCBI): domain Eukaryota; kingdom Metazoa; phylum Mollusca; class Gastropoda; family Semisulcospiridae; genus Semisulcospira; species Semisulcospira habei. The sequence continues at coordinate 139,463,001 of BTPG01000001.1, forward strand.
TTTATTTAATTTATTATTATTATTATTATTATTATTATTATTATTATTTTTATTTTACTTTTTTTTTGGCGGGGGGGGGGGGGGGGGTATAATTATATGGTTATATTTATATCTACAACCAGCAATATGTTGGAAAATGTTTCTGCCTTCAGATATAGTCTTTCGAAATGTAAATTGTTTTGCATATTTGTAAAATTCGCAACACATTCGAGGGGAATCAATTTAAAAATAACAGCGAAAAGAAAACTCATAACACCAACCAACCAACCAACCAACCAACCAACCAACCAACCAACCAACCAAACAACCAACCAACCAAACAACCAACCAAACAACCAACAAACCAACCAACCAAACAACCAACCAACCAAACAACCAACCAACCAACCACCAACAAACCAACCAACCAAACAAGCAAACAATCCTGACCCCATATTTTTATGGCACCCAGTGGCCAGCCCCACCAAAACCCAACAAACAAACAAACAAACAAACAAACAAACAAACAAACAAACAAACAAACAAACAAACACACCATAAAGTACAAGATGGTCGTACACATTCGTTAGTATAGATCTACTATTTATTTCTGGGGCTGTTTTTATATATTTGAGGTGTCACCTAACTATGTACCATTTGCACGCGATAGATTGCACATGATAATTCAAGGGTAGTGCCTGATTAGCTTGGCGCCTTCAGGCGTCAAGCTAATGTCACTACCCTTGAATTATCATGGTCTTTCCATCTCCTGTTGTAGTGTATTGTTGTTAAATGAGTTAAATGTATTTTATTCTATCCATAGGCTGGACGTCAGTGACAATGCCGGGAACTTGAACGTGCTGGGTAAGAATAAACAATTCCGTAAAGCTGTGTTTCCATATAACTATGCGATAGCAGTGCGGTAGGTGACAATGCAAGTATAAGTAGATGAGCTGCAGGCGTGAACTCGATTCGTGTGTTTCCATACAGCGGCGCGACATGCAGCATCGCGCCCTCATTAAAGTTGTTTAGAATTGCTGCAGTTTGCTGTCGCTTTCTGAATGCCAATCTCCCTTCGCGGAATAATCACAGTTGAATCGCTGTTGAATCCTCCATGGGGCGATACCATTTTGACGCGCCACTGTCGCCTGTCGCGCCGCTTTAGTGACATACGTATTTTTTTTTAAAAAGACGGGTCGCGGTGGGGCGAATTTAATAGCATGTCCATGATGTCAAAGGCGGGCAGGCCTAAACCTCTCACAATTGAAGTAGCAAGATACAAATTGCGTCATGTCCAGTTACGCTAACCTGGCTGCTGAACGTACATTTGGCGGGAAGCGCCGTATGTGCGTATGTATATATGTATGTATGTATGTATGTATGTATGTATGTATGTATGTATGTATGTATGTATGTATGTATGTATGTATGCATGTGTGTGTGTGCGTATGTATGTAAACAAGAGAATCTCTGACATTTGTGTACACACAAGCTTGAAACTTGGCCGAAATACTTTCCTAAAGGGGTGGCTAAGAGAGCCTCCGAGCACATTGTAATTGAATGTCTCATTTAAGACATAAACAACCGTTTATAGGAAGTCGGTTGACCGAGATTAGAGTCTGTACTTTTTGTTATATTTACTTGAAATTCTGGATATAGCTAGTTTGGATAATGTTAGTTAGTTATTTGGGTTTAACCTCGAGCAGTAGTTTGGATAAAGTTAGTTAGTTATTTGGGTTTAACCTCGAGCAGTAGTTTGGATAAAGTTAGTTATTTGGGTTTAACCTCGAGCAGTAGTTTGGATAAAGTTAGTTAGTTATTTGGGTTTAACCTCGAGCAGTAGTTTGGATAAAGTTAGTTAGTTATTTGGGTTTAACCTCGAGCAGTAGTTTGGATAAGTTAGTTAGTTATTTGGGTTTAACCTCGAGCAGTAGTTTGGATAAAGTTAGTTAGTTATTTGGGTTTAACCTCGAGCAGTAGTTTGGATAAAGTTAGTTAGTTATTTGGGTTTAACCTCGAGCAGTAGTTTGGATAAAGTTAGTTAGTTATTTGGGGTTTAACCTCGAGCAGTAGTTTGGATAAAGTTAGTTAGTTATTTGGGTTTAACCTCGAGCAGTAGTTTGGATAAAGTTAGTTAGTTATTTGGGTTTAACCTCGAGCAGTAGTTTGGATAAAGTTAGTTAGTTATTTGGGTTTAACCTCGAGCAGTAGTTTGGATAAAGTTAGTTAGTTATTTGGGTTTAACCTCGAGCAGTAGTTTGGATAAAGTTAGTTAGTTATTTGGGTTTAACCTCGAGCAGTAGTTTGGATAAAGTTAGTTAGTTATTTGGGTTTAACCTCGAGCAGTAGTTTGGATAAAGTTAGTTAGTTATTTGGGTTTAACCTCGAGCAGTAGTTTGGATAAAGTTAGTTAGTCATTTGGGTTTAACCTCGAGCAGTAGTTTGGAGAAAGTTAGTTAGTCATTTGGGTTTAACCTCGAGCAGTAGTTTGGATAAAGTTAGTTAGTTATTTGGGTTTAACCTCGAGCATTAGTTTGGATAAAGTTAGTTATTTGGGTTTAACCTCGAGCAGTAGTTTTGATAAAGTTAGTTAGTTATTTGGGTTTAACCTCGAGCAGTAGTTTGGATAAAGTTAGTTAGTTATTTGGGTTTAACCTCGAGCAGTAGTTTGGAGAAAGTTAGTTAGTTATTTGGGTTTAACCTCGAGCAGTAGTTTGGAGAAAGTTAGTTAGTTATTTGGGTTTAACCTCGAGCAGTAGTTGGGATAAAGACATTGGATGAGTTTGTTAGCCAGCTTTGAATCCTTTCAAATTTCTTAGTAAAAATTAATTCTTTTCAGAAAAAAATTAAAACAGTAAAAAAGCTTGACTTTTAGAGAAACTCAGACAGTGGCGGTGACGCAAAAGAGCAACTCGTCACCACGCAGACATTGACATAATACTCTAAATATAAAGTAATTCTTTCTAGTGCGCTCCGAAGTCTCTCTCTCTCTCTCTCTCTCTCTCTCTCTCTCTCTCTCTCTCTCTCTCTCTCTCTGTCTCTCTCTGTCTCTCACTCTCTCTCTCTCTCTCTCTCTCTCTCTCTCTCTCTCTCTCTCTCTCTCTCTCTCTCTCTCTCTCTCTCTCTCTCTCTCACACACACACAGACATGCGCGCATCTCCAAGAGGCCGCATAGATCCTCATGCGCCCGGAGAGCGCATGAGGATCCATGTCTTTTGGAGATGTTTGGAGCGAGCGCGCATGCACGCACTAAGACACACACACACACACACACACACACACACACACACACACACACACACACACACACACACACACACACACACGCACATACATCGTCGCGCTTCAAGAAGAGCATGCAGGTGACTCGATATAGCTAGTTTGGAGAAAGACATTGGATGAGTTCGTTAGCCAGCTTTGTACCCTTTCAGCTTCTTCAGCAAAAATTAATTCTTTTCAGAAAAAAAATTAAAACAGAATTAAAACAGTAAAAAACCTTGACATCTGGAGAAAATCAGATGTGCCGGTGACGTAAAAGAAGCAACTCCGTCACCACGCAGACATACTCTAAATATATCGTAATTCTCTCTCTCTCTCTCTCTCTCTCTCTCTCTCTCTCTCTCTCTCTCTCTCTCTCTCTCTCTCTCTCTCTCTCTCTCTCTCTCTCTCTCTCTCTCTCTCGCATATGCGCGCATCTCCAAGAGGCATAGATCCTGAAGTGCCCGAAGGGCGCATGAACATCTATGCCTTGAGGATGTTTGGAGCGCGCGCATGCACTCACGCACGCGCATACACACACATCGACACGATTTCAGAAGAGCATGCAGGTGTACTTAGTATAGCCGCCGTGAGATGGCCTTAGTTGCCTGCTCGGCGTTAAACCCAAATAACTAACTAACTTAGTATAGCATGTAGCTAGGTAAAGTCAACCTGATTTCACACAAATTATAGCCATACTGAAACTGTACCGTGAAATTCTAGTTTTGTCACCATTTTCGCAAATCTTGAAGCAAAAGCGAAATTCATATCACGTTGAATATAAAATTACGTAAAAACAAAAAAATACGTCATGCCAGATAACGTTTGGCAAACCAATGGCGCGTATGCACTGCGCGCGCCTCTTATTGAGTTCACTATGACGCATTGGCACACCTGCGAGGCTTTTTCAAAAGGAGATATTTCAATATCAGAATCAAGTCAAAGACAAAAGGTAAAGACCCTTTACAGCGAAGACAGCTCTCATATAGAAGGGACTTTGTGGGTTATGGTTCATCCCATCTTGTTTCAATGATGATGATGATGATGATGATGATGATGATGATGATGATGATGATGATGATAATAATAATAATAATAATAATAATAATAATAATAATAATAATAATAATAATAAAGACCATTTATATCTCGCTAAATCCCCAGGAGCAGTGGGCTCTAAGCGCGTTACAAAAAATAAAATAAAATGTAAGTATGCAGAATCTCAAACTACCTTTAAACGAATTTAATCTAGGCACACACATACAGACACACATAAGAAAACCATCCCGGCTGATCTCGTTTGTGTCGCTGTTGCCACGGCTTTCACGTCGATGTGGCTCCGCTTTCTCGTCGTTATATGGAAACACGCCTTAAGTCTGTCGCCTGGATTGGGTTGATATTACAGCTGTTAGGATTGTCATGAGCCCCCCCCCACCCCCCATTCAGTTTTATTAAATATATTATAAACTGAATATACATTGTTAAGTTTGTTGCTGTGTTATTCTTTTATGCATGTGTGTGTTGATCATAGGAAAGATCCGATATTCAACTGAGTTATTTTGGATAAGAATCACGTACCTTTTTAGTGTGATTCGTTTTCTTTTGCCTGGAGAATTAATATCGATTTTTGTTGTGTAGCTAGAATGTTACATATTTTCGCTGCATGGTCACAAGGTCTGACCTACATTAGATTGGAAGGTTCGGGAAGGGTCGTGACCATACTAGTGACATCAGATATGACGTCAAAGTTTTGTAGTAAGCGTTGGCTACGTTTAGCAACATCTACGGAATGAGCCCAGATGTTAGTGGAAGGCTGTAGATAGATCTAGAGTGTTCTTTTTAATGAATATTAATGAGTTTTGGTTACGTTTAATTTTCTGATTGGTTGAGTTGTATAACTTGCTGGATTGTTCTGGAAATCTGTAATCGTATATAAAGAGCACGTTAGGAAATAATTATGTGCGTGCATTATATGGGAGACGCAGTGCATCAGAATTGTGGATGCATTGTAGAGAGACAGTGTACCAACGTGTGGATGCATTTGTAGATGCATTGTGCTGAGATTGCATCGTAAGAATAAAATATTGTTGGAACTGTTACTCCAGTGTGGTCTACAGCCTTGTGCCACGTGTGACGAGTTGAGCTGAGTGAAGTTTTTTTTACAAGAACCCTACGTGAGTGCGTCTGGTGTGATTGTATCATACTACGACTACGACTACCACGTAACATACATTATTGAAATGCGATGTGTTGTTTTGTCACCAGGGGCCGCTAAAGTTGGGGCCATGTGTTCGTCGGACTCTGTGTCCGTTGTTGAGGCCGTCTTTAATGGCAACACCGTCTTCACTCTAGCTCACGAACTGGGTCACAGGTAATGGACAGATGATGACGATGGCGGCGATGATAATTATGATGTTGGCGATAATGGTGATAGCAATAATGATGATAATGATGGTGATTTTGATGATTATGTTGATTGATGATAATAATTGTGCTGATGATGTTGACGACGACGGCGGTGATGTTGATGGTGATGATAACGACCACGATAGTAATAATGCTGATGGTAATAATGATGACGATGATGATGATAATGAAGGTGATGCTGATGATGACGATGGTGATTATTGTGGTGATGATGATGGTGATGGCGAAAATGATGATAGAGAAAATGGTACTGTTGGTGATGATGACAGCGAAAATGAAGATATCGATGATGATGATGATAATGTGAATGGCGATAATGATAATTATGATGCCTGCATGAGCCAGCAACATGTGTATGAACGAGGCCAGAAGTAAGAGGCATAGATCCTCATGAACCCCCGCGACTGCGGGGACTCATGAGGATCTATGCCTCTTACAGGTAGGTGTCGTTATCAGTCGTGGGCAGTGAAATGGTTAAACTACGTGTATTTTTTCCGCAGTTTGAGCTGCAAACATGACGGAGAGGGCAATGGGTGTTCGGCAAACCTGCACTACATCATGGATGCTAGCAAGGAGCATAACTCCACCCAGAACTTCCGGTTTTCAGAGTGCTCCGTGGACTACATCAAGACAAAGCTGCAGAGTTTGTACAGGTCTGTAAGGAGGGGCGTGGGGCGGGGACGGGAGGGGCGTGGGGCGAGGACGGGAGGGGCTTGGGGCGAGGACGGGAGGGGCATGGGGCGAGGACGGGAGGGGGAGTGGGAGGGCGGAGGGCGGAAGTACCGTTACCGATTTACGAAGACATATATTGTGCGACAGTGATTCACGAATTCACGAGGAAACGAGACGGTGGGGAGAGAACAGACGGCATAATAACCAAAACGTTTCAAGCAGAATAACGAAAGTCGCATTTTGGTTTTCACGTTGCACTATGACGAATACTTCTGCACGGATCAGGAAGATGAAGAAAAGTGCTATCACACATCACGAAAAAACCCACACCAAACAAACAAACAACAACAACAGAATAAAAATATGACACAGAAAGAGCGGAAAACTATCACGTCATTATATGGAACACAAAAGAGATAATCAAGATGAGGATTTCATCCCAAAGTCTACCATATTGTTTGGAGCTCACATGCGTTTTTCTTTTAGTAACATTCAGAGTTGTTCATACTTTTAAGCGTATCCTTCTGATCCATTTCCCTCCTCTCTAAGCCATTGGCCTCTGATCAACACAGATGAACACAAGTCTTCCCGCCATTAGCACGCTCTGTGGGCTGGAGTAGCGACGGGAATTCTAAAGAAGAAGAATAGCACGAGCAGCATAATGATGTCACTATAAGCTTCACGTCATGGCATCGCTACTTCCACGACGCCGTGTACACAGTGACGAAGTTTCACATCACTCATTCGAGCGGCACGCAGCCTCTTTTAGGGCCGAATGTTTTCTTCCAAACAGCCTCTTCCAGGGCTGTCTGTTTGTTGGGAGTATAACGTGAATCCAAAACTTGCAAAAAATTAATTAATTATTATTCAAAAGGTTGAAGAGGTACAAAACTGGCTAACAGATTCATCCAGTCTTTTTCTCCAAACTATCTATATCCACAATTTCAAAATTTCAAGTGCCTATAATCAAATTACGGACTTTAATATGGGTCAACCGACTGTCTATAAACGATCATTGAATTCTTGAATGAGACATCTAATTTTAATATGTTCTAAAGAGCTTATAGACACCCCTTGCATGAAGCATTCCCTTTATTTTCAAGCTTGTACGTATGCAAACGTCGGAGATTTTCGTGTTTACGCACATACGCACGCACGCACGCACACACACACACACACACACACACACACGCACGCACGCACGCACGCACACACACACACACACACACACACACACACACACACACACACACACACACACACACACACACACACACACACACACACACACACACACACGGCATTTCGCGCCAAAAGTACGTTCGACAGCAAGGTTAGAGTAGCTAAACGTGACGTCATTTTGATCTTGTTACTTCGTTGCCACAATATAATCTAAGGCTCGCCCGCCTGTTATGTCCTTTGCATGCAACGGAACGCGCGCCGACCAGCCCCATCCAAAGTCTATCGTATTTTCAATACGGTAGACAAAAACCGCTATCTTGTGGCTTTATTCCTTATGAATCATCGTGACAAAAAGCGCCGCTCCCGACATCCAAAGGGTTAAATCTGTCGCCGCCTGAACAAACAATCACCGGCGCTGTTAAGCACATGAATGGTGTTCGTCTGCTGCATAAAATGTCATTTGGACATAGTTCCAGAATAAACTCACGAACAGGACCTTTTCATTTTCATAGAAAACTTTCCGCCGCATGCTTTCGTTCACTTTTCTTCCACTGTGTCGGTTGCCTCCCTTTGTTACAGTGCCACGGGAGGTAACTGCCTGAGCGCGGCCAACACGAAAGCAACGCCAGTGACCAGTGGGCCACTGGGGAAACTGTATGACCCGGATGAGATGTGCCGGCGGAGTGTGGGAGCAGGGTCCTACGTCTGTAGGGTGTGTACAGAGATTACCACACGCCCAGTGCGCAAAGGCTATCGGGCCTACGTCGGCCCGATGGGCCTTTGCGCATTGGGCAGGCGGTTGTTAGGTCCCCGATCACTGAGGTCAGTGCACACTGGGGACACAGCCTAATATGGACGTAGTCAGTTTTTCGCGCAGGGGTTGATGGGGTTAGGCAGCAAGCAAACGGTTACTGATATGGCCGACTTTGGCCGCAGTTGGCCCGCTCACAGACGTGTGCCGGCCAACTGCGGCCAAAGTAGGCCCAGTGGCCTTTTGCTTTTGGTGTGTCCAGGGGTGGGTGTGGGTTGGGATGGGGACGGTTACAGCTTTTCGTTTCGGAGCTTGTATCCTCAGACAACGATCGAGCGCCCACAAAAGTGTTTGTGAATTACAGACAATGAAAATACAGAACTTTCAAACGGAGATTCGGACGGCGAACTGCCGGGATTAATAATAATAATGATGATAATATAATAATAATAATAATAATAATAATAATAATAATAATAATAATAATAATAATATAGTAATAGTAATATACTGAGCCACTTTCGAAACTCAACACTTTATTTATGTCCGACATTTTGTTGTTCGCCACTAGTTTGATTTGATACTGCAGTGACTAAGTGATACAGAGTTATTACACAACTGTGGGCAAAATTAGGTCACGATCGCCCCGCTGTCAATGAGCAGCACGAGCAATGTGCAGCATGAATATTTTTTTCGACCAAAGGTGAGCGGTCACTCACAATTTGTTTTTCTTGCCGTCAATAAAGAGTGCGTATTCAGACTATTCAGAAAAGCATTAAGTGCTGGTGTTCTCGTCCTGCCCGTAAGAGAGAGACATGCCGCGACTTAATGCGCAAGACAGAGAAAGAGCAGTTGGAATGCTGGCCGCGGCCCTAGAGAGATTGCCTGTCGGTTACATTGTCATCATATCATACCACCATTATGCATCTAGCAGAAAGGGTTTAGAAACGCTGGCGACACTGCAGATCGACCTCGTACAGGGCATCTCAGGGTCACCACCCGTCGGCAAGACACCTACATCAGACAGCTTCATCTTCTAGACAGGTTCAGGCCAGCTACGCATACAGCACAAACAGTTCTTGGCACACGTGGTCCAGTATCCGCTGAAACTGTGCGGCGCCGTCTTCGAGCGGCAGGACAGCACGCCAGACGACCTGTTGTGGGGCCGATTTTGACGCCTCGACACCGACAGCCTCGCCTTCGCTGGGCTCATGTGCAGTTTAGATGGACCCAGCGTCAGTGAGGAAGAGTGCTCATCTCGGATGAGAGCCGTTTCTGCCTATCCCATGCTGATGGGAGGCTCAGGGTATGGCGGCGAGCTGGAGAGAGACATGCCGACTGCTAGCGATGCTGTGTCCATCAGGTTGACAGGTGGCGTGCACAGAGCGTGATGTGGGGAGGCTTCATCCAGACCTATCGCATCCAGTCGCACATCGTTGATGGTCCTGTCTAATGCTGCAACGGGGCAGTCTTACAGAACCATGTGATACCAGCGTTTCGACAACGCGCAGATCTGTACGCTTTCCAGCAGGACAATGTCACTCCCCTTACGGCAAGAGCGACGATCCAGCCACTGCACAAAACAACGTCCCCGTCTTGCCATGGCGTTCACCTTCCCCGGATATGGCGTCTGTTGAGCACACATGAGATGAACTGGGACGCAGAGTAATGCAGCGCATCCATCTTCCTCAAACCGCACCGGAACTGACGCAGGCCCTGGTGGAAGAGTGGAATCAGCTGCCTCAGCCATTCTTCCAGCGTCTCGTGGCTTCGATGCGGCGGCGCTGCACAGCCTGCATTGCTGCTGGAGGTGGCCACACACGGTATTAAAGACCAAACCCCTTCTTTCAATAAACTGTGGAACTGTAATTTTGACCCCTGTGCACTTCGGCGAACTCTGCTCATGATTCCTTTCAAAAACTGTTTTCATTTTCGTGTTCACGTTATCAGTCAATTAAAACCAGTCTGAAGTTTTTTTCTTATGGGTTTTCTATTGACATTGCGTGTTTCTCTGTGTGGTGAGTTTCTAAAGTGGCTCAATATAGTAATAATAGTAATGATAATAATAACGGTCATTATACAGGCGCTTTTCCCATTTTTTTAATCGACTCGGAGCACCGGAAACTGAAACCAATACAAGATCAGGAGGAGAGAGTTACCTCCACTGCTCGAAAGTCTATCAAAGGAAGCGAGGGTAGGTTGGAGGAGGGGGTAGGGAGGGGGGAGGAGGCGTTTGTAGCTTAGCTGCCACTTGCCGCTTGAATCCCAACGTGCACGCAGCCACTGGTAATGTTCAGAGTACTGGTGGCTGCACGCACAACTGGACTAACACATTCTACCCCACGACCAAATTCTGAAGTTGCCCTTTGAAGGTCTGTATTACAATTCTAGAGACGGATCCAGCATGATATTGATAGTTTAAGGGTGGTGCCAGAATAGCTTGGCGCCCATAGGCGCCAAGCTATTCTGGCACCACCCTTGAACTATCGTGCCCAGCTGGGATCAAAATTTGTACAGGCCTCTTTTCGGTGCCCCGTCTTTGAAATCACTTTCGTGGTGAACAAAAAACGTTAAGCCCTAAACGTTTAACGTTTTTTTTAAACTAATCATACTCGATCCGTGTCTTGCTGTGGTGTGTCGGGGCTGACTGAGTTAAAGGTAACAATGCGGAACGAGTCGCAAAACAACTGTTTTGCTTGTGCAGTTTCTTGACTTGATTTGATTGTAGAGTATGTACAGGCCATCAGGCACAGACTATAGCTCTGTTTGTACCGCTGTTTGGTGCGCCCTGCTCGACGGATCTAACCAATGTACCTCTGTGGCCGGCGCTGATGGGTTTACCTGCGGGAAGGATAAGGCAAGTCACACTATAATATAAACTACCTATGGTCAGTAGACTTTATTCGGAATCAGAAGCAGTACAGGTCAACATTGCACGCGTTTCGACGCGGAAAACAGTGGATTAAAAGCCCGGACAAACATGTGACATCCCATATTGTTTTCATCCTACGTCACACGACCAATAACTTTAGCTCAAACTGTACCATGTGACCTCACTACAAAACCTTTGTAGCGACTAATGGCGGACTTTTTGTAGCCCTCTTTCTGACGCGTCATGGATGCCAGTTTTGTTCTATAAAAGATCACCAAAACGTTCCAAAGTACAAAGTTACTTAGTGTTGTTTGAAACAACAGGCACACTACTGGAGACGGCAACGTCATGAAAGATTCATATTACGTCATAAGTCTATTATGTAAAAATGTATGTTCCTTTGACGTCAGTCACGTCTTGCGTGATCCTGGTAGGAAGATTTCTTCTTGATTTCTTTTTTCGAAAGTAGTGAAGGAATGAAAACAAATACGTTATTAGTAGCAGGGGCTTGCTGCACGGACCCTTGTAGGCCTTCAGGAGGTCAAAGGAACCATTGTACCCCTCAAGCCTTCGGCCGTCAGGATACTGTTACGTTTGTGGTTGGGTTATTCTTTTGTGAGCATGTGTGTGTGTTGATCATAGGAAAGATCTTATATTTATTTGAGTTATATTGGATAATAATTACGTACCTTTTTAGTAGGATTCATTTTCTTTTGCTTGGAGAATTGCGATCAATTTCTGTCGTGTAGCTAGAATGACGCATATTTTCGCTACAATGTTGTAACCTTTAACCTTCATTAGACTGGAAGTTTCGTGTAGGGTCGAGACCTTTTTAGTGACCTCAGATATGACGTCAAAATAGACATGTTTGACTACAGTTAGCGACATTTACGGACTTCACGGATTTTCCGTAATGCCTCTAGTTTTAGTCGTAATTTGTAGACGGATCTAGAGTGTTCGTTTTCACGAATATTATTGAGTTTTGCTTACGTTTTCTTTTCTGATTGGTTGAGTTGTGTAGTTTGCGGGATTGTTCTGGAAATCTGTAATATTATTAAAAGTCGTGTTAGCAAATTATGTGGATACATTGTATGAGAGACGCAGTGTGTTAAAAGTGTTGATGAATTGTAGAGGAGACAGTGTATCAGTGTTGGTGCATTGTATTGAAGACGCCGCAGTGTATCAGAATGGTGGATGCATTGTAGAGACATTGTACCAAAGTGTGGATGCATTTGTGGACGCATTGTGCTGAGAGTGCATCGTGAGAATAAAATATTGCTGGAACTGTTATTCCAGTCTGGTCTACAACCTGGCCTACGTGTGACGAGTTGCAGCTAAGTGAAGTTTTTTTTTTTTTTACAAGAACCCTCCTTGAGTGCATCTGGTGCGATTGTATCATACTACGACCATGACTACTACGTAATAGGTACAGTGATCCTTTGACCTCCCTCGGGCCTACAAGGGTCCGATGAGCAAACCCCTGCTACCAATAAATTATACTGCATTATGGGCCCATCAACATCAATTTGTTTTGTTAAAAACAAAGTCTGTCCATCCCGCACCACTATGTGATGGTTTGATGTGACCAGCCGTATACATTAAAAATCCCATTACCACTATTTGACAAGAGAAGGCCCGTTATGGCCGGTGGAATGGAAACAGAAATATGTCGCACGCACCGACGTTAATAGCAGGGTGGAGGTCCGCACATAAAGTAGCGCTTAGAAGGAGCAGGCTTTCAAAGCTCCAGCTGCCATCCGTGCGACGCCTTGAGCATCTTGAAATACCATACCAAACCATACCATACCATACCATACCATACCATACCATACCATACCATACCATACCATACCATACCATACCATACCATACCATACCTCAAGACATCACATAGCCCATCTTAGTTGTTTACAGTTCTTTATATGTTCTCTTAACCATTTCTTAGACAGGATGTACAGTTTTACAAATACATATGAATTTAGCTAATCTGTTTTCGTTGCGGTTCACTTGGCGGTTTTGTTGTCAGAATATAGTTATTATGCGATAGATTTATTTTATTTTACTTACTTAGATGTGTGTGCATATTTAGTAGAATGACTGCTATACATATGTGTGGTTTGGTATTTTAGAGTCTGCTTGATTGTGATGTATGTATGTTTTATGTGTTGATATTAACATGGACGGTCGTCAGTTATGCCGGCGCCAAAAAATTCCTAATGTTCATGCATATGGCAATAAAGTTTATCTTATCTTATCTTATCGTGGTGTGCGATGTACACACATTTTTTTTATGACTAGCGTCAAATGTGTTGATTCAGACGAGGTATGGCCGAAAGTACCCGAACCCCCAAGTTATTGGGCCAGAGAAGCCAAATGAACTGACTCAACTAATAGACTTGTGACACCCCCCACAAAAAAAAAAAAAAAAAAAAAAAAAAAAAAAAAGAAGAAAAACAAAACAAAACAAAAAAACAACCGATTATTTCAAGATTGAACACAATCAAGAACTGTGTGCTTATCTGTGATTTTGGACCTTACGGCCCGAGACCGTAATGTTTAAAATCACAGACGAGCACAAGCGGTAAGATAGTTGTACCCACTACTGACCAGGATGTTTCACGTTTTGCAGGAGTGCTCTCTCGGATTTTGCAAGGTCTCTTCCACCACGCACGCCGTCAAGGGTAATAACTCTGTCAAAAACAACATTATTTTCTCAATTCCAAAATGGTTACCTCCCTTATTTCGTCAATTTCTGAACAGGTTACCTCCGCTCCATCGGCATTTAATGCGTTGTGGAACAAGGGAGGTAGCCGCTGAGTGTGCCTAACCTCACTAAAATACACCTGTTGCATTCCCTTGATAGGCGTTTACCTTCTTCTTGTTTGACTAAATACCGTACAGCGTTCAATCAAGGACTCTTTACACTCTTTGGCTTAACTATTTCATTTCAATTATGTCTTCGTAAAAAAAACACTCCATGTCAGTTTCACCTTTAATTCTCCTTCCTCACGTTTAGGACACACTGAATAATTCAATTAAGTAACTTAAAGTATCAGTACGCATATGAATCTGAAGACACAATTCAGCACCACTTGTGTGTGTTATGCCATGTCGACACACCTAATGAACTTTAACAGCAGATGGGACACGCAGCAAAAGCACACGGGTAATCACATTTATTTATTCTGCGCAGCCGTTAGCGTGTCGATCTTAGTTTAGCTGTTTCTCGTATTGAAAACGTTGTATTTGTAGAACGGAGTGGAGTCATTTTCAGGTTACTTGATATAAAGACGACGTATGCTAAACTGGATTATCCTGTGGCTAAATGAACCACAGCTAGACCTGATAGTAGCGTTTCATAACCATCTGTCACAGAAGTGTCTCTTTAAACAGTTACGGTGTAGTGGGCCTTCAAAGTTGTTGCCTTTTGTTCAGAATTGTATATATATTTTTGGGTAGAAGTGATGCTATTATAAGTAATGCAATATTATTACGTGTAGTATTATTGTTGTCGTTGATCACTGATAATTGACTTAGTACCTGATCGATCGATCGATCGATCGATTGATTGATTGATAGATTGATTGATTGATTGATTGATTGATTGATTGCAGCGGTTGGTTACATGGGTAAGTTATCCCAGTAACAAAACGTCTTCGGGCCCACGACGGCCGCAGTGGGCCCGAGGGTTTTTGCTTACTGGGTAGTTGGTCTGCTGATCGGTGGATGGGTTGGCTGGCTGGTTTACTGGCGTGTTGGTTGATGGGCTGATCATTGTTACTGCTTGCCGGCAGACACGTGCGCGCTTGGCGATCTGCCGGCTTACGCCAAAGTGAAGGATGCGTACGACAACTCTCAACGCACGTGCAGCCAGCTCGTGACGTCATCTTACGCTGGCGCGTGCTACGACCCTTACTACTACAGTTCGTGCTGTGATTCTTGTGACAAGGCCAAGAAGACTACAGTAGGTGAGTCCTGCTAACCCATTACTGACATGCTGATGAGGGCAATATTACAGATTAGGAGATGGATCAAGCATTTAGTTCAAGGGTTGTGTCAGAATAGCTTGGCGCCTTAGGCGCCAAGCTATTCTGGCACCACCCTTGAACTATCATAGTCAAATTGATTTCAAGCGATGGGTGTTTCAGGATGAAAAGGGCTCAAAGCATCACCACCTTCAGACCAGAATGTTGACTGCCAAATGTTTAATATGCAAAAAGAAATCCCAAAGAAGAAAGGAACACGCATAGAAAAGGGAGTTACATCACAAATGTGTTATTAAGCAGGTTTTTTTCCTTCGTTATTTTCATTAAAAAAAAATCCTGACTATAAAGATGACTGCCGAGCGTGCAAAACGCAAAAGAAAATCCCAAGAAAGAAAGAAACAGGCGCTCAGAAAAGCGAGTTTCGACACAGCTGTGTTGTAATTACCGTTTCTCAACGTGTTTCTCTCTTTGTTGGGATTTTCTTTTCTTCACCGATCGTCATTTGATTAATAGTCAACAGAAAATATCAAGCGCCATTAAATTTTATAAGTTGACGAATGAGAAATGTATAATGTTCCGTATATGACGGTACGGCTATCAGTACCTTTGTTGTCTTGCCTGGCGCTGCTTTGGCCTTCCCAGTAAGTAAATGTCATCGGACCCACTGGGGCCGTAGTGGGCCACAAGACGTTTTGCTACCGGGGTTGTCTTGCGTTGCCGGGACTTCGCTTATAAACTCAGTGACTCGATCCACACCTGGTTTTATTTGCGGGGAGCTGGGCGGTAGAGCGTTCGGCTCTCGTCCACAAGGTCCCGGGTTCGAATCCAGCTTGGGTCAAAATTTGTTCAGACCCTTCATTTCCACGGTGCCCCCGTCTTTGAAATCACCTTCGCGGTGGACAAGAGACGTTATAAGCCCTAAGCGTTTAACGTTTTCGATTTTATTTGCGGCAGGGTGTGAGTACGGCGACAAGTCCCAGTGGTGCAAAGAGCCGGCCCGAGTGTACCCCATCACTTGCTACCTGAACGAGAAACTGTGCTGTGGAACCTGCGCGCCTCTCAAGAACACCTCTCTGCCCACAGGTGGGAACTCGGGGTGTACTAGCTCTCTCGATCAACGGGCAACAATTCCGTGTGTCGCGCCGGATCAGTCAGGGGAGATAACTCAGTGCGTCACCCTGGAAACTACGGGTGACCACTCCTTCTGAGAAGGAGTGGTCGCTCGTGGTTTCCTGGATGAGGGAGTGCAGTCCCCTGACGGCGTGAGATAGGAGGGGTCGCACTGTGCTGTGAAATGTCACTTTTCATGCAGCCGCCAGTAACGCGGACACAACACTCGTTAGGTCAAGCGAAAACAAGCAGTTCAAAACTACAACTTTCACTCTTCTGCATTTCGCAGCTATCCATGTATGCCACCCCCATTCGGCGTCCATCCATCCCACATCTATCCACCGTCTGTTCCTCATTGCATCCATCCATCCAAACCGGCCTCCCACAAACTCGCACATTCACCCAACCACCCGTCCGTCCATCCATTCCTTCATCCATCCATGTATGTTACACATCCAGCCAGCCCACCCAAAAAAAATGCCCTACCCACCCGGCAAGCATTAATCTCGGTAACCAACCACTCAACCAAACATTAACACGAAACTAAACAACCAATTAAATCAACCGTCCGCTCGTTCAGTCAGACAATGAACGCGCACTGACCACCAGCCACAAACAACTATCCAGTGCGCAAAAGGCCATCTGGCCAAACTCGGCCGCCGTTGGCCCACGCAAGGCCATTTGGCTGACGTCGGCCAATTAAACAACCGTCCACTCTTCAGTTGAGGCAATGAACGCGCAGTGACCAACAGCGACAGCAACTACCCAATGCGCAAAAAGGCCATAGGGCCGACGTTGGCCCGTGCTCGGTCGTGCGCGGGCCAACGGCGACCGACGTCGGCCTAATGGCCTTTTGCGCATTGGGTATACGACCTCTCGGCCTCTGTCCGTAAGGTCCGAAATCACAGACCAGCACACGGTGTCTAATTATTTTTCTTCCCTAGGGTGTGAATACGGTGACAAGCAGACGTGGTGTTTAGACGGGACCGTGAAGTATCCGACCACGTGTTACTACAACGCGGCCCAGTGCTGCAAGTCGTGCTTTGACGTCAAGAACACGTCACTTCCGGCAGGTAAGACACGGCTTTATGTCACTCTCAGTGCCGCCCTGCTGCCAGCGGCACGCTAGTCAGTTGCTGATTTAACTGGACACCTCCGGTGATACCGCCGTGTGTATGGTTACTCCCTGAAAAAGTTTACCAACTCAGGTTTATACGTCCTCGTCAGTGTGGATCCGACGCCATTTTAGGTGAGAGTATTATTACCGTGTGTTCAATGTGTCATAACTGTCGGTTGCTCAGATGCGTTTCAATTAATTCATTAATTAATGGGTGACAGTGTGGACAATTGACATGACTGAAAACGGGCCCCGTGATCCACGGCCAGCAAGAGGCATAACATTCTCATCAGCCTCTGTGTCCGCAGGGACTCATGAAAATGTATGCCTCTTGCAGATGGAACAGACTGGCTGTAGGGCGGTTCTGACTGAAAAATCCGAATCAGTCCTCAGGACTGAAGACTGTCACCCATGGTAATGGTACTATTTTACCAATGGCACAAGCCGACGCCCCCCCCCCTCCCCTCCCTCTCCCCCCCTCCCCACCACTCAAAAAAAAAAACAAACAAAAAAAAAAAAACCAACCAACAACCACCACAAATTAAATGAAAATGGAAGTATGCCATAAAACACAAAACTAAAGCGAAAAAGAAAAGAAATTAAATTAAATAAAATGAAAGGGAAAATAATACAAATTTATCATGAAATTAAATGTATTGTTTTTAGAGGTAATTCGGTAACTGCCAGCGCTTAGGTCCGCGATAGGTTAAAGCACGCCGAATGTATAGGCCGTTTGACATCGGAGCGCACGTGTTCTCCAAATATTTCCGGAAAGAAACACATTTCTGTACCGCATTAAGAACAAATATTATTTAGTGCCAATTGACCTAATATGCAGTATTTTTTGTTGTTGTTGTGAACTCCTGCGATTTGTCGATTTTGCTCTACAGTCGTAAAAGATTGGTGGAAAGACAAGAGCAAGCCATTTTCAATACCCTAAATAGAGCCCCAGCAGATTTCAATATCGAGGTCAAGCGTGCAGACTTCATGTATGCCTGCGCTGTCTCAGGTTTGAAAACTGGTTCAATTCATATAGAAATGAACCTTTCTTGTACTGGGCTTAATATATCTGGGGCACATTTAGGGATATTAAATCAGTCATTTCATGAAAAGATTCCGAATGTTTGAGACTGTACAGCAAAACGGACACATTGTTTGAGTTACTTTAAATCGTATTAGGTCAACTGTCACTGAATGATATTTGTTCTGAGATTGGTATAAGGAAAAGCAGTTGTTTGCGGAGATATCTGCGAAAAACGTTTGTGCGCTCCGATGTCAAACGACCTGCACTGTCAATTTCACCTGAACTTTCACTGAGCCCAGCCCGCCGCTTACCGACGCACATAAGAAGAGTTACTGCCGAGGGAACTAAATAATTTGGACATTCCCAATGATAAGTTTTGTCCCCTGGGAAAAAGATGGAGAGTTTGGGTCATTAATTATTGAGGTCAGTTTTCAAGGCTATAATTCACTGTGTGTTCGGCGCGTTTAATTTAACTCCTTAACTGCCGAGAAAATAGTGAACATGATCCACCTGCAAGGAACACGGATACCAAATGGTGTCAGCAAGAGGTATAGATCCTCATGAGCCCCCGCAACTGCGGGGGCTCATGAGGATCTATGCCACTTGCTGAGACAGTTTGTATCAATGTTTCGTGGACGGTGTTGGCCTTTGGTCGTTGAATGAACCACGATTTCAGAAACAAACATGAACGTACAGTGTGGGGCGTACAGTGGCAGTAGTAAGGGAGACGACCGTGCCTCTGTACACCAAGCAGGCAAAAGGCCAGCAAGTCCGTTTTTTTTGTGAAAAGCGACATGTACGTTGTAATTCAATGAAAATTTCGCTTTTCGCAAAAATGGACTTATTTTGTTTGGTTGCCTATTTTTGTGAAAAGCGAGCTGGTTTATAGTAACTCAGTGCGCATGAGCTGGCCATCGGGACGTCGTTGGCCGCCGCTGGCCCGCGCACAGCCGTGCGCGGGGCAACGTGGGCCCGATGGTCTTCTGCGCATTGGGAATGCAGTGAAAATCTAGCTTTCAATAAACACGGACTATAGTCTCTCGCCTCCACATCGTAGCACAGTAAACTTCGAACATAGCAAAACCACCTGGGGACCCAATTTCTTGTCGTTATATCTGGAGAATGTTATAAGCGGAGTAATTTACGTTGGAAAATTGACGTCGGGACCTCTGAACAAGTATCGTTATATCAGACTTGTATCTTATCCGACCTGGTCATAAGCGAAGTTGACTGTACTGACGATACAAACCTACGTGGCGTTTTTTTTTTGGTTTTCAGGTTGTCAGTATGGGGACCACGCCACAGGGTGTGTGGCCGCCAGCCACTGCCCACTGAACGCCGACAAGGCCTGCTGCGCCACCTGCGCTAAAGCCGGGTAGTGCCTGAACTGCGAACATCACGAGCAGTCGGATCTTTTTCATCAAAGGGACCCATTTGACGTCGCACACGCCCGTAAACAAGCAGTTGAATCCCTTGCAAGGGATCTAACTGCTTGTTTACGAGGGTGTCCAGCGTTTGAGTGATTTTCCCTTGTAAAGGGATCTAACTGTTTGTTTGTCAAACGCTGAGTGGTTTCCCTTGGTATGAAATCGGTATAGAACCTTCACCGCCGGACGCGATATTTCTTTTCCCAAACGAGTTCTGTAACGCAAGCTCAACGAGGAGTTTTGCCGACAGGCCGACAGGCCGAAAAATGCGTTGAGCTTGGGTTACAGAACTCGGTTGGGAAAAGAAATTTCACCAGCCGGACATTGCATGAAACTGTGCATCAGCGTATCAATGTCACTTGTTTTGCATGCATGCTGTCATAGTTGTCTGATCATTTTCTCGCCACGCTTTGGAGTTGAACCCTTCGTCTGTCGGTAGCGGTTTCTGTCGCTACAGGAATCATCGCAACCGAAACCGCTCCCGAGAGACAAAGGGTTAAACTTATTCACGGAGGATGATAGACCTAAGGAAAAACTGAATAAATATCTCGGCGACAGCCAACTGCAATGCTATTCGTTGTTTATTTTTGCTTGTTGATGCCTGGTTGGTGCGTTGTCTCCTTTAAATGTTGGCTTGTTTGGTTGGTTGGATGAAAGGTTGTCTGCTTGGTTGGTCGGATGGTGGCTTGCCGGATTGCATTAGTTGGTAAATTGCTCGTCTACCGGAGTAACTGGTTGTTTGCTTAATTGGTCGGTCTTTCCATTGAGGAATGGGTTTGGTTGGGTTGGCTGGTAGATACATCGCTTGTTTCCTTGTGTGGATCGCTGGTTTGCCTCTTAGTGACACAGCTCAGTCGGTTTCATACGCGTCGAATTAATTACTGCAAATGTCCGCTGCCCAAGATGTATGCACTATCTGGTGATGTTTGTCTGTACCGAGTTTGGGTTTGAAGTTGCGAACAGTATGTGAGAAACAAGATGCGGATTTCATCCCAAAGTCTATCGTATTGTTTGGAGCTCACATGCGTTGATCGTTTAAAAACATTCAGAGTTGTTCATATTTTTAGGATTATTACGCTGATCCATTCCCCTTCTCTCTAAGCCAACACGGACACACGGCGATTGCCGCCATTCGTAAGCTCTGTGGTCTGGCGTAGCATAACTATTCTGAAGAAAAATAATAGCACGAGCAGCAAAACGACGTCACTTCAAGCTTCATGTCATGGCATTAGTCCCGCCAAAGACAGGATATTATAATAATATACTGTCTTTGGTCTAACAACGCCGTGTTCATTGTGACGACTCGATGTTATACGTCACTCATCGCATTACTAACATTATTAGTAGGTATCGGCAACCAAACTTTTGCATCGATTTACATGGTACAATGCATGCACAGTGACTTAGCTGACGGTGAATAGAGAAAAACACAAAAAATAATGATGGTGATCCGATAAACCATTCTTGAGATATAGCGTAAAACGTGCCCTTTAAAATATCCACGTTTTGACCAAAAATCGTCAAATTAGGGGAAAATGGCAACTTTAGGCTCCTGTATGACACAGACTATAGGCCGCACATAGTCCAAACCAAACTTGGCACACATACTCCGACTACTGCGTAGATTGTGCCTAAATTTTTTTCTGGGCTTGTACCATGAACGCACATCCTGTGGCAGGCTGTTAAAAACGCCCAGTTTTGAAAATCTACCAACGTCCTTTTAGCTTGAGTGTTGAGTTTCAATCTTCAAAAGCTAATATCTCAACTCTCTACTTCTACTACTTCTACTTCTACTTAACTCTCTACCTTCAAATTTGGCCCTTCTAAATTATACAAAAAGAGCATTATGCACATGAGTCTTGCCTGCAGCATTCATCAAACGCGCTCTGCAAGCGATTCATGATGACATAAGCCATCCAGGCCGGGACCGCACGACTGCACTGGCAAAGGAGCGATTCTGGTGGCCTCGGATGGCAAGTCAAATTGAAGATTGGTGCAA
This sequence comes from Semisulcospira habei, assembly GCA_036245525.1. NCBI lineage: Eukaryota > Metazoa > Mollusca > Gastropoda > Semisulcospiridae > Semisulcospira > Semisulcospira habei. The sequence goes on from BTPG01000001.1 coordinate 139,484,805, forward strand.
GAACTGTCCCCGATGTTTACGCCGGAAAGCTGTTGGACAGAAGGCCCCGTTAGTCAACATCAGCAGCAGTCAGCCCATGGAGCTAGTTTGCATTGATTTCTTGAGCCTGGAGACGTCTTCCAGTGGCTTTCAGCATATCCTTGTGATTACCGACCACTTCACGAGATATGCCCAGGCCATACCGACTCCAAATCAGACCGCCAAGACAACAGCAGACGCGCTTTTCTTTCAACAACTTCATAGTGCATTATGGATTTCCCAGAAGGCTCCATTCAGACCAAGGCGCGAATTTTGAGAGTCGTGTCATCAAAGATCTTTGTCAGCTGGCCGGTATTGACAAGAGCAGGACCTCGCCATATCACGCAATGGGGAACGGGATGACCGAGCGTTTCAACAGGACCTTGCTAGGGATGCTAGCCACTCTGGAGCCAGAGCGGAAGGCGCAGTGGCATAAGTCAGTAGCCCCTCTAGTCCACGCCTACAACAGCACAAGACACGAGTCCACCGGTCACTCTCCGTATTTCCTCATGTTTGGGCGAGAAGCAAGGTTACCCATCGATCTAGTATTTGGGCTGGAACGAGGAAAGAACGCCAAAGACTACAGCAGGTATGTCACTGATCTACAGACGCGCCTTCAGGAAACCTACAAAGTTGCGGCCAGTACAGCGGATGAGGCTCAACGACGGCAGAAGGAGCGCAATGACATCAGAGCGCGAGGAGCAACCTTACAGAAAGGAGACAGAGTACTTGTCCGCATACTTGCCTTCGAGGGCAAGCACAAGCTCTCAGACAAGTGGGAAGAGGATATCTACATTGTCAGTTCCCAACCAAATGAAGGTGTTCCCGTGTACAGGATACACAAAGAGGGAGATGCAAGTCGTACGAGAACCCTTCACCGGAATCATCTCTTACCCCTTGCCGCGGCATCAAGTGACAGAAATGATGAGACAGTGACAGGCAGGCCACGGCCAGTTCCGGCACCACGGGCCAGGAGCAAGGCAGCCAAGCAGGAACAGGAACAGACTACACGTGATCTGACAGCATACTCAGAGGAAGGTGACGAGTCAGACTCGGTCATCGTAGAAGTGCAGCTTGAACTCCAGAGTTCTGACCCAGCAGCTAAACTCGCTGCCGGAGAGGAGGAGGATGATAAGCAAGCTGAGGAGATGTCATCACAACCTTCTGAGGACGCTCAAGGAGCTGTTGTGGATGACGGGGCAGCCAGCTTGAGTGGTGACGACCACCAGTCCACCGTGAGTGTAGAAGGTGGAGAGCTGAGCGCGTCCACAGATGAGACAAGTGGTCGGACACAGGAGGAAGGGACGACTAGAGACAGCGAAGAGGACACGGGTCCAAATCAAGAGCAAGAACAGCCGGTTCTTCGCGTTTCTAGTAGACATCGAAGACCCGCTACTTGGCAGACTACAGGTGAGTATGCCATGGCACAACAACCTGTTGGAACAGAATGGAAAAGGAAAATAGTTTTTCTATCGGACCTGATTAAGAGTGGAGAGGTACAGATGAATCCTGAAAGATTGTCTGAAACTGTATCATCCATCTTAACTCAGTAGGTCTAGCATAGCGTTAACATGAGAATAGTACTTAGAACCATGCCTGGACTTTACTTCGTTTTCACTCGGATACCAGATAAGTTGACTTAAAGAGTCATAGTTTCTCTCGAATTAATGTTGTGATAAGTTCATGTGTATAATTAATATTTCTTTGGTAGTTCATTGACACTTTTATAACCTCTTAATCCAGTATACCGAGCCTAGCTTACCATGGCGCAGAATGTCATGCCAAAGTCGGACGTATACTTAGTGGATACTTTGTCTTTTGTGTTGCAATAGTCATATTTCCTGTATTATTTTATTTTCTATTTTGTTCCTATTATATTGTCCATGGTTTTGTAACTTTAACCATTTAATTAGTTAGTACTTAAACGGAAATGCCGAGGACGTCATTTCACTTGGAAGGGGTGAATGTGGTAGAACGATCTTTGATCATGCGGTTAAATAGAGAAATGGAAGTGTTTAGTCTATATGTTCCACTGATTATGATTTGTAAGGTAAATAAATGTTAATTAATGGATAAAGCCAAATAGGTTAATTCCTAGTTAGTATTGTCTTCTTAGATCTTTTCTCTTTTAACTTGATCTACTTCATTCCGTTGTCTTGTTTTATAAGGTGTTATGGATAGACTGCACTGCATACCAGACAGGTTTCACTGTAAGTTAGAACAGTTTAGTCAGTGGAAGCATAGAGTTATATTGTGCCTAGCTCTAGCCTAAATGTATAAATAATGCTGCCAGACTCTGTGTTTGGACAGCATGTAGCTATAAGTGCTCCAAGAATCCAGTGCATCTTGGGCGGTATGTTATGTCATGAGTTTCAAGTCAGGTGCATGAGCTTTGACTGAACTGTATTCACTTACAGCTGCTGTGACATTTTTGGGCAGTCAGACACAGCAGTTTTGTTACTTGACTGCATCTGGTCATATGAAATTCAGCCTACCTTCATGTTATCCACCTTTGACACTTTGCTAAGGTATGTTGAATAGCTAGATGTTTGGTTATTTGTTAAGGTAATAGAATATTGCATTAACTGAAAAATGTTGTTATTGCATTTTATGTTATTTTTACTTGACTGTCTGTTTTTATAATTCGTTGTTTAGAGCCGATTTGTACTGTACATTCTTTTGTAATTTCGGTTGCTTGACAATAGCTAGAATGTATGTTCAAGCTATAGCGGCGTATGTATATTTATGGTAGTTTGATAATAGTAATAGCTAGAACATACGTTCACGCTATATTGTATATGATATATACTTATGACTTGTACTATTTGTTGCAGGGTGAATTAAGGGCATTGATTTAAGGACCTTGGCTTACAGCCTTGATTTAATGCCGTGAATAAAAAGATGTTCTTGAAACAAATCTCTTCTCGACCCTCACGGAAGCAAACCCCAGGGTGTGAGTGCGTGAGAAAGACCCCATACACCCCCCCCCCCCTCTTCAACATGTACAAATGAAGAAGACCAGAAAGATAGACAGGGCCAGTAGAATGAGACAGACAGGTATGACAGATGTACAGAACTTTGTATTGTACTCTAGATGTGATAGGTAACCAGTGGAGTGAACGCAGGATGGGTGTGATGTGGTCTGACTTCTTTGCCTTGACAACAAGCCGTGCAGCTTAGTTCTGCACCATCTGGAGCCGATCCAGAATGTACTGAGGACAGCCACACAGGAGTGCATTGCCATAATCGAGTCGGGACAAGACAAAGGAGCAGACCAGTGTTTTAGTGGCTTCTGGTGTGAGAAGATGTCTGATGGAGCTAGTGCGACGCAGTTCAATAAATGCAGATCTACAGGTATTCAAAACATGTCGTTTTAGTGAGAGACTGCAATCAATGGTGACGCCAAGATTTCTCACTTGAGCAGAAAAAAAAAATAACTTCAGTATCTAGGATTGTGATGGACTGCGATAAGGAAGAAGATATTCTGGTAGAGGAAACTAGCACGGCTTCTGTTTTATCTTAATTCAGGTTTAGTTGTTTTGGCCATCATCCATGTTCTAACATCAGAAACTGACTGTTGCACACACTGGATGATGGCATCGACCAGCTTAACATGGCCTGACTTATACAATCTGCGTGCCATCAGAGTATGCGTGGTGAGAAATTGGGTGTGCAGCTATGACACCGGACAAGGGCTGCATATACATAATGAAGAGCACAGGCCCGAGGAGTGACCCTTGGGGTACTCCGAAACACAATAGGGCTGAGACTGAAAGATGACCACAGAGAGAGACAGTCTGTGACCGGTTAGACAAATAGGATTTGAACCTGTCCCTGGATACCAAAGACACGTTCAAGGCGACAGAACAGGGTGCTATGGTCAATCGTATCAAATGCGCTAGAAAGGTCCAGCAAAGATAACACAGAAACCTGACCATCATCCAGTGCAAGCAACAAGTCATTCATGATTTTTAGTAAAGCTGTTTCCGTGCTATGACTCGCGCGGTAGGCTGATTGCAGGGGATTTAAAAGATTGTTGACAGAGAGATGCCTCAGTGTCTGAGAGAGCATAACTTTCTCAATGACCTTTGATAAAAATGAAAGATTTGACACAGGTCTGTAGTTCTTAAAGTCATTCTGATCTAACGATGTTTTATTCAAAAGCGGTTTGACAAGTGCATTTTTGTACAACGTGGGAAAAGAACCAGTTTGAAGAGGACGATTGATGACATGGCTGATGTGGGGGAAGGATGACATCTATACAGTCGTACAGGAGGGAAGTAGGCTTGGGATCTAGTTCACAAGACCTGGGAGCAGTTTTCTTCAGAATCACGCGCACCTCTTCGTCAGTCACAGGTTCAGATTTTGAGAATATCGGACCCTCAAAAGACCTGTCAGCATACAAAGGGGCAACCTGGCATGGTTATCACGAATTAACTGCACTTTACTGAAGAAAAAGACTGAGAAAAGAACGGGCAGCTCTAAAAGTGGGTGAGCACATGGGAGTGGCGTGGATTTGCTCATACCCAACAGGCGGTTAGTTAAGGCATACAACTCTTTGCTGGTGTTGCAAGCAGCAATTTTGAGGGAGACAAATGAGGTTTTTGCACTGCAAACAAGTTTAGTAACAAAATTCAGCTTGGAGCTTGAAAAGCATTTCTGTATGTTCCAGTCCGGTTGACATGTGGCAGCTCAAGGTCACAAAGGTCAAATAATGTGCAAAAAGCTTTTATAGTGTTCTGTGACTGCATTGCTGAAAGGCTCTGTGGTCAGATAAAGCTGAACATGATATACTCTTTGTTTATGAAATTGCTTTCTTTGCATACTGATAGATTTGACCCCAAGTGCAGGCCAAGGTCACAGATTAGCAAATTTGTCAAAATGAACATGAGTGTTGAGTGTTCCAGTGTACTTTGTTAGTTTCCTATGTTGGTGACTATATACGATAACAGTTTGCATACACATCCATGTCAGTGACCTTGAGATTGGAACCAAGGTCACAGTTAATGCTCATAGTCTTATATTATCTACTTTGAGGCTGGTTCTGCTTCAGTGCATGCGTTGATCAGAAAAGGTACGTTAGAAAAACTAACAACACACTCATGAAAACGTTACAAGTGTAGTCCAAAATTTTGTCTTATCCCACCAAAGATCACATCCTTCCGCCTTGAAAGTGGAGGGAGCGTTAGTGGAGTCACTTTATTTGCCACGTTGGTTTGTTGCGTTCGACATTCGATTTTATGTGGAGTTTAGGTGCTGATTTCCAGCATGAAAACTTGATCAAGAGGAAGGTTTGTTATACCTACAATGTCAAGGTCGCGGCTACAGGTTTAAGGTCCCAAACAAACAGTCGGACCCCCATCCCCATTAGAGTAAACTAATCCGCCCCTACCTAGTACAGAAAAGTCTGGACACAAGAAGAAAAACTTTGGTATGTATTTAATTATCAGAAGTGTTCGGTCTGTGTCAGGGTCTCACGACTGCTGGCGGAAAATGGTTCTGCAAACTTACAACGAACATCTGCAGCCCAAATTCTGAGAAGCCGTGGAAACAACTCATGTGTGACTGTCGATGTGCTCAGTGGACTTCAGCGCTATTAACTCATTCAGCCCGACGCACGTATTTCCCAAATGTTGGAGGCGTCATCGAACGACTATGCACCTGTTGCAGGAGATGGATCGACCATGATAATTCAAGGGTAGTGCCAGATTAGTTTGGCGCCGACAGGCAATACTTTTGAATTATCATGGTCGACCCATCTCCTGCTGTAGTGCGTCAGGGCTGAATGGGTTAAACTTGTTGTGTACTTAAATTCCCTCCGGTAACGTCACGTCGGATGTCTTCGCAACTTGCACAACGAAGACGCGAAATGGAATCCGGTTTAGATCCAACCGTAAACGTACCGCTCTAGGTTGAACTCGGGTTCAACCCGGGGAGATGTGCAAATGTAAACGGCCTCTCAGTGCCGCTGTTTTTTTTTCCATTCACAATTGCTTAAACATACTCTAAATATTAAACGACAACAGCAACAACAATAAAGATACGGATCATAATAATGTGAAGCTGCCCACTTTAATGACTGGTAATTAATAGAAAAAGCAGGTATTTTGAGAAAATCGGCAACTCTTAGCTTGCAAAAGTCGACTGGTTTTTAGCGTTTCAGGTGAGTTTGAGCGTGACACTTCGCATTCTTGGAGCCACAAAGAAGCCTGGTTTCAGAAGCGGTACATTGTCATCAGTTGCTTTACTTGAGGCTGGATTTCCAGCCTTTGAAGTGAAAAATGATTGCAGGTTGTATCCGTTTGCAGGTAACCGATGTTTAAATTTGCGGGTTTCTAACGTTTCACTTGTGACATGGTGGACAAATATTGATCTGATTAGCTATACAACATCAATGCCAACCTGATCAAAGTCACAACAAACCTTTACAACAAGGCCACTAGCGCAGTCTGCTTCAACGGCAAAATAGGAAACTGGTTTAGGACTACAGTCGGAGTCAGACAAGGCTGCTTGCTCTCACCTACTATTTTCAATATCTTCCTGGAAAGAATCATGACAGACGATCTGAAAGATCATGAAGGAACTGTCAGTATTGGAGGCAGAACAATCACGAACTTGCGATTTGCGGATGACATTGATGGCCTTGCAGGAACAGAGAAGGAGCTAGCTCAGCTGGTGGAAAAGCTGGACAGTACAGCCATTGCATATGGGATGGAAATCAGTGCAGAGAAGAACAAACTGATGACAAATAACACCAGTGGCATTATAACTGACGTCATGATTGGAAGCCAAAAACTAGAAACAGTTAATAAATTCAAATACTTAGGAGCCATTGTGACAGGTGAGGGATCAAAACCAGAAATACTGTCCAGGATTGCGCAGACAACAACAGCACTGACAAGATTGAAGACCATATGGAAGGACAGAAACATCACACTCTGCTCCAAGATCAGACTGATGCGCTCCTTAGTCATCTCAGTGTTCTTGTATGCCTGCGAGTCATGGACCCTCACAGCAGACCTTGAAGCCACTGAAATGAGATGTTTTCGAAGGCTGCTTGGCATTTCAGATCACATCACGAACAAGGAAGTGGGAAGCAGAATCAGGCAAGCCATCGGGCCCTATGAAGACCTATTCGCCATTGTGAAAAAAAACGCAAACTGAAGTGGTTTGGGCATGTCACGCGTTCAACAGGGCTTGCCAAAACAATCCTGCAGGGCAATGTGCAAGGAGGACGAAGGAGAGGAAGACAGAGGAAAAGATGGGAGGACAATATCTCAGAGTGGACAGGACTGAGGCTGGGCGATACGCTAAGAATGGCAGAGAACAGAGAGGAATGGAGAGAGCTGGTTGCCAAGTCATCAGTGGTGCCCCAACGGTCGGCAAGACTATGGGATATAGATAGATAGATAGCACGAAAATAGACGGATGGGCTGCAAATTGGCCCAGTTCGGAAGATTTTGGTGTGCACGTTTGATTTGTACCGACGACATTTACTGTACATCCACGTTCAAGGCTTTTATAATAAAATACAAATTGTGTTACGTCATTTTTCACGACACCCCTGTGGTGTGACCAGTACAAAATAATGACTTTGATGCAAGCTGTTCATTGTTTACATCTTCACCGACAGGCAACGTGAAAGAAATATCGGCTGAACATGCCAAACAAATGTCACTCTCCCACCTATTCTCCTGACAATCCATTGAATCTAAATCTGAAATGATGTGTTCAAGCAACATCTGGCTTGTTTTACTGGATCCCAGTCGCGTAAACCTGCTGCACCACTGGTACTCGGCTGATCGGCGTCCTCCATGGTGGTGCGGAAAGAAGGGTTTCCACGCTACGGGAGTCATACATACACAACACGAGCAGAAACTCCCAATAAACGTCATCAATAACTGCTTAGTACATAAATGTAGAGGAAATCCTGAAGTTTCCATTCATGGGTAGTACATCATGGTTAGTTGCCAATTTCCCCGGTTACAAATAGAACAAAGTCCCTGTCGAAATATTCCGACAGTGGGTATAGAATGCGACTGAAAATGGTATATGTATATTCTGTCACTAGGCAACACAGTATGGTGCAATAAAAATGTGAATAAGTAACAACGAAACACTGTCTTTGAATATCAGTGGACTGACTAAACTGCGACCAGAACAATTATTGGAGAATGACCTGCATATTCTCAGGAAAATATGACATAGTCATGAAAGTGAAAAGGCTGCTTTTTCTCTAGGCTGCGGGAGGGGGATGGTTGACAAACTGCCAGTGACATGGATATATGAATTGTAATTTGCATGGTTGGTGTCGACAGGTGCTTTGTACTGGCCACGGTAGTTGCAGTTTATTTATTTGCCACTGAAAAAAAAATGATATAAGGAGGGAGAATAGGGCAGGTGGGGTAGGGGGGGGGGGAGGGAATGGGTGAGCAAAGTAAGCTACTGGAAGCCGTGCGTGGTCCATAATGCCAAAATTTTCCCTTAGCAGGACTTTTTCCTACACACACAGCACATTTACCTAGATAATAAGCACTGGCACTGGTTTCCTTTATAACTACAATGTCGACTGCATACCCTCCCCATATTAGTAGGCTCTCTCTTAGGATGCATGGACATTTTGCTCTAGGTGGTGACAAAGAATGTATGCCCCTGTAAACCCACAGTAAAATGTAGTTTTCTTTGCAGGTAGGCATTCTTCTTCTTCTTCTTCTCGAACGCCGTCACACGTGGAGTTTGGCTCTCAAAATGAAATGTGTGGTCTTCTGTAGCGCCTCCACAGGCGCCCGTACTGTTTCTCTTGTAGGGTGGCGGGATTCGGCCATATCTCCTTCCTCAGCAACTGGTGGTTCCCACAGTCCTGGAGGATGTGTTCTGTAGTCTGCTCTGCTTCTCCACAAGGGCACAGGGGAGATGGCACGAGGTGGAAGCGTCTGTGCAGGTGAAAATTGGGTCGGTTGTGCCCTGTCCTCAGACGAAAGATGGTCACCTGCTCTTGTCTGGACAGCTGATAGTAAATATCTAGGGGCCGTTGTGGTGGTCTGTACACAGACTTAATGATGGTCTTCATTACTGTGAAGCTGACTCCATTTTCGTCTTGTTCTTTCTCTGCGCCCACTTTTGCCATTCTGTCAGCTTCTTCATTGCCGTAGATGCCACAGTGTGAAGGGATCCACTGCAGCACCAGTCTGGTGCACTTGATGATTTGCAGTGCCTTTTGTAGATGTGGCAGTTTGCTTGCTGTTGCTGCCTCAAGGACAGACATGGCATCAGTCAGGAAGACAATCTGGTCATCAGGGTCTGCAGTGCCACTAAGGGTGTTTGCAGCATGGACCAGGGCTTCCACCTCAGCTCTGTAATTTGTGCAGTGAAGGCCTGTTGGTATTGCCTTTGCCTGCCATTTTCCGTTTGGGTACTGAATGTACACCTCAGCCCCTCCATTCTGAACTGCATCTGTGGCTGATCCATTGGTGTATGCCCGTATCCATGCCTCCTGGGGATACCTTTCTTCGAGCATGGCCAGTGTCAGGGCTTTCTTGCTTACAGTGCTGTGCTCATCTTTGGTGGTGATGTAGGGTACCGTGTAAGAGATGGTGATGTTTTCTGGCTTACTTTCCCAGGCTGGAAGGTCACTGGTAGGATTCAGAGCCTCTACCTGCGCAGGGAGCTTTGCCTGGTGTTTTCTCTGCAGAGCTCTCGTCTCCTTCACAAAGTTTGATCTTTTCAGTCTCCCTGAGGTTGGCAGTTTCATCCTGGCATTCATAGGATGGTCTTTGGAAGACTTAACCTTCGTGGACTGTATCAAGGCTTTGCAATCTCTTCTCATGCGCAGGGGTGGGATGCCTGTTGTCTCTTCCATCTTTTCAATTGGTGTGGATCTCATTGCGCCGGTGATGATACGCAGTGCCTGGTTCTGAACTCTGTCAATGGTCTGCTGGTGTGACTGGGCTGTCGTCAACCATGCATTGGATCCGTACTCAAGGTGTGGTCTCACGGTGCCTTGATATACATTTTTGAGGATCTTTTCATTGGCTCCCCATTGTGTTCCAGCCAGCTTCCTCATGATGTTCAGCTTTCTTCTAGCTTTCGCTTCTGCGTTCCAAATGTGCGGCTTCCACGTCAGCCTCTTGTCAAGGGTGACGCCCAGGAATGTCTGTTGGTCTTCATACCGCAGTGGGGTGATGCAAAGTGTTAGGTTGCCAGCCTTTGCTTTGTTGGAGAGAGAGAAGAGTGTGACTGATGATTTTTCTGTATTGATGGTCATACACCAGTTGTTGGTCCAGTCTGTCAGCCTGTCCAGGGCTAGCTGCATCCTGTATGTAGCAGTTGTTGCATACTCTTCTGTGCACCAGAGTACCAGGTCATCTGCATACAGGGCTGCGTGGACTCCTTTTGGTAGCTCTGGCACAAGGTCGTTGATGAAGAGTATGAACAGGGTCGGTGACAGGACTCCACCCTGTGGCACCCCCTGACGCAGCAGCACTTTTTGGCCACAGTACCCATCCACTGTCACACGGGCTCTGCGATTGTGCAGGTATGACTTGGTGCAGGTAGGCATAAGTTCCTTACCATGATTGTGTCCAGACGGCAATACTACAGTGGTGACCTAAATTTCCATGCATAAAAGGATAGTTATTGGGGTTTTACGCCGAGCAGGCGACATCTCACTGCGGTACATGAAAGGTTGGCAACCAATGAATGCGAGGATAAATGCGCCTTTCGTAAGGCATTACTGGTTCCAGCCTTCTCTTGGCTTGACTTCGCGAACGAAGATTCTATAGGGGTTGTCCACGACGTCTCCAGGCAATCTCGTGACTGCGGAGGCCAATCCGGGACAGGCAGGTTCGACCGCAGTGGCTGCAGAGGGAGGTCTGGCCAGGGTTCTGAGTTGCGGCATCTCTGTTTTTTTCTCCTGAGCCGCTTGTCTTTAAGGCCAGCTCTGCGAGAGTCCTCAAAGGAAACAGCTGCCTTGTAAATGGTGGAGCGCCAGGCGTCACGGTCCGCAGCAAGTGAAGACCACTGGCGGTGGTCGATTTGGCAGGCACTAAGTGACTTCTTGAGACAGTCTTTGTATCTCTTCTTTGGTGCCCCTCTGTCTCTATGTCCAGTGGCGAGATCGCCGAACAAAGTGATCTTGGGTAGGCGATGATCCTCCATCCTGGAGACGTGCCCAGCCCAGCGGAGCTGTGTCCGCAGCAGCAAAGCCTCGATGCTCACAGTTTCTGCCTGTTCAAGGACCTCGACGTTTGTGACATAGTCACTCCAGTGAATGCCAAGGATTGTACGCAGGCAGAGCTGGTGGAAGCGTTCGAGGAGTCGTAGTTGGCTGCGGTAGAGGGCCCAGGACTAGGAACCATACAGCAGGGTGGTGAGGACGACAGCTCTGTACACGCTGATCTTGGTGCCTGTTTTCAGTTCAGCTGTTGACTGTGCCACACCCGCTTGTATAGACGCCCGAAAGCGCTGTTTGCTTTTGCCAGCCTGCTGTCCAGCTCCTTGTCCAGCTTGGCGTCTGACGTGATGATGCAGCCAAGGTAGGTAAACTGGTGCACTGACTTCAGTTCAGACTCGCCGATGGTGATGTGGGGAGTGCGATGCTCTACCTTGGGTGCCGGCTGATGGAGAACCTCTGTCTTGTTCAGACTGACCTCGAGTCCAAAGAGCTTGGCAGCGTCTGTGAAGCAGGATGTGATGCACTGCAGGGCTCTCACTGTGTGTGCAACGAGGGCAGCGTCGTCAGCAAAGAGCAGCTCACGAATCAGTTGGTCTAGGGTTTTGGTGTGGGCCTGCAGTCGTCTGAGGCTGAACAGGCTGCCATAAGACGATAACTGATGTACACTGCATCGTCATCGTCGAGGTCCACTGTGGCCTGCTTCAACATCATGCTAAAAAAGATGGTGAAGAGGGTCGGTGCCAGCACACAGCCCTGCTTCACACCGTTGAGAATGGGGAATGGTTCTGAGAGGTCATTGTTGAGTCTGACCTGGCCTTGCTGGTCCTCGTGTAGCTGGATGATCATGCTGAGGAAATTTGGGGGACAGCCAAGTCGCTCCAGGATCTGCCACATGCCTTGTCCCGCTCACAGTGTCGAACACCTTTGTTAGGTCGACAAGCGTTACATACAGCCCTTTGTTCTGCTCGCGGCACTTCTCCTGCAGCTGTCTCAGCACAAAGACCATGTCGGCGGTGCTCCTGTTGACTCTGAAGCCACACTGGCCTTCTGAGATGTGGTCTTCTGCAATGGCAGGTACCAGCCGATTCAGGAGCAGCCTTGCGAGAATTTTCCCGGCAATGGACAGCAGGGTAATTCCACGGTATTTGGAGCAGGCAGACTTCTCTCTTTTGTTCTTGTACAGGGTGATGACGACTGCATCGCGGAGATCCTTTGGTAGTGTTCCTTCCTCCCAGAGAAAGAGGTCATGGAGCTTGTTGTGCAGTGCTGGGCCTCCATGTTTCCAGATCGATGGTGGGATTTCGTCAATGCCTGCTGCTTTGCCACTCTTGAGCTGGTGGATGGCTGTGAGGGTCTCTTCAGCGGTGGGCGGTTCGTCCAATTCAAATTTTACTGGGAGGTGTGGGGTTTGGAGGATGACTGCTTCTTGAGCAGTGCGCTCAGCGCTGAAGGGGTCCTGAAAGTATTCCGACCAGCGGTTCAAGATGGAGTTATTCTCTGTGAGGAGTGCCTGTCCATCAGCGCTTCGCAGGGGAATTTGTATCAGGTGCCTGGGGCCATACACTGCTTTCAGTGCTTCGTAGAAGCCCCTGTAGTCACCGTTGTCAGCACAAAGCTGGGTCCTCTGTGCGAGTCTGGTCCACCACTCGTTCTGGAGATCTCTGAGCTTGCGCTGGAGACTGCTGCAGACGAGGCAGAAGGCAGACTTCTTCACAGGGCAGGAAGGCTGGGCTAGGTGGGCCTGATGGGCGGCTCTTTTTTTTGCTAGGAGTTCCCGGATCTCTACGTCGTTTTCGACAAACCAGTCTTTGTTCCTCTTTCTAGCAAAACCCAAGACTTATGCAGAGGATTTTGCGATAGCAGTTTTCAGCTGTTCCCAGAGTGTTTCAGGGGAGGAGTCTGCTGGGTCAGCTGTGTCTTTGAGCCTGCGCTGTAAATCTGTCTGAAAGGCAGTCTTTACGTCGTCGCGCTGAAGACTGGCAACATCATGCTTTTTCTTAGGGGAACCCCCTTTCTTGGGTTTTGGCTTGAAGTGGAGCCTGAGTTTGCAGCGGACAAGGCGGTGGTCAGTGTGGCACTCTGCGCTGGGCATCACTCTGGTGAGGAGGACATCACTGCGGTCCCTCTGACGCATTAGTCGATAAGGTGCCAGTGTTTGGAGCGATGATGCATCCAGGTGGTCTTTCGACTGTCCTTTTTCTGGAAAGTGGTGTTGATGATGACAAGCTGCTGCTCTGCACAGAACTCCAACAGTAGGCGGCCATTGTCATTGCAGTTCCCGACGCCATGCTTGCCGATAACTCCTTTCCAGGCTTCAGAGTCCTGGCCTACTATGGCGTTGAAGTCGCCAAGGATGATGACTTTGTCGTCTGCAGGGGTGTTCTGTATAAGGCTGCGCAGGTCAGTGTAGAACTTGTCCTTTTCTGCAGGCTCTGCCAGGAGGGTTGGGGAGTACACACTGAGAAGGGTGACGTGTTGCTGGTGTCTCAGTGGGAGGCGCATGGACATGATGCGGTCTGAGTGACCGGTTGGTACGGTTTTCCAGCTTAGTCGCAATGAAGGTCTTCACCATGAAGCCCATGCCTGAGAACCGTCTTTCTGATGCAGACTTGCCTGACCAGTAGAGGGTGTAGCAGCGCCAAGTTCCTGGAGACTGCCTTCGTCCGGGAGGCGTACTTCACTGAGTGCAGCGATGTCGATGTTTAACCTCCGCAATTCATGGGCAATGAGGGCGGAGCGACGTTCAGGGCGTCCGCTGTCTGCTGTGTCAAGCATGGTTCGGATGTTCTAGCATGCTACGTTGAGTCCGGTCGTGATCGTCATTAGAGTGGATCCGTTGTTTTTACTTGTTTTCTGACCGCAGGAGAAGATGCCCGTTGACCGCGGCTAGCCAACTGGGGTTGTGAGGGGACGAGCTTTGGTTAGGCCACCTTTTCTAGGCCCCTCTCCGTGTGGAGCAAGCAGTGCTGTCCCTAGAGAAGGCTGCTTGGTCGTTCAGGGTGTGCCGAGTGACGTTGTCATCCCCAGGTCAACATCAGGCGACCAATATCCTGAACCGCCTGCATGCAGGTTTGAGACTGCGGCTTCCAGTGATATCTTTCACCTGCCGTTTCGCCCCTCGCCCGTCGCTACAGGACTTGGAATGGTCTGTGTCATGGTCCGAGGACGTTTCCTAAAGCCTGCGCGGTGGAGCTTTTTGGTGTGCGCAGTACTGGCCCTACCCTTTGGTTCGTCTGCCATGGCCTAGCAAGCTGGGACGATGGCATCGAGGTCCTCAGGTCGTAGGTTTTATATCAGACTGTCCTTGTCCTAGTCTCTGGCTCAAAAACCTTCGCCGGAGACACGGGGGCTTTGAAGTCAGGGTTTCCCTCCCTTAGCCTTTCTGCAGCCAAGCGGCCAGGCCTGAAAGGCAGCTGGACAATGTTGATTACTTTTCGAGGTTCTCTCCTCTAGATCTGCCGTGTTTAGCCTGGGGGTTCGTGCTGCCCAGTTTTTGGGGTCACCTCGGAGAGGATGTGGCCAGGGACCACGCACGGGCGGTCTTGAGATAGAGGGATGCTATGCTAGTCCGGAGGGATTAAACACGAGGGTGCCTCACGAAGGCCAAGAGGCCCTAGACTAGGGTGATCCCTGGGGAGGAGCTGTAAGAGTTCCCCACTACCCGCACCACCAACGCAACTCGTCCCCTGGGGCTCCCACCTTTTGACTCAGGCAGCGGCCCCTTGACCCCAGCCACTCACTTAGCAAACACCACCACCCTTTTTCTACTTCAGTTTACCTTCTTGTTGCTGATGTCTGATGAGATTTAGGTGTTTTTAATTGTTGCCACATTTTCCTGGCTGCCCCGTAGGCTGCTTCCCGTCTGTAAGGGCGGATCAGTTACCTCATAGGGGCGTGGGGGGGGGGGAGGGTTTCCAACTTTTTGTTTGGGACCTTCAACCTGATCCAAAAGGCCGCCCCTTTGGGGGAGAGGGGAGGGGAAGGGGGAGAAGAGCGCATGCGTGTTAAGACTCTCACTATTCGCAATGGGATGGTGGTGGGGCTGGGGGGTGGCGGAGGTTGTTCCAAACACCCAAAAAAAAAGCACCCACCCACCCCCACAGATCCGCCCCTGCCGTCTGGTCCGTTAATGTTTTGTCTACCGTGTTAAAAATACGGCAGATTTTGAAACGCGGCTGGCCTCAGCCCGTATTACGCGATAACATAGGCGGGCAGGCACACTGTAAAAGTGTTGTAACAAGATAAAATTACGCCACGTCTAACAACGCTAGCATTGCTTGTTGAACGCAGATCTTGCGCAAAAGCGCCGTGTGTGTGTGTGTGTGTGTGTGTGTGTGTGTGTGTGTGTGTGTGTGTGTGTGTGTGTGTGTGTGTGTGACAGCGACTAGAGCCCGCTAGATAAGCTTGAAACTTTAGGATTTTTTATTGTCTTTAAAAGAATTAAATCGAGGTAGTTTTTTTTCTCTCCATTTTAAAAAATTTATTATTGAGAAAATAACCGTTTCACAAACACCGTTTGATCCGCATTAGAGTCCGTAAGTTTTTTCATTCTTACTAGATATTTAAGCCAGCATTGCACCTCTTTAAGGTTTTGAATGATAATTAATTCATTTTTGACAATTTTCGAACCACGTTTCACTCCCATCAAAGAGTCGGCCCTGGAAGAGGCTGCGTTTAGGAGACGCTTGCGTGCCTTTCACGGCTCAGACAATGTTGGCATCCTTCTGTCTCGGAAGACAATGGAGTATATGCCCATAGCTGTGTCCAATGACAGTGACGTAAAAGCGCCAACACGTCAGTGTTGTACAATGTTCCTAACTGACGCAAAACACGAAAGGTTAGTGTTATACATGTGTATGGGTTAAGCAATGCTTTCCCTATCTGACAATTCGATTTAGGAAAACAGTCTCTCTATATTTGTTATTGTGTCTGTGAACGTATTGTGGAAAACGTCGGAAAATGCACTCAGTATAGAAAAGGCCGTTTACTGGGGTGCACAAATACCTTCACTGTGAACCAGAGATTCAATATTTTTTCATTCTGTTTTTTTTTTTTTTTTTTTTTTTTTTTTTGCAGAGGATGCAGAAGGTTTGCCTTAACATAATATTGCCTGATTTGGGCTTCTGGAATGAATTCTGATTTATTTAGAGGAAAATGTTTTTCAACCTCATTTTAGCATCTGCGAAGAGCGTGAATGGGGGTAACCTTGCGCCATCGGCTATATCTCTGGTGTGTTCCTAAGGATTTTCGGGGAGCACGGCTTAAACATCTCAGGACATACTAAGGTACACTTTGAAACCGATCTTATTGAGTACTTGGGGGAGGGGGGGGGGGTGCACAGTAGACCTGGCTAGCTTATGGACTAAAAATAACGTTCACAAAATCTCTCTCCTACCCACACACGCGCGCGCCCGTGTGCAATGTGCCGCGTGCACAGGTTTGTGCCAGATTAGCTTGTAACCTACAGGCGCCAAGCTAAACCTGCACAACCCTCCCTGCCCTCACCCCCCCCCCCCACACACACACACATAGCCAGCGCTCTCATACCACAATTATCATAACATATATCATGTACACATACATTGCTATCACTTAAAACTATAATACAGCAAATTAAAAAAAAAAAAAAAAAAAAAAAAAATGTAAAGAGCATAACGGATTTTGTAACATGAAACCGCTATTGTTCTCATCATGAAAATCAACACCGCTCGCTCCAACACACACACACACACACACACACACACACACACACACACACACACACACACACACACACACACACACACACACACACACACACACACGTACACACACGCATACACACGAACTCGCACACACACAGACACTCGACACACAAATGCGATAGCCTCCCCGCGCCAACTACTGAACCGCGCACAACCAGCTGCTATAGTCTACAGTAAGAGTAAACTTACAGTGACCCCGCAACCATCGCGCTCGCGGGCCGCCGCGAAGAAACTGCAGCACTGCCACAGGAGAGGGAGGGAGGGGGAGAGAGAGAGAGAGAGAGAGAGAGAGAGAGAGAGAGAGAGAGAGAGAGAGAGAGAGAGAGAGAGAGAGAGAGAGAGAGAGAGAGAGAGAGAGAGAGTTAGTTAGTTATTTGGGTTTAACAGAGAGAGAGAGAGAGAGAGAGAGAGAGAGAGAGAGAGAGAGAGAGAGAGAGAGAGAGAGAGAGAGAGAGAGAGAGAGAGAGAGAGAGAGAGAGAGAATGATGATGATGATGATGATGAAACGTTTTTATTCAGGATACAAAGTTTTAGGCATAGCAATGCGCTATGCCTATCTTCCAAATTGTCCTCCTACTCTACACATATAAAAATACATCAGACGATACAGCAAAAGATAAAACATATATAAGTAAAAAGACCCATCCCCCCCACCCGCCCTCAGAAAAAATAAAATAAAAAAATAAATAAAACAAAATACAAAAAGAAATTAAACCAATAATATATATTTATATACTGGTATGAACCTGACATGTTAATGCAGACAGTCGAACTATTACATAACCTGCAGCAATCTGCTGTGCTGGAGCAACATACTAAGCAGAAAGATAAAACATTCACAACAACAGCAGATATTTATGGACGCGAGCTCTGAAGATAGATAACTTTTAAATAGACTTTAAATGAGAGGGCAAGTTATTCCATGACTTAGCACCGGAAAATGATATGCTAAATTTGAAGATGTTGATTCTCGGTTTTGAGAGATGGAGTAAGCTGTTCCTCGTGTTCTCTCTATTCGTGTGGGAAAACAGCTCACGGAGACAGGGAGGGGTGGCATCGTTTAGAATTTTGTGCACAAGTAAGCATCTATTAAGTTCCAATTGTTTACTAAGTGGTAGTATATTAAGGGCCTTCAGTCTTTCATCAGTAGGGGACGAACCAGGAAGAATAAGCTTAATACCTCGCCGGTAAAGGGAATTTCTTTTTTTCAAATGAATGTCTCTACAACTGTCCCAGATATTGGAAGCACACTTACAATGTGTCTTGATGTGTGCGTTAAAGAATAGTTTTCGAGCATCAATGTCAACTATTCGACTTAATTTGGATATAAAAAGAGATTCTTCGAAATAGTTTTACAGGCAGTTTCTATGTGAGGCTCCCAGCTGAGCTGTTCGTCGACTGTCACTCCTAACAAACGATGTTTTGACACTTGTTTTATGGGCTGAGAGTGAAGGGACAGCTCAAGGGATTGCAAACCACGTTAATGCTTTTGGCGTGTCGTCACCAACATCCTTTTCGTTTTAGGAATACTAATAATCATATGATTTTCTTCACACCAAGTTGACACTTCATCTAAACTATGTTGGAGGACAGCGCTCACGGTAGAAACATTTTATCAGATACATGTAATGATGTATCATCAGCAAATAGTGCACAGTTTGTGTCGGAGTGTGATATTGACAGTGGAAGGTCATTTATAAAGATGTTGAATAATAACCGTCCTAGGGTGGATCCCTGAGGAACACCATGGGTCACCAGTCCTTTCGCTGAGTATTTACCATTCAAGAGCACTTTCTGCGTTCTGTCTAAGAGATAGGACGAGAGAAAAGCGACTGCATTTGAATCAATGTGATATAAAGGTAACTTCTTTAGTAAGATTGAGTGGTTAATGAGATCGAAGGCTTCTTTAAGATCTAGAAATACTACACCTGAAAGTTTGGACTCATTTATGGCATTAAGCCATTTGTGGGTTATGAGAGTTAAGGCTGTCTGACACGAATGTTTAGGCCGAAAGCTGATTGTGCTGTACTAATAAGGCGGGTTTCCTCCAGGAATTGAAGTAAATGATTATGTATATGCTTTTCAAGTGGTTTGGACACAGCTGATAAGATTGAAATAGGTCTGTACTCACTTGGGTCTCTCAGATCTTTGATTTTTGGTAGAGGAGTAACTTTTGCTATTTTCAATTCATCGGGAAACATGCTCTTTTGAATCGAAAGGTTATATATAAAGGTTAACGATTCAACAATATAAGGGAGCGTAATTTTCAGGATTTTACTGCTAATACCGTCAACACCACAAGATGTTTTACTTTTCATGTTGGTTATAGATTTTCCTACATCAAGGACGGTCATTAGGGGAACTGAGAAAGTATTGCCAGCGTTTATCTGACTGTGCTGTTTCAATTGTTCTGAACATACGTATTCACCTGGCTCACTGGTTTTCGTCTGTGACAGGGTTTTAGCAATGTTAAGAAAGTGTTCATTAAATACATCAGCTGTAAGGTGCAGGAGAGGGGGGGGGGACACTCCTTGATTTGCTAGATTGTCCTTTAGTAAATGCATTAATCACCTGCCACACGCTGCGTATGTCTTTGCCGTCCGCAATAATCTTTTCAGCATACCGCGTCTATGCTTTACGTACTAATGATTTAACTATATTTCGCTGTTTTTTGTACTCGTAAAAATTCTTTTGTTGCTTCAATAGATCTCTTAGTTCCATCGCAGTTTTAATCTCATCCGTCAGCCACTCAGGCACAGTGGGGTGTTTAACACGCTTAGTGCGCCTCGGGGCATGTCTGTCAAGAACACCAAGGAACAACCTATACCAGTGGGACAGTGCTACATTGGGATCGTTATAGTTATACACATCGGAAAATGGTGTTTGGGAAAGGTCATGCAAAAAAAAAAACATCTTGGTTAAATTGTTTGAATGATCTGTAGAGGATGGTTATATGCTCCTTATGAGGTTTCTTTGGCAACTTCGCAGATAATGAAAAACAAATAGGAAAATGATCACTGACAGAGATGCTGGGTACATAGACATTGCTAAGAGCACTGTCGCTGGTTGTATAAACATGGTCAATTAATGTGGATGAAGTAGCAGTGACACTGGTGGGTAACTGAACTACTTGTGTAAGGCCTAAGAACGTTATCATGGATTTCCATGACGTGTTGCCAGGTTTCACTGAATAAGTCAACATTAAAACCACCGAGTATATGTATATCACCTTTGGAGTTTTGTACTTTGTCAACCATTACAACAAAATCATCTTGCCAGGACACTGTAGCTGCGGGGTTTCTGTAAATAAAACATACGAAGGTCGAGGTTGACCTGGCGGATGCTTTTATCTCAAGCCACAGGCTTTCCACATGGGTGGATTCCAGGTCGCATCGTCGTGTTAGGTTGTTAGCAATAGTATTGTGAACATAAGCACAAATGCCAGTATGACCAGGCACTGAAGCATCTCGCCTATGAATGGAGAAATTTTGTATGGTGATAGCTTGGTTACTTATATTCTCTGTCAACCTACTTTCTGAAAAGCCAAATATATGATATGTGCAGGGTTGGTTGAGTAGTACTGTAACGTCTGATACTTTACTGCAAAATATACTTTGAGGTGACCTATTCTACGCAAATGATCGCTGACACTAGTAAACATGTCAGGTAACTTCGCAACCAAATACTAGTTTCAAATATACTAACAAACTAAATGACAGTTTAAACAACAATAAAAGTGTCACTACTGCAACTCTCTCCTTTTCGGCCTCCCTTACTCCACCACTTTCACTCTCCAGCGCGTCCAGAACAATGCTGCCCGCCTCGTCCTCAGAAAGAAAAAATCCGATCACATCACTCCCATGCTCAAAGTCCTTCACTGGCTCCCCATCCCCCCAACGCATCCAATACAAGATTCTGTCTCTCTGCTACAAATCCCTGAACAACTACGCTCCTGCCTATCTCTCCAACTTACTTCACCCCTACACACCTTCCCGCTCCCTCCGCTCTGCCTCCGACCCTCTCCGCCTCCACATGCCCCGCACCAAACTCAGCACTTTTGGCCCCCGCTCCTTCTCCGTCTACGGTCCATCCACCTGGAACACTCTCCGTCAGAAACACTCTCTCTCCTTCCAGTCCGCCCTCAAAACTCACCTCTTTCAACAGTTTTAGCACTATATCACCACACTCCCCACCCCAAGCTGACTGTCGTAATGTACTTGACTACATGATTTGTGGTACGTGAGTCATTGTCTAAAGCGTGCGCATGCGTGCGCATGCGTGCGCGAGTTGTGATTGCGCGCTTAGAGTTATAATTGTTATAAGATAAGCGCATTATAAATACCGTAATTATTATTATTACTATGTGGCATGCAGATCAGTGGTCAAAACACAGCACTGAGACATGCGCGAAAGATAAAAAAGGAAGAAAAAGATAGCGGATCGTAGATGTAAATGAAAAAAGTCTGCAGATATAGGTCTCTGCGTGTGCAACGTACCGTTGCTAAAAACAACACGCGATGAAGCGTACCAGAGTAATCTTATTCTATTTGCTACCGACACAGTCAGTGATAAGAATCACTTTAATAGCGACTAAGTTGTGCACTCCTGTTCAATACACAGGCTAACACAGTTTGTAAAGCCACAGAGCGCTGCAATTGTCATAATTATACGCGCATTCCGACGAGAATTGCACGCGGGTGTGTCTATCCACACTGACCACTAAGCCAGTCATCACACACTGATCAGTCATCAGGTGTCAAGTGCTAATGCTGAACCTCTTAGTAACAGGATTATGTTGTGTGATTGTATCGCGAATAATCGTCGCACAAAGAGGCGTGTGGGTGTCACTGATCCTTTACGGTCTATCACACAACAAATTCGAACTAAACGTGGTTGAGACTCCGTCGTGACGTCACACATTAGACACGTTAGCGATGTCAGAAGAACGTACATGAATCTATATCGTGCAATAAGTCACCGATTTCTCAGGTACAATTTTTTTTTTAACGAAACCCCCCCCCCCCCCCCCACTCTTCTCATTTAAAATCGCATGATTTTTCGTATACGGTATTTACATAAGCCTACAGTTTGCCTCGCCTGTCGGGTACGATTAGGTCAATTGTGACCTGTATTCCCTAGGTGTGACAATTAGACAATTTTCTGCACCACTTTTTCGGAGTCATTTGTAAAACAACTAACATAACTTAAATTTTTCTTTTAACAAACAAACAAACTGCCTTCGCATGATTTTTTCATAAACAGTGTTTGCATAAGCCTGCTGTTTGTCCCGGCTCTGGAGTAGGATTAGGTCAAATTGTGGCCTCAAAGCTCAAGGAGTGAAAATCAGCAAGAAAATTGCCAAGTTTGATCCTCTAATATTTACCTAAATTTAGTACTGCGATGAGTGACGTATAACTTCGAGTCGTCAATATAAACACGGCGTCATGGGACTAATGATGACATGACGTGACGCTTGTAATGACGACATCTCGCTGCTCGTGCTATCATTCTTCTTCAGAATAGCTGTCGCTACGCCAGACCACAGAGCTTACAAATGGCGGGAATCTTTTTCTGTGTGACAGTGTGTGTGTATCAGAGTGTGGGTTAGAGTAGAAAGAGATGGATTCCTGTCGCTACACGAGCCCACAGAGCGTACTAAGCAGCGCAGTGTGTCCGTCTTTATATGTGTGCGCCGACGTGTGTGTTGATGAGAGGCTGGCTTAGAGAGGAGGGAAATGGATCAGCATAATAAGCCTAAAAATATGAACACCTCTGAATGTTCCTAAAAGATAAAGGCATCAGAGCTCCAAATAATACGGTAGACTATGGGATGAAATCCTCATCTTGTTTTAGGATCTATGTTTCTTGCTGGTCGCTTTCATGTCTTTAAACCTCAGGCGGACATGACTATTAACTTATTCAGCCCGACGCACGTATTCCCAAATTTTGGAGGCCTCATCTAACGACTATGCACCTGTTGCAGGAGATAGATCGACCATGATATTTCAAATGTAGTGGCAGATTAGCTTGGCGCTGACAGGCGCCAACCTAATCTGGCACTACCCTTGCATTATCATGGTCGACCCATCTCCTGCGGTAGTGCATCAGGGCTGAATGGGTTAAACAAAAACCCACAACAAACAATAACAGCGCATCTACCACCACCTTCCCCACCACCACCAACAACAACCGTAACAACAAGAGCAACAATAACAACTACAACGACAACATCAACATCACCAGCAACAATAACAAAAACAATAACACTCACAACGACAACAACAACCGCAACAGCAACAACAACATCAACAACAAAATCAGCAACAACATCAACATCACCAGCAATAACAATAAGAACAACAACAGCAACAAGAAGAAACAGTAACAACAAAACAGCGACCCCTAAAAGCGACAATAGACGCAGCAGCAGCAGCAACAACAACAAAAACAACAACAAACGACACCAAAAACACCAACAAACGACATAAACAACAATACCAACAAAAACAGCAGAGACAGCAACAAAAGTAACAACAACAAAGCAACAACAAAAACGAAGAAAGAGACAAGGTTTGAAAAGACGAGCAAAAAACAGAATTAAAAGTTCGAGTATTAAGGTATTAATACGGTAGGGATATACTGCCATGTGTTAGAGAGAAAAATCCTATTTTGGCTTTGACAATGGAAGGACTAACCCCTTCACTACCGAGATAAACCGACCACAACGCAACTGCAAGAGGCATCAGACATGGGAATTTTCCGATTTTTTTCGGAAATCCGAATTTGTTTCCCTGCCATTTGGTTAATTTTGAGATCAGTGCAAATTCGTTGAGAATTTTTTTTTTTTGAATTATGGTGCATGTTTACATCTTGAATGTAGGTGTTTTGTGAAGCTCCCCCACATGAAAATATAGTGATTGCGAGTTGCGAGTCCTGGACTCTTAGCTTTCCGAGGATTTGATCTCAACTTGGTCTCATGTCTGAGGCATGGATCCTCATGAGCCCCCGCAGTCGCGGGGGCTCATGAGGATCTATGCCTCTTGCTGACACAAGATGGTGTCCGTGTTCCTTACACGCTGACTCTCTCTGGTGTTAAAGCAAGAAATATTTGAGAAGCACAATCTGCGTCCACTGTCAGTGGAAGGGTTAACAACCAGCCATCCAGTCAGCCAATCATATTGTGTAGGCGTGGCCTAATTTGCAGATACAACTGTATATTAGACAGGAAACACGATACATCAAACACTACAATCACTGCTTGTATTCGTGTGTAGTTGAGGCTCAATCAAGTCAGACCACAACAGGTGACAGTCTACAATGGAGAGAACAGCGCTGATTGTATTTAAGCTTGCCGGCTTGCTTTTTTGCATCCAACTTGCATCTGGTATTTTCAGTCTGATTTTATTTAATCTATATATTCCATTTTGTATCATTTCATTTATTTTCACTTCTCTTCTTTTCTTTTTTTCTATTTTAAAAAAATCATTCATTCATTTGATTTCATTTTCATTATTTCGTTTGTTTATTTTATTTATTTATTTAAATATTTTAATATATTTTATTTTTTATATATTTTTTTCAGTTGATTTAATTTTTATGTTTTTAGTTGTTGTTAATTTGGTTTGGGTTGGGTTGGGTTGTTATGGCTTGGTCTGTTTTGACTTTGTTTATTAATTGGTTAATTTTGATTTAAATTGACTTACTTTTTAAATGTCCATTTCATTTTTATTATTTCATTTATTTTTGTTTCTTTTATGTATTTTATATTTAACATTTTCCTGAGTGGTTTGTGTTTTTCGGTTTGTCTTTGCATTGCTTTGCACTTTATTTTATTATTATTTTGTTTGTTTGTGTGTGTGTGTGTGCGTATGTGCGTGTGTGTGTGTGTGTGTGTGTGTGTGTGTGTGTGTGTATGTGTGTGTGTGTGTGCGTGTGCGTGTGTGTGTGTGTATGTGTATGTGTGTATGTGTGTGTGTGTGTGTGCGTATGTGCGTGTGTGTGTGTGTGTGTATGTGTATGTGTGTATGTGTGTGTGTGTGTGTGTGTATGTGCGTGTGTGTGTGTGTGTGTGTGTGTGTGTATGTGTATGTGTGTATGTGTGTGTGTGTGTGTGTGTGTGTGTGTGTGTGTGTGTGTGCGTGCGTGTGCGTTTGTGGGTGCTTGTGCGTTGTATTGTCTTACTCTTGGTGCTGCGGCCAATCGTCTGTTATCAATGCGAGCTTCAGTCCCCGGTCCCGGCCTCTTCTCTCAGGAGTGTAACTTTTATCCCATTCAGCCCCTAAACACTACAGCAGGAGATCGATCGACCATGATAATTCAAGGGTAGTGCCAGATTAGCTTGGCGCCATCAGGCGCCAAGCTAATCTGGCACTACCCTTGAATTATCATGGCTGAACCAACTCCTGCACCTGGTACACATTCTTTAGGCGACATCTTCGGCCGTGGGATTAAGTGGGTTAGTAGAAGTTGTCCGTAAATAGGAAGTAGAGGCTACAGCACGCAGAACACGGATATTGCGATTCAGTCATTGCGTTCCGCGTTCATTATTGTAATTTCATACCCCCCATCCCCCACGCCCACCAACGACCTTCCCCCTCCTCCCCGTAGCCACCGACCCTAACCCGGTATCCCGGACCCAGCAGCCTCAAAACCGCTAGAGCCAGGCCAAGGGAAGTTTGTCTTCATAAGGTCTAGTCTATGTTTTCAAATTTGCCGTAGCAATTTACTGCGTAATTTACCGTCATAAAATGGAAACGTAGGTCATCTTGGACGTGTTTTTGCAACACGTCGGCAAATCCCGGATATTTGCCAAGCAACCCTGTTGTCTAAGTACAAACACCAACTAATTTATTGTCGCAATATTTGGAGTCGTCTGTGAGGATGCGTATCAGCTGTGAGAGGTGAATTCGGCCATGATAGTTTAAGGGTAGTGCCAGATAGTGCCACTACCGTTGAATTACTCATGGCCCATCCGTCTCTCGCTGTGAGGTTTTAAAGGGGATCGGAGATCAGCCCGATGTAGAGACTTATTTTGTAGTCTAACACAACAGAATGAACTTATAGAATTTTTTAAATTTTTGTTATTGGGTTT
Organism: Semisulcospira habei; assembly: GCA_036245525.1. Classification (NCBI taxonomy): domain Eukaryota; kingdom Metazoa; phylum Mollusca; class Gastropoda; family Semisulcospiridae; genus Semisulcospira; species Semisulcospira habei. The sequence continues at coordinate 139,510,831 of BTPG01000001.1, forward strand.
TAACTTAAATAATAATAAAAAAAACTGAAAAAAAAAATTGGAGCAGCAGTTTAGCCACAATACAGTCCTGAACAAAATTGTGACGTCATTTTTTTCGCAGCACAAAGATAAAATACAAAAAATTATGAAGTCACCCTTTTTATGCACACTCTATTGTGTCCAAAATACCGCTTCGATTTCTTACTGCTAGCTAACTTTACTATGTTATAGACTACACGATAGTCCCTTTAAATATTGACTTTGGGATCCCTTTATAGTGCATCGAATATACTATGAATTTTACATGAACATTCAATGAACCCAGTCCTCCTTTTCCGAGGGGAAAAAAAATCCTTCATGCAAATGTTCAAATTCACATATTACTCCGTTGTCGTAGCGTGTATATAAACGCTGAGCTTCGATTGATTGTACATTGCTTAACGTCCCGACAGCAAAAAGGCTTTCTCAGGACGTGCCTGCACTGCTTGTGAAAAAAAAAAAAAAAAAACAAAAAAAAAACAAACAGAAAATTGAATGTATGTCGCCAGCCGGTCAAATACGTTACATAAACCTACAACATGGGGCCTAAATAAAGCTAAGACCATTTAGCAGCACACATCCAATATCAAGAGCTATAGGCAGTGCAGACAGTAGGGAGAGTTTTAAAAAGGCAAATACAGGTGAATGGACAAAGGGTAGACAGAAACACATGCCCCAGAATAGAGAGAAAAACCCACCCTGTGGGGCTGACCAAGGTGACCCTGGGAACTAAAAAATACCTAACCCCACCCAAGTCCCCCAAGGCAGACCCAGGTGGGGTGCTGAGCTTCGACATTTCCAACGGTGTCAAACAAGGTTGTGTTCTTGACCCCGTGATGTTCAACCTGTTCTTCACGTGTGTCCTGACCCATGCAGTACGCGACCTTGAGAAGGGAGTGTACCTGAAGTACATACTAGACGGTGCCCCCACGCGGGTCTGCCCTGCGGGACTTGGGTGGGGTTAACTACTTTTTAGTTCCCAGGGTCACCCTGGTCAGCCCCACAGGGTGGGTTTCCTTTCTATTCTGGGGCATGTGTTTCTGTCTACCCTTGGTCTATTCACCTGTATTTGACTTTTTAAAACTCTCCCTACTGTCTGCGCTGCCTGCAGCTCTTGATATTGGATGTGTGTTGCTAAATGGTCTTAGCTTTATCTAGGCCCCATGTCGTAGGTTTATTTAACGTATTGGACCGGCTGGCGAAAGTACATTCAATATTCTGTTTAGTCTTTCGTAACAAGCAGTGCAGGCACGTCCTGAGAAAGCCTTGTTGCTGTCGGGACGTTAACCAATGTACAATCAATCAATACAGCCTAGACGGCTCTCTCTTCGACCTCCGTCGACTGAACGCCAGGACCAAGACCATCGAGAGACTGATCCTTGAAGCGTTGTTTGCCGATGACTGTGCGCTGATGGCGCACACGGAGTCTGACCTCCAGACCATCGTCAACAGGTTCTTGGAAGCCTCTCGACTGTTTGGCCTCACCATCAGTCTCAACAAGACCGAGGTCCTGCACCAACCAGCCCCAGGCACAAGAGCCCCCACCCCCCCCACCCCCCCCCCCACCCACAGTGTACTGGGGAGCATCATCTCTTCTGACGGTACTATCGACAAGGAAATCGCAGCTCGCATCAGCAAAGCCAGCCAAGCCCTGGGTCGTCTGCGCACTCGTGTGTTAAATAACAACAACGTCAAGCTTTCCACCAAGATCAAAGTCTACAAGGCAGTAGTTCTCCCCAGCCTCCTCTACGGCTGTGAGTCATGGACACTGTACAGAAAGCACCTCAAGCAGCTTGAACGTTTCCACATGAGATCCCTGCGCTCACTCATGGGCATCAAATGGCAAGACAAGGTGACAAACCTGGAATTCCTGGATAATGCTGGCTTAATGTGTGTTGAAGACTTGATCTTAAAGACACAACTTCGCTGGACAGGTCATGTCATACGCATGGATGATTCTCGCATGCCACGCCAACTCCTGTATGATGCACTCTCAAAAGGCCACAGGAAGCAAGGACGGCCAAAGAAACGCTTCAAAGACTGCATAAAAGACAGCCTCAAGTACTGCGTCTTCCCGGGAAAGGAACTTGAAGCACAAGCACAAGAAAAATCTGGTTGGCGTGCCGCCACAAGGAGAGCCTGCACGCTCTTTGAACACAATCGGCGCGAACAGACCACCAGTGCCAGAGCTCGCAGAAAGACAGCGTCGACTCTCCCCACAGCCATGTTCCAGTGCCCCCATTGCCCTCGCAGTTGTGGCTCCAGGATTGGCTTGGCCAGCCACAGCCGCACCCACAAATAGAAGTCATGCACAATGACGACATCATCGGTTTTCGATGGTCTACCCATTAATATGTATATAAATTTGGCTTTGTTCTAAGATGCATCAATATAATCTCTATCAAATCATGGTTTCGGATTGATTTTTTCTTTCTTTGGACGGTCGCGCGAGACGTGTTTGCTTAAGTGTTTTATACATGGGTCTCCTCCCCTAAAAAGGTCATGTTCACACTGCTTTGTAATAGGAGACCTGGTGTTTCATATTAGGCAAATGGCGCATAATAATAATGAAACAAAGAGTCACTTTTTTAAACTGGGACTGCTTCTGCGATTTGAGTTTCGAAATTTGGCTTTGTCCTAAGATGCACCAATATAATCTCTATGAAAGCCTGGTTTCAGATTGATTCTGCCTTTCTTTGGACGGTCGCGCGAGACATTTTTGTTAAGTGTGTCATATGTGGGTCTCCTCCTGTACTCATTTGACAGGATCGTCGCTGCATACGTTAACATTTAACTCATTCAGCCCCGACGCATACAGCAGAAGATAGATCGACCATGATAATTCAAGGGTAGTGCCAGATCAGCTTGGCGCCTATCGGCGCCAAGCTAATCTGGCACTACCCTTGAATTAGCATGGTCGATCCATCTCCTGCAACTGGTGTATAGTCGTTAGATGACGCGTCCAAACTTTGGGAAATACGGCCTTGGGGTTGAATGAGTTAATCAACTTAGACTTACAGTCAGTGTCCCGAACTGTACGAGTGAGTTAGTTCCAATTAAACTCAATTAGCCCGAAGGCCGCATTTCCCACATGGTGTAGCTGTCACCTAGCGGCTATGTGCAAGTTGCAGGAGATGGATCGACCAAGATAATTCAAAATTAGTGCCAGATTAGCTTGGCGCCTGATGGGTTTGGATTTTCCTAGTAACCGCCCCCAGTGTGTCAGAGTTGGTGATACAAAGTCGCCTCTTTTTATCTGAGTCCGATTTGTATATTTTGTACACCAATGACTGTTTATCAGACGGCCCATCTACAATGTGTTTGAAATTCTCAAATGATGCAGCAATTTGGCTTTGTTGATTATCACTGCTTTTTGGCAGGCATATCAGTCTTCAGTTCGCCTGTTTTCTAGATGGTGTGACAACAATTTTCTCCATTTGAATGTATCGATAACAAAAGAAACCTGTATTGATTTTCGTTCGGGCGCATGAACAGACAGCTCCACTGTGATTAACGGGGAGCATGTTGATATTGCTCTTTACAGGTCCGAAATTCGCACAAAAAGCATCCACAAGAGTCAAAACAATTTCAGAGGGTCACTGTGCAGTAGCACATTAAAGCTGAGGTGCAATGAGAAAAACCCGCCCTGCGCGTGTTTTAAAAAGACTACAGGACCCAGCTTGGGCCCTGCCCCTAAGTGGGTCAAATCGGTTCGTAACTCAGTTGACGGAGTTGGCAACTGCATATCCCGAGCTTGCAAAACTCTCGGAAAACGACAGACCACTTCCTGTTGCACGGAAATCATCGCGATTAGCAGATCGGACAACAGCAGACGATTCTGTGACACTTTGAAACTGACCGACAGCCACGGATTTTACGCGCTGGGGACTATGATGGCAGAATGTACGGCTGTACATGCTGTAAGTATGACTCCTGACACTTTGTCTCTCTTGGCTTGACTTCGCGAACGAAGATTTTATAGGAGTTGCCCATGACGTCTGCAGGCTTGTTCGTGGCTGCGGAGGCCAATCCGAGACAGGCAGGTTCGACCGCAGTGGCTGCAGGGGAAGGTCTGGCCAGGGTTCTGAGCTGCGGCATTTCTGTTTTTTCTCCTGAGCCGCTTGTCCTTAAGGCTAGCTCTGCGAGAGTCCTCAAAGGAGACAGCTGCCTTGTAAATGGTGGAGCGCCAGGTGTCACGGTCCGCAGCAAGCGAAGACCACTGGTGGTGGTCGATTTGGCAGGCACTAAGTGACTTCTTGAGACAGTCTTTGTATCTCTTCTTTGGTGCCCCTCTGTCACGGTGTCCAGTAGCAAGCTCGCCGAACAGGGTGATCTTTGGTAGGCGATGATCCTCCATCCTGGAGACATGCCCCGCCCAGCGGAGCTGTGTCCGCAGCAGCAAAGCCTCGATGCTCACAGTTTCAGCCTGTTCAAGGACCTCGACGTTGGTGACATAGTCACTCCAGTGAATGCCCAGGATGGTACGCAGGCAGCGCTGGTGGAAGCGTTCGAGGAGTCGTAGTTGGCTGCGGTAGAGGGCCCAGGACTCGGAACCATACAGCAGGGTGGTGAGGACCACAGCTCTGTACACGCTGATCTTGGTGCCTGTTTTCAGCTGTTGATTGTGCCACACCCGCTTGAAAAGTCGCCCGAAAGCACTGTTCGCTTTTGCCAGCCTGCTGTCAAGCTCCTTGTCCAGCTTGGCGTCCGACGTGATAATGCAGCCAAGGTAAGTAAACTGGTGCACTGACTTTAGTTCAGACTCGCCAATGGTGATGTGAGGAGGGCGATACACTGTCTTGGGTGCCGGCTGATGGAGGACCTCTGTCTTTTTCAGACTGACCTCGAGTCCAAAGAGCTGGGCAGCATCTGCGAAGCAAGACGTGATGCGCTGCAGGGCTCTCTCTGTGTGTGCAACGAGGGCAGCATCATCAGCAAAAAGCAGCTCACGAATCAGTTGGTCTAGGGTTTTCGTGTGGGCCTGCAGTCGTCTGAGGTTGAACAGGCTGCCATCGAGACGATACCTGATGTACACTGCATCGTCATCATCGAGGTCCACTGTGGCCTGCTTCAACATCATGCTAAAAAAGATGGTGAAGAGGGTCGGTGCCAGCACGCAGCCCTGCTTTACGCCGTTGAGAATAGGGAATGGTTCTGAGAGGTCATTGTTGAGTCTGACCTGGCCTTGCTGGTCCTCGTGTAGCTGGACAATCATGTTGAGGAACTTTGGGGGACAGCCAAGTCGCTCCAGGATCTGCCACATGCCTTGCCTGCTCACAGTGTCGAACGCTTTTGTTAGGTCGACAAATGTTACGTACAGCCCTTTGTTCTGCTCGCGGCACTTCTCCTGTAGCTGTCTCAGCACAAAGACCATATCGGTGGTGCTCCTGTTTGCTCTGAAGCCACACTGGCCCTCTGGGAGTTGGTCTTCAGCGATGGCAGGTACCAGCCGATTCAGGAGCAGCCTTGCAAGGATTTTCCCAGCAATGGACAGCAGGGTAATTCCCCGATAGTTGGAACAGTCAGACTTCTCGCCTTTGTTCTTGTACAGGGTGATAACGACTGCGTCACGGAGATCTTTTGGTAGTGTTCCTTCCTCCCAGCAGCAGAGAAAGAGGTCATGGAGCTTGTTGTGCAGTGCTGTGCCTCCATGTTTCCAGATCTCTGGCGGTATTCCATCAATGCCTGCTGCTTTGCCACTCTTGAGCTGGTGGATGGCTGTGAGGGTCTCTTCAGCGGTGGGCGGTTCGTCCAATTCAACCTTTACTGGGAGGTGTGGGATTTGTAGGACGACTGCTTCTTGAACAGTGCGCTCAGCGCTGAAGAGGCTCTGAAAGTATTCCGACCAGCGGTTCAAGATGGAGGTATTATCTGTGAGGAGTGCCTGGCCATTCGCGCTTCGCAGGGGACTTTGTACCAGGTGCCTGGGGCCATACACTGCTTTCAGTGCTTCGTAGAAGCCCCTGTAGTCACCATTGTCAGCACAAAGCTGGGTCCTCTGTGCAAGTCTGGTCCACCACTCATTCTGGAGATCTCTGAGCTTGCGCTGGAGACTGCTGCAGACGAGGCGGAAGGCAGACTTCTTCACAGGGCAGGAAGGCTGGGCTAGGTGGGCCTGATG
>BTPG01000001.1:139519620-139577120 GCA_036245525.1 Semisulcospira habei
TTGTGAACGAATTTTTATCAACACGTACCTCCAGTCCAATATAGGCTAATATAAATAAATAAAGAAGCATTGTGATGTACAACCAACACAGTAAATTGGATGACAATGAGAGAGAGAGAGAGAGAGAGAGAGAGAGAGAGAGAGAGAGAGAGAGAGAGAGAGAGAGAGAGAGAGAGAGAGAGAGAGAGAGAGAGAGAGAGAGAGAGAGAGAGAGAGAGGAGAGAGAGGAGAGAGAGAGAGAGATGAGAGAGAGAGAGAGAGAGAGAATCGACTGTTTACATAGATGCCAAAAGATACAAGGTCGCCATGGGTCAAGCTGATTTTTAGTAGCTGCCCTTCGTATGGAGAAATTTTTTTGCTGTAGGCCACTCCAGATGAAAAGATATAACAACAAACACAAAACGACAAATAACCCCTCCTTCCTCACCCTTCCGTAATCGAATAGAGCTTCAGGCTGTGCTGTGTAACTTCGGGATAGCTCGGCCTGGTCCATATCCAGTGTGCATCCAGGCAAGACACAAATGGCCTGCTCTGTCCGCCGGGTGGTCGAGTGTCGTCTGCTACTGTTGATATCAGTAAAAATATCGCTGGTTTAGATCAGTGATCGCGGTGCTCACTCGCTGCATACAGGAAGTGGCCTGTCTTTTTCACGGGAGTTTTGCCAGCACGACAAACGCAGTTGAAAACTCAGTCAACTGAGTTGCAAACCGGTTTGCCGAAGTTAGCCGAACGTTCACGAAGACAGGGCCCTCGCTGGGTCCTGCAAAGTTTTTTTAAAACACGTGCGGGGCGGAGTTTTTTGACTGTTTCTCAGCTTTAAACTGTTCAAGTTACACAGTTGCCGAGAAGTACCCAACGGAGAAAGAAACACGCTTAGTTGCCGAGTTGGTAGAAACACAGTAAAACCGTGCCTAATGCGTGTCCCACTTCCTGTCGCCGTCCGTGCGCGCTACTGTCAACTGCTCCGTGCAGTTCAGACCTTTGCCAAAGACGCTGAGCTAAGTATCTATGCCTTTACCGTTAGGCTCATCCACTGCACTGACCTGTAGAATGGAGAATGGACAGGATACCACGCGCGACATTTTCACCGGTAATTTCGCAAAATGCCTTTGCCAGCTTTTACACACGTTTGTACATGAAAATGCAGCGGCAGTGGCAACTTCTGAGGGGGGTGGGGGGCAAGATGGCGGCCAGGCACCATCTCCTGGCCGGCCGCTCCGGCAAAATCCGTCAACTGTGCTTTCAAGCGACGTCTATAATTATTATTTTCCAGGCAGTGTTGTGCCATCAAGTTTCTAGGATACAGTGATGTACTTTTTCACTAACTTTTTTGATAAAATACCATACCCCGTCTTTATTTTGTAATACCGGATCGTCTTCATCTTCAGTCGGAATTTCAACCTACTTCGAGCCAGCCTCTATAGTCAAAGAAGAGCGTGCAGAAGAACTGTGGAATAACTAATCATGTGCTATTCCGGGTTCATCCTACAGTGTTTGCAGACTGGTGCCAAATTTTTCTTTATTCTGTCTGACTCCACAGAAAAGCGTGAAAGCATACAGAGGAGCATCTACCAGCGAGCTTTGCTACTTTCTTAGTTACTGCGTTTCCTTCTCGGCGGCCGTGTTTATCTAGCATCTGCCTGACTCGCCGGACTCTTCGCTGTTGACAGACATTTCCCAACAAGCAGTGTGCCAGTGAAATGAACAGGACTGTGTGTGGGGTGTGTAATATAACGACTCATGACGGATACCAGAATGATATTTGTATGTTTTAAATAGTCACAGTGTTGACGGACTTTGTCGGAGCGGTGCCCTTAAATACCCGCGCTGTACTAATGGCGACGGGGCCCCAGGTGCTGTTTTGACCGTTGTTTTATGTTACCTACTCGGAGATCATTTCCGTATCGACGGTATCTCATGTTGTTTCTGTTGTTAACTTGTTTTTTCATGTACTAGCTTTAGTCAAGTAGGAACTTAATAAAGAACATATAATAGTGTGTTCAGGAAACATAGGGCTGTCTTAGTATTCTATTTTTGTCAGGAGGGTTCGGGTCGGCCGGATGAGGCCACTGGCGCTGGCCATTGAGTATGCCTTGGCGACGGGCTTCACCCGTCCCGAGTCATCGTCCATTTTGTAGCTCTGTTATTGTAGTTTGTGGAATGAACGAGTGAGTGAATGTGAACAGCACCTGTGGTGGCAAAACTGTAATTGCCCCTTGAGGGAGAAATAAAGTTGTTTTGAATTTGAATTTTGAATTTGAAACGTTCGGCTGAAAGTCAGTACAGAACGCTACTCGAGACTTGAAAAGCGTCCCCTGCGTTCGTGGCTGTCGTCTGCTACAGACCAGTAGTGTACAGCCTCAAACGCAGGGCACGTTTTTCTCGAATGGGCTTCTGTACTTTCAGTCGAACGTTTCCTCTGCTGCATTCTTTTCCTCCACATTAAATATTACTTCATCAACTGTAAAAGCTGACAGAGGCATTTGGGAGAAATTACCGTTGAAAATGGTACCGTTGGGGCGGTCCGTGGCGCAGTGGTTAAGGCGCCTGCCACCAATGCTAAAGGTGCGAGGTTCGATTACGAGTTCCGGCGTCGGATTTTTCTCCTCTAGTAAGTGTCACCGTTAATTCGGGCGGACCGTCGGGGGTTCTTTCTCCGGGTACTCCGGCTCTTCCTCCCCCTCCACTTTGGTATCAGTTTCAGTCCACTTAATCAAATTTCAAATACAAACGATTTTGAATTTCCAAAAACTATAGTAGCTCGCTTGAGCTTGCCCTTAGCACCACGTGAAATCCCCCACCCGGGTCTGCCCTGGGGGACCTGGGTGGGGTTAGGTACTTTTTAGTTCCCAGGGTCACCCTGGTCAGCCCCACAGGGTGAGTTTTTCTCTCTATTCTGGGGCATGTGTTTCTGTCTACCCTTTGTCCATTCACCTGTATTTGCCTTTTTAAAACTCTCCCTACTGTCTGCACTGCCTGTAGCTCTTGATATTGGATGTGTGTTGCTAAATGGTCTTAGCTTTATTTAGGCCCCGTGTTAGGTTTATTTAACGTATTTGACCGGATGGCGACATACATTCAATGTTCTGTTTTTTTGGGTTTTTTTCACAAGCAGTGCAGGCACGTCCTGAGAAAGCCTTGTTGCTGTCGGGACGTTAAGCAATGTACAATCAACCACGTGAAAGTTCTGTGTTTACGTTCAGTGTGTGAGTGAATACGCGTGATTCACGTGAGCGTGCTTGTTGGGTTCAGTTCGCGGCGGCGCTTTGAGCCGATTTTCAATTGGGATAAAGCGCCTATTTAATGCGCTTATTATTATTATTAAATATTGCGCGGAAATATCGGAAAAATTACCGGTGAAAATATCGCGCGTGGTATTCGGTCTATTCTACAAGGCAGTGAGTCTGTCCGGGGTTAAAAAAATTGAGTTGCATGGAGAAGCCGAAAGCAGCGCGCACGGACGGCGACAGAGAGTGGATATAGGCACGGTTTTACTGTGTTTCTACCAACTCTGCAACTGTGCAGCTTGAACATACTCTCTAATGCACAGTGAGACTCTGAAATTGTTTCGACTCTTTTAGATGCTTTTTGTTATAATTGCGGACCTTTAAGGATTGACTCGTATAACTTTGCAGAAAGCAATGTGGTGTCTCGATCTATCCAAGCGACACTGATAAGTGTGTGTGTGTGTGTGTGTGTGTGTGTGTGTGTGTGTGTGTGTGTGTGTGTGTGTGTGTGTTTATACAAACACATTTTAGTGACATTTCTTAGATGACTTATTGTGATGCTAGTGCCAGATTACGTAAATTAGTGATATTAATGTGATATTTAATGTGATGTTTAAACTAATCAGCTTACATGTTTTTATGCAGTATGCCGTTATAATGCCGCGGTGTGTATAGTGGTTGTATTCTTCATCGGCCTTATTTTAGATGATGTTTCTTACTCATCCTTTTACCTCTTGCCTTTATGAGCTGTGCGCTGTAACAAGAATATCCCTTTTGGGACAATAAACGTCCTGAATCTTGCAACAACCACTACATCAGGCCACTACATGTGACGTCGATGCCTGCTTCGATGAAACGAAGGTTGTAGACAACTCAGTCGTCAAAAGACAACTCTTTCCTAAACATACCAAACTGATCGCCCAGTCTTTGCCAGAAACCCAGTGCGCAAAGGCCGTCGGGCTGACGCAGGTGGCCGACGTCGGCCCGATGACCCGCTTTGAGCACTGGGAAGTTTTGGCAAGCAGCGCGCGGCAACAATGTCGTATAATTAATTACATGAGCGCTTGACTGAGCCTGGCACACATGATTTAAGTCAACTTAGATCTCCATCTTTTGATGCCAGAATCGATGGACAGTAAACGTTCATGCACTCAATTGGACGTCTGTGTCTGATCTGTGTTTCACAAGTCAGCATAATAGTGTGACAGCAGCACTCGATTGGAGTTTTTACACTAGATTAGAGTACAATCTGTGTCTGACTGTCGGTGCTTCAACCGCCAGGAATGTTTATCTTAATTTAACAGCAGTATGAAGCACTCGACTGAAGTTCGTGCACTCGATTAGAGTACGATCTCTGTCCGATTCGAAAAATCAGCAGCAGCACTCGAATGACTGAAGTTAATGCACTCGATTGGAAGGAAGTAAATCTCTGGTCTGTGTTCCAGCACACATTACACACTCAGCATCAGCACGAAACACTCGATTGGACTTCGTGCGCTCGATTTGATTTAAATCTGTGTCCGATCTGTGTTTCAGCCGTCCGCACAATCGACAGCAGCATGAAGCACTCGATTGAGATTCGCGTCGTCGTGGACAAGTTTGATTTTGACAAGTATGACTTCATCTCGCATCCGCTTGAACCCCGCTACGGCCGAGAAAGAACTGAACACCACTAAATAGCAAGAGGCATAGATTCTCACGAGCCCCCGCAGTCGCGGGGCTTCGTGAGGATCTATGCCTCTTGCTGAAACCACATAGCATCCACTTTCCTTTCGCGGATGGGGATCGATGATGTAGAACTTACCATCATTTTTAAAATACAATCTGCGTTGGACGGCACTGAGGTAGTTACATATATATTTTTTTTCGCTAGAGGACGTTTATTTAACTCGTTCTACCCCAGACACACAACACAAAGATAAGGATCGACCATGATAGTTCAAGGGTGATGCCAGAATAGCTTGACGCCTATGGGCGCCAAGCTATTCTGACATCACCCTTGAGCTATCATGGTCGATCTTTGTCCTGCACTGCAATGCAATCTTCAGACGACAACGGCAAAAATTTAAGGATTTCGGTGTTGGGGTAGAATGAGTTAAAGTTGCGCTGAAATGTGATTTGGACGTGATCTCTGTACGCCGTTATGTCCAAAATGATGACGATGATCTGTCTTTACATGAAGATAAAAGTGCACAGTAATCATAATCATATGCATCGGGGCGCACATTTCTTCAAGTTAGCAGAGAAACAATTTTCTGTACCACTCCGCTTTGAACAAATTCTATTCAGCGCCAGTTGACCAGATACGATGTACGTTAAACACACACACACACACACACACACACACACACACACACACACGCACGCACGCACGCACGCACGCACGCACGCACGCACGCACGCACGCACGCACGCACGCACGCACGCACGCACGCACGCACGCACGCACGCACGCACGCACGCACGCACGCACGCACGCACGCACGCACGCACGCACGCACACACACACACACACACACACACACACACACACACACAAATCGTTTGCCAGTTTAGCACAACAGCCGTAAAAATTCGGAAATTTTTCGATCAAATGACTGATATATAGGGCCTACATCCCGAAATGTGTCTGAGATACGTTCCGCCCCGTAACAAAGAAACAAACGAACAACAACAACAACAACAACAACAAAACGTGTTTCAAGTGAATGAGCAAGTTGACTACCTAAAATAGCGCAGGCATACATGAAGTTGGCATGCTTGACCTTCATATTGAAATACGTGGCCTCTTTTTTGCCTTCCGACGATTTTCTCACGAGTGTACATCAAAATCAGTCAGTCATGTGAGTTATGTAAAAATGGCCCATATTGGGTCAACTGACACGTAATGATATTTTGTTCTTAAAGTGGTACAAAAAGTGCATCTTTACGAAGATTTCTGAAAAAAAAAGAAGAATTGCGCTACGATGTAAAACGGACTATTTCAATTAACTTTAAAAAAAAGAGAGAATTTTAATAGTTTGTGTGGCCATTGACGTTCGGTTGTTCGTTTATTGACTATAATCATATTTCCGTTTCTAATGATGACCACTAACAGATGGAAGGCGACTGTCAACTCCACACTGACTGAGGTGCAGAAGAAAACAGAGACAAGACGCATCATGGATCAGTACATCAATGCTGTTTTCCAGGGAGTAAGTTATATTTTTTTCCGACAGATTCTCCGGATGACGTCGGCCGAGGATCTTTTGCTGAGTGACTTTCCTATGTGTTCGCCGAGAAGGGCAGATCGAGAGACTAAATATGTTTACCTCTTTGCCCAGTGAGTAACCTTTTATAGTATTATAAATAAATAAGTCAGCGCGTGCATTATATAGGCGCGTTATCCCAGTTGAAAATCGGCTTAAAGCGCCGAAGCGAACTGAACCCAACAAGCATGCTAACGTGAATCACGAACTCTACCACTAAATACCACTAAATAATTTCGTTAGAAGTTCATTTCTGGATCCGGTGCGCATGCCAGGTAGCCGCTTGTAATGACATACTCAGCGCTAAAAATAGCCAAGCACGCGCACTGCAAATGAACCTTGGCTGGACCGATTTCGCCGCCCACAGTATTCACCACCAAAACTCAGTGCCAGAAACAACATCAGCATTGGCACCTGGAACGTCGGAACATTAACAACGCCTGGAAAGGTAGAGGAACTGACACACGAAATGAACAGATACCACTGGACCATCCTTGGACTGTGCGAAGCACGATGGAAGAACCTTGGGGAAACATTAACCCAGCAAAACCACAAAATGTATTACAGTGGCAGAGAAAACAAACACGAACAGGGTATCGGATTTCTCGTCCACAAAGACATTGTGAAGATTGTCATGAGTTGTCGGCCAGTCTTCAGGGCAACCCCATTCAATATCACCATTGTACACATTTACGCCCCTTTGTCGATCTTCCTATAGTTCCGTGAACTCTAGTAATTTTCAGAATTCATGCTCTTCAGTAGAATTTCTCTCTTAATGATTTCGCAAGATTTTAAACCTATTGTATTATATAGTTACGAGCTAGTTATCATATTTTATGCTGCAGAGGTCCGAAAACTACGGTGTGTCAAAATTTTACATCGTGGTCGTAACATGTTTTTGTCTGTGCGGGCTCTCATTCACTCGATTCAGAGAGGTAGTGTTTGTGCTGCAATGGTGCGTTTGTCGTTTTCAATGATGCTTTCAGTTATGTAGACTTCGTTGTGTGAGATGTGAAACTAACTGCAGTGCAGAAAGTGGGTATAAATACCAATGTTATGTTTCAATGATGGAGACGGTGCGTGTTTCCGAGAGGTAAAGGATCAAAGGTCAAACTAGGCACTTTGGATTCGCTTTGCACGCACGCCCTCGGTGCACTACTGTACGCACGATCGTTACTAGTAAATACTAGCAGGTCGAGCGGAACCCGCATTGTGATTTTGACAACATTGCGAGTATGGAAGGTTTGTTCTACTTTCTCATGAAAAATTACGTCAAACGGATGCAGAAGAAAATCAGTACACGTGTACACTGACATGTGTGTACACCACACCGATGACCTCGTGATCTGCAGTATTGCGATACACTGATTGTCGGCCGGGTTCTGCCTTGTGACGTAGGCTCATAAATATGCATATTAATTTAAACGAGGCCGACTCGAGTACAAAAACAATACACCCTCCAAACGATGAAATTCGACATTTTGCATTGTACTTATATCATAAAGCTCTAAGATAGTACACACAGGAGCAATACACATGCTGTCAGCAGTATCTATTGTAGACAGTTTTCTGACTGTGTTGAGATGCTTGATCCTGAGGAATATAACTTAATTAAAGTATTACCTTTTTCTTGCTGACTTCCTTCTTTGCTGCCTTTGAGCGGAAAAGCTGTATGACACGTGTGTGATACAGCCGTGCTGCGTGAACGGCCAAGTGTGCATAATGTTGTTTTGTAGAAAGTCTGGTCAACAAAAAGGTACGGGCACACGCGATATTTAAACGTGACCTACTTTCAGCTGACACGCAATGACACCATTCCACAGTGACGACTGACGCTTTGGCGCCATGTGCTGTGCTATTAGGAACATTATTTTGTCTGGCTTCCAAAATATTGACGTCACATTACAAAGTAAATTACGCCAAGACCTTTGCCAAGACACAATGGCGGCTGTGTTGTGACTAGGTGTGTGCCGAAAACCAACTCACGTCGAATTTATGCAGAGAAAAAGGTGAGTAAGAAATAGATTCTTACATAGGAGTTTGGGTGATACTGAGATCTCACTCTCGTGGTCTTAAAAACGTATCCTACTCTATTTCGCTCGTAGGATAAGGTTTTAAAACCCACTGGAGTGAGATACGCAGTTATCACCTAAACACCAATGTAAGCATCTATATCTGTCCTTCTTCTCACAATCCATGTGAGTTGGGACCAGAGGTGTTCCACTGCCTTTTGAGAGTAACGAAAGAACTCTCCTGCCCACGAAGGAGAGGAAGAGCAGAAAAGTCTTAATAATTTTGCGACTTTCAGACTTCATATTTAAGGTTATTTAACCTTTTTCTCCAGCATTATTGTCAGACACACTAAGAACACTTGTGCAGGAGCTGTCGTCAACTATTAACACTTTACGGTTGGAGTACTTGTCACTCTGATCAACATTGCATGCACCTCGTCACTAGCAACCCAATGCGCAAAAGGCCATCGGACTGACGTCGGCCGCCCTTGGCCTTTGCGTGCACAGATTAACACCACTTCTGAAATCATTTGGGAAAAAATAACCTTTCGGCTGTCGGTAGTGTGTTTGATCGAGGTGACTCCTGCAGAAATCAGCTCGACCAAACACGCTACCGACAGCCAAAGGATTAATAAAGCCCATCGTGCATGCAGCCATTGAACCTGTATACAGTACCGGGGGCTGAATACACGTTTCTACAAGAGGCTTCCTTTAAAGTACCATTAGGCGTAAATCTGGAGACATATTTCAACACCATTTGTGTATAAGTTGCCTTGTCGACACAGCTAATGAACTTTAAACGAAGTTTAGGACATGCTGGAAACACATACGCGTAATCGCACTTATTTATTCTGCGCAGACGTTAGCGTGTCAATCTATTTTTAGCTGTTTCTCGTACTGATAGCGTTGTATTTCTACAACGGAGTGACGTCATTGCCAGGTTACTTGATATTTAGACGACGTGTGCTGAACTGGATTGTCCTGTGTCTAAATGAACCATAACTAGATCTGTATGTAGCGTTCCGTAACGATCTGTTACAGAAGGGTATATTTGAACAGTTACGGCGGTAGTGGGCCATTAATCAAGACACCCCCCAACCCCCCAAAAAACAAACAAACAAACAAACAAAAAAAAAAACAAAAAAAAAAAAACAAAACAAAACAAAAAAAAAAACACACAAAAAACCAACCAAAAACCCAAACAAACAAACAAACAAACAAACAAAAAAACAACAACCCTATATATCCCAGGAACATGGATACAAAGTGGTGTCAGCAAGAGGCATATATTCTCATGAGCCCCCGCAACTGCGGGGGCTCATGAGGATCTATACCAGTTGGGTGGTTATGACGGTCGTGGGCCTTTAATTTGTCTGTCGGTTTTTGCTGTCCGTCCAGGTGAACTCCATATTTGGCGGATTGATATCGGCCGGTATCAGCTTAGACACCCGCATTGTCAGCGTGGAGTACATCACGGTAAGATTTACTCTTGGTTCAGTGTTCGATGGCTTGGCTGGCTGATTGGTTGGTCGTTTGGTTAACTGGTTGGATGGATGGTGAGCAGACTACTTGGTCGGTTGATCGTTCCGTCGGTTTCTGGGTGCTTGTGGACTGGTTTAGTCAGCTGTTTGACGTTTTGTTGGTTGGTCGGTCGCTTGGCTGTAGGCCGTTGCACTGTAGCTGGTAAAGTGATCATTCTGTTTGTGTGTTGCGCTGGTTGGCTGGTCAGTTAGTTGCTTGGCTGCCAAGTTGGCTGGCTTAAAATTTCATCGTTCTGTCCGTTGTTTCCTTTCCCTCATTGATTAGTTAGTCGGTTTGTGGGGTAGTTGGTTGGCTGTTATTTGGTCTATCCCCAGTGCGCAAAGGCCATCGGGCCGACTTCGGTCACCCTCTGCCCGAGCACGTCCGCGCGCGGGCAAAAGGCCATCGGGCCAACATCGGCCCGATGGCCTTTTGCGCATTGGGTCAGCCAATCCATTCTAGACACAACAGGAGCTGAACATCGTAGCTACAGAGTCCTTAACTGGCTTTGATGTGGTTCCTGGCGTCTAATACGAGAAGGCGCGGAGGGAAAACGTCGGCTTGGTTTAAATAAGAAGTGCTAGCCTATATTACAACAGTAGGCTAGAACTTCTTATTTAGACCAAGCCGGCGTTTTTACTCCGCCTTCATGCATTAATTGGAACCCAATTGGGGGCTGAAAAAGTAAACCACGTTCGTTTTCTCACCAGACAGAGGCAGTAGCCAAGGAGTCCAGCCCTGGCTTTGGAAACGTCGACACCATGTTGGACGAACTGAAAGTGTGGCTCTCGACCAAAAACTACGCTAAAGTCGACCACACGCTACTGCTCACGGGGTTATTGCCTTTGTCTTTTATGTATCTTTGTGTGTGCATGTCCGTCTTCATATGTGTGTCCACCTGTCTGTCCGAAGATCAGGAGAAGCTTGTAGCTCACAGCACGTTTGAAGCTTACGGCTCTAGATTAGTAAAGAAATCACCAACAAAGAAAGGAACACGCTTAGAAAGGACTGGCTTATAAAGGACCAGTCATTTCTAAGAGTGATTTTTTTTTTCTGTTCTAGGTACACACATTATCCCTGCCTCTATGTGTGTCCGTGCATGACCATGTGGAGGGAGGAGGGGGGCGGGCGGAGGGAGATGTACGGGTTGGGGGTAGGGGTATATGGTGTTATATGGTTGTATATATAACCAGCAATATATATATATATATATATATATATATATATATATATATATATATATATATATATATATATATATATATATATATATATATATATATATATATATCTGCCTTCAGACATAGTCTTTTGAAAGGTAAATTGTTTTGTATTTTTGTAATATTCGCAACACATTCGAAGGAAAATCAGTTTTAAAAATAGTAAGGGAAAATCCTAATAACAACAACAACCAACAAACCAACAAACCAACCAATCAACAAAACAAACAACCCTGACCCATATATTTATGGTTCCCAATCACGGCACCAGCACACAAAAATCAAGATGGGATGATCCATGCCCCACAAAGTCCTTTCTATATGAGAGCTGGCCTCGCTGTCAAGGGTCTCTACCTTTTGTATTTGACCTGATTCTGATGTTGAAATTTCTCCTTTTGAAAAAGTTTGGCAGACCTGCCCATGCGTCACAGTGAACTTTGTAAGGGGCGAAGTGCACACGCGTCATTGGTTTATGGAACGTCATTTGTCATTACGTAAAAACACACAAAAAATACGTCATTTGTCATGACGTATTTTTTTTTGTGTTTTTACGTAATTTTATATTTAACGTGATACGAGTTTCGCTTTTGCTTCAAGACTTGAGAAAATGGGGACAAACTAGAATTTGACGGCACCATTACAGTCTTGCTATAATTTGTGTGAAATCAGGTTGATTTACCTAGCTACATGATATACCAAGTACACCTACATTCTTTTCTGAAAGCGCGTCCATGTGTGCATGTGCGTGTGTATGTGCGCGCGCTCATACATCTCCAAGAGGTAAGATCCTCTGTATGCGCCCTCCAGGCGCACGCAGATCTATGCCTCTTAGAGATGCGCTCTTGTGTGTGTGTGTGTGTGAGAGAGAGAGAGAGAGAGAGAGAGAGAGAGAGAGAGAGAGAGAGAGAGAGAGAGAGAGAGAGAGAGAGAGAGAGAGAGAGAGAGAGAGAGAGAGAGAGAGAGGGGGGAGAGAGAGAGAGAGAGAGAGAGAGAGAGAGAGAGAGAGAGAGAGAGAGAGAGAGAGAGAGAGAGAGAGAGAGAGAGAGAGAGAGAGAATGAATTACGTAATCTATAGAGTATTGCGTCAATATCTGCGTGGTGACGGAGTTGCTTCTTCAACTTCACCTCCACTGTCTGACTTTTGCCAGATGTCAAGAATTTTCACTGTTTTTTTTTTTTTCCCGAAAAGAATTAATTTTTTTACTGAAGAAGTTGAAAAGGAACAGAGCTGGCTAACAAATTCACTGTTTTTCTTAAAACTAGCTATATTCAAAATTTCAAGTGAATATGACAAGAATTACGCACTCTAATCTGGTCAACCGACCTTCTATAAACGGTCTTTTGCGTCTTCAATGACTGAGACAACCAATTACAATATACTCTGAGGCTTTCTTAGACATCCCTTGAATAAAGTATTTCACCAAATTTCAAGCGTGTGCGTACAGAAATATCGGAGATTGTCTTGTTTACATACATACGCACACGCACACACACGCACACACACACACACACACACACACACACACACACACACACACACACACACACACACACACACACACACACACACATACATACGCACATACGGCGCTTCGCGCGAATTGTACGTTCAGCAGCCAGGTTAGCGTAACTTGACATGACGTAATTTTTACCTTGTTACTTCAGTTTTCATAGGTTTAGGCCTGTCCGCCTTTGACATCATGGACATGTTATTTAATTAGCCCCACCACGACCCATCGTAAAATGTGCCTTCTATAAATAGAAGGGACTTAAAAACTACATAACATTACATGACGTATCGAACGAAGTGGCAGACTCCGAGTACCCAAAATCGTACATCACGTTATGCCAACTCTTTTGTCCCTCAGGCTGTTGCCCTTTTCAACAGTAACATCAGTAGATATTGTCGGTCAACATTCTTCCGTCCTTAGTACTAGCCCTCTCAGTATTATTACTAGTATTATTACTATTGTTATTCAAAGGTAACAATATGTCTGTTACAGTTCATTTCTTTAAATGAGTGTTTTCTTTAATTGAGTGTGATGTTTTTTTTTTGTTTTTTTTAATGAGTGATTGATGAGGCCATGTGTTGTATGGGGAGACAGTGAATTTCCCCGTGAGGGATTAATAAAGTATTATTGTATTGTATTGTATTGTATTGTATGACGTACAAGATGGTCGTACACATTCGTTAGCATAGATCTACTATTAATTTCTGGGGCTGTTTTTATATTATACAATACCTGTTTAGCCTACGGCCGCATTTAAAAGATTTGTGAGTTGTCACCTAACAACTATGTACCATTTGCACGCGATGGATCGCCCACGACAATTCAAGGGTAGTTCCTGATTAGCTTGGCGCCATCAGGCGCCAAGCTAATCTGGCACCACCCTTGAATTATCATGGTCTTTTCATCTCCTGCTCGTGTGTGTTGTAGTTAAATCAGTTAAAATGCATTGTTTTTCTATCCTTAGGCTGAACGTCGTTAATATTACCGGGAACGTCAACATGCTTGGTAAGAATAAACAATTCCATAAAGCTGTGTTTCCGCGTTAGCGATACAGTAGGCGACAGTGCAAATAAGTAGCTGAGCTGCAGGTGTGAAATCGCTTCATGTGTTTCCATACAACGGCGCGATTTGCGGCATCGCACCCTCATTAAAGTTGTTTAGAATCTCTGCAGTTTTTCGTCGATTACTAAATGCCAAGCCCTTCACAGAGAAATCGTGGTTGAATCACCATCAAATCCTTCCATGGAGCGATACAGTTTTGACGCGCCACTGTCGCCTTGTGACACACGCATTTTTATTTCAACGTTAATAATAATAATAATAATAATAATAATAATAAAGAGCATTTATATCGGGCTGAATCCCCAGGACCAGTGGGCTCTAAGCTTGTCACAAAAAATATGTAAGCATGCAGAATCTCACACTACCTTTAAACGAATTTAATCCATGCACACACATACTAACACACATATGAAAACCATCCCGATTGTTCTGGATTGTGTCGCTGTTCCCACCGCTGTCTCGTCGCTATATGGAAACACGCCTTATGCCTGTCGCCAGAATTCACGTTATTGTCGTGCCTATTGAAGGCTAGCCATAACTCAATGTGTAAAAGGTCATTGGGCCGATGTCGGCCGACGTTGGCCCGCGCGCGGGCCAACGGCGTCCGACGTCTGCCCAATGACCTTTTGCGCACTGGGATAACCTCGACTGCAACAACCACACCATCACCAACATTAACAGCAATATCTGCAAAACATGCAGCGAGTTAACAGTATACAAACAATAAATAAATAAACCAACTTATTAAATCAAATAACTTATTCCATGTGAAAATGATATTATAAACTAGATGTACTTACTTACTTACTTACGCCTGTCACCCCTACCCGGGTATAGGCCGTCGACGAGAGACCTCCAGCGACTCCTGTCCTGTGCTTCTCCTTCGATTCTACTCCAGGTGGTTCCCAGTCTCTTGATGTCTGCTTGGAGGTCTCGACGCCAGGAGTTTCTCGGCCTACCTCTTTTCCTCTTTCCCTGGGGGTTGGTTGTATCCCTGGATAGAGAGAGGCGGCTCGGTCCTGTGGCTTCCGAAGACTTCCGGCTTTCACCACAGGACGTCATAAGTCTTCTGGTAGAAGAACCTTCCTCCTCCAGGAAAGGAATTACTGTTAGTCTTTTTGTCGGCGTTTTTGTAGCTATTTCCTTTTTTGCAGGGTGGGGAAGCTACCCCCACGCCCAACCCCCTTACTAGGAGGACCAGGGGTTTTCTGTCGGGGTCACCTTCCCTTAGACCATGTTGGTTCACGGCACCTTATTTCATTCGGTGCACCCCTCTCACGAGGGACCCCCTATCCACCACCCAGGGGACGATCCTCAACGCCATATGGTCCCAGCGCGAGGATAAACTAGATGTACATTATTGAAATGAGATTGTTTCGTCACCAGGGGTCGCTACAATAGGGGCCATGTGTTCGTCGGCCTCTCTGTCCGTTGTTGAGGCCGCCTTTAATGGCGACGCCATCCTCACTCTAGCTCACGAACTGGGTCACAGGTAATGGACAGAATGATGATGACGATGGCGACGATGATAACTGTGATGTTTCACGATAATGGTGATAGTGATAATGATGATAATGATGGTGATTTGATGATGATGATTTTGATGATGCTGATGATTGATGACAATGATTGATGATAATGATTGTGCTGATGATGTTGATGACGACGACGACGGTGATGATGATTTTGATGATAACGACAACGATGCTGATAACGACCACGAAGATGATGATGAAGGTGATGATGATGATGATGATGGCGAAAATATAATAGTAAAGATGGTAGTGTTGGTGATGATGATAGCGAAAATGAAGATATCGATGATGATGATGATGATAATGTGGATGGCGGTCATGATAATTATCATGCCTGCATGAGCCAGCAACATGCGTGTGAACGAGGCCAGAAGTAAGAGGCATAGATCCTCATGAGCCCCCGCGATTGCGGGGGCTCATGAGGATCTATGCCTCTTATAGTGAGGTGTCGTTATGAGTCGTGGGCAGGGAAATGGTTAAACTACGTGTATTTTCTCCGCAGTCTGAGCTGCAAACATGACGGAGAGGGCAACGGGTGTTCGGCGAACCTGCACTACATCATGGCCGCCAGCAAGGAGCATAACTCCACCCAGACCTTTCGGTTTTCAGAGTGCTCCGTGAACTACATCAAGACAAACTTGCAGAATTTATACAGGTCTGTAAAGATGGGCGCGGGGCGGGGACGGGAGGGGGAGTGGGAGGGCCGAAGGCGGAGGGCGGAAGTACAGTAACCGATTTACGAAGACCGATTTATTGTGCGACTGTCATTCACAAATTCACCAGAAAAGGAGACGGTGGAGAGAAAAGATAGTATAACAACCAGAACGTTGTCAAGAAAAATAAAGAAACTCGCATTTTGGTTTTAACGTTTCACGGCGAATACTTCTACACGCGAACAGCAAGATGAAATTAGCGTTCTATCACACATGAAAAAACAAACAAACAAAAAAACCCAAAAAAAAACAAAAAACAAAAATAAAACAAAAAAATGAGGAAAACTCGCTGTCACTTCACTATATGGAACACAAACGGAAAAAAACCGCTATCTTGTTTCTACCTTGTTCATTGTGTCTGATGAACTCCTTGGGAAACGCAAGGATATTTCCTTACCCTTAACGTACCAGCTTCGGATATCCCGGACGCTTTCTGTCAGTTCTTTGACAAAAAGATTGAGGACATCCGACGTGAACTGGATACTTCTGACGATACTCCTGTGATCAATAGCTATCGCGGTCCACAACTTGCAGAATTTTAGCCTGTCCCCAAGGACTTTGTTCGTGACATTATTGCACACGCTCCTCTCAAGTGTTGCTCTCTGGATCCTCTTCCAGCCAGCCCTTTTAAATCATGTGAAGCTGACCTGATTTCAGTCATCACCAGAATCATGAATGTGTCACTACAGTCTGGCGTAGTGCCGGAATATTTTAAACAAGCAGTTGTGACGCCTTTGCTGAAGAAACCTGGTCTGAACAAATAATGTTTTAATAACTATCGGCCCATCTCTAATCTCCCTTTCCTATCAAAGCTATTAGAACGCATAGAAGTACCCAACGGAGAAAGAAACACGCTTAGAAAAGACGGGTACAACACAATTGTGTTGTACCCGTCTTTTCTAAGCGTTTTTCTTTCTCCGTTGGGTACTTCTTTGCATATTACACGCTTGGCAGTCACCTTTTTGGTCTGGATTGATTTATTAGAACGCACTGTTCTGTCTCAGCTCTAAAACCATTTTATCTCCAACAACCTCCTAGAAACGTTTCAGTCAGCTTACAGAAAACAGCACAGTACAGAAACTGCTCTACGGCATGTTACAAACAGCCTTCTGTGCAATGCTGACAACAAGGGGGTTTCCATTCTTTGCCTCCTTGACTTCTCGGTGGCATTTAATACGATTGACCATACTGTACTCCTACATAGACTTAACACATCCTATGGCATCTCTGGCAAAACACTTGGTTGGTTTTCCTCATATCTGCGTGGGCATACTCATAAGGTTGTTGTAAATCAGAGTCGCAGCACCTCACTCTGAGATATGGTGTCCCCCAAGGATCCGTCCTTGGGGTCGTCCTTTTCAGCCTGTACACCCAATCCCTCTCTGACGACATCACCCGAAATGCCTGTGAATTTCACAAGTATGTCGATGACACCCAGCTCCACAAAGGTGCTTCTCCATCTAATTTTCCTGCTCTTGTGAAAGAGATTAAACTTTGTATTTCCTCTGTGAAAAAAATGGATGCTGTGCAACAAACTAAAACTGAACGACGGCAAGACTGAATCACTTTGTGTTGGTCCCGACCACTCCCTCCCCAGGGGCCTCCCTCTTGGTTGGCGACAGTGAAATAACGTTTAGCCAGTCTGAACGTAATCTGTGAGTTCAGTTCGACTGCAGTATGTCCATGCACCATCATATTACTAATGTGTGCAGGACGGCGAACTTCCAGCTGCGAAGAATCAGCTCCATTAAACCATTTATCACCCGGTCTGCTACAGTTCGACTTATTTGTTCCTAGTCCTTAGCAGCTTAGACTATTGTAACTTCCTTCTGGCAGGTGTCCATCAGAAAGAACTCTCCCGTCTGCAGACAGTCCTTAAAATGCTGCCAGACTTGCTTTTTGCAAATCTAAGGTACTGGAGAAAGTTGTCTTACAGCAGCTTCTTGAACACTTAGAGGTGAATGGTCTGTTGGAAGTGTATCAGTCCGCCAATAGGAAAGGTCACAGCCTAGAGACAGCGGTGCTGAGTGTTCTAAATGACTTTCTTTGTAAAGCAGATGAGAGACTTGTCTCCCTTGTGGCCCTGTTGGATCTCTGCGCTGCGTTCGATACGCTGGACCATTCCATTCTCCTGAAGAGGCTTGAAATCACCTTTGGCCTGAGTGAAACGGTTCTCTCTTGGTTTGAATCTTACGTGTCCGACCGGTACCAGTTTGTAGGAGTAAAAGACAGTGTCTCTAGACTTTCCATTCTGGAGTTCGGAGTGCCTCAGTCTTAGGCTCTGTATTGTTTACGTTGTATTCACAACCGCTGTCATTTCCAGCCATCAATGTTCTTATCATAAGTATGCTGACGACACTGAAATCTCTCAGAGTAGTCCTCTTGGGGAATTTCAGTCTGTTGAAACATGCATCAAGTCTTGTGTTGACGATGTCACGAATGGATGGACAGTAACAAACGTATGTTAAACCCAGAAAACACAGAGTTACTTGCCCGTCGGCTCAGCATCCCGGCTTCAACAAATTTACACTGAGTCTTTACGCATAGATGACACTGATATTCCATTGCAGTCTTCGAGCAAAAAATATCTTGGTGTCAAGCTCGATAAGACTTTGAATATGCAGGATCACGTCGGTGAAATCTGTTGTGGTGCTTCATACTCTCTGAGACGCATCGCCTCTGTCTCACACAGTCTTTCTGAATCTGCCATTGCAAAGTTAGTGAATGCTTTAGTCACGAGCCGTCTTGACTACTTCAATTCTTTGCTTTTTGGTCTTCCATCTGAGCAGATTAACCGCCTTCAGCGAGTTCAAAATAATGCCGCTAGGCATGTGAAGCGCAGGCGAAAACGAGACCACGCAACCCCTGTAATGAAAGACCTTCACAGGCTTCCAATCCAATACCGCATAAAGTTTAAGATAGCCACCTTTGCATACCGGCACTTTGATGGCAGTCTTTTGTCATACCTTTCATTCAGTCTAATTACTTACCAGCCCTCTCGCTCACTGCGTCGATCGGGAGAGAAACTTCTCAAAGTTCCATCTCAAATGTGCCGGTGAACGCTCTTTCAGATGTTCTGCTCCTTTAATTTGAAATTCCTTACCGGCTGAGCTGAGAAATGCCTCCAACCATACGCCAGTTCAAAGCAAAGCTAAACCTTACTTTTTCTCGCAGACTTCGTGTAATCTCTACACCCCTTGCAGACTCTCTCTCTCTCTCTCTCTGTGTATATGTGTGTGTGGTTTTCGCCTGCGCATTGAGTTATATTATTAATATGAGAAATGCGCCATATAAATACCATGTATTATTATTATTAGTTTAAATCTAAAATGGACCATGTAGCCCCTTCCCCCCCCCCTCCCCCCCCCACCTATTTCAGGAATTGCACTGTGTGATGAAGCTCTATTATCATGCATAAAGTTCACACAGGGATTTTGAGTTGTGCTGTCGTGTCAGCGGCTTTTCGCGCGTCAAATAATTATTCCGTGTATTCACGAGTTTCGTGCGGTCGCGAGGTCAGCGATTTGCACGGAGTTTCAGTGGCGCAGCTCAGCCTAACAGAGCTCGCGAGTAGTTAGTACGTGCTATTTGGTTCAGTTATATCGGTTTAGAACTTGTTGAGATAATAGGGATTTTTCTATATAGTTATTTACCGAGATTGATAATTAAGGAATGTGATGTGTGTATGCCTAGGTTGTTTACAAAGGTAGTATGGGTGTGGGCAGATGTTCACATCTGCACGGGACATAGACGACCCCGCCCTCCACGAGTCGCCTGCTGCCTTGCAGGCCTGGCCGCTTGGCTGCGGAAAGGCTAAGGGAGGAAACCCCCGACATCAAAGCCCCCGTGTCTCCGGGGAAGGCTTTTGAGCCAGAGACTAGGACAAGGACAGTCTGATATAAAACCTACGACCCGAGGACCTCGATGCCATCGTCCCAGCTTGCTAGGCCATGGCAGATGAACCAAGGGTTTAAAGGGTGGGGCCAGTACTGCGCACACTGCACTCCACCAAAAAGCTCCACCGCGCAGGCTTTAGGAAACGTCCACGGACCATGACACTGACCATTCAAAGTCCTGTAGCGACGGGCGAGGGGCGAAACGGCAGGTGAAAGATGTCACTGGAAGCCGCAGTCTCAAACCTGCATGCAGGCGGTTCAGGATATTGGTCGCCTGATGTTGGCCTGGGGATGACAACATCACTCGGCACACCCTGAACGACCAAGCAGCCTTCTCTAGGGACAGCACTGCTTGCTCCACACGGAGAGGGGCCTAGAAAAGGTGGCCTAACCAAAGCTCATCCCCTCGTAACCCAGTTGGCTAGCCGCGGTCAACGGGCATCTTCTCCTGCGGTCAAAAAACAAGAAAGAATAACGGATCCACTCTCATGACGACCACGACCGGACTCAACGTAGCATGCTGGAACGTCCGAACCATGCTCGACAAAGCAGACAGCGGACGCCCTGAACGTCGCTCCGCCCTCATTGCCCATGAATTGCGGAGGTTAAACATCGACATCGCCGCGCTCAGCGAAGTACGCCTTCCGGAAGAAGGCAGCCTCCAAGAACTTGGTGCTGGGTACACCCTCTACTGGTCAGGCAGGCCTGCATCAGAAAGACGGCTCTCAGGCGTGGGTTTCATGGTCAAGACATCCATTGCGACTAAGCTGGAAAACCTACCAACGGGCCACTCAGACCGCATCATGTCCATGCGCCTCCCACTGAGACACCAGCAACACGTCACCCTTCTCAGTGTGTACTCCCCAACCCTCCTGGCAGAGCCTGCTGAAAAGGACAAGTTTTACACTGACCTGCGCAGCCTCCTACAGAGTACCCCTGCAGACGACAAAGTCATCATCCTTGGCGACTTCAACGCCAGAGTGGGCCAGGACTCTGAAGCCTGGAAAGGAGTCCTCGGCAAGCATGGCGTGGGGAACTGCAATGACAATGGCCGCCTACTGTTGGAGTTCTGTGCGGAGCAGCAACTGGTCATCACCAACACTACTTTTCAGCAAAAGGACAGTCGAAAGACGACCTGGATGCATCCTCGCTCCAAACACTGGCACCTTATCGACTATGTCCTAGTGCGTCAGAGGGACCGCAGTGACGTCCTCCTCACCAGAGTGATGCCCAGCGCAGAGTGCCACACTGACCACCGCCTTGTCCGCTGCAAACTCAGGCTCCACTTCAAGCCAAAACCCAAGAAATGGGGGCCCCCTAAGAAAAAGCTTGATGTTGCCAGCCTTCAGCGTGACGATGTGAAAGCTGCCTTTGAGACAGATTTACAGCGCAGGCTCAAAGACACAGCGGACCCAGTAGACTCCTCCCCTGAAACACTTTGGGAACAACTGAAAACTGCTATTGCAAAATCCTCTGCAGAAGTCTTGGGTTTCGCCAGAAAGAAGAACAAAGACTGGTTTGACGAAAACGATGTAGAGATCCAGGAACACCTAGCAAAAAAAAAAAGAGCCGCCCATCAGGCCCACCTAGCCCAGCCTTCCTGCCCTGTGAAGAAGTCTGCCTTCCGCCTCGTCTGCAGTAGTCTCCAGCGCAAGCTCAGAGATCTCCAGAATGAGTGGTGGACCAGACTTGCACAGAGGACCCAGCTTTGCGCTGACAATGGTGACTACAGGGGCTTCTACGAAGCACTGAAAGCAGTGTATGGCCCCAGGCACCTGGTACAAAGTCCCCTGCGAAGCGCGAATGGCCAGGCACTCCTCACAGATAATACCTCCATCTTGAACCGCTGGTCGGAATACTTTCAGAACCTCTTCAGCGCTGAGCGCACTGTTCAAGAAGCAGTCGTCCTACAAATCCCACACCTCCCAGTAAAGGTTGAATTGGACGAACCGCCCACCGCTGAAGAGACCCTCACAGCCATCCACCAGCTCAAGATTGGCAAAGCAGCAGGCATTGATGGAATACCGCCAGAGATCTGGAAACATGGAGGCACAGCACTGCACAACAAGCTCCATGACCTCTTTCTCTGCTGCTGGGAGGAAGGAACACTACCAAAAAATCTACGTGATGCAGTTGTTATCACCCTGTACAAGAACAAAGGCGAGAAGTCTGACTGTTCCAACTATCGGGGAATTACCCTGCTGTCCATTGCTGGGAAAATCCTTGCAAGGCTGCTCCTGAATCGGCTGGTACCTGCCATCGCTGAAGACCAACTCCCAGAGGGCCAGTGTGGCTTCAGAGTAAACAGGAGCACCACCGATATGGTCTTTGTGCTGAGACAGCTGCAGGAGAAGTGCCGCGAGCAGAACAAAGGGCTGTACGTAACATTTGTCGACCTAACAAAAGCGTTCGACACTGTGAGCAGGCAAGGCATGTGGCAGATCCTGGAGCGACTTGGCTGTCCCCCAAAGTTCCTCAACATGATTGTCCAGCTACACGAGGACCAACAAGGCCAGGTCAGACTCAACAATGACCTCTCAGAACCATTCCCTATTCTCAACGGCGTAAAGCAAGGCTGCGTGCTGGCACCGACCCTCTTCACCATCTTTTTTAGCATGATGTTGAAGCAGGCCACAGTGGACCTCGATGATGACGATGCAGTGTACATCAGGTATCGTCTCGATGGCAGCCTGTTCAACCTCAGACGACTGCAGGCCCACACGAAAACCCTAGACCAACTGATTCGTGAGCTGCTTTTTGCTGATGATGCTGCCCTCGTTGCACACACAGAGAGAGCCCTGCAGCGCATCACGTCTTGCTTCACAGATGCTGCCCAGCTCTTTGGACTCGAGGTCAGTCTGAAAAAGACAGAGGTCCTCCATCAGCCGGCACCCAAGACAGTGTATCGCCCTCCTCACATCACCATTGGCGAGTCTGAACTAAAGTCAGTGCACCAGTTTACTTACCTTGGCTGCATTATCACGTCGGACGCCAAGCTGGACAAGGAGCTTGACAGCAGGCTGGCAAAAGCGAACAGCGCTTTCGGGCGAATTTTCAAGCGGGTGTGGCACAACCAACAGCTGAAAACAGGCACCAAGATCAGCGTGTACAGAGCTGTGGTCCTCACCACCCTGCTGTATGGTTCCGAGTCCTGGGCCCTCTACCGCAGCCAACTACGACTCCTCGAACGCTTCCACCAGCGCTGCCTGCGTACCATCCTGGGCATTCACTGGAGTGACTATGTCACCAACGTCGAGGTCCTTGAACAGGCTGAAACTGTGAGCATCGAGGCTTTGCTGCTGCGGACACAGCTCCGCTGGGCGGGGCATGTCTCCAGGATGGAGGATCATCGCCTACCAAAGATCACCCTGTTCGGCGAGCTTGCTACTGGACACCGTGACAGAGGGGCACCAAAGAAGAGATACAAAGACTGTCTCAAGAAGTCACTTAGTGCCTGCCAAATCGACCACCACCAGTGGTCTTCGCTTGCTGCGGACCGTGACACCTGGCGCTCCACCATTTACAAGGCAGCTGTCTCCTTTGAGGACTCTCACAGAGCTAGCCTTAAGGACAAGCGGCTCAGGAGAAAAAACAGAGATGCTGCAGCTCAGAACCCTGGCCATACCTTCCCCTGCAGCCACTGCGGTCGAATCTGCCTGTCTCGGATTGGCCTCCGCAGCCACGAACAAGCCTGCAGACATCGTGGGCAACTCCTATAAAATCTTCGTTCGCGAAGTCAAGCCAAGAGATGGGTGTGTTAAGTATACTCTTTTCCTATGTGCGAACCCCTGTATGGCGCGTGCGTCATGTTATAGTCTTTTTCAATGTAGTGACTGAGTTATGGTGTTTTGCGAATCTATATTGTTTTATGAAGCGGGAGTGTGTGAACGAACGTGTAGATTTATTTGAATCAGCCAGGTTACGCAATGTACCTCATATCATTCAAATGTGTGTGTTAAGCACGTGTTATGACATTAGAACAGCAGAACAAAGGGCTGTACGTAACGTTTGTCGACCTAACAAAAGCGTTCGACACTGTGAGCAGGCAAGGCATGTGGCAGATCCTGGAGCGACTTGGCTGTCCCCCAAAGTTCCTCAGCATGATTGTCCAGCTACACGAGGACCAGCAAGGCCAGGTCAGACTCAACAAAGACCTCTCAGAACCATTCCCTATTCTCAACGGCGTAAAGCAGGGCTGCGTGCTGGCACCGACCCTCTTCACCATCTTTTTTAGCATGATGTTGAAGCAGGCCACAGTGGACCTCGATGATGACGATGCAGTGTACATCAGGTATCGTCTCGATGGCAGCCTGTTCAACCTCAGACGACTGCAGGCCCACACAAAAACCCTAGACCAACTGATTCGTGAGCTGCTTTTTGCTGATGACGCTGCCCTCGTTGCACACACATAGAGGGCCCTGCAGCGCATCACGTCCTGCTTCGCAGACGCTGCCCAGCTCTTTGGACTCGAGGTCAGTCTGAAAAAGACAGAGGTCCTCCATCAGCCGGCACCCAAGACAGTGTATCGCCCTCCTCACATCACCATTGGCGAGTCTGAACTAAAGTCAGTGCACCAGTTTACTTACCTTGGCTGCATTATCACGTCGGACGCCAAGCTGGACAAGGAGCTTGACAGCAGGCTGGCAAAAGCGAACAGCGCTTTTGGGCGACTTTTCAAGCGGATGTGGCACAATCAACAGCTGAAAACAGGCACCAAGATCAGCGTGTACAGAGCTGTGGTCCTCACCACCCTGCTGTATGGTTCCGAGTCCTGGGCCCTCTACCGCAGCCAACTACGACTCCTCGAACGCTTCCACCAGCGCTGCCTGCGCACCATCCTGGGCATTCACTGGAGTGACTATGTCACCAACGTCGAGGTCCTTGAACAGGCTGAAACTGTGAGCATCGAGGCTTTGCTGCTGCGGACACAGCTCCGCTGGGCGGGGCATGTCTCCAGGATGGAGGATCATCGCCTACCAAAGATCACCCTGTTCGGCGAGCTTGCTACTGGACACCGTGACAGAGGGGCACCAAAGAAGAGATACAAAGACTGTCTCAAAAAGTCACTTAGTGCCTGCCAAATCGACCACCACCAGTGGTCTTCGCTTGCTGCGGACCGTGACACCTGGCGCTCCACCATTTACAAGGCAGCTGTCTCCTTTGAGGACTCTCGCAGAGCTAGCCTTAAGGACAAGCGGCTCAGGAGAAAAAACAGAGATGCCGCAACTCAGAACCCTGGCCATACCTCCCCCTACAGCCACTGCGGTCGAACCTGCCTGTCCCAGATTGGCCTCCGCAGCCACGAACAAGCCTGCAGACGTCGTGGTCAACTCCTATAAAATCTTCGTTCGCGAAGTCAAGCCAAGAGAGAGATGACATTAGAACTGTACTGTTCAGAGTATTGTGAGGAGCGAGGGACGTGACGCCGAGACATCAGTCAACAGAGGCTGACGCTAGAGGAACGTGTCGAGAAGACATTCACAGCAGGGGGAGCGAGAGACTTGGTGCCAAGACATGAAAGTCAACAGAGGCTGCGCTAGAGGAGCGAGTCGAAAGGACTTCCACAGCTCGGGGAGCGTGGGATAGCTTCAGCAACGCATGACGAAAGAAACTACACGCCTAGACGTGGAGGAACGTGCGAACTATACAGAACGATACACTAGTTGAACAGGTCGGATAGTGAGGACCTTACCTACCCTGGCTTTTATTATATTGTGTGTGGAAATAAGAGTGACGTGCTAGGGTAGAGGATTGTGTATTGTGTTAAGAGCTGTTTTGTGTGTTAGTTAGGATTATACGTGGAGACACAGAAAAGAGGTGTTTTCATTTATACTGCACGAATGCGTCCGTCTGAGAGTTAGCGTGGTGTGTGTATGTGCCCGTTGTGCTCGTGACTGTGCGTGCGACCGGTTGAAAGTCTGCGTGCGTTACACACTGGCTACCTATACACTTTAGAGTCGAGTACAAGATTGCTGTTCTGGATTTTCGTTGCTTTGATGGATCCCTACCGCCATACCTCTCATCTCTCCTCAACATCTATCAGCCCTCCCGTTCCCTTCGTTCCTGCTCTGAGAAGCGTCCCCGTGTCCCCAGCTTCTCCTCCAAGCGCATTGACTGCCGGACATTTCAGTATCAAGCCCCAGTTGTCTGGAACTCCCCTGCCCCAACACCTCCGGAATGCTAAAAACATTGACGTCTTTAAGACCCAACTTAAAACCTACTTCTTTCAGCTTGCGTACCATTAATCCACAGATTGTGTGTGTGCGTGTGCGTGTGCGATAATGGTCTGGTCTGCATCTGCATACATACTTCTGTGGCTTATGATGCCTCACTTAGCACCATCATGGTGGCATTGATTACCTCGGTCTTCCTTTTGTTGACCGTGTTGCACCATCTTGGTGGCTTTGATCTTACATCCTTAGATTATTGACCATTTAGCACCACCATGGTGGCTTTGATGATCACAGGTCATCCATTTGTTGACCCTGTAGCGCCATCGCGGTGGTGCTGATCTTAGGTCTTCCTTCTGTTGACTTTGTAGCACCATCTTAGTTCTTAGGCTTTGTTCTTAGGTGCTCCTTTTGCTGACCGTTTAGCACCATCGTGGTGGCCTTGATCTTAGGTCTTCCCATTGTTGACCGTATAGCACCATCGTGATGGCGCAGCAGCATCATCAAAATGCGTTTAACTTGGGAATGGTTTTGTTGTGTGTGTTTCAGTTGTACGTGTGCGTAGATTAAATTTGTTAAAGGTAGAGAGATTCTGCAGACTTACAATTGTTTTGTAACGCGCTTAGAGCCCACTGCTCCTGGGGATTCAGCGCGATATACATGTTCTTTATTATTATTATTATTATTATTATTATTATTATTATTATTATTATTATTATTATTATTATTATTATTATTATTATATGAAAACACCCCTTAACGCTTTGGCTGTGGGTATCGCTTTTAGTCGCGATGATTCCTGAAGGAATCACGCTACCGACAGCCAAAGGGTTAAATCTGTCGCCTTGACGTCAAATCACCGGCGCTGTTAGGACACACAGGTCATTTGATGTCGGAGTGCACAACGTTTTTCGCAAATATCTCCGCAAATATTCACTTTTCTATATAAATGTCAGAACAATTATAATTCAGTGACAGTTGACCTCGTACGATTTACTTTAAGAAAATTCGAACAATGTGTTAGTTTTGTTGTACAACCGTAACACATCGGAAGTTGTTAATGAAATGACTCATTTTACATTCCTAAATATGCCCCAGATATATAAAGCCCAGTATTAGAAAGATCCATTTTCACGTGAGTTGGCCAAGTTTTCAAACCTGAAACATTGCAGGTATACATGAAGACTAAATGCTTCACCTCGATATTGAAATCTGCTGGGGGTCTATTTAGGGTATTGAAAATGGCTCGTTTCTGTCTTTTCACCAAATTTCGTCTGCCTTATTGAAAATACAGTAGATTTAAGGATGGGGCTGGTCGGAACGCGTTCCGTAGAATGCATATGACATAACAGGCGGGCGGGGCTCATGCTCTGGCAAAGAAATAACTAGATAGAAATGACGTCACGTCTAGCCACTCTAACCTTGCTGCTGAATGTCGTTTTGGCGCGAAGAGCCTTAAGTGCGTATGTATATGTGTGTGTCTGTATGTGCATGTTCGTATGCATGTAAACACGAGAATCTCCGATATTTTTGTACGCACAAGCTTGAAACTTGGGAGAACTATTTTATTTAAGCGGTGGCTAAGAGAGCCTCCCAGCATATTGTAATGTGATGTATCATTGAAAACATAAAAGAACCGCTCATAGAAAGTCGGCTGACCCAGTTGAGTCCGCAATTTTGATTATATGCACTTGAAATTTTGGATATAGCTAGTTTGTAGAAATACATTGGATAAGTTCGATATCCAGTTTTGTACCCCTTCAACCTTTTCAAAAAGAAAAGTTCAATGCGGAAAAAATGTCAAAAGTAAGACTCCTTGATTTCATAAGAAGAATCAAACAGTGACGGTGACGTAAAAGCACCAAACGCGTCAACAACCACTCAGCGCGATATAAATGCTCTTTATTATTATTATAATTATAATAATTATTATTATGAAAACACCCCTTAACGCTTTGGCTGTGGGTATCGCTTTTAGTCGCGATGATTCCTGAAGGAATCATGGCAAATCACCAGCACGTCAGTGTTTTACGTGTGCATGAGCTGGCGTAATGTTCTACTTCATTAGGAAGACAGTATCTATAGTTTTGTATGATATTTGTGAACGTATTGTGGAAAAGGTGGAATATGTATGCTAGCTCATACAGAAGAGGCTTTATGGGGTGGGCCATTCCACCTTATTCTTCAAAATGGCTGTGGCTACGCCAGCCCACAGAACGTATAACCGGTAGGAAGCGCCGTGTGTCTGCCGTGTGTGTTTGTGTGTGCCTTTGCCGTGGGGATCAGGCGAGGGGGAGGGAGGAGGGGGCGGGGGATGAGGGGGGGGGGGTAGATTAAAGGGAAATATTTAATGAGTTCGTAATCCAGCGTTAGTGCAGGCACGTCCTGAGAAGTCTTGTTGCTGTCGGGACGTTAAGCAATGTACAAGCAAGTAATCCAGAGTTGTACCTCTTCAACTTTTTCAATAATAATTAATTACGTTTTGCAAGTTTTGGAGCCACTATTTACTCCCATCAAACAGTCAGGGCTGGAAGAGGCTGTGGGGAACAAAACAGTCAGCTCTGGAAGAGGCTGTGTGCCTTTCGGATGAGCGACGTGAAACATCAAATTCGCCACATTGTACACGGCGTCGTGAGACCCGCGTTGTCATGACGTGAAGCTTATAGTGACGTCATTTTGCTGCTCGTGGTATTCATCAGAACTGCTGTCGCTACTGCAGTCCACATAGCGTACTAATGGCGGGAAGCGCTGTGTGTGCGTCTTTATTTGTGTGCGCCGGCGAGTGTGTTGATCAGAGGTTGGCTTAGAAAGGAGAGAAATGGATCAGAAGATAAGCTAAAAAATATGAACAACTCTGAATGTTCCTAAAGTAAAAACGCACGTGAGCTCCAAACAATACGGTAGACTTTGGGATGAAATCCTCATCTTGTTTACGACTGCACAGCAATCAACAAATCATAGGAGTTCAGTAAAATATTCATATTAGGTCAATTGGCACAATGATACTTGTTCTTAAAGTGATACAGAAAAGTGTTTCTTTGCGGAGATATCTGGGGAAAACCTTGTACGCTACGATGTCAAACGACCTATACGGCCTATCGTGTGTATTGTCGTGTACATCTACTGTGGGACATTAGGGTATTTACCCGACCACATTAACGCACCTTCGTGTATGTGTATGTATGTTTTTCCTGCCTACTTCCTAAGTTCCGGAGAAAGACATGGGTTATAAGCGAGACCTGATGCATCCTTTTTGAGGATGTAGATGATCATCTTGATCTATACTTGTGTATTTCTCTGTGGGCTGGCGATTGGGTGCCTGATAGGCGGGGGCAGGGGATCTAACTGTTTGTCTGTCCAGCGCTGAGTAAAATTCCCCTTGGTCTGTATGCCGGCCTATCGTCTGCTGCATTCACCGTCGTTCGGACATAGTTCTAGGATAAACTCACGAACAGGACGTTTACATTTTCATAGAAAACTTTCCGCCGCATGCTTTCGTTCACTTTTGTTTTCACTGTCGGTTGCGTCCCTTTGTTACAGTGCCTCGGGAGGTAACTGCCTGAGCGCGGCCAACACGAAAGCGACGCCAGTTACCAGTAGGCCACTGGGGAAACTGTATGACCCGGATGAGATGTGCCGGCGGAGTGTTGGAGCAGGGTCCTACGTCTGTAGGGTGTGTACAGAAATACCACACGCCCAGTGCGCATTTGAGCATTGGGCAGGCGGTTCTTAGGTCCCCGATCATTGAGGTGCCCGCTGGGGACACGGTGACAGTCTAAAATGGACGTAGTCAGTTTTTTCGCGCAGGGTTCATGGGGTAGGCAGCAAGCAAACGGTTACTGATAGTTCGGCCGCAGTTGGCCCGCGCACAGATCTAAGCGGGCCAAAGTCGGCCCAATGGCCGTTTGCTTTCGGTGTGTCCAGGTGTGGGTGTGGGTTGGGATGGGGACGGTTACAGCTTTTCGTTTGGGAACTGTTACCATCAGACATAGATCGAGCGTCCACAAAAGAGTTGGTGAATTACAGACAATGCAAAATATAGAACTATCAAATAAGCTTCAGACGGCGACCTGCCGGGATTAATAATAATAATAATAATAATAATAATAATAATAATAATAATAATAATAATGATAATAATACCAATCATTATTCAGGCGCTTTACCCAATTATTGTAATCGACTCAAAGCACTGCGAACTGAACCCAACACGAGATCAGGAGGGAGGGATATAGAACGGACACATTTTCACTGACTACCTTTCCACTGCCCGAAAGTCTATATCAATAGAAACCGGTTGTAGGAGAGAGAGAGAGAGAGAGAGAGAGAGAGAGAGAGAGAGAGAGAGAGAGAGAGAGAGAGAGAGAGAGAGAGGAGAGAGAGAGAGAGGAGAGAGAGAGAGGAGGAGAGAGAGGGGGGGGAGGAGAGGGGGAGGGGGGGGGACGAGGCGTTTGTAGCATAGCTGTCACTTGCCGCTTGAATCCCAACGTGCACGCAGCCACTGGTAATGTTCAGAGTACTGGTGGCTGCACGCACAAATGGGTTAACACATTCTACCCCACGACCAAAAGCCCCACATTTTGCAGTTGCCCTCTGAAGGTCTGTATTACAATTGTAGAGACAGGTCCAGCGTGATAGTTCAATGGGCGCCAAGCTATTCTGGCACCATCCTTGAACTGTCATGCTCGATCCGTGTCTTGCTGCGGTGTGTCGGGGCTGACTGAGTTAAAGGTAACAACGAGGAACGAGTCGCACAACAACTGTTTTGTTCGTTTTCTTGACTTGATTTGACTGTAGGGTTTGTACGGACCATCAGGCACAGACTATAGCTCTGTTTGTACCGCTATTTGGTGCGCCCTGCCCGACGGATCTAACCAATGTACCTCTGTGGCCGGCGCTGATGGGTTTACCTGCGGGAAGGATAAGGCAAGTCACACTATATAAACTACCTATGGTCAGTAGACGTTATTCGGAATCAGAAGTAGTACAGGTCAACATTGCACGTGTTTCGACAGTGGATTATAAGCCTGGACAAACATGTGACATCCCATATTGTTTTGATCCCTACGTCACACGACCAATAACTTTAGCGCAAACTGTACCATGGACCTCGCTATAAAATCTCTTATAGCGACTAATGGTGGACTTTTGTAGTCTTTATCCCTACGTCACACGACCAATAACTTTAGCGCAAACTGTACCATGGACCTCGCTACAAAATCTCTTATAGCGACTAATGGTGGACTTTTGTAGTCTTTATCCCTACGTCACACGACCAATAACTTTAGCGCAAACTGTACCATGGACCTCGCTACAAAATCTCTTATAGCGAATAATGGTGGACTTTTGTAGTCTTTCTGACGCGTCATGGATGCTACTTTTGTTCTTTAAAAGATCACCAAAACGTTCCAAAATACAAAGTTATATAGTGTTGTTTGAAACAACAGGCACACTACTGGAGACGGCAACGTCATGACAGATTTCAAATTACGTCATAAGTCTATTATGTAAAAATGCATGTTCCTTTGATGTCAGTCACGTCTAGCGTGATCCAGGTCGGAAGATTTCTTTTTTATTTATTTTACGAAAACATTGGAGCAATGAAAACAAATACGGTATTAGTAGCAGGGGTTTGCTGCACGTCGGGGTACAATGGTTCCTTTGACCTACCTCAGGCCTAGAAGGGTCCGTGTACAAAATCCTGCTACCAATAACTTATGCTATATTATGGCCAATCAATATTAATTTGTTTTGTTAACCCTTTCAGCGCCAATGTCTCATGTATCAAATTTCGGAGGTGTTGACTAACGACTTTGTACCAGTTACAGGCGATGGATTGACCATGATAATTCAAGGGTAGTGCCAGATTAGCTTGCGGCGCTTGAAGGCACCAAGCTAATCTGACACTACCCTTGAATTATCATGGTCAAGGCATCTCCTGCTGTAGGGATCTGGGGCTAAAAGGGTTAAAAACAAAGCCTGTCCATGGCGCACCACTGTGTGATGGCTTGATGTGACCAGCCGTATACGTTAAAAATCCCATTACCACTTTTTAAAATTGAGGGAGCTGGTTGCCAAGTCATCAGTGGTTCCCCAACGGTCGGCAAGACTACGGGATAGATAGATAGATTAGATAGATAGATTAGATAGATAGATTAGATAGATAGATTAGATAGATAGATTAGATAGATAGATTAGATAGATTAGATTAGATAGATTAGATAGATTAGATAGATATAGATTAGATAGATTAGATAGATTAGATAGATAGATTAGATAGATTAGATAGATAGATTAGATAGATTAGATAGATAGATTAGATAGATAGATTAGATAGATAGATAGATAGATAGATAGCTAGATAGATAGATAGATAGATAGATAGATAGATAGATAGATAGATAGATAGATAGATAGATAGATAGATAGATAGATAGATAGATAGATAGATAGATAGATAGATAGATAGGACGGGGAAGTGGCGCAGTGGTTAAGGCGTCTGCCTCCAATGCCAAAGGTGCGAGGTTCGATACCGGGTTCCGGCGTTGGATTTTTCTCCTCTGGTGTCACCTTCTGGGCGGTGGGCAGATGTTCACATCTGCACGGGACATAGACGACCCCGGCCCCCACGAGTCCCCTGCTGCCTTGCAGGCCTGGCCGCTTGGCTGCGGAAAGGCTAAGGGAGGAAACCCCTGACATCAAAGCCCCCGTGTCTCCGGGGAAGGCTTTTGAGCCAGAGACTAAGACAAGGACAGTCTGATATAAAACCTACGACCTGAGGACCTCGATGCCACCGTCCCAGCTTGCTAGGCCATGGCAAACGAACCAAGGGTTTAAAGGGTGGGGCCAGTACTGCGCACACTGCACTCCACCAAAAAGCTCCACCGCGCAGGCTTTAGGAAACGCCCACGGACTATGACACTGATAAAATGCCTGCAGACGACGTGGGCAAGCCCTATAGAATCTTCGTTCGCGAAGTCAAGCCATGATGATGATGAAGATAATGAGATAGATAGATAGATAGATAGATAGATAGATAGATAGATATCTAGATTAGATTAGATTAGATTAGATTAGATAAGATAGATAGATAGATAGATAGATAGATAGATAGATAGATAGATAGATAAAAGAGAAGGCCCGTTATGGCCGGTGGAATAGAAACAGAAATATGTCGCATGCACCGAAGTAAATAGCAGGGTGGAGGTCTGCACATAAAGTAGCGCTTAGCAGAAGCAGGCTTTCAAAGTGCCATCTGTCATCCTTGCGGAGCGGCCTTGAGCATCTTGAAATAGATGTATACGTGATACCGTACCGTACATCAAGCCATCACACAGTGGTGTGCGATGTACAGACATTTTTTTTTAATGACTAGAAATGTGTTAGTTCAGAGGTGTATATCCAAGCCGCACTGACTCAACTAGTTGACTTGTGACCCGAAAAAAATCAACCAATAACAGAATGACGATTTCAAGATTGCGTGCCGATAAAACGCATGTGCTGGTCTGTGATTTTGGACCTTACGGCCGTATGCCGTAAGGTCCAAAATCACAGACCAACACACAAGCGATCATATGCTTATACCCACTATACTGACCAGGACACTTCACGTTTTGCAGGAGTGCTCTCTCGGATTTTGCAAGGGGTCGTCTACCAGGCACGCCGTCAAGGGTAATAACTCTGTCAAAAACTGAACATTATTTTCTCAATTCCACATCGGTTACCTCCTTTGTTTCGTTAATTATACATCAGTGTTTTCGCTCCATCGGCTTCGAATTTGTTGTGGACCAATGGAGGTAACCAATGTATGTGCCTAACCTCGCTAAAATGGACATGTTGCATTCCATTGATAGGTGTGTACCTGCTTGTTGTTTTTCAAGTGTTAGACTAAATACCGTACAGCGTTCAATCAAGGACCCTATACACCATTGAGTTTGTGACTTAACTATTTCATTTGCAATGTTTCTTCGTAATGAAAACACTCCATGTCAGTTTCACCTTTTAATTCTCCTTCCTCACATTTATGACACACTGAATAATTTTAAGTTTTGTTCAAAATTGTATATAATATATATTTTGGGGTAGAAGTGATGCTATTATAAGTAATGTAATATTATTACGAGTAGTATCGCTGTTGTCGATGACTGATTGTTACGTGATGGTGGTTATCGCAGCTCTGCTGCAACTCGTCAGACGTGACACAAAGTTGTAGAACACACTGGAGTAACAGTTTCAACAATACTTTACTATCACGATGCACTCTCAGCATACTGCGTCCACAAATGCATCCACACGTCTCCTCTACAATGCATCAATCCTTTTGACACACTGCGTCTCTCATACAATGTACGCACATAATTATTTTCTAACACCGTCTTTTAATGCTTTTATACTATACTAAAGGTCAAAACATAACGGCCACTTTTTATCGCAGACGCACCAACAACACCACACAAATAATGTAACAATATTTGGCGTCACGACTTTGCTAATTTATTCAATAACAAATTTAAGTTTTAAGTAAATCGAGCACTTGTAACAACAGCAGTACTTTAGAATGTTCTCCCACCCCTCATTGAAAAGTCACACAAGACTGGTCCAGTCAGTAGCGAGTGTACTCACCGTTTGCAGCCAAGCATTCAATGCAGCGTTGACGCATGGAGTTCACCAGGGTTCGGAGAACATGTTGTGGCATCACTTACCACTCTTGATGCAGGAACGTAGTCAGCTGGGAGACGCCTTGAGGTGTGTGTGTGTGTGTGTGTGTGTGTGTGTGTGTGGGGGGGGGGGTTGCTGACTACACGTTGCCCAAGCACGTCCCAGAGGTGCTCGTTGGGAGCCAGATCAGGTGAACGAGCTGGCCACTCCATCCTCATGATGCCCCGTTGCTCAAGGTACTCATCCACCACACGGGCGCGGTGATGTCGTGCGTTGTCGTCCTGCAGAACAGCATTGTCGCCTTTGGCTTGGAGAGCTGGCTGGGTGAGGGGCTGCACAATCTCGTCCCGATGGCGTAGTCCAGTCAGGGTGCGTTGGATGACGTGGAGGGTGGTGGTGGTGGTGGTGGTGGGGGGGGGGGGGGGTGTGGGGGTGGTCCTGCCTTCCGTGCTGAAGCGCCCACTCGACACCGGCTTCCATGTGGCGTGGGTGGGTAGTCTCCTCAGTCACAGACTGAGTGGGCTAGCAGAGGGGTGCCATCTTTGTCCAGGCTTAGGACTTGATGTCAGCAGATATGTTGTTCAGTCTTTTTCACTGGTCCGGTTTTTAAGGAGTTGTGCTAACCCAGGTCCTAACATGTTGGATTGATCCTTAAAAATACTCGTGAGCTTTTGGTCCTATGGATCCCAAGTGTTTGCTGTGCTTGGTGACCCGTGTCGGGGGAGAAGAGGATCCTGGTGGCTGAGGTTTCCTTTGGGTTGCGGCTCACTGGTGCCAACACTCCACTTTGGCCTTGACTTCTACCTCAACGGGAGGCTAGTCGTACCGGCCTAGTCAATCGGCTCTTGTCGCGTCGAGTCCTATCCCACTGTTGACTTGCGGGTTGATATACGGAGCACGATGCTATAGCCTCTGCTGCTGATTAGGTGCTTTACGCCAGTATTCCCCTGCATTCAACGGTGTGATAGAAGGCGGTGGCTCAGACGGTTCAATCAGGCTTACCCCTTGAGTATATCTTTCGGGCAGTCTCCATTGTGCATCGGCTGGAGACCCGCCGACAGTTGCACTTTCCCTTGTTGGGCTCGGTGGCGGGGGATGAATATCTCTACTATTATTATATGGAAAAAACAAACAAACAAACAAACAAATAAACAAACAAACAAAAACTGGCACAGAAGCGGCACATAGCCACCGACATTGTACATGCCAGTGACTCGGACTGTGAGGAAGCGACGCTAGAGGCTTCGGCCGTATGGCCTCGCTTCCTCATTGTCCATAGCAAGGTGAAAGAGAAACCTGTTTCCAAGCTGCATCCTTTTCTTGTGGGGGAGACCCTCAGGAGCCGTGTTGGCAGGCCTGATGCCCAGCGCCTCAGGTCTGGTGACTTGCTGGTAGAGTGCCGTACCCGAGCACACTCCAGCGGGCTACTGGGGCTCTCTTCCATCGGAGACACTCTAGTGAAAGTCACACCCCACAAAACTATAAATTCTTCAAGAGGCGTGATAAAAGATGAAGCATTGGCAGAACTGTCAGAAGATGAACTTGTATGGAACCTTAAGTCGCAGGGGGTGACTTATGTCAAGCGTTTCGCTGCCAAGCGAGGTGTGGGGAGATACGTCTCCCTACCATCATCCTGACGTTTGGCATTCCCACCCCTCCTACTACCATTTGCGAAGGTTATTACTCTTTGAAAGTGAAGAAGTACGTCTCTCTTCCCCTCCGGTGCTTTAAGTGCCAAAAGTATGGCCATGGGCAGAAGACATGCCGCCAGGCAGAGGCTACGTGCGCCCGTTGCACTAAGCCCGGACACTCTGCCGAGTCCTGCACAGCCACCCCCCTGTGTGTGAATTGCCAGGGGGCGCATATGGCTTCGGACAAGAAATGCCCTCTTTGGATATCCAAGTGCAGGATTCAGCAAGTGCGCATGGAGAAGGGGCTGTCTTTTGCGGACGCCAAAAAATGGTTGACGGCCCTGGGGCAGCTGCTGCTGCTCCAAACTCTAACACCTCTGTGTATACGTTTAGTGCTGCGGTGGCAGGCAGCGCCCCACCAAAGACTTCTCATGTCAAACCCCAACTTCTTGCTTGGGGGCGGAGCCTCGGCTCCTCTCGCCCCTGGAGACGAGGTGGTGACGAGGAGCCAGGGAACGCAGAAGGCGGACACTGCCGGTCCGGTAGTACCGCCATCTGTTGCCCCTAAGCCTCAGCATGTCAGTTTGGTTACTCCAAAGGCTTCTGGCTCTGGTCAGCCTTCTAAGGCCGCTAAATCTAGCGGCAGAAACTCTGCTCAGGAGCAGAAGTCTAAAAAACGCTATGGGACCGCTGTGCGCACGGGCCCAGAAGGGGAACACTGATGTCCCCTAGCTCTATATCACCACACTTCCCACCCCAAGCTGACTGTCGTAATGTATTTCACTATTTGTGGTACGTGAGTCGTTGTCTAAAGCGTGCGCATGCGTACGCGATTTGTGAGTGCGCGCTTAGAGTTATAATTATTATAAGATAAGCGGATTATAAATACCGTAATTATTATTATTATTTAAAACAAATATGCTTTAGCATATTAAAAAGTTCCAAAACAATCTAGAAAATTCACACAACACAACCATTGAGAAAAAAACCGTAATTAAAACTTATTAATATTAATTGAAAAGAACACTCTAGAACCA
Organism: Semisulcospira habei; assembly: GCA_036245525.1. NCBI lineage: Eukaryota > Metazoa > Mollusca > Gastropoda > Semisulcospiridae > Semisulcospira > Semisulcospira habei. The sequence continues at coordinate 139,557,062 of BTPG01000001.1, forward strand.
ACTACAGCCTTCGACTAACATCTAGGCGCATTCGATAAAATGTTACGAAAAGTAGCCAACAAATTTGACGTCGTATCTGAGGTCACTAGAAAGATAGCGACCCTGCTCGAACCTTCCAGTCTAATGTTGGTTAAACTTTACAACATTGTAGCGAAAATACGCGTCACACACACACACACACACACACACACACACACACACACACACACACACACACACACACACACACACACACACACACACACACACACACACACACACACACACACACAAATCGATCGCAATTCTCCGTGCAAAAGAAAATGAATCCTACTAAAAAGGTACGTACTTTTTATCCAAAATAACTCGAATGAATATAGGATCAAGACACACATGCTCTCAAAAAAATACCATAACCACAGACGTAACACTGATCATTGTTAATGCTTGCCGGCAGACACGTGCGCGCTTGGCGATCTTCCTGCTTACGCCAAAGTGATGTATAAGCGCGACAAGTCTCAGCGCACGTGCAGCCAGCTCGTGACGTCATCCTACGCTGGCGCGTGCTACGCCCCTTTTTACTACAGTTCGTGCTGTGATTCTTGTGACAAAGCCAAGAAGACGACAGTAGGTGAGTCCTCCAACCCGTTACATCCTGAGGCTGATTAAAAAAAAAAAGAATCGCTTAATGTCCTATGAGGGCTATATTACAGGTTAGGAGATGGATCAAGCATTTAGTTCAAGGGTGGTGCCAGAATACCTTGGCGCCTCAGGCGCCAAGATATTCTGGCACCACCCTTTAACTATCATAGTCAAATTGATTACAAGCATAGTCCAATTGATTTCAGGATGAAAAGAGCTAAAAGCATACCAACTTCAGGCAAAAATGTTGACTGCCAAGTGTTTGCAATGCAAGGAAAATCCCAAAGAAGAAAAAGACGGCTACATCACAAATGTTTTGTAACTGTCTTTTCTAAGCGGTTTTTTTTTCTCGTTCTTCTCATTAAAAAAAAATCCTGACTATAAAGATGACTGCCGAGAGTGCAAAACGCAAAGAAACTCCCAAGAAAGAAAGAAACACGCTCAGAAAAGACAAATTACAACACGGCTGTGTTGTAATTGTCGTTTCTGAGCGCGTTTTTCTCTTTCTTGGGATCTTCTCCGATCGTCAGCTGATTAGGTTGGTTAGTTCGGGTTTAACGTCCACAGCACCGAGGTGATCATGGACAGCCCTGACGGGCGGGTTATGGGGGACAGGGAAATCTATTGCCTATGGAGTACGACCTGAACACTGATCAACTCAGGCGCAATCCAACTGTGCCACTTTGATTTACCAGGACCTTTCAACGAACATGCTATTGAACAAATACGTTTCCCCCCCTGGATTGCGAGTCCAGCCACCGGGGCCGGGACGGGATTCGAACCCACGACCCGGCGATTCCCTTCGCTCTCCTGCTCCGACGCTTAACCGCCTGAGCTATTTCGGACTCTTCAGCTGATTAATAGTCAAGAGAAAATATCAAGCGCCATTAACTATTTATTTCTTCCCGGCGCCCGTATTTCCCAAATTTTGGAGGCGTCATCTAACGACTATGCACCTGTCGCAGGAGATGGATCGACCATGATAATTGAAGGGCAGTGCTAGATTAGCTTGGCGCCAACAGGCGCCAAGCTAATCTGGCACTACCCTTCAATTATCATGGTCGACCCATCCCCCGCTGTCGTGCGACAGTGCCTAATGGGATAAACGTTATAAGTTGACGATTGAGAAAAGTACAAATGTTCCATATAATATGACGGAACTGATAGCAGTACCTTTATGGTCTTGTCTGGCGCTGCTTTGGCCTTCCCAGTAAGATAACAGTACTTTTGTTGTCTTGCCTGGCGCTGCTTTGGCCTTCCCAGTAAAATAGCAGTACCTTTGTTGTCTTGCCTGGCGCTGCTTTGGCCTTCCCAGTAAGATAGCAGTACCTTTATGGTCTTGTCTGGCGCTGCTTTGGCCTTCCTAGTAAGATAGCAGTACCTTTGTTGTCTTGCCTGGCGCTGCATTGGCCTTCCCAGTAAGATAGCAGTAACTTTGTTGTCTTGCCTGGCGCTGCTTTGGCCTTCCCAGTAAGATAGCAGTACCTTTGTTGTCTTGCCTGGCGCTGCTCTGGCCTTCCCAGTAAGATACCAGTACCTTTATAGCCTTGCCTGGCGCTGCTTTGGCCTTCCCAGTAAGATAGCAGTAACTTTGTTGTCTTGCCTGGCGCTGCTTTGGCCTTGCCAGTAAGATAGCAGTACCTTTGTTGTCTTGCCTGGCGCTGCTTTAGCCTTCCCAGTAAGATAGCAGTACCTTTGTTGTCTTGCCTGGCGCTGCTATGGCTTTCCCAGTAAGATAGCAGTACCTTTATGGTCTTGCCTGGCGCTGCTCTGGCCTTCCCAGTAAGATAGCAGTAACTTTATGGTCTTGCCTGGCGCTGCTCTGGCCTTCCCAGTAAGATAGCAGTACCTTTATGGTCTTGCCTGGCGCTGCTTTGGCCTTCCCAGTAAGATAGCAGTACCTTTATGCTCTTGCCTGGCGCTGCTCTGGCCTTCCCTGTAAGATAGCAGTACCTTTATGGTCTTGCCTGGCGCTGCTCTGGCCTTCCCCTTAAGATAGCAGTACCTTTATGGTAAGATAGCAGTACCTTTGTTGTCTTGCCTGGCGCTGCTTTGGCCTTCCCAGTAAGATAGCAGTACCTTTGTTGTCTTGCCTGGCGCTGCTTTGGCCTTCCCAGTAAGATAGCAGTACCTTTGTTGTCTTGCCTGGCGCTGCCTTGTCCTTTCCAGTAAGATAGCAGTATCTTTGTTGTCTTGCCTGGCGCTGCTTTGGCCTTCCCAGTAAGATAGCAGTACCTTTGTTGTCTTGCCTGGCGCTGCTTTGGCTTTCCCAGTAAGATAGCAGTACCTTTATGGTCTTGCCTGGCGCTGCTCTGGCCTTCCCAGTAAGATAGCAGTACCTTTATGGTCTTGCCTGGCGCTGCTTTGGCCTTCCCAGTAAAATAGCAGTACCTTTATGGTCTTGCCTGGCGCTGCTCTGGCCTTCCCAGTAAGATAGCAGTACCTTTGTTGTCTTGCCTGGCGTTGCTTTGGCCTTCTCAGTAAGATAGCAGTACCTTTGTTGTCTTGCCTGGCGCTGCTCTGGCCTTCCCAGTAAGATAGCAGTACCTTTGTTGTCTTGCCTGGCGCTGCTTTGGCCTTCCCAGTAAGATAGCAGTACCTTTGTTGTCTTGCCTGGCGCTGCTTTGGCCTTCCCAGTAAGATAGCAGTACCTTTGTTGTCTTGCCTGGCGCTGCTCTGGACTTCCCAGTAAGATAGTAGTACCTTTGTTGTCTTGCCTGGCGCAGTACCTTTATGGTCTTGCCTGGCGCTGCTTTGGCCTTCCCAGTAAGATAGTAGTACCTTTGTTGTCTTTCCTGGCGCAGTACCTTTATGGTCTTGCCTGGCGCTGCTTTGGCCTTCCCAGTAATATAGCAGTACCTTTGTTGTCTTGCCTGGCGCTGCTTTGGCCTTCCCAGTAAGATAGCAGTACCTTTGTTGTCTTGCCTGGCGCTGCTTTGGCCCTCCCAGTAAGATAGCAGTACCTTTGTTGTCTTGCCTGGTGCTGCTTTGGCCTTCCCAGTAAGATAGCAGTACCTTTGTTGTCTTGCCTGGCGCTGCTTCGGCCTTCCCAGTAAGATAGCAGTACCTTTGTTGTCTTGCCTGGCGCTGCTTTGGCCTTCCCAGTAAGATAGCAGTACCTTTGTTGTCTTGCCTGGCGCTGCTTTGGCCTTCCCAGTAAGATAGCAGTACCTTTGTTGTCTTGCCTGGTGCTGCTTTGGCCTTCCCAGTAAGATAGCAGTAACTTTATGGTCTTGCCTGGCGCTGCTCTGGCCTTCCCAGTAAGATAGCAGTACCTTTGTTGTCTTGCCTGGCGCTGCTCTGGCCTTCCCAGTAAGATAGCAGTACCTTTGTTGTCTTGCCTGGCGCTGCTTTGGCCTTCCCAGTAAGATAGCAGTACCTTTGTTGTCTTGCCTGGCGCTGCTTTGGCCTTCCCAGTAAGATAGCAGTACTTTTGATGTCTTGCCTGGCGCTGCTTTAGCCTTCCCAGTAAGATAGCAATACCTTTATGGTCTTGCTGGCGCTGTTTTGGCCTTCCCAGTAAGATAGCAGTACCTTTGTTGTCTTGCCTGGCGCTGCTTTGGCCTTCCCAGTAAGATAGCAGTACCTTTATAGTCTTGCCTGGCGCTGCTTTGGCCTTCCCAGTAAGATAGCAGTAACTTTGTTGTCTTGCCTGGCGCTGCTTTGGCCTTCCCAGTAAGATAGCAGTACCTTTGTTGTCTTGCCTGGCGCTGCTTTGGCCTTCCCAGTAAGATACCAGTACCTTTATAGCCTTGCCTGGCGCTGCTTTGGCCTTCCCAGTAAGATAGCAGTAACTTTGTTGTCTTGCCTGGCGCTGCTTTGGCCTTCCCAGTAAGATAGCAGTACCTTTGTTGTCTTGCCTGGCGCTGCTTTAGCCTTCCCAGTAAGATAGCAGTACCTTTGTTGTCTTGCCTGGCGCTGCTATGGCTTTCCCAGTAAGATAGCAGTACCTTTATGGTCTTGCCTGGCGCTGCTCTGGCCTTCCCAGTAAGATAGCAGTAACTTTATGGTCTTGCCTGGCGCTGCTCTGGCCTTCCCAGTAAGATAGCAGTACCTTTATGGTCTTGCCTGGCGCTGCTTTGGCCTTCCCAGTAAGATAGCAGTACCTTTATGCTCTTGCCTGGCGCTGCTCTGGCCTTCCCTGTAAGATAGCAGTACCTTTATGGTCTTGCCTGGCGCTGCTCTGGCCTTCCCCTTAAGATAGCAGTACCTTTATGGTCTTGCCTGGCGCTGCTTTGGCCTTCCCAGTAAGATAGCAGTACCTTTGTTGTCTTGCCTGGCGCTGCTTTGGCCTTCCCAGTAAGATAGCAGTACCTTTGTTGTCTTGCCTGGCGCTGCTTTGGCCTTCCCAGTAAGATAGCAGTACCTTTGTTGTCTTGCCTGGCGCTGCCTTGGCCTTTCCAGTAAGATAGCAGTATCTTTGTTGTCTTGCCTGGCGCTGCTTTGGCCTTCCCAGTAAGATAGCAGTACCTTTGTTGTCTTGCCTGGCGTTGCTTTGGCTTTCCCAGTAAGATAGCAGTACCTTTATGGTCTTGCCTGGCGCTGGTCTGGCCTTCCCAGTAAGATAGCAGTACCTTTATGGTCTTGCCTGGCGCTGCTTTGGCCTTCCCAGTAAGATTGCAGTACCTTTATGGTCTTGCCTGGCGCTGCTCTGGCCTTCCCAGTAAGATAGCAGTACCTTTGTTGTCTTGCCTGGCGTTGCTTTGGCCTTCCCAGTAAGATAGCAGTACCTTTGTTGTCTTGCCTGGCGCTGCTCTGGCCTTCCCAGTAAGATAGCAGTACCTTTGTTGTCTTGCCTGGCGCTGCTTTGGCCTTCCCAGTAAGATAGCAGTACCTTTGTTGTCTTGCCTGGCGCTGCTTTGGCCTTCCCAGTAAGATAGCAGTACCTTTGTTGTCTTGCCTGGCGCTGCTCTGGACTTCCCAGTAAGATAGTAGTACCTTTGTTGTCTTGCCTGGCGCAGTACCTTTTTGGTCTTGCCTGGCGCTGCTTTGGCCTTCCCAGTAAGATAGCAGTACCTTTGTTGTCTTGCCTGGCGCTGCTTTGGCCTTCCCAGTAAGATAGCAGTACCTTTGTTGTCTTGCCTGGCGCTGCTTTGGCCTTCCCAGTAAGATAGCAGTACCTTTGTTGTCTTGCCTGGCGCTGCTTTGGCCCTCCCAGTAAGATAGCAGTACCTTTGTTGTCTTGCCTGGTGCTGCTTTGGCCTTCCCAGTAAGATAGCAGTACCTTTGTTGTCTTGCCTGGCGCTGCTTCGGCCTTCCCAGTAAGATAGCAGTACGTTTGTTGTCTTGCCTGGCTCTGCTTTGGCCTTCCCAGTAAGATAGCAGTACCTTTGTTGTCTTGCCTGGCGCTGCTTTGGCCTTCCCAGTAAGATAGCAGTACCTTTGTTGTCTTGCCTGGTGCTGCTTTGGCCTTCCCAGTAAGATAGCAGTACCTTTGTTGTCTTGCCTGGCGCTGCTTTGGCCTTCCCAGTAAGATAGCAGTACCTTTGTTGTCTTGCCTGGCGCTACTTTGGCCTTCCCAGTAAGATAGCAGTACCTTTGTTGTCTTGCCTGGCGCTGCTTTGGCCTTTCCAGTAAGATAGCAGTACCTTTGTTGTCTTGCCTGGCGCTGCTTTGGCCTTCCCAGTAAGATAGCAGTAGCTTTGTTGTCTTGCCTGGCGCTGCTTTGGCCTTCCCAGTAAGATAGCAGTACCTTTGTTGTCTTGCCTGGCGCTGCTTTGGCCTTCCCAGTAAGATAGCAGTACCTTTGTTGTCTTGCCTGGCGCTGCTTTGGCCTTCCCAGTAAGATAGCAGTACCTTTGTTGTCTTGCCTGGCGCTGCTTTGGCCTTTCCAGTAAGATAGCAGTATCTTTGTTGTCTTGCCTGGCGTTGCTTTGGCTTCCCAGTAAGATAGCAGTACCTTTGTTGTCTTGCCTGGCGCTGCTTTGGCCTTCCAAGTAAGATAGCAGTACCTTTGTTGTCTTGCCTGGCGTTGCTTTGGCCTTCCCAGTAAGCAGAGGTCGTCGGGCCCACTATAGCCGTCGTGGGCCGGAAGACGTTTTGCTACTGGGGTTGTCTTGCTTTGCCGGGACTTCGCTTATAAACTCCGTGAGTCGATCGACACCTGGTTTTTATTTGCGGGGAGCTGGGCGGCTCGGTGGTACAGCGTTCGGCTCTCGTCCAGAAGGTCCCGGGTTCGAATCCAACTTGGGTCAAATTTTGTTCAGACCTTACTTTCCTCTGTGCCCCCGTCTTTGAAATCACCTTCGCGGTGGACAAGAAACGTTATAAGCCCTGAGCGTTTAACGTTTTCGATGATTTTATTTGCGGCAGGGTGTGAGTACGGCGACCAGTCCCAGTGGTGCAAAGAGCCGGCCCGAGTGTACCCCATCACTTGCTACCTGAACGAGAAACTGTGCTGTGGAACCTGCGCGCCTCTCAAGAACACCTCTCTGCCCACAGGTGGGAACTCGGGGTGTACCGGATTTCTCGATTAACGGTCGACAATTCCGTGTGTCGCACCGGATCAGTCAAGGGAGACAACTCAGTGCGTCACCCTGGAAACCACGGGCGACCACTCCGTCTTCGAAGGAGTGGTTCAACAAGGCAATTAGGTTACGCCCCCTTTTCACACACTCTTCTCTATTAGCCTCTTGCAAAACAAAGCTATGAACGAAGAACCTTTCTGCCAAAACAAAAAATCTACGCGGAGCATATCACAGGAGAAATATTTCCAGCAATTGTTAAACAGATTGTCTGTTAGCGTTTTCCGCATCAGGCTAATGCACTAAGTATCCCATGACAAAACTGTCGTCTGCAAGCCTGCACATGCCCCATATAAGGCTCCATTAACACGCTAGATCGACTAAAATTACCCACATTTTGCTCTTTTTTTTCAAACCACTTGTCATGCCTTTTGCTGCTCAAAACGCCCAAAAAGGGCAAAAATTGAAGTTTGACACCCTAAACATATGTAAACAGGGAGGAAATTTTTAGAACTATTTCTTGCGGAAAGGTTACTACATGAACCGGAAGCAACTGCTCTGTGTGGCCAATGGACGCTCGTGGGTTCCAGGATGAGGGAGTGCAGTCCCTTGACGGCGTGAGATAGGATGGGTCGCACTGTGCTGTGAAATGTCACTTTTCATGCAGCCATAACGAGGACCCAACACTCGTGAGATCAAGCGAAAACGAGCAGTTCAAAACTACAACTTTCACTCTTCTGCACCCCAACCCGGGTCTGCCCTGGGGGACATGGGTGGGGTTAACTACTTTTTAGTTCCCAGGGTCACCTTGGTCAGCCCCACAGGGTGGGTTTTTCCCTCTATTCTGGGGCTTGTGTTTCTGTCTACCCTTGGTCCATTCACCTGTATTTTCCTTGTTTAAACCCTCCCTACTGTCTGCACTGCCTGTAGCTCTTGATATTGGATGTGTGTTGCTAAATGGTCTTAACTTTATTTAGGACCCTTGTCGTAGGTTTATTTAACGTGTTGGACCGGTTGGCGACATACATTCAATATTCTGTTTATTTTTTTTTTCACACGCAGTGCATGCACGTCCTGAGAAAGCCTTTTGCTGTCGGGACGTTAGCAATGTAAATCAATCAGTCAATCACTCTTCTGCATTTTGCAGCTATCCATGTATGCCACCCGCCCTCGGCGTCCATCTATCCTACATCTACCCACCGTCCGTTCCTCATTGCATCCATCCAACCCCACCCACAAACCCACATATCCACCCACCCACCCGTCCATCCGTCTGTCCGTCCGTCCATCTATGCAATCGTCCATCCTTTCAATCGTCCATTCATCCATTCCTTTTTCTTCTGTAGGGTGTGAATATGGTGACAAGCAGAAGTGGTGTTTGGACGGGACCGTGAAGTATCCTACCACGTGTTACTACAACGCGGACCAGTGCTGCAAGTCGTGCTTTAACGTCAAGGACACGTCACTTCCGGCAGGTAAGACACGGCTTTATGTCACTGTCTGTGTCGGCGTGATGCCAGCGACACTCGAGTCAGTTGTTGATTAAATTGGACAGACCCGGCGATACCGCCGTGTGTATGGTTACTCCCTCAACTTTTCCAACTCAGGTTTATACGTCCTCGTCAGTGTGGATCCGACGCCATTTTGAGTAGTGCTCTGCGCCGGATGGCTGCATCAAGCACTCTCTCTTGCATTTTGTCTTTTTTGTCAGTCTTTTGGATATTTACCTCCTTGATTGTTGTATCTATATCTTTGTCTTGAACTGCTCGTTGTGGTGGTGTGTTCACTTCAAGCTTCACGTCATAATAATAATAATACATGGTATTAATATGGCGCAATTCTCATATTTATCATATAACTCAACACACACACACACACAGACACACACACACACACACACACACACACACACACACACACACACACACACGCACGCACGCACGCACGCACGCACGCACGCACACACACACACACACACACACACACACACACACACACACAGAGTCAGCAGGGGTGTAGACATTACACGAAAGTCTGCGAGAACAAGTAGTTTTTAACTTTGCTTTAAACTGCGTAAGGGCGAGAAGGCGAGAAGTCTGACTGTTCCAACTATCGGGGAATCACCCTGCTGTCCATTGCTGGGAAAATTCTTGCAAGGCTGCTCCTGAATCGGCTGGTACCTGCCATCGCTGAAGACCACCTCCCAGAGGGCCAGTGTGGCTTCAGAGCAAACAGGAGCACCACCGATATGGTCTTTGTGCTGAAACAGCTTCAGGAGAAGTGCCGCGAGCAGAACAAAGTGCTGTACGTAACGTTTGTCGACCTAACAAAAGCGTTCGACACTGTGAGCAGGCAAGGCATGTGGCAGATTCTGGAACGACTTGGCTGTCCCTCAAAGTTCCTCAGCATGATTGTCCAGCTACACGAGGACCAGCAAGGCCAGGTCAGACTCAACAATGACCTCTCAGAACCATTCCCTATTCTCAACGGCGTAAAGCAGGGCTGCATGCTGGCACCGACCCTCTTCACCATCTTTTTTAGCATGATGTTGAAGCAGGCCACAGTGGACCTCGATGATGACGATGCAGTGTACATCAGGTATCGTCTCGATGGCAGCCTGTTCAACCTCAGACGACTGCAGGCCCACACGAAAACCCTAGACCAACTGATTCGTGAGCTGCTTTTTGCTGATGACGCTGCCCTCGTTGCACACACAAAGAGAGCCCTGCAGCGCATCACGTCCTGCTTCGCAGACGCTGCCCAGCTCTTTGGACTCGAGGTCAGTCCGAAAAAGACAGAGGTCCTCCATCAGCCGGCACCCAAGACAGTGTATCGCCCTCCTCACATCACCTTTGGCGAGTCTGAACTAAAGTCAGTGCACCAGTTTACTTACCTTGGCTGCATTATCACGTCGGACGCCAAGCTGGACAAGGAGCTTGACAGCAGGCTGACAAAAGCGAACAGCGCTTTCGGGCGACTTTTCAAGCGGGTGTGGCACAATCAACAGCTGAAAACAGGCACCAAGATCAGCGTGTACAGAGCTGTGGTCCTCACCACCCTGCTGTATGGTTCCGAGTCCTGGGCCCTCTACCGAAGCCAACTACGACTCCTCGAACGCTTCCACCAGCGCTGCCTGCGCACCATCCTGGGCATTCACTGGAGTGACTATGTCACCAACGTCGAGGTCCTTGAACAGGCTGAAACTGTGAGCATCGAGGCTTTGCTGCTGCGGACACAGCTCCGCTGGGCGGGGCATGTCTCCAGGATGGAGGATCATCGCCTACCAAAGATCACCCTGTTCGGCGAGCTTGCTACTGGACACCGTGACAGAGGGGCACCAAAGAAGAGATACAAAGACTGTCTCAAGAAGTCACTTAGTGCCTGCCAAATCGACCACCACCAGTGGTCTTCGCTTGCTGGGGACCATGACACCTGGCGCTCCACCATTTACAAGGCAGCTGTCTCCTTTGAGGACTCTCGCAGAGATAGCCTTAAGGACAAGCGGCTCAGGAGAAAAAACAGAGATGCCGCAACTCAGAACCCTGGCCATACCTCCCCCTGCAGCCACTGCGGTCGAACCTGCCTGTCCCGGATTGGCCTCCGCAGCCACGAACAAGCCTGCAGACGTCGTGGGCAACTCCTATAAAATCTTCGTTCGCGAAGTCAAGCCAAGAGAAACTGCGTAAGGGTGGAGGTAATTCTCAGCTCATTCGGTAAGGAATTCCAAATTAAAGGAGGAGTACATCTGAAAGAGCGTTCACCGGCAGATTTGAGATAGAACTTTGGAACTCTGAGAAGTTTCTCTCCCGATGAACGCAGTGATCGAGAGGGCTGGTAAGTAATTAGACTGGAGGAAAGGTAAGACGGAAGACTGCCATCAAACTGGCGGTATGCAAGTGTGGCTATCTTAAACTTTATGCGGTATTAAATTAGAAGTCAGTGAAGGTCTTTCAGTATAAGGGTTACGTGGTCTCGTTTTCTCCTGCGCTTCACAAGTCTAGCGGCATTATTTTGAACTCGCTGAAAGCGGTTGATCTGCTCAGATGGAAGATCACAAAGCAGACAACTGCAGTAAAGCATTCATTAACTTTGCAGTGGCAGATTCAGAAAGACTGTGTCGGACAGAGGCGATGCGTCTCAGAGAGTATTAAGCACCACGACAGATTTCATACCGTGATCCTGCATACTCAAAGTCTTATCGAGCTTGACACCAAGATATTTGACCGAAGACTGAAATGGAATATCAGTGTCATCTATGCGTAAAGACTCAGTGTGAATTTATTGAAGCTGGGATGCTGAGCCGACGGGCAGTAACTCTGTTTTTCTGGGTTTAACATAAGATTGTTACTGTCCATCCATGTCGTGACATCGTCAATACAAGACTTGATGCTAACCCAAAATTTGTTCAGACCTTACATTTCCGCGGTGCCCCCGTCTTTAAACTCACCTTCGCGGTGAACAAAAGATGTTATAAGCCATAAGCGTTTAACGTTTTCGATTTTATTTGCGGCAGGGTGTGAGTACGGCGACAAGTCCCAGTGGTGCAAAGAGCCGGCCCGAGTGTACCCGATCACTTGCTACCTGAACGAGAAACTGTGCTGTGGAACCTGCGCGTCTCTCAAGAACACCTCTCTGCCCACAGGTGGGAACTCGGGGTGTACTTGCTCTCTCGATCAACGGGCAACAATTCCGTGTGTCGCGCTAAATCAGTCAAGGGAGACAACTCAGTGCGGCATCCTGCCAGTGGAAACCACGGGCGACCACTCCTTCGAAGAGGAGTGATCGCTTGTGGTTTCCGGGATGAGGGAGTGCAGTCTCCTGATGGCGTGAGATAGGAGGGGTCACACTGTGCTGTGAAATGTCACTTTTCATGCAGCCGTCAGTAACGCGGACACAACACTCGTTAGGTCAAGTGAAAACAAGCACCTTAAAACTACAACTTTAATTCTTCTGCATTTTGCAGCTATCCATGTATGACACCTGCCCTCGGCGTCCTTCCATCCCACATCTATCCAATGTCCGTTCCTCATTGCATCCATCCATCCAAGCCGGCCTCCCACAAACTCGCAAATCCACCCAACCACCCGTCCGTCCTCCGTCCGTCCATCCATCCATCCATCCGTCCGTCCATCCATTCGTCCATCCATCCATGTATGTTACACATCCAGCCAGCCCACCCCCCAAAAAAGAAAATGGGCTACCCACCCGGCAAGCATCAAACTTGACTCGGTAACCAACCACTCAACCAAAAATTAACACGAAACTAAACAACCAATTAATCAACCGTCCGTTCTTTCAGTCAGACAATGATCGCGCACTGACCACCAGCCACAAACAACTACTCCATGCGAAAAAGGCCATCTGGCCGACTTCGGCCGCCGTTAGCCCAGGCAAGGCCATCTGGCCGACTTCGGCCCCGTTAGCCCAGGCAAGGCCATCTGGCCGACTTCGGCCGCCGTTTACCCAGGCAAGGCCATCTGGCCGACGTTGACCGCCGTTAGCCCAGGCAACGCCATCTGGCCGACTTCGGCCGCCGTTAGCCCAGGCAAGGCCATCTGGCCGACTTCGGCCGCCGTTAGCCCAGGCAAGGCCATCTGGCCGACGTCGGCCGCCGTTAGCCCAGGCAAGGCCATCTGGCCAACTTTGGCCGCCGTTAGCCCAGGCAAGGCCATCTGGCCGACTTCGGCCGCCGTTAGCCCAGGCAAGGCCATCTGGCCGACGTCGGCCGCCGTTAGCCAAGGCAAGGCCATCTGGCCGACTTCGGCCGCCGTTACCCCACGCAAGGCCATCTGGCCGACTTCGGCCGCCGTTACCCCACGCAAGGCCATCTGGCCGACTTCGGCCGCCGTTAGCCCAGGCAAGGCCATCTGGCCGACATCGGCCACCGTTAGCCCAGGCAAGGCCATCTGGCCGACTTCGGCCGCCGTTAGCCCAGGCAAGGCCATCTGGCCGACGTCGGCCGCCGTTAGCCCAGGTAAGGCCATCTGGCGCCGCCGTTAGCCCAGGCAAGGCCATCTGGCCGACTTCGGCCGCTGTTACCCCACGCAAGGCCATCTGGCCGACTTCGGCCGCCGTTAGCCCAGGCAAGGCCATCTGGCCGATGTCGGCCGCCGTTAGCCCAGGCAAGGCCATCTGGCCGACGTCGGCTGCCGTTAGCCCAGGCAAGGCCATCTGGCCGACTTCGGCCGCCGTTACCCCACGCAAGGCCATCTGGCCAACTTCGGCCGCCGTTAGCCCAGGCAAGGCCATCTGGCCGACTTCGGCCGCCGTTACCCCACGCAAGGCCATCTGGCCGACTTCGGCTGCCGTTAGCCCAGGCAAGGCCATCTGGCCGACTTCGGCCGCCGTTAGCCCAGGCAAGGCCATCTGGCCGACTTCAGCTGCCGTTAGCCCAGGCAAGGCCATCTGGCCGACGTCGGCCGCCGTTAGCCCAGGCAAGGCCATCTGGCTGACGTCGGCCGCCGTTAGCCAAGGCAAGGCCATCTGGCCGACTTCGGCCGCCGATAGCCCAGGCAAGGCCATCTGGCCGACTTCGGCCGCCGTTACCCCACGCAAGGCCATCTGGCCGACTTTGGCCGCCGTTAGCCCAGGCAAGGCCATCTGGCCGACTTCGGCCGCCGTTAGCCCAGGCAAGGCCATCTGGCCGACGTCGGCCGCCGATAGCCCAGGCAAGGCCATCTGGCCGACTTAGGCCGCCGTTAGCCCAGGTAAGGCCATCTGGCCGACGTCAGCCGCCGTTAGCCCAGGCAAGGCCATCTGGCCGACTTCGGCCGCCGTTACCCCACGCAAGGCCATCTGGCCGACTTCGGCCGCCGTTAGCCCAGGCAAGGCCATCTGGCCGATGTCGGCCGCCGTTAGCCCAGGCAAGGCCATCTGGCCGACGTCAGCTGCCGTTAGCCCAGGAAAGGCCATCTGGCCGACTTTGGCCGCCGTTACCCCACGCAAGGCCATCTGGCCAACTTCGGCCGCCGTTAGCCCAGGCAAGGCCATCTGGCCGACTTTGGCCGCCGTTACCCCACGCAAGGCCATCTGGCCGACTTCGTACGCCGTTAGCCCAGGCAAGGCCATCTGGCCGACTTCAGCTGCCGTTAGCCCAGCCAAGGCCATCTGGCCGACGACGGCCGCCGTTAGCCCAGGCAAGGCCATCTGGCCAACTTCGGCCGCCGTTACCCCAAGCAAGGCCATCTGGCCGACTTCGGCCGCCGTTAGCCCAGGCAAGGCCATCTGGCTGACTTAGGCCGCCGTTAGCCCAGGCAAGGCCATCTGGCCGACTTCGGCCGCCGTTACCCCAGGCAAGGCCATCTGGCCGACTTCGGCCGCCGTTAGCCCAGGCAAGGCCATCTGGCCGACTTTGGCCGCCGTTACCCCACGCAAGGCCATCTGGCCGACTTCGGCCGCCGTTAGCCCAGGCAAGGCCATCTGGCCGACTTCAGCTGCCGTTAGCCCAGGCAAGGCCATCTGGCCGACGTCGGCCGCCGTTAGCCCAGGCAAGGCCATCTGGCCAACTTCGGCCGCCGTTACCCCAAGCAAGGCCATCTGGCCGACTTCGGCCGCCGTTAGCCCAGGCAAGGCCATCTGGCCGACTTAGGCCGCCGTTAGCCCAGGCAAGGCCATCTGGCCGACTTCGGCCGCTGTTAGCCCAGGCAAGGCCATCTGGCCGACTTCGGCCGCCGTTAGCCCAGGCAAGGCCATCTGGCCGACTTTGGCCGCCGTTACCCCACGCAAGGCCATCTGGCCGACTTCGGCCGCCGTTAGCCCAGGCAAGGCCATCTGGCCGACTTCGGCCGCCGTTAGCCCAGGAAAGGCCATCTGGCCGACTTCAGCCGCCGTTAGCCCAGGCAAGGCCATCTGGCCAACTTCGGCCGCCGTTACCCCACGCAAGGCCATCTGGCCTACTTCGGCCGCCGTTAGCCCAGGCAAGGCCATCTGGCTGACTTCAGCTGCCGTTAGCCCAGGCAAGGCCATCTGGCCGACGTCGGCCGCCGTTAGCCCAGGCAAGGCCATCTGGCCAACTTCGGCCGCCGTTACCCCAAGCAAGGCCATCTGGCCGACTTCGGCCGCCGTTAGCCCAGGCAAGGCCATCTGGCCGACTTAGGCCGCTGTTAGCCCAGGCAAGGCCATCTGGCCGACGTCGGCCGCTGTTAGCCCAGGCAAGGCCATCTGGCCGACTTCGGCCGCCGTTAGCCCAGGCAAGGCCATCTGGCCGACTTCGGCCGCCGTTACCCCACGCAAGGCCATCTGGCCGACTTCGGCTGCCGTTAGCCCAGGCAAGGCCATCTGGCCGACTTCGGCTGCCGTTAGCCCAGGCAAGGCCATCTGGCTGACTTCGGCCGCCGTTAGCCCAGGAAAGGCCATCTGGCCGACTTCGGCCGCCGTTAGCCCAGGCAAGGCCATCTGGCCGACTTCGGCCGCCGTTACCCCACGCTAGGCCATCTGGCCGACTTCGGCCGCCGTTAGCCCAGGCAAGGCCATCTGGCCTACTTCGGCCACCATTACCCCATGCAAGGCCATCTGGCCGACTTCGGCCGCCGTTAGCCCAGGCAAGGCCATCTGGCGATTCTGCCGCCGTTAGCCCAGGCAAGGCCATCTGGCCGACGTCGGGCCGCCGTTAGCCCAGGCAAGGCCATCTGGCCGACTTTGGCCGCCGTTACCCCACGCAAGCCCATCTGGCCGACTTCGGCCGTCGTTAGCCCAGGCAAGGCCATCTGGCCGACATCTGCCGCCGTTAGCCCAGGCAAGGCCATCTGGCCGCTTTGGCCGCCGTTAGCCCAGGCAAGGCTATCTGGCCGACTTCGGCCGCCGTTAGCCCAGGCAAGGCCATCTGGCCGACTTCGGCCGCCATTACCCCACGCAAGGCCATCTGGCCGACTTCGGCCGCCGTTAGCCCAGGCAAGGCCATCTGGCCGACTTCGGCCGCCGTTAGCCCAGGCAAGGCCATCTGGCCGACTTCGGCCGCCGTTAGCCCAGGCAAGGCCATCTGGCCGACTTCGGCCGCCGTTAGCCCAGGCAAGGCCATCTGGCCGACTTTGGCCGCCGTTACCCCACGCAAGGCCATCTGGCCGACTTCGGCCGCCATTAGCCCAGGCAAGGCCATCTGGCCGACTTCGGCCGCCGTTACCCCACGCAAGGCAATCTGGCCGACTTCAGCCGCCGTTAGCCTAGGCAAGGCCATCTGGCTGACTTCGGCCGCCGTTAGCCCAGGCAAGGCCATCTGGCGGACTTCAGTTGCCGTTAGCCCAGGCAAGGCCATCTGGCCGACGTCGGCCGCCGTTAGCCCAGGCAAGGCCATCTGGCCGACTTCGGCCGCCATTACCCCAGGCAAGGCCATCTGGCCGACTTCGGCCGCCGTTAGCCCAGGCAAGGCCATCTGGCCGACTTAGGCCGCCGTTAGCCCAGGCAAGGCCATCTGGCCGACTTCGGACGCCGTTAGCCCAGGCAAGGCCATCTGGCCGACTTCGGCCGCCGTTAGCCCAGGTAAGGCCATCTGGCCGACTTCGGCCGCCATTACCCCACGCAAGGCCATCTGGCCGACTTCGGCCGCCGTTAGCCCAGGCAAGGCCATCTGGCCGACTTTGTCCGCCTTTAGCCCAGGCAAGGCCATCTGGCCGACTCCGGCCGCCGTTAGCCCAGGCAAGGCCATCTGGCCGACTTTGGCCGCCGTTACCCCACGCAAGGCCATCTGGCCGACTTCGGCCGCCATTAGCCCAGGCAAGGCCATCTGGCCGACTTCGGCCGCCGTTACCCCACGCAAGGCCATCTGGCCGACTTCGGCCGCCGTTAGCCTAGGCAAGGCCATCTGGCCGACTTCGGCCGCCATTAGCCCAGGCAAGGCCATCTGGCGGACTTCAGTTGCCGTTAGCCCAGGCAAGGCCATCTGGCCGACGTCGGCCGCCGTTAGCCCAGGCAAGGCCATCTGGCCGACTTCGGCCGCCATTACCCCAGGCAAGGCCATCTGGCCGACTTCGGCCGCCGTTAGCCCAGGCAAGGCCATCTTGCCGACTTAGGCCGCCGTTAGCCCAGGCAAGGCCATCTGGCCGACTTCGGCCGCCATTACCCCAGGCAAGGCCATCTGGCCGACTTCGGCCGCCGTTAGCCCAGGCAAGGCCATCTGGCCAACTTAGGCCGCCGTTAGCCCAGGCAAGGCCATCTGGCCGACTTCGGACGCCGTTAGCCCAGGCAAGGCCATCTGGCCGACTTCGGCCGCCGTTAGCCCAGGTAAGGCCATCTGGCCGACTTCGGCCGCCGTTACCCCACGCAAGGCCATCTGGCCGACTTCGGCCGCCGTTAGCCCAGGCAAGGCCATCTGGCCGACTTTGTCCGCCTTTAGCCCAGGCAAGGCCATCTGGCCGACTCCGGCCGCCGTTAGCCCAGGCAAGGCCATCTGGCCGACTTTGGCCGCCGTTACCCCACGCAAGGCCATCTGGCCGACTTCGGCCGCCATTAGCCCAGGCAAGGCCATCTGGCCGACTTCGGCCGCCGTTACCCCACGCAAGGCCATCTGGCCGACTTCGGCCGCCGTTAGCCTAGGCAAGGCCATCTGGCCGACTTCGGCCGCCATTAGCCCAGGCAAGGCCATCTGGCGGACTTCAGTTGCCGTTAGCCCAGGCAAGGCCATCTGGCCGACGTCGGCCGCCGTTAGCCCAGGCAAGGCCATCTGGCCGACTTCGGCCGCCATTACCCCAGGCAAGGCCATCTGGCCGACTTCGGCCGCCGTTAGCCCAGGCAAGGCCATCTTGCCGACTTAGGCCGCCGTTAGCCCAGGCAAGGCCATCTGGCCGACTTCGGCCGCCGTTAGCCCAGGCAAGGCCATCTGGCCGACTTCGGCCGCCGTTAGCCCAGGTAAGGCCATCTGGCCGACTTCGGCCGCCGTTACCCCACGCAAGGCCATCTGGCCGACTTCGGCCGCCGTTAGCCCAGGCAAGGCCATCTGGCCGACTTTGTCCGCCTTTAGCCCAGGCAAGGCCATCTGGCCGACTTCGGCCGCCGTTAGCCCAGGAAAGGCCATCTGGCCGACTTCGGCCGCCGTTAGCCCAGGCAAGGCCATCTGGCCGACTTCGGCCGCCGCTACCCCACGCAAGGCCATCTGGCCGACTTCGGCCGCCGTTAGCCCAGGCAAGGCCATCTGGCCGACTTCGGCCACCGTTACCCCACGCAAGGACATCTGGCCGACTTCGGCCGCCATTAGCCCAGGCAAGGCCATCTGGCGATTCGGCCGCTGTTAGCCCAGGCAAGGCCATCTGGCCGACGTCGGCTGCCGTTAGCCCAGGCAAGGCCATCTGGCCGACTTTGGCCGCCGTTACTCCACGCAAGCCCATCTGGCCGACTTCGGCCGTCGTTAGCCCAGGCAAGGCCATCTGTTTGACTTCGGCCGCCGTTAGCCCAGGCAAGGCCATCTGGCCGCTTTGGCCGCCGTTAGCCCAGGCAAGGCCATCGGGCCGACTTCGGCCGCCGTTAGCCCAGGCAAGGACATCTGGCCGACTTCGGCCGCCATTACCCCACGCAAGGCCATCTGGCCGACTTCGGCCGCCGTTAGCCCAGGCAAGGCCATCTGGCCGACTTCGGCCGACGTTAGCCCAGGCAAGGCCATCTGGCCGACTTCGGCCGCCGTTAGCCCAGGCAAGGCCATCTGGCCGACTTCGGCCGCCGTTACCCCACGCAAGGCCATCTGGCCGACTTCGGCCGCCGTTAGCCCAGGCAAGGCCATCTGGCCGACTTCGGCCGCCGTTACCCACGCAAGGCCATCTGGCAGACGTCGGCCGCTGTTACCCCACGCAAGGCCATCTGGCCGACTTCGGTCGCCGTTAGCCCAGGCAAGGCCATCTGACCGACGTCGGCCGCCGTTACCCCACGCAATGCCATCTGGCCGACTTCGGCCGCCGTTAGCCCAGGCAAGGCCATCTGGCCGACTTCGGCCGCCATTAGCCCAGGCAAGGCCATCTGGCCGACGTCGGCCGCCGTTACCCCACGCAAGGCCATCTGGCCGACTTCGGCCGCCGTTATCCCAGGCAAGGCCATCTGGCCGACTTCGGCCGCCGTTAGCCCAGGCAAGGCCATCTGGCCGACGTCGGCCCGCCGTTACCCCACGCAAGGCCATCAGGCCGACCTCGGCCGCCGTTAGCCCAGGCAAGGCCATCTGGCCGACCTCGGCCGCCGTTAGCCCAGGGAAGGCCATCTGGCCGACTTCGGCCGCCGTTAGCCCAGGCAAGGCCATCTGGCCGACTTCGGCCGCTGTTACCCCATGCAAGCCCATCTGGCCGACTTTGGCCGCCGTTAGCCCAGGCAAGGCCATCTGGCCGACTTCGGCCAATTAAACAACCGTCCACTTTTTCAGACAATGAACGCGCACTGTCTGCCGGGGCTCATGAGGATCTATGCCACCTGCTGAGACCAGTTTGTATCCATGTTTCGTGGACGGTGTTGGCCTTTGGTCGTTGAATGAACGACGATTTCAGAAACAAACATGAACGTACGGTGTGGGGCGTACAGTGGGAGGGAAGGGGTTAAGTATTAAGGGAGAGGACCGTGCCTCTGTACACCAAGCAGGCAAAAGGCCAGCAAGTCCATTTTTGTGAAAAGCGACATTTACGTTGTAATTCAATGAAAATCTCGCTTTTCACAAAAATGGGAACAAAACAAAATAAATCCATTTTTGTGAAAAGCAAGCTGCTTGATAGTAACCCAATGCGAAAGAGCCGCTCATCCGGCCGTTGTTGGCCTGCACACAGCCCGATGGCCGTCTCATGTACATTGGGAATGCAGTGAAAATCTAGCTTTCAATAAGGTTACAAAGTAAAGTAGGTTATAGCACTGTCAGGGGATATTAGCACTGGCAGTCTCCCCTTTTCTTTTCTTTTAGCTTTCAATAAGCACGGACTACAGTCTCTTTGGCCTCCACATCGTAGCACAGTAAACTCTGAACATAACAAACCGCCTGTGGACCTCATTTTCTTGTCTTTATACGGAGTTTGTTATAA